>OY856414.1:429332600-430532600 GCA_963693085.1 Alisma plantago-aquatica
TCATTAGTATATTCACATCATTAGTTGTCTTATCTTCTTGTAATAAGGTTACTAATCTTATATTTTAGATCAATATATATTATCTAATTATTTGGTTGCATATACTTATGTGTTAAAATTAATCCTAGGTTACATGCATTACTCCGAATAGGGGTTCAAAACCATATATTATGAGTCATCACCATATTATCATGGATGATTTGTATCATCATGATCTTAGAATTTCATATAAGGTTCCATATACTGATATGAGCTTATACTGAATATTCCAACATTTGTTGATCATAAATGTATTTATTACATTTTATTTAGGGTATTATCTCTTGGTAATCACATTAAGAAAAATTATATTATTTCATGAATCAACATTACAATCTATTACATCAACAAATCATATGACATATTTTAGTGTAACTGATGAATTATCATAATTTTGGGTCATTATTTGATACTTATTACTCATGAAACAAGTGCAACATAACTTAGAGTCATAGATAAACATGCACCTTGGTCCAACTTTCACAATAAATGACTTAATTAGGTACATTCAAACTTTGGTAACCTTTTGTAGGATTGTCTATACATCATCAAATTTTGATAATAATTTCACAAACCATTGGCGCACCTTCTACTCAAAACTTGGCTTAATAACACACCAAAATATTGGTCAATTGATTATTTTGGAAAGGTAGATATATCTAGGGACACGAAATGTAATGTCAAACATTTTTTCTCCAAACTTTGTCAAAAACACTTGGAGCTCTTAATATAACCCAATCATATGAATCACTCACTTTATTATGCATTTAAATGTTTCAAAAGTTCGCTCCATTACATCCTACACCACCCTAAAAGAATTTTTTTCCTCAAAATTAAACCAAAATCCACTCTATCACATCATATACATATTAAATGGATTTTTTCCCCTCAAAATTAAGACATTCTATGATTCCAAGGAAAAACCAAAAGGTCTTAAACCTCATGTAGGGAACTGTTCGAGGTCCAACATATCCATAAACAAAAGCTATAGAACAATATGTACCACTTCTAGGAGGATTTCTAAAGCATCTAGGGTGGAATATTGCTTCACTTAAGGTTGCAACATATGCTTAGAAGCTGAGTTTAGGTCGTGACATATCTCATATGTTAGGGTTGCATCCTTATATTTACCCATGCATTAGGGTTCCCACATCATATTACCATGTTCTAAAGGAGTTAACTAAAGTTAGCCCATTACATCAAGGTGTCATCAACATTTTATTGAGCTAATTGTTAGAACATGTTGAACATTAACATATGACTTTTAGGAGGGAGTTAACTATAATTAACCCACTTTTTCCAACTAGACCATATCATCTAAACTGATGTCAGCTATTCCATCTATCATATATTCTAACCAAGATATAGACATCTAATCTAGATTTACTCTCTCTTCTAGACTGAGGTCATTCACTTTCACTTAGGTTGCATGACCGCCTCCTACACGTACATGTGTGGGGATACATTTTTGTAATACTTACATATATAATAAATTATTATATAGTTTTTCTCTAGTAAAACATGTGTTAGAGAAAACTATCAAGGTTTGATCTGATTGGAATCAAAAACCAAATCCACAAAATGAGTGTCCCACACATAGTAGAGAGTATAGTGTCATGAAAAAAAGTGAAAAGGGTGACAACATGGTGTAGATTAGTATAGCTACTCAGACAATGAGCTACATATGTCTAGGGTTTATCTTCCCTTTATTCTCATTATCTCCAAATAATGCAACATCCCATACCGCTACATTATTAGGAAATAATGACATCTTTGGACTTGCTATATGTCCAAAAAACACTAGTCTAAACCTAGTTCTTAGACATCAAATGTAATGTCAAGAACCAAGATAGATGATATTTGTATGGTGAGTAGGTGTACAGGTGGACCTGTTGTCTTTAGATCATGTTGTTTAGTGGAGGGCAATGAATATGTATAAGTTTACTGTTCAATTTGTAATATCAAATCTTTTAACAATTCATTTTGTAATTATATGTTGAATGGTGAACATGTGTTGTATGGCTCATTTATTGTTCATGTGCATGTGGTACTAGTGTTTCCTTATGACTTCCTATGATTTTCTTCTTCTTAGCCTAGTGTGTGGTGTTTAAGTTGGTATTCACACTGAGGCGAGGTTTCGATTTGGATGTCACACATTAGATTAAGTTTTAGAAAATTCAGGGATGTCACACTCTACCTTATCTTCCCAATGTAAAAGTATTATTCTCTTCTCACTCAAGGTTTCCCGATAATGATGTAATAGTAGGATAGTTTACTTTTTGGTTATGAAAAAGAATAAGGACATCCCGACGATGAGCCGACTGACTAAGGACTATGGAGAACCTGATGGATGAGTTGAATCGATCGACTAGTGGACCCGACTGATCAACTGGAGGAGCTAGCAGCTGATGGACCTATAGAACCAGACGAATGATGAGATGACCAAACAAATGAATAGGAGGCGAGCCTATTGGTTCAACGGTTGAACTAATCAACCCGGATTGACAAGCATGAATCTTCATCAGCAATAGGTTTCTACATGTGATTTGGACCTAGATGTGGCAATTCCTTGTGGCTCCCATGAATTACATTAGGTTAGCCATAACCATTACTTTCATTTATTGCATGTTTTCATTGTGGGTTATAGCATGTATATGATACATACTATATATATGTGGTGATTGTTAATGTATATGTATTATACAAACTCCATCAATAAAATATTAAGTCTAAGATGCTTTCCACTAGCACCGTACATGAAAATCTTGATCAACCAAGCATGGGCACCCCAAGGGTGGTACACCATTTATCTCCTGGAAGTGTGTGTAATAATGTGGGCCTACCAAGAAGGGTGCATTATTATTGTGTTGGCTATTGGGTCAGGCTTAACTAGTGATTCTTAGAGAGTCTAAGCCCAAAAGCATGCATATGATTATGGCAAGGAGTTGAACATATCATTATCAAAGAGTTGCATATGATGCAATTGGAAAAGCATGCATATGATTATGGCAAGGAGTTGAACATATCATTATCAAAGAGTTGAACATAATTGGTCATAAGTGCTAGCGTTGGTTGGGTATTGACTGAATTGTTATGGATGTTGGCCCTCTAGAAGGTTGTATACTATAATCTTTCGAATTGATATTGAGGGCTATCAAATTGAATAAAATAGTGGGAGTGATAATTAATTAAAGACCTAATTAATATTGAATTTTCAAATAAAATCAAATCAATTTTTTTTTACAAATGCAAATTTTCTCTTGTAGAATGAAATGGAAAACAATCAATCATCGCAATTAATGAATTAAATGAGATCTATTTCCATAACTGGTTTAGGACCTTGAGAAATGTTTTTCATGTTCCTAAAACACCATAGCCAGTATCCACTCCAAATTTGCCTAAGATTGACATGGTTTCTTCTTTGAAGCATGCCATCGATGTTTTGAACATCAAGAACCTTATGTCGGGCTGCATGAACTATGAGTTGCATAAACATCATGATAATCATGAAAGGTACAATGTCTCTAAGATGCTATTTGAGTGTAAACTGATAGAGGGATATCTAGTGGAGCCTGATGTGCTCAATATGCTTGAGAATATGAAGCATCTTGAAAGTTTGGATTTCCTTTAGGTCAGGAGTTGGTCACAGATATGATTTTGCAATCATTGCCTGAATCATATAGCCAATTTCTCGAGTGTTATCACTTGAGTAACATGGTTAAACTACTGTCAGAGTTTCTTGACATATTGATAAGTGTCGAAGCACAAATGAAGCTGGACAAATATGAGATGATGATAAGCAAAGTTGAGTCCAAGGACAAAGGCAAAGGAAAAGCCAAGAAGCATTCTGTGGCTAAGCCAAAGTCCAATTCTTTTGCACTCAAAATAAGGAGATGGAAAAGGGAACCTAGAAAGATGAAGAAATGGTTTGCGATATCTACTTCTGGAGTATGCATTATTGAGATAAACTTCACTACTCCTTAATCATGGGTACTACATACCAAATGTGGATCACACATTTGTTCAAATGTGAAGGATCTGAAATGAAGTAGACCTTTAGAGAAAGGTGAGGTTGAACTGTGTGTTGCAAATGGTGCAAGAGTTTAATCCAATGTACTTGGAACCTATGAGCTAACTCTACCAAGTGGGATTGTAATAGAGTTAGTGAATTGCTATTACGTACCTACCATTAATAGGAACATCATATATGTATCTTGTTTGGAAAAGAAATGGTTTGAATTTCTTATAAATAATGGAAGACGTTCTATTGGTAAAGATGGGATCTTTTATGGCAGTGCCCTGATGTATTATGGCCTATACATGATAGATCTAGAAATAAGTTTATATAATGTAAATACCAAAAGACAAAAACTCAACAACTCAAACAAAACATACCTTTGGCATTGTCGTGTAGGGCACATAAATGAGAATCGCATATCTAGACTCCATAAAGATGATTATCTAGACTCTTTAATCTCGAATCAACAGAGACATGTGAATCTTATTTGTTGGGAAAGATGACCAAGACGCCCTTCACTAGAAATAGTGAGAAGGCCAGTGATCTATTAGGAATCATACATATTGATGTGTAATGTGACAAAGTGAGTTTTTATAATATTTTTCTCTCTTTTAAAAGTTTATTATCAAATTTATGGACCAAATTACCCTCATATACTTCCCTCACTTAATTGGACAAATATGTGTCACCAATTTCAAATATATGCAAACCCTACTATGCTATGATGATAAAATATATATATTAATGTATTTAGTTAATGAACACATCAAGTATTCGAAATTGGATCTCAAATTGTTATAATAGTAGCATAATGACACTATAAGACTACCCCTAAATTTTGGTTGCAATTGGATCAACCAATTGGGAGATATGACCAACTCAATTTGATGCATATTCCATTGCATTTTGAACCTTAGGGCCTAAGTTTCGGATTCCTTTTGATATGTACATATGTCACACACCCTTTCTTTTGGTTGGGGGCGGATTTATGAACCAGGGATCAACCACGACCGTCTGATCGACTGATCAGGGATCGCGTGAGATCCAAAGGTCATCAGATCATCCCTAACCTTCCGCAAAGACCTAGTCTCCACCCTTCACAGCGCAGCAACATCTCCAAAACTGCTAGCGCCCAAATCTCACCATCTCAGTGTGAGATATTTGGAGGAAAGACTCGTCTCAGTGAGACGAGTTCAACAAGCCCACACTTAACCTCCCTCATCCACGGAACAGGGAGAACGAACTCCTGACTTTGCGCCCCATTCCAGGCGGCGGTGGCTGAATTTAGGGCTTCGTCGCCCAGCCTTCCAAACGCCTATTTAATGCCTCCTCCAGCTCTGCCTGACCTCCCTTAGGCTCCTACAAGACCCAATTCTAGTCGTCTGACCTCCAAGCACCGCCACCAACTCCACCTTCCCTCTGTCACTACTTTGCCTTGGTGGCACCTCCACAGACCTCGCCCCACCAATTACCCTTCACCATCAAGTTTACCCCAAACCAGGGGTGCTTCGCGGCCAATCCCTGACACCTCAAACGCCCTCCACAGCTGGAGCCTCCTTTACTCCAACGACCTCCACCATCCTCGCGGTGGAAGGGGGATGCAGGAAGTTTTTGAGCATGGGACCTTGACGCCTGGACGCGGCGAGGCCTATCGAAGTCGATCATGCCCACAACCCGTCACGATTTCCTTGCTCCACGAGGCAGGCCCTCGCCGGAGTTTGATCTAGCCACTTAGGCTAGCAGCGAACAAGGAACAGTAGAGCAAGAGGAGTGAGAGAGGCCGAGTTGGGTCAGTAGGCTCTTGCCACCTCAGCTAGAGGAGCCGCAGGTCAGCACTCACACTCAAAAGTCTGCAGGATTCCTTGCAAATTTCTGGGATCAATGAGAGCCGTCGATCCAGTCGGATCCGGCCGGTGATCAAGGTAGAAATTCTTTTTTTTTTATTTTCTTTTACCCAAGAAATGAACTATCTTAGGAAATTTCTAGGAAATGCTAGGATTATCAGATAATAGCGAACCAATATACCATTTTGATCAAAAAATTATTCTCTATCCAAATAAAATGCTACCATGACCTAGATCCGTTGCCTTTTCTAAAAAAGTTTCTTAAAGCCTTAATGACCCCTTAATTCTAATTAATCTTTGATAATAGTTCCCTTGATGATATATGACCTTCTAAGGTGTATTTAACCCTAGATAGAACTCTGTTCCTAAATGAATCGAAATGCCATTCTATGTTGATAAGTGATCAAAGAATTAGAAGAAACCCTAATTTCAGCTTCCTCTTCCTACATGAAATTAAAGATATATCTTTATGAATGAAATAATATCATTAGATGATAATTAGTGTTTATTACTTGGTCTAAATCTTTAAAACAAACCATGATGTTAGGAATGGTTAACATGTTAAGGATTACCCTCCCTTTTTCTTTAACCATCCTAGAAACCCTAATTTTGGGAAATCTTCTAATTAATCAATTAAATATTATCTTTAATCCAAATAGTTTATAATGGATCAGACCTGATAATATTTGTGAACCTAATTAGAATATGAGGAAATCCCTAATCTAAATTAAGATAACATAAAAAGGAATAATAATTAAGAACATAACTTAGTCCTGGTCACATGGACCAATAGTAATGTTTTACCCTTGCTTTCTTTGCAGGGTGACTAAATTCCTATTTGAATCTAGATCTGTGGACTTTTGATTGAACAAGCAGGTATGTGGTCATATAAGTATATGACTAGATTTCTGGTTGCCTATGATATGTATACCTTGAATGCCCATATTTGAATATTATTGCTTGGTTGTCTAGTATGAGATATATTTCGCCAAACCTAATGAAACATAAATGGTTATGATGGGATGTAGCTACTAGAGCACATAGCCTGGTGTGGATGTATGTGCCTAACATGGATGTATGTTTTCCTTGGCCCATGTTAGATTTATGATGATATTATGTTGCCCACACTAGATGTAAGTTAAGTGCAATGTGTGTAGTACAATCGCATCAAAATGATTGTAATAAAAAGGATGTTTACCTGATTTTCGCCTTAAGAAATGGTTTTGTTTCTCCTTTCTTCTTGTTCAAATATTTTCCTTTATGCAACCTTATTAAATGTAACTTTTACCACATACCAGCCTTGCTGATGTTTTGTTTCTCGTATTTTCTAGGTGCAAGGAACAATTGACAACAAGATGAAATACATGCTCAAAGTACCTGAAGGCATGGAATAATAAACATGGAGGATGCATTAGATAGATCTGTTCCACTTATCTTATTTCTCTCTAGATGTTAGTTCATTTATTTTCCTAGTTGATGTCGAGGATGATCAAGATCCTATGTAATAAAGTTAACTTTCTTTAGAACAATAATTTTTCTCTCCATATGTAATGACTTTATTTTATCTATATGAATGAATGTTTGTGTGGCATTATATGATGATGTGGACTAGATCTTGGCTCAATCTCTGGTTTTAGTTGACTACCTTGATCTCTTATATTTTCCCTTTTGACATCTATAGATATGAGTGCACGCATATCTATGAATGTCACTGTGAAAAGTATATAGAAATCGGGGGACGTCACAGTGGACCTTTTAGAACAACTTCTAGAGGTGTGTATCAGTACTTCATTACCTTTACTGATGATTTCTGTAGGTATGGCTATGTTTACCTGATGAAACATAAGTTAGAAGCTCTTGAATAGTTCATAGAGTCTATGAATAAAGTACAATACCAACTTGGAAAAATTATTAAGGCACTTCATTCTGATCGAGGTGGAGAATACTTGAACCAAGAGTTTGAGGACCATTTGTGAGCCCGTGGTATTGTATAACAATGGACTCCACTTAGAACACCATAACATAATGGTGTATCAGAAAGAAGGAATCACACATTGCTGGATATGGTGTGATCTATGATGAGTTTTTCTGATCTTTCTACAACATTCTGGGGTTATACACTTGATACCATAATGTATACACTTAACCATGTACCGTCAAAATTGGTTCAAAAGACACCATATGATATATGGTATGGGAAACATCCCAATGTGTCTTTTATGAAGATTTAGGGATGTGAAGCTTATGTTAGATTTTTTTTTGCTAAAAAGCTTGGCCCTAAGTCTGATAAATGCTATTTTGTTGGATATCCTAAGGAGACCAAAGGATATTACTTTTATTCCCAATCTAACAACAAAGTATTTGTTTCCGGAGAGGTTTTATCCCTAGAGAGGGAATTTATTTCCAAAAGAATCAGTGGGAGGAAAGTAGAAATTGAAGAGGTTTGAGACTAACAAGATAAAATTGAACTTATAGATTTATAAGAGGAACAAAGAGACTCACAAAGTGTTGTGGAATCTCAAATTCCTCAAGTGACATGGGAACCTCATAGATATAGTAGGACACGCCTTGAACCCAAAAGATATGGATATCTTGTGAGACTGAGAAAAGCATGCATGCATATGTGAGTTTATATGTGATATTGAGCTTACATATATCTCAGATAGTCTGCTCTGGTTCAAGGAACAAAATTGAATAATAATGTGGGTGACTGCTCCATGTCTCTAGTTCGATCTGGATATCAGTGACAAAGGAACTAGACAAACAGTGTAACACCATACACAGATTGTAGGTTGAAGTTGTTCTCCAACTTTCCATTTACTTGGGTAGAAATGATGTGTGACTAGGCACTGCTCATTGCTTGTGATGTCATAAAGTGTTATGCAAATTCACTTCCAATGTAAAATTGGACCTATAGGGTCATACACACAGGAACTCAACTAGAAGAAGAGTTGAAACTTGAATGATAATTGAATTAATTACTAACATGTTTAGGTAACTGATTCACTCAACAAACAACCTAACAACACTACCAAAAGGCCATCTCAAGTGTTGAGACGGGCATCTAGAGAGTGTCAAACAGATGTCTCAAGTGTTGGGATAGGCATCTGGAGAGTCATGGTTGATTTGAGTTGAAATTGGCTAAGATGCAAACCGACCCAACCGGCTGGCACGACTCAGGTCAGCAAATGACTGTCTAGGTGACCGAGACGGCCATCTCGCATGGGCGAGATGGTCTACTTCGGTTGAGGGAAGGTTCTATACATTTCCCCATTTGTTTCTCTTGTACATTACTTGTTGTGCAAAGAATTCAATGTGCAGCATTGATGAGAATTGAGTTGCCAATTTGGTATACAACTGGAAAACAGCCGAACGGATGTCTAGGTTGTTCCAAACGACCGTTTGGGCTGTCACATGTTGCAAGCTTTCCACAATTGTTGTGAAAATTCAAGATCTTCCGATCCCTTCCACTCCCACACAAACTAGGAACATGGACCCAAACCCAGCCTATAAATAATGGGGTACTGGGGCTTCCCTTAACACAACACAAACAATTGAGAATTAGTTGCTCTGACAAATGTTGCCCTCTCTGGTTGTGGTAACCAAGAGAGCCTAGGAAAGTCCTATTCGACTAGGGAGGGATAGACAAAGAAGAGAAAAAACTGAGATCATTGTTGTGGGAGAGTAGCTTGGTGACTATTACACCAACATGAGGGACAACTCCTTCATGTATGATCTAGTAGGATGACAGGAGTTCTAGTTGGTCTATGTGGACTACTCTAGAGTCATGTTTCCTATGGCTACTGCTAGGAGGGAAACATCAACTTGCAGTCTGTGGCGAGATTAGAGAGGTCGATGTAGTAATTCTCTAAGTCTTCTATCCTAGGAGGAGAAGTTAGACGAGTTCCAGTGAAACTAGGAGATGCACAGACACCGTTCAAGATAAAGTGCACATCTACATCGACGAGGATTGTCACTGGACTTGCTCCAGGACCAAGTATATCGTCGTTAAACCATGCTTCCCGTTGTATAGTTATTGATGCGATCCACTGGTTTATGGAAAATATGTCAGTAAAATTTTTGTTTCCACTACCTATATGATGTCGTATTTTCCAATAAGGGGAAGGTATATAAGGCTATGGGTGAGAGAGAAGAGAAGGTTTAGGTGTCTAGCCATGTTTGCCATGTGTCCATGGTCAAAAGGATCACTTTCATAAAGGTAGATGCCACTACCATTGTTTCCACTACCATTGGATCCCAACTCACAAGAAGAACCATTGAATTCTAGCACTCAAGGTAGCCCATCCATGAGAGGAAGCCCTAAGACCATCCCTAGGTAGATGCCACCACAAAAAGAAGGTGCAACAAAGATCTCCATGGAAAAAATAACTTAATCATGATAATAAAACATGTTAGGAACAACAACCATGTGACAAAAAGAAAACCCTAGATATGGGTAAATTGCTTAAAAGCCCAAAACAAGCATATAAATGCAAAACTTGCTCAAACAATGTTCAAATTGAACCAAACTTGGAACTTAGCTTTGTCACATGACATAAAATCTCATATTAGGGTTAGCTTAAGGTTTTAAGCACTCAATTAAGGTAAGAAAACATGTTCAACCAAAAATCAAATTTAGGGGTCTTACAACCATAAACCCCTAACAAGGATTTTGCCCTCAAAATCTAAGGCAACAAAGATGGGTACCTCCTATGCACCTCATTCATTAACCTCCACATGGTTACTCCCATCTCATGGTGATGTCACAAAACTCTCATAAAATTCGTGTTATTCTCCCTCTACTCCTATATGTGTCACCTTGGGTCAATATAGAAACCCTCACATAAGAAAACATTCTCATGCAACACCACCTCCATTGATTGTATAACTTGTGTAGTACTGACGTGATACTTCCCCAATCATGGAATCTAGAAACTACTGCATAAAGTATGCCACTCTGGTGATAACCTTGACTTGGAAATCTAGATGCATGTACTAAACTGTTTCCATCTATTGCTGAATCACTATGTCCTTCACCGTTGTCTGTAGTATCAACATATCTTCATAAGATGTTACTTTACCTATTCCTTACCAAACAAGGAGTGTCCTGTATCTCCTCCCATGAGCAACTTCATAAGAAGTCATGTATATTCTTCTCTTATGGTTGTTGTTGCTAAGCACACTGGATTTAACTCAGGTGGGCATCCTTAATCTGCCAGGAGTTGTAGGACATATGTTCTTATAAGATTCTCCAATCCTCTAAATGGTTCTTTTTTACTGTCCATCTATATATCTAAGGTTGTGTTAAACTTCCACTGCATACTTGTAGGATCCTAAGGTTTCTCTTTGGCTTGTTGATATTGTACACTTTCCTATACCTATGCCATGTCATGTTTCACACTTGGTCGCCATTTCATGTCATGCACTATGGTATCATCCACATGTATTTCTCTAGCCTGTTGCAGTAGCGTTGGTTTGACTTGTACCTGTGTCCACAACCCCACCAATTGTGATACTTCTAACTATACATCCTCCTACTGAAACAATGCTAGCATGTATTGTTTCATGATATGTTGGTGTGCATAACAATGTCCTGTCGGCAAACGCCGACGAAGATGACTTCCTATTTAGTGCATCAACTTCCACTTCCTATAAAGTAAACTTACTCGACATTGAATGGAGCTATTATCACCGTCTTCTTTTTTTTCCAAAATATTTAAAAGTAGCACAGTAGTATGAAGTAGCTAAAGAAGGGTCTTTATCTACAAGACTAATCAAATATGGAACCAAAAATCCCACATGGGAAAATGAAAAATATGTACATATCGTGTGTAAGTAGCTGCAAAACATGTATTACGTATGCATTAATATATAAGAAACCAGATCACCATATGTAAAACAAGGTATATGGATGTATAAACAAGATCTCACCATATCCATAGCTCTATCATAGATGTATTCAGCCAATCATAACAAAACAACTCCAAAATATCTTGTTTAAATAGCTTGTTATCATATGATTTAACTGCAACATCCTCTGGAATAGAAACATTTATAGGGAAATTTGGATCATGTTCGCCTATCCATACTGCCATACCCCTACAATTAGGACCTAACAAAGTGTATAGGTCCCTTGGAAGCCAACTTGGTACTTCAAGAGGTGGAGGTGGAGGCTGAGATGTAGTGGGTGTCTTCCTGTTGACCTGTATATATAATTTCAGATCAATTGAATCATATATACACACTAACAAATTAACATAATGTAAATTTACCATACAATATTAGTATAGACAACATCCGCTCTGGGTCACATTATCACTCCGCCTTCTGCCTCACCAAGCATTTCAGAATCGGGGTGGGCATATGGAAATGAAAGATCCCTCCAATTGGGGAGTACATGTATCGGGCTCACACGAACCGCACCAGCTAGTACTGGAGTCCCATGAAACATGTCCCCTGGAAGGTCTGGGTAAGAATGTGCCTCTGCAACTATATTCTTGACTTTTTAGATGACATGGCTTCAACCCCTACAAATTTATGTAAATAATTTTATATACATATATACATAAACATATCATATTGAAAAGACGAGCTACTATATATGTCATAAAAATACTTACAGCGAATGTGCTAGGTGGTGGGTCTATAAGATTACTCCCAACCTCCTCTGTAGTAGGAGAAGAGCGGCACACCACATGTACTGTCTGAGTGGCAGGCTGAGACGCCTACCACCTGCTTATTGCTTCATTGAGTCTCTTATCAAGTGCTTCCTCAACTCTCCTATCAAGTGCTTCCTTGACTCTCCTATCAATTAACTGATCTACCTATACATGGATAAAAGGAATGCTAGCTTCTGATTATTAAATTCTCTTTCGCAATAACATTCTAAAAAAAGAATAGGTTACCTCATCTTGTGAAAGTCCCGCTTTAGGGACATGTTTGCGATGGGATGGCCCAAAGAACGCTTTGATGCCCACACCAGCTCCTGCACCCCTAACACGTCCAGGATGCTCTGGGTTACCCAGAGCAACTGTTACAACCCCAATTTTGCATGTGTTTTCATAATAGAAATATAATGAATTTTTGAATTTGGACTTAATTGAATAGGTTGTACACTTTGCTTCAAATAAGGGATTTCTTTGCAAATATCCCTTACATTAGGAATTTCGTGGTTCCTATTATTATATTAATCCAATAATGGATATAAAAGAGAAGAAAAGAAGAAAAGTCCAAGTAATGGGAAAAGATACATGATAATGGATATTAAGCAAAGTATTTATGAGAAATACTAGGAAATATGTAGAAAGGGGCATTAATGGCCACAATTGAGTAAAATTCATCTACATATGATTTCTAATAAAAGAAATATGAAAAGAGGAAAAAGGAGATGAAAGATAATGAGAAATCCTTGCAAAAGAATATCTTAATAAAGAAATAAGTAAGATAATGAAAAATGAAGAATGTAGATGCATCTAGAAGGATAATAAGTATCCTTAAAAAGGAATTTCGAAATATTAGAGTTTCTTGGGGTCCAAGGAGCCCCAATGGAGAAAAAGAAAGAGAAAATACAAATAATACAAAATAAGAGGATAATGTGATACATAATTAATGAATTGTGGTATTGTTAAAAAGAAGTATTTTCTACTATAAGAAAGTATAATTTCGTGCCAATGGATTAAATGTCAAGCATAAAGAGAATAAGAGAGAGGATTTTCAAATTCCTAAAAATCCAATGAATATAGTGTATTAAGAAGATAATTAAGAGAGAAAAGATTGCTTCTCACTGAAGGAATAGGTTTCCTTTTGGGAGATGGACTTGTTCCTCGTGGATGAACATCTTAGGGTGTTGATACCCTCCCCTATATAAGGGGTAGAACCTCTGGTTCGAGTTCAAGAGAGTTCCACGCATCCCTCTCTCTTCTCCTTCTTCTTTGCATGCAAACCCTAGCGAAGAGGGTAGTTCGAACCCTGGAGCAACGAGGTGCCGTGAAGTCATCATGATGGAGGCATGATGGCCCACGATGCTGGAGAGAAGCTTGGCCATCGTCACTGTGCTTTAATATGTGCACTGAAGCAGCAACACGACTGCAAGAACAGCCGCACATTGTGACTTGGCACAATTGAGATGGGCCGCGATGGCTATGACCAAGCAGCGCCCTGGGTGCGACGGAGGGTGGCGGACCTGAGTCGGTGGCTGGCGGCGAGTTTTATGGCCTAGGGAGGAGTGGGCAGCCCCACGAAGGGCTGCAATCGGCGGTCTTTGCGGCTGGTTGGAGGTGGAAGACGACCTAATGGTCATTGGACGGTTATACCCCTCCCGGGTATGAAGGATAAACAACTTAAGCATGGGCAATACGGTCATTTGGTTATGGTTTCAGTTGCGGATACATGATGCGCGGAAAGGGACACGTGGTCCAATTAAGTAAATCATGTGAAATTTGTATCTTTTTATTGGTAGCTTGGATCGATACATATAATATATCAATTTTGCTCAGAAAATGCGAGGAATCTATTAAAAATAGATTGAGAAGCTAATTCCTCTTGAAATTTGAAAAGTATTGGAAGTTATCAACTTTAATGTATTAATGATTAAGGAACCCTAATTTGAGATGATTAATGTTTTGAGAAGGGTTTTATGGATGATTAAAGTTGATATTAACCTACTAATTTTAAAAAGACACATCAAGATCTAAAAAGATGAACTTTACACATAATTGTATTAATTTAGGGTTCCATGTACATGAATGAGATTTAATGGGCCTTGAAACCCTAATGTTAGTAATTATGACTCTTAATGGCTTTAATTGTTCAAATTCATGAATAAAGCTGAGATATGATGGTTCTAAGCTATTTCAAGTGTAAAAGTTCCTAATTGTAGATAAATACCTTTAATATGATAATTAGCGTTTTCTAGTGGATAAATTTGAAATTAGTGATAAATAGAGATAAGTTGCTAATTTGAAAGAAATCCAAGATGATAATTGGGCCTAATGATTGTAAAGGATAAAAATGGTAGTTTTAATGTAAACGAGGCATAATAGAATTAATGGACTTTTAATTGTGCCTTTAAATCGAAATTAGGGTTATATGTTGTTAAAAGGTAACCTTAATATATTTCATGAGGAGTAGATGAGATAATTAGGGTTTGTGAGTAATTGTATAAAATTAGGGTTTAAAATAGTAAAAATGAAGTGAAACCCTAATTGCAATGGAAACCCTAAAAGTGGACTAGAAACCCTAGGAAGCGAGCTAGGTTTAATAGACCTTGATGCCTTATCAATGATAGGAAAATTGGATGCATATTTTAGGATCATCTTGTGTGCTTGCTTGTTTACTGGATTTCTTGCTTAGTTGGATTATTTCTGCACTCAAGTCAGCCTGACATGTATGTGGTTACACTTATGAATATCCCGAATTAGTTTTCTAAGGATTTATGAAGTTTTCATCAGTGACTTGAATTAAACTATTGGATGAATTTAATTCATTCAAACCATAATATGGATATGACTATCACCTAAGATACATGCCTACTAGATCAGATCCTAGTCCGCTCTGTAGCGGGAATAATGGTTCAAAATATTACTAAAAAATGTATATTTCTCACCTATTTTATCTTTCTTATTTTCTTATTTCCCATTATTTCTATTTCTTGTAATCTAATAAAGCAAGTGGGGTTCGATATATCACTCATTATGACCAAACCCTCACTTATCTCTTTATTTCTTGCATTATCTCCTTTATTTCAAATATTCTTGATTTATTGTTTATTTTTTGTTTTTCTTTTGATTTATCGCTCTCCTTGTTTATTATTTTCACTCAAATTTTAGAGGAAACTCTATCTTGGCATTATCTACTTGTATATTAAATTTGAAACCCAAATTCCAAAGGAAAAAGGGTGTTTCCTTCATATGCAAGTTATTCATTAATAAAACCAACTTAATTGATATTTCCTCTTTCTTTTGCCATTATCTTATCATTTTGGATTCCTTGAACCTCAAGGAACCCTAAAGGCACAAAATCCCATCTTGGGAATATTCCTTAGCCTTTTCCTTATCTTTTATCCATTTTCTTATTTATTCCTTTATTCAAATAAATTCTTTTTTCCCTCTCTTTTTATTTTTATTTCAATTGGACTCAATAGCTACTAAAGCCCACAAAGCAACCAACAAGGCTATTGTAAACGATATGCATTTAATCAAAACAAATTATATCATTATTTGTTCAAATATCTTTAATAGGAGAAATTACATTTCTCACCAAAAGAACCCAAAAATTGGGGTTGTAACATATTCCCTTCTTCTTTTTCTCACCTGACTAAGCGAGTTCACACAAGGCAGGTCATCAGGTGGTGTGAGTCCATTGGACGGCCCAGCCAAGTTGGCGAGACCAGTACCCAGGACTCACTGCCTAGATGGCTGAATATCATTGGTCAAATTGTATTTATCTTCTAAAATTATAATAATTAGTAGGAAGGTCCAATGGTAACATATAACATATGAAAAGTGATTAGAAAAATGCTAGGAATACACTAAAAATAGTTCCAAACCTAATGGTGTCTCTAATTCAATAAGTACCTATTTTTCTATCTTTAAAGTGTTAAAAGAATAAAAACCCTAATTTCTTGACTTTCATGATCATATCATGTTTAAGCGACTTAAATAGATGAAGTTGGGTCTTTTAGATTGACCTAGTACATGGCTACCTAAAAGGTCTGTCAGGTCATTGGGTGACTTAGTACATGGCTACCAATGGGGTAGGTCCATCAAGTCACCATGAGTCAGGGATTGGACTACCTTTGGGTAGGGCCATGCGACTCCGCAACCCTAAGTATTGGCTACCTGTGAGGTAGGGCCATGGGGGTAAGGATATACCATATGAGAGAGGTAGTATCCAAGTCCACTATAGGGACAACACAGAGATTGGGGATAGGTAAGGATTGAGTAGTATTGCTTAAGACGTAATCTTGGTTGTTAAATGATAATTGCTTGATTACGTTGTTACCCTAGTTGCACAATTTTTGTTTCCCCCACATACCGACATATACATTTATGTTGACTGACGTTTTGTTTGTCGGCATTTTAGGTACAAATTGAAAAGGATAAATAGTAAAGTGGCATATTGTGAAATAAAGAAATAAAGTGTAAGGAGGATTAATTAGAATAGAGTCCAGATGTGGATAGAGGTTAGATATCCAAGTTTCTGAAAAAGGTATGCAAAATTTTATTTTAGTACAGCTTTTTAGTATAGTCTTGTAGAATTTGATAATTATTATTGATTAGTTTTCGAACCTTTGATCCAGAAATTGGGATAACGGCTCTGACCTCTTGGTATCCCTTAATTGGGGGTTACCAGAAGGCGAGGTCATTACATTTGGTATCAGAGCATCGGTTCCTTATTTAATATTTAATATTTATTAAATTTTACAAACTCTATAGAACCCAAGGGAGTTATAAGAGGATTTTCTGAAAAATAGAGGTGTCTAGAAAAGGATCACGTCTGGGGGCTGGAAATATTTTCCTCCGCACCGCTAGTCGGAATACGAGGACTCCCAGATTTGTGTGACTATCTGGCCAATGTCTCAAGATTTGACTCGAAATAAGATAGCTTTAGGACTCTCTCATCTTGTTCATCCCTTCTCAACTCAAATGATGTTAAGGATTTTAAGGATTAGGGTTTTCTCTCTTTTCCTCACCCTCTTGAGGTATGGTTAAAGTTGATTAGGTTTAAGGAATCTTCCACCAAAATAATGAAAAGCATGTAAATAAGATGTCATGGACATAAGCTTAATAGTTTAAGTGTAAAATAAAGAATAGATACATGCTTAGGTCGTATGACATATGTTGTCATGCCCTCAGGAGAGACCTGAGGCTCGACCTTCTTGTTAGGAGGATGAGTAGAGAGAGTTAGTCTTGGAGGTAGAGACCTCCATTATGAGTAGAGACCTGGCGCATCCTCTGAGGATGATGCTAACCCTAACCCTAAGTGAAGGTTAGAGAGAGAGATGACATGATGAGCTAGATGTCATGGTAGACCAAGTGGACATGCTTTTAGTTTAGATACCCATGATGATATGAGCCATGTGAGGTTGGATGACCTAGTGCCTTTGGTGACCCAACCCTGGAAAGGGTCGTGCATGTTAGAGTGAAGGATAGCTCCTTCAATGATGAGGTTAGTAAAGAACCTATAGAAACCCTATGGGCTTATAGGAGCATGGCTTAGTATGCATCCAGAGTACATCAGTAGTGCGGGAAGTAGGTTGAAACCCTAGCCAGGAGAGTATGTTGGATAGCTTATGAGATAAGCATAAAGGGCTATGGATAATCTTGAGCAAACATAAGTTTGAACATAGGCTTCACCCATGTAGGGGTATGCTTGTGAGCTTGATCCTTCATGGAGAATGAGCCTCTAGTAGTAAGGCTGTTGGTAGGGGTAGCTCTAGAGAAAGAGAGAGAGAGAAGGACCCAAGCAAGAAGGTTGGAAGATTAGACTTCGAGATATGAGGAACAATGGGGAGTTGAGAATGATGTGACCTAAGTGGATGGTAGCGATTGCCTCATGCATGATCCCTGTAGGCTGATGGTATCTTGCTTGCCTTTAGAGGAACCAAACCCTGGAGAGAGGATGAGGTTGTTGGTACCGGTGTGCCTATGGTATAGGTGTTTACCTTTTGAGTTAAGAAGAAGAGTTCCTTAGAGTATGAAGAGGTTTAGTAACAAGTTGTGAAGCCTTTCACCTAGTTGGCTGTCCTTGAGGAGGACTCAACTCTGAGGTGTTGCTCGAATAAAAGGATAATGGGAAGTGCATGTCATACCTTGTACATGCTTGGTTTGTTGTTAAAAAGGTTGAGCATGCAATGGGACATCTAAAAAGTGAACCTAGGGTTCCTAGGCCTAAGAGGGGAAGAGGTGTACCTGATGCTCATGACGAGATTTGAGTTTCTATAGATTCGAGCATGGCACTCCTCATGTTTAGAGGAAAGGGAAACCCCTTAAGTCTAAGGTATGTTTGATGAACCCCTCACAGCTAAGTTGGTGACATGGGAAGGTATGTTCTTGGTCCAATGTTGAGGAATGAGAACAAGTATTACCTAGCATGGTTTAGTAGGAGGTCTGCTTGTGCCTTAGTAGCTTGCTGGGTTAAGCATGCACATGTTGATGTAAACCCTAGGCATAAGGATGTTTGTGACCTTTGTTATCAAGATGTAGTTTCCTCCCATCCTGGGAGAGGGACCCTTTTGTAGGGTGTATACCAGTTTTGTTGGTTTTGAGGTAACCTAAAGAGGTCTAATAGAATCTTGAGAAGCTAAGTGAAGGGTACATGGTAAGAGAATGAGCATGCATACCCATAGATAACCATCTCTAAGTGCATGTGGATGTGTTACCGTGGAGGTAACCAGTATGGGGCCTGACCAAGGTAGGCAGGTCGTCATGACCCCTATGAAATGACGAAAGTCAGACCATGCATGCAGAGAGATATGTTGGAGACTTGGGTAAGGTTCTAAGTTGGACATGTACTATGTTAGAATCCTAAGTCTATCCTAGGTTCAAGTAGGGATAAGACCGATGGAAGTTGGAGTTGCCTAATTCCCTAGTTGCACATGACCATAGGGTCGGGAGGTAACAACTATCATTATCTGAGGGCAATGGGTTAGGAGATTGATCACCTTCATGAACTCATGGGACCCAAAGGGAAGATGAGGAGGGCACTCTCTGGATGCATAAGGGAATAGGGATGACCCCAAAAGTGTCGGCACCCTACAGACCTAGAGGAGATGACCAAGGATCGTGTGTGGACCCAAGTAGGTTTGAGATCAATTTTCCAAAAGTAACTTTGATATCGAGATGATTTTGATGTAGAGACGTATGTTGCACGTTTCAACTTAGATTTGAAGGTGTACTGGAAAGGTGGGATGTACCATCTCTACTCTTGGAATGGGAAGAACTCTATATTTGGACTGTAGCCAAATGCTTATTTCCTCTTGTTATGGGAGTGAGAGATAGGACAATACACATGCCATACACCAAGGATAAAGATGATGTGAGTTGGAATGTTTCTATGAGGTATGAGGACAAAGATGATAACATACTCTTGTGGAGTGAACGATGCATGTATGGTTTACAAACACTAAGAGAACTAAGTTAGCCATCTTGTGAGGATGTTTTTATCATGAGCTATGTGGAATTTGCAAGTTATACAAGGTTGAGTTTGATAACCAAGAAGATGAGCTCTAAGTTTTCTTGTTCAAGATAGACCTAAAGTTCGAGATGAGATGATAAGTGGAATACATGGAGGTGTATGTCTTCAACATTACTGTACACATACAGATGTGAGGTGGTAATGGATGCTTTGGCTGAGATGTAGCTGCCTAGTTTGGCCACAGGCTAGAAGAGGTTGTTATGTTCGCCCTAAGTTTGAAAAAGAGATAAGTTTGGCTAACACTCAGATGTAATGATATCTGTTGATCAAGTTAGTGGTTGTTTGGTTAGCCAGCCTAGGCCTTGATGCAATAAAAGGATGGTTGTAGAACCTCAGATGTACTTCTCTGGAAAGGAAGGTGATGAAACCCCGACTAGAGTGGTTTAGGGTTTCTAAGGAATCAATCTTGAGGAATCATGGCATACAGGAGATCATGATTTTAAGATCACCATACACTATGGTACTGCTAAGATAATAAGTGGTAGTAGTACTTTGATTCCTAAGATGAAAAGTGTACAAAGATGCATGTGGCTTGTTTCCATGCAAGCCAGGAGATGAAGGACGAACACCAATAACCCATAAGATGGATATAGAACATAAAGAGTCCCCGAGAGGGAATGGGAGTTCATCACTATGGATGTGTAGTAAGTTTCCCATGGACCAAGGAAGGTCAAGATGCAATATGGGTTATGGTAGACCGCCTTACCTAGATGACATGAGAAAGAAAGAATACTATCAAGGGAAGGATCAGGTTGAACTACATATGAGAGAGAGATGGTTCAAATACACCATGATGTGATTTCAAAAGTTCTTGAGTTTAACTTAAAGATTCACTTCCATGCGGTGGAAGTAGGTACATGAAGAACTTGAGGTTAGCACTATGTATCACCCCTAACTAATGGTTAGTATGATCCAGACTAGAGGGTCTGATGAGAGCATGTATGATCATTCATGGTGATACATAGAGACAGTTCTTGTCCTTTGTAAAATGTGATGATAACCACCATAGCCAGTATCAGGATGTAAAGAAGCTCTGTAAGGGAGGTTGTGTTGGTCACCACTTCATTAAGATGATGTTGGTGAAGGGACCGTGCAAAGGTCAAAAAAGGGCCACAGTGTGTGCATATGAAGTCACTTTGATTGTGCAATGGCTGAAAGAGAGCCCAGGGGCGACATGAGTCATGAGATGATGCAAAGCAGACTGACATGCAGCTCACTGAGGGAGAACCTGTGATGTGAAAAATACTATCCCTCTAAGTTATAGATAAGAGAGCTGAGTCCCGACTGCATGTGCCCATTTGAGATGGATTGGTGGAGAAGGTTATGTTTGATCTTACCCCTCAGGATAAATTTATGTGTGATGAGTTCCATGTGTCCAATTTAGAGCGCTATGTGAGTTACTCGGGCCATGTGCTAAGCAATGAACCTAGTGATCCCCAAGGGAGGCTGAAATGACCTGAGTCACCTATGAGGTTTATAGAGGCCAAGGTGTAAGACCTGATAGAAAAGAATGTGTGATGAAAAAGGTTCTTTAGAAGCGCCATGGATAGGGTAAAGCCACATTGGGGTCAATGATGGACATGGAAAAGTCTTATCCTGAATTGTTTGTTTGCTTGATGGAATTTTGACGACAAAATTCTTATAAGAGGGGAAGGATGTTACAACCCCAATTTTGAATGTGTTTTCATAATTGAAATATAATGATTTTGTGAATTTGGACTTAATTGAATAGGTTGTACACTTTGCTTCAAAGAAGGGATTTCTTTGCAAATCTCCCTTACATTAGGAATTTCGTGGTTCCTATTATTATATTAATCCAATAATGGATATAAAAGACAAGAAAAGAAGAAAAGTCCAAGTAATGGAAAAAGATACATGATAATGGATATCAAGCAAAGTATTTATGAGAAATACTTTGAAATATCTAGAAAGTGGAATTAATGGCCACAATTGAGTAAAATGATTTATAATAAAAGAAATATGAAAAGAGGAAAAAGGAGATGATAGATAATGAGAAATCCTTGCAAAAGAATATATTAATAAAGAAATAAGTAAGATAATGAAAAATGAAGAATGTATATGCATCTAGAAGGATAATAAGTATCCTTAAAAAGGAATTTCGAAATATTAGAGTTTCTTGGGTTCCAAGGAGCCCCAATGGAGAAAAAGAAAGAGAAAATACAAATAATACAAAATAAGAGGATAATGTGATACAGAATTAATGAATTTGTGGTATTGTTAAAAAGAAGTATTTTCTACTATAAGAAAGTATAATTTCGTGCTAATGGATTAAAAGTGAAGCATAAAGAGAATAAGAGAGAGGATTTTTTAATTACTAAATATCTAATGAATATGGTGTATTAAGAAGATAATGAAGAGAGAAAAGATTTCTTCTCACTGAAGGAAAGGTTTCCTTTTGGGAAATGGACTTATTCCACGTGGATGAACATCTTAGGGCGTTGATACCCTCCC
Source organism: Alisma plantago-aquatica (assembly GCA_963693085.1). Taxonomy (NCBI): domain Eukaryota; kingdom Viridiplantae; phylum Streptophyta; class Magnoliopsida; order Alismatales; family Alismataceae; genus Alisma; species Alisma plantago-aquatica. The sequence goes on from OY856414.1 coordinate 429,355,170, forward strand.
CTATATAAGGGGTAGAACCTCTGGTTCGAGTTCAAGGGAGTTCCACGCATCCCTCTCTCTTCTCTTTCTTCTTTGCATGCAAACCCTAGCGAAGTGGGTAGTTCGAACCCTGGAGCAACGAGGAGCTGTGAAGTCATCACGATGGAGGTGTGATGGCCCATGATGCCGAATAGAACCTTGGCCATCGTCACTATGCTTTAACCCCTGCGCAGAAGCAGCAACACTGCTACAATAATAGTCGCATGTTACAGCTTGGCACGCTTGAGATGGGTCGCGATGGCTGCGACCAAGTAGTGCCCTGGGTGCGACAGAGGGTGGCAGACCTGAGTCAGTGGCTGGCGGCGAGTTTTATGGCCTAGGGAGGAGTTGGAAGCCCCGCAAACAGCTGCAATCGGCGGCTGCTGCGGCTGGTTCGAGGTGGAAGACGACCTAATGGTTGTTGGATGGTTATACCCCTCCTGGGTATGCAGGACCAACAATTTAAGTAGGGGAAATGCGGTCATTTAGTTATGTTTTTCAGCTACGGCTACGTGAAGCATGGAAAGGGACATGTGACACTCGATGATTGGTCCAAGTAAGTAAATCTTGCGAAATTTGTATCTTTTTATTGGTAGCTCGGATCGATACATATAATATATCAATTTTTCTTAGAAAAATGTGAGGAATCCATTAAAATAGAATGAGAAGCTAATTCCTCTTTCTATTTGAAAAGTAGTGGAAGTTATCAACTTTAATGTATTAATGATTAAGGAACCCTAATTTGAGATGATTAATGTAATGAGAAGGGTTTTATGGATGATTAAAGTTAATATTAACATGTTAATTATAAAAAGTCACATCAAAATCTAAAAAGATGAACTTTACACGTAATTGGATTAATTTAGGGTTCCATGTACATGAATGAGCCTTAATGGGCCTTGAAACCCTAATGTTAGTAATTAAGACTCTTAATGGCTTTAATTGTTCAAATTCATGAATAAAGCTGAGATATGATGGTACTAAGCTATTTGGAGTATAAAAGTTCCAAATTGTGGATAAATACCTTTAATATGATAATTAGGGGTTTCTAGTGGATAAATATGAAATTAGTGATAAATAGTGATAAGTTGCTAATTTGAAAGAAATCCAAGATGATAATTGGGGCTAATGATTGTAAAGGATAAAAATGGTAGTTTTAATGTAAAAGAGGCATAATAGACTTAATGGACTTTTAATTGTGCCTTTAAACCGAAATTAGGGTTATATGTTGTTAAAAGGTAACCTTAATATCTTTCATGAGGAGTAGATGAGATAATTAGGGTTTGTGAATAATTGTATAAAATTAGGGTTTAAAATAGTAAAAATGAAGTGAAACCCTAATTGCAATGGAAACCCTAAAAGTGGACTAGAAACCCTAGGAAGTGAGCTAGGTTTAATAGACCTTGATGGCCTTATCAAAGATAGGAAAATTGGATGCATATTTCACGATCATCTTGTGTGCTTGCTTGTTTACTGGATTTCTTGCTTAGTTGGATTATTTCTGCACTCAAGTCAGCCTGACAGGTATGTGGTTACGCTTATGAATATCCCGAATTAGTTTTCAGAGGATTTCTGAAGTTTTCATCGATGACTTGAATTAAACTGTTGGATGAATTTAATTCATGCAAACCATAATGTGGATATGACTATCACCTAAGATACATGCCTACTAGCTTAGATCCTAGTCCCCTCTGTAGCTTTATAGATTGACCTAGTACATGGATACCTATGGGGTAGGTCCATCAGGTCATTGGGTGACTTAGTACATGGCTACCAATGGGGTAGGTCAATCAAGTCACCATGAGTCAGGGATTGGACTACCTTTGGGTAGGGCCATGTGACTCTACAAGCCTAAGTATTGGCTACCTATGAGGTAGGGCATGGGGGTAAGGATCTACCATATGAGAGAGATAGTATCCAAGTCTGTTGTAGGGATAACACAGAGATAGGGGATATGTAAGGATTGAGTAGTATTGCTTAAGACGTAATCTTGGTTGTTAAATGGTAATTGCTTGATTACGTTGTTACCCTAGTTGCACAATTTTTGTTTCCCCCACATACCGGCATATTCATTTATGATGACCGACGCTTTGTTTGTCGGCATTTTAGGTACAAATTGAAAAGGACAAACAGTAAAGTGGCATATTGTGAAATTAAGAAATAAAGTGCAAGGAGGATTAGTTAGAATAGAGTCCAGATGTGGATAGAAGTTAGATATCCAAGTTTTTGAAAAAGGTATGCAAAATTTTATTTTAGTACAACTTTTCATTATAGTATGGTAGAATTTGATAATTATTATTGATTATTTGTTGAACCTTTGATCCAGAAATTGGGATAACGGCTCTAACCTCTTAGACTCCCTTAATTGGGGGTTATCGGAAGGTGGGGTCATTACAAAAACTGTCAATTCATCCCTTGTGCCCTCAGGGATGAACTTTCCTTCCTTCCTCTGCTCGTGAAGCTCCTGCTAATCGCCATCAACAGAAATTGGTAAGTAAACATAATAGTAATCAATATCGATTGCTCTAAGAATTGAATTTTACCATTTTTACAGCCGCCTCAATAGTTGTGGGCTTCGTTATGTCTCCCTTATTGTTTTGCCTCCTAGCTATCCACATAGCATGGTGAGGCAGAGGTGCGGGACCAACAAGAGGCAGAACAAGTAGTAGACTCAACTTGTAGTCTTTGGTGAACACCTGTATAGCCTCTTGGACTCATTGTGTGGTCATGCACATTCAGTGCATGCCTTTCTCTTTGAGCACCGCTGATAGCCTTGTTAGTAAGCACATTGATTTGGTTAGTAACACTAAAGATTAATCTGGAATAGGTGAATACATAAGAACGTATATTAATTAAATTGGGAGTGGCACTTAATACATTGAATTCATCCATTTTTCTTTGGGTAACAAACTCCTCCTAGTCTTTGGGGTCCAGGTAGTTCCATTGCTCAGTGGTTGCCTTCTTCCTAAATTTATTTTTTTTAAAGAGAATACAAAAAAAATTATTAGTGTAGAGTTAGTCAAAAAGTGATCAATGTCTAGAATTGGAAATCAATCAAGAACCTATTCTCAGCATCGTGTATGTAATCTCGGGTGAGATTTGTCCTATAGTTCCTTAGGACCCACCCACAATGTTGCACCACACATTTACGATGCAGCTTTTCATCCAGATCAAATATACTCTACAAAATAGAATTGCTATTAACAAGTATCCTAAAAATTAGTAATCTACAAAAATAGAATTGCAAATAATAATAACTCACACATTGTTCCTTCCATACGAAGTATTTCTTTCCATTAGGAACTTTATGCCAGGATTCTAAGTTAGGACTACAATGGATGCGAGTAAGAACCCCAAGATATGAAATGAGTTATGGTTCACTCCAACTGGATTTCCTACATGATCGAAATCCACAACCAGTTTGGGTCCATTGCCCCTTTGCTGTAGTAACTTGTTCATCATTGTGATGCCCCTCAATTTCTCAATTTTTTTCGCTTCTCATCAAGTGCCCCAATTTCTTCAGAGGGTACATCACCAACCTAAAATTTGAACAAAAAAACACACATACATGATATAACTATAAATTAGTATATAGATAGAAATATAGGATATATTTTTAAAACTTACATTGTGAGGCGGCGCATTGATATCCTCACCCTCACGGTAATCATCATCATGGTCATCATGCTCATGCCCAGCCATCTGAAAGTGTAATTAAAAAATCAAACATTTAGCATTTGACATAACTAGAAGATAATATAACATTGTAAAGTTCACATTTAAAAAAATAAAACATATAAAAAATATAAACATGCATGCCACTAATATTGCGATCTTTGATCAATAAACAATCCTTCATTGTGATCTTTGTGCACATACAAGTCATCATTCGCTTCAATATTTGGTGGTGTTGGCAACCCAACTGAGAATGGACTGGAGTCATCATACTTATCATAATACTATTCTTCATCTATAGTATATTCAATGAAGTGTCTTTTACCATGAAGAACAATCGATGATTTATCAATTGCAATATCATCAATATAAAATACTTTTTCACCTGTGATGCCAATATGAATGGTTCACCCTTCTCGCCAATCTTTTCAAAGTTCACTAATGTGAAACCCAATTCATCCACTATAACTCCGTTGGTGTTATCAAGACAATTACATTTAAAGAGAGGAATTCTGAAATCTACGTAGTCAAACTCCCATATGTCTTCAATGACACTGTAATATGACATTTTATCTTCACGTGGACTCTTATCCTTTGCAGTTGCAAAAAACAATGAAGACGCTTGAAGGGTGACCCCACTATTTTGGACGACACTCTTATCATCTTGACGCTTTTTGTAATATGAGAATCCATTTATGTCAAACCCTTCATAAGACATAACATTCAATTTTGGTTTAAAGGTGAGGCATTTGATAGTTTCAGTAAGATTATCTGGTGTTTGAGATAGTTGATGTAAGACTTTATCTTCAAACCACTTAATAAATATCTTGTTATGCTCTCTAGCAAGCCACATTGAATTGGCTCGAGGATATTGTCTCTTGATGAAATTGGTATGTTCCTCAATATAAATACTCACTTCATCGATGTTGTATAAAATATACAGGTGACCTTGTTCCAACTACTCACGGATGATTACTTTCATATGTGATCCCAAAATTCCTTTGCCAAAATGCTCCTCAATATTCTTGTCATTAATAGGAGCCTCATTAGCACTCAGAAAGTCATTGCAAAAAATCCATAACCTCTCTCGCCATATAACCCTCAATAATACTCCCTTCAGGTCGATAACAGTTTCAAACATCACCTTTAAAAATGCTCATGTATTGTTCAAAGGGTTACATCCAATGCAAGAAAATTGGTCCCAACATTTTCACTTCCCTAGTCAAGTGGACAACAAGATGTACCATGATATCAAAGAACGAAGGAGGAAAATACATGTCAAGCTTACATAGGGTAACTACCACTTATGTTTGCAATTTATCGGGAGTATCAGGGTCAATAACTTTGCTGCACAAATGGTTAAAAACGAAACAAAGTCTGGTGATTGCAAACCTTACATGCTTTGGCAATATAGATCGAATTGCCATGGGCAATATTTGTTGCATTAGAGTGTGACAATCATGAAATTTAAGACCTATCAACTTCAGATCTTTCATTGATACCAATCTACAGATGTTAGATGAGTAACCTTGTCGCACCTTAACATTTATCAAGCATTCACAAAAAGCTTTCTTCTCCTTTCTAGACAACGTGTAACAAGCGGGAGGTAAGTGTATTCTTCAATTTCTACTAACTACTTATGTTAATTTTGTCCTTATTCCCATTTCACATAGGTCCATTCTGGATTTTATCCCATCTTTAGTCTTACCTGGTATATTCAACAGAGTACAAATGACGCTATCACATACATTTTTCTCAACGTGTGTGACATCGATACAATGCCTGACTACCAAAGAACTCCAATAAGGAAGATGCCAAAATATTGACTTCTTCTTGAATAAAGATTTGTCACTCCGTGTGGGCATGGTACATTGTGATCTCTTACCAAATTCATTGGCAAAGTCTTTTACTCTTTCATAAACAACCTCCTTTGGTATAGGTTTAGGTGCACTCCGTTCCTCATTCTGTCCATTGAATGCTTTGTGTAACCTACGATACAGATGGAATTTTGGAAGAAACCTTTGATGACCAAAATGTACAGTCTTGCCACCATGTTTTACTCGTATTGAATCAGTGTTCTCTTCACATATAGGACACGCTTTAGATCCTTTAACACTATATCCAGACAAATTCCCATATGTTGGAAAGTCATTAACACTGCAAAACAACATAGCATGCAAAAAAAAATGTCTCTCTTTGTGAAGCATCATAGGTCATCACACCTTCACCCTAGTGTTTCTTTAAGTCATCAATCAGAGGTTCAAGATAAATGTCAATATCATTTCTAGGTTGTTTAGGGCCCGATATCAACAATGACAACATAGCGTACTTATTTTTCATACACAACCAGGGAGGAAGATTGTATATAACGAGCATAATGGGCCAAGTGCTATGTTGGCTTCTCAATGTCCCGTATGGATTCATCCCATATGTACAAAGCCCAAGTCTTAGATTCTTGACTTCTTCACCAAATTTAGGGTACAATAAATCAATCTTCTTCCACTGTGGGGAATCAAACACATGTTGTAGGATCCCATCATTCTTTTTCTTAACATCTGCATGCCACCTCAAATTCTTCGCATCTATCGGATTGGAAAACAAGCGTTGAAACCGTGATATTATAGGTAGATGCCACATCACCTTGGTAGGAGAACCAGTTTTGGACTCCCTCAAAGTTGTCAGTTTATACCTTGATGCACCATATTTTGGACAATCTTTCAAATCCACATAGTCCTTTTGAAATAATACACAATCATTCGGGCATGCATGTATCTTCTTGTCCTCCATTCCCATTGGGCACAATAATTTCTTTAACTGGTATGTTGAGATTGGCAACTTGTTTCCTTCAAGAAGAATTTCTTTCAACAAAGACAACAATGACGTGAAGCTTTTGTCACTCCATCTATTGTTAGATTTCATCTTATACAATCTCAACATAGCACTAAGCTTCACAAACTTAGTACAACTTGTGTATAACGGTATCTCAGCATCATGCACAATGTTTCTAAACATGGGAGGTGGATCGGTGTGCTCTACCCCACAACTATCCAGCATCGCATCAATGATGTCTACTGGAACTGGTTCGTTCACATCTACATCATCGGAGGCAATTTATTCTTTCACACAAGCATTGCTATCGACATCCACTGATTTTAGGTTTGAAATTTCTCCATGCCAGTGCCATTTTGTATAGCCTTGTACAATCCCATTACACATGACATGACTTTTGATTCCGTCACCAATGCTGACTTTCAAGTTGTTACCGCAATGCCTACATGGACAATAGAACCTATCTCCAGGTTGTTTGGTATGTTCCTCGGAAAATCTAATAAACTGATCAAGACCAGAAATAAAGTCTGGGGTGCAGTGATTCGGAATGGACATCCATGATCTATCCATTCTATGATCAAAGAGAAAACAAGTATATATTAGGGTTTAGGGTTAAAAGATTAGGGTTTATGGTAAAACATTTAGGGTTTAAGGTCTTATATATAATAAATGTGTACCACCTATCCCATTCTTGAACATCTAATCTGACTAGTAAGTGTATAATGTGTATTGGATTTTCAAGAAAATTTCGGCAACATTTCCCCACTGTTCTCCAAGTACATATGTACTTACAGAACAAATGGGAAAATGCTACCAAAATTTTGTTGAAAACTCAATACACATTATACACTTACATCTTAAGTGAGATTAAGTGTTCAAGAATAGTCCCAAACCAGGGACTATCTAAGATTTACTCTTAATGAGTAAATCTAGGATGGGTTTCTAGGCCAACAAATACATATATGTTGTCATTCTTATACCTACAATCCTAGTTTCATCATTCATGTCCTAAGTTTTGTGTAACATCATTTAATCATGCTTGTCAGTAAATACTAAACAGTAAATAAAACATGATTCCATATATCAAAGATTTGAATCAAAATGAAGCCTAATGGCACATTGGGAGAGTGAGAGTATTATACCTCACTTGAAGGTTGAAGAAGAAATATATGCCAATCAACAGCAAGTCAACAACACATGCAACAACACAAATGCACGATTCAATTCTCTTATAATGTATTAATTAGGGGTCAATCTTGAAGTTTTAACTAGAGTTTCATATATCAACATACATACTAGGTCATATTTCAAGTCAAGATTTAGGCATTTAATCGCCCTAGGGTGCATACATGATTCACAAGGTATTTGGGTGCACAAAGAATAATATATATTACTGATTTAGGAGTTCACATAATCATTTTAGAAATAGAAGACCCACATGTGAGTTAAGTTTGAGATTCAATATCAATGTATCTTTAACACGCATGTTTCAAGGTTCAAAGCACATAATCAAATCAAATTAGGATGCTAGAATGGACAAGTTTGAATCTTATTTTGACATGCATCAAATTTTACTGAATTAGGTCAAGCATGAGGATTAGAAGCACAAATATGTGCAAGCACAAGATTTGTTCATATCCTAGGTTGATTTACAATAGCAACGTCTTGTAGTCTTAATCATACCCTAGTCTAGGTATTGTATTCTATAACATTGATTTCAACATCTCCAATGTACATGCATGTTCATCATCAAGATAATCATTACACATAAATGTAGGTATCCTATCATTCATAATTGAGAAATATAGTTAATAAAAGATTAGGGTAAAATGTGTACAAGATTAGGTCTCAAATATAGCAACATGCACATTAGGTCACATTTCATTTGGATTAGTTAATCAAGAGAGAAAGCAAAAATTATCATCATCAATCTACATCATACAATATGGAATCACAGCACAAAATTGGCCACCACGGCCGTGCTACCCAGCACGGCCGTGCTACCACCATGGTCGTTCTGCCCAGCACGACCATGCAAACCTGTGATTTCAGATAGAACAACCCCCACCTCATTTAGAGGATAGGGTGACACATCACTACTAACACAGAGAACAAACATATATATGAACAAACCTGGAGGGGCTGGCTGTTGGCGGCTGGTAGCTGGAGGAAAAGAAGAAGAAAGAGGACCGACATTGGATGAGGTATAGTGGATGGAGGTGTTGGATAGAGCACGGCAGTAGACGAGTAGGCAGAGCAGTACCGACGGCCAACTGAGCAGCATCTGGAGCTAGGTGACAGTGGCAGCTCTGGAATATTCCCAAGATTTGACATTGCCTCTCAAGAGAGCAAAGGGAGCAATGTAAGCTGGGGCAACGACGGTGGGGGAGCAATGACGACGGGGGAGCAACGACGGTGGGGGATCAACAAAAAGCGGCAACAATTGCCAGACCTAGCGGGTGAAATCGCAATGAAACAAAGAATGGGGAAGAGTCTGTTTCGCGTGGGTGTTGTTAAGTTTACCATCTTCGTCGGTTGTTTCATAAACTGACACCTAAGTTCCAAAATCGTCTATCACCATAAAAACTGATGCCAAAGGGGGGTAAAAATTTTCACAGGGACAACGCGCGAACACACTTTAGCGTCGGTTATTGTAAGCAAATCGACGACAAAAAAGGGGCCGGTTTCTGTCACGCAAAAAATATTTAGTCGTCGGTTATTTGGTAAACAACTGACACCGTATGTGAAATTTTGGAGGTAATTTTTTTGCACTGGAAAAATTGGATTTGTCAGGCAATTTTAGGCGTCAGTTTGTTATTGCACAACCGCCACTAAATAAAAAGTGATACCCGTGTCTGGACAGTCTTCACATATAGATGTCGGTTTGTGTATACAATCGACGTTGTAGGGTTTAGGCGTCAGTTTCTTGGATACAACCGATTCCTATAAATGTGATGTTATAAGCCATTTCTATAGTAGTGAACTCACCTAAAGTTGACATATGCGGTGACCAGTTCCTTGACATTGGGTCTCTATATTCTTGGTCAGAGGCGTTCCTTGGTATTGAGGAGCCAAGAGTCATTTCCACCTTTACATGTTCATTAGGTTGAGTTGTTTGGAGACCTCTAGTCCATCAAGGTCATTAGTAATTGGGTGAGGGTTCATCTCCTTGTTAGACTAGTGTATGACTCTATAGTATATCTATCCTGACAATCGGTATGGTGTGTGAACATGAACATATTTACTCCATCATGAACATGTTGGTGATAACAAACTAGAAGTGTGTCATATTAGCCCAGGCACAAAGGATCAACACCAATTGGGGGAGATAATAGTGATTCCCACATACTGGATTGAGGTTTTAGAATAGTGGTAGGCATCAAGATGGTTTGCAAGGAAAATAGGGTTATTGGGCTCCAGAGAAGAAATTGGGACCTGGGGACAAAGTGAACCTGAAAATTGGGTTGTTAGACACGGAGGAGTACTGGCTGCACATTTAATGGTGAAGAGTAAGTTAGGTCTATGGTTTGCTGGGTGCGATAAGATCTGCCCTATGATGGCTATACTGGTAGCGGTGATGCCCTGCAGTCCAAGCAGTTGAAGAGGAGGAAGAAGAAGAAAAGAGAAAGGGAGAAGACAGTGATGGTCTGGAGTCAGATAGGGTGGTAGTGTAATGAAATAGTTCATGTAGGTAGTAGATCGATAGAGCAGAAGAAGAAGGAGGTTTGATGAAGAACAAGAATAAGAGAGGAGTTGGTGGTACAAGAGTTGCAACGATGCTACCATCTGAGGAAAGGGGGGATGCAAGGGTCTTATATGTAGTCCTAGTGGTGGGAGCAATAGGTGGTTTTGGACATCGTCGATGACTCTGGATGCCCCTACGCTTGTAGGAGACATATCAATTATGGGGGCACTTGTGGTAGTTTCTAGGGTTATGAAGTAGAAGAGGGATGTGAGTAGGGGAAGGGGAAGACGAGATGGGAGAAGAATTAATTTGGTATGGATGAAAGAGCAGAGAGAAAATGACTAAAGATCAATGCCACATAAGCGTCTATGTGTGCAGGAGTCGGAAGGCTAGAGTGGAAGGGGATGACCCACTCTACGTGAGATCAGGTCAAGGTGAAACTAGACTGTTGATCATGAGAAAGCAATCAAAATAACATGACAGAGAATACCTACAATAATTTAGGGAGGTCAACAATAATTTATGGAGGTCAAGGTGAAACTAGACTGTTGATCATGAGAAAGCAATCAAAATAACATGACAGATAATACCTACAATAATTTAGGGAGAATTGAAGCGGAACATTGATTATATTAGTTAGAATTAGGTAATTTAATGCATTTCTTGACTAATTTAATTGAATAGGAAAACATTATTCTAATAGCAGGACACTTGTCATGTAGGTTAGATTGGGTATGAGGAATCAAATTTTATCATTAATTTAATATTTTTAGAACATTTAATAGAAGGTTTCATTACTTGCATATTAAGACTACATTTCATGTATTTACTCTTTTAGTTATACTATGACACATATAGACTCAATTTTCTTTATCTTATTGTCCTAGGAGTATTATAAAATGTCAAAAATGAACCCAAGTACATTATTTGGTATATTTTCACCTCAAAATCTTTTCGTTGAGTGTATGATGGTCATATTATCTTTCAAATATCATCTATACATGGTAGTTGAACTAGTACAAAAATGTGATATCTCTTCGATTATTTTTGACATATGTCGTTAGTTATAAATTGACGACTAAGTGGGTGATGCTAAAACTTAGGACATACATCATCAATTATTTTGAAAAATAGAAATCGACAACATAAATATATGTCGTCATTCCATTTTACTACCAAATGACAAAATAACACACAACATGCACGAGAAAGTGATTTCCCTTGACCTTTCCTCATCGGTAATTAAAAGAGAAATGACATAATGCTAATTATGTAGTAAAAATAGTTTCCCCAAACCGTTCCTCATTGGTTATTAAATGAGAAGCGGTGAGGTATTGGTAATTATATAGTCAGTTTTTCAAGAAATAACTGACGAGTAATAATATGTCATCAGTTTTATCAATGAATATATAGTGAAAATTGAGGGATACCCTCATTGGTTTTCTATAAGTAACCAACGAAGTATGTATATGTAGTCAGTTATTTTAAAATAACCGAGAAGAAATGTGATCTTTTTTATATAACAAGTTTACAGACATACTGTCCGGCTGCTAGCTTGTCTAGAGCCTACAGTTCATCAGAACTGCAGGCCTCTACAAGCATTACAGCTTAACAACAGGCCAACAAACATGTAAGAAGAAAGATATATATACAAATACACATATGCATTTGATACATATGCACAAACAGGCCAACTAACCTCAACCTTCTATCCATTTTTCACTTCAATGCACACACATATGCATGAACTCACAACTCAATTGATTCAATTCTCAGCCACACATTCATTTTCATACATATGCACAAAACACCTCATTCTCCTCCTCATGCACTTCACATTCATTTCAGACACATATATGTATGAACACATGTACACATCAACTGCCATAGAGTTTTAAGTCTACAATGTATAATATATAATAATGAAAAATCAACATCAAAATTTGAATAGAAAATATCAATCAACCATCTAAATTAGCTAATAATTCACATGTTTGATGAAGCAGTTTGCCCACTCTTTGCGTAACTCATTCAACCGCTCTAATGTATAGGCTTCAATAGTGTCAAAAAACTACAAAGAGAATGGGATGTAATTCTAATTATATTTTATTGTTTGTAAAATCAAATGATACTACTTCATTAATTATGATCTGAGACTAATAACAATACCTTCGCTCCATGTGCGTGAAAATCTTCTCCATGTAAATCATCACATAATATTCACATGCCCAATCATTGTCTTGTATATTGCTAAATATATAATTATGTTAATAAATGTAATTTAAGTAGAGATGGTAATACATATGCATTTGGCGTGAGAAGACTATACATTAGCACTCCTCCAAGATACTGATTTCTTTTTCATATCTACTTTTCCTTCGCCTCTATGGAATGCTTTCTTATCCCTATAAGTTAAATTAACAATTATGTTGCATTATTAAACTGTCATATGATGCAAACATTAAATAATGTCTTGAGCATGAAAAAAAATACATACGAGTGAATCAACAATTTTATTGGGTGCCTCATTTGGTGTTAGTCTTGTACCCTTAGGATCAAGGAAATATATAGTATAGATCTCAGGAAAGATCACTAACAACTACCAATACTTATTTTCGAGTAAATAGAAGGCAAATAAAATGAAAATTAAATTCCATAACAATTATATATTCATAACTTAGAAATAAAAACTACATGCCCAAAATTTAGAAGATGTTGAAGGGAGCTATGATCATGGTCTTGGAAGCACCAAAAACCTTCATTGTGGAGTCATATAATTAGTGACACCACTCAAAATTTGGGATACATCTCAATCATTGATGGCATTAGAAATGCCTCATTTGATATTATGAACTCAACAACATGTAATACAAATGATTGAACATAAATATGCAATGATCATTTAATATACAAGAAACAATTATAAATAGCTCAAAAACATAAATTTTTCACATACGATGATGTATTCAGACTCACAATATTCAAAGTTCTATCACGTATGTGTTTCACCATTGATAATGAAATACCTCTAAAACATTTGTCAACACTGTAACAGTGTCACGATCTATACCTACAACCTCCTCTCAAAGGTCAATCACCGTGGTATTTGATTGAACTAGATTGTCTATCCATATTGTTAATGCCTTGCAGTTAGGGCCTAAGGAGTCAAATAACTCATGTGGAATAAAATGTGGGGGAAAAGGCTTTAGAACCCTAGGGGCCTTGTTAGCTATTGTGCTCTTCTTGCATGCATTCTCATATTAGCTTTATATTATATATAGATTCAATATAGAATTTTTCATACCTCAACCAATATGACGAGCCTTTTGGGCCATCTAGTAAATCATGCCTTCTACCTCTCTGATTGTAGTGGCATCTGTGTGCTCATATGGGAGTAGTGTTTCTTTCCATGCTGAAATGACATATGACGTTTACAAGAACATGATAAGCGAGAAGGGGAACACCATGAACCGTATCAACATTTGAAAAAATCTCACCATTTGCCACAATATTGTGTGATGGAACATTGATGGTAAGATGACATTTTATGGCCACCTACAATTTTATGAAACACACCATTTAAATTGGCATACATATGTATTGACTTAAGGGATTACTTCATCACAACTTATATATAAATTGAATTAAATTGAATGTCACCCGACTATGCGATGTGGGTTTGAAGAGGTACCCCAATTACCCTTTGTGAGTGTGTCACATTGTACATGATCTGTGACTGCTAGAGAAGCTTGCACCACCTGAGAAGCCTTAAACTCCTTTGAGGTTGCAACTATTAATCTTTGCACATCCTCTTGGTCCATCCTCCCTTTCTTGGCATATTTTCACTTTTGATGGGATGAGCCAAAATAAGATTTTAGCCCAAGCCCAGCTCCAACGGCCGTAAAACATCTAAGGTGATCTTCCATCCCTAGAGAAATCATCAATTCATCGTGTGTGTCCTAAGAGGTAACTTTCCCTCCTTAATTTTCTCACCCAACTACAACTATTCATCATCAAAATTGACAGATCAGTAAAACTTAACAATCTAGGGAAAAAGAACATGGAGATGCATTGTGAGACCAAGAAATTTACCTATTTTACATTCACCTCTAGGTTGCTTGGATGGGGATTTCTATGGATTTGTTTTTTCTCGAATATAACCACCCCAAATAGTGAGACAACGGCCCAGAAGAACTAGAAGGATCAATAATAGAAGGAGTAGAAGTAGAAGGCCCTTGCTCTTGCTCTCTCAATGGGTAGTGTGTAACATAACCACCTGAATCCAACCAGTGGTTGTGCACATTCTTGTCACACCTTTATTTTTGAACATCATGAATGGCTTGACTGATTCAATAAGAATATTGTTAACTAATCATAAGAAATCACAAGAATGTAATTAATTCAATACCTTGAACTCATCTGTGTTTCTCTACTCAACAAACGTCAGCTATTATTTTTTTATCAATCCTTATTGGGTCCAAATATGTAGTCTCTTGTAAGGATTGTTTACCAATATCTATGTCTTATTTCAATGAGATACATAACATTATTGCAGTGCAACTTTTCATCAAGCTCATACATGCCCTAAAAAGGTCCAACATTCACTACTTTTTAGAAATGTGAGAAGAAAGAATAGGAAAAGACTATAAAACTATAAATTTCTATATATAACCTCTAAATCCTTCCATATGAGGTATTTAGTAGCCTTACTCACGTGTCTCCAATCCTCAACATGGAGAGGCACTTTGATTTGACTAAGAACCCCACAGTAGCTGACAAACTCTTTAGTAATCGACATGCCTACTTCATTTAAATTGAACGATGCCCTTCTTCCCTTTGTCACTAGTTGAGGTAGTTTTTATCAAATTTATCCCTCTCCTACATGTATATTTATCAGTACCATCATCACCCTAGTCAAGAGGCCCAACATGATCCTTAAGATCAAGATCCACACACTCGGGATTGTTGTTCTCCTGGTTAGATTCCATCTACAAAATCAAAAGTAAACATACAAAAAAGTTAGATCACATATGAAAAAGTTAGATCACATAGCCCTGTACAATCCCATTATACATGACATGATCTTTGATCATGTCAACAATATCAAATTTCATGTTATTACTACAACTCCTATAGGGACAACCTATCTCCAAGTTGTTTTCTATGTTCCTCTACAAATCTTACAAACTTATCGAGACCATCAATAAACTTCAGAGTGAAGCTTTTTGGATTAGACATCCATGATCAATCCATTCTATTTTTACCAGATGGGAAATGAGTAGCTCATCAAGTGTTAGCTAATAAATTAATTTAAAAAAAAGTCAGAATTGAGCCCTAGTCATGAATTAACATTCACATTGATAAATGTGTACCACCTATCCCATTCTTGAGCACTACATCTCACTAGTAAGTGTATAATACATGTTTGATTTCAAAAAAAAATGGTAGCATTTCCCCCAAGTTCTCTGAGTACACCGATGTAGATGAGAAAATACCCACCTCCATATGTACCTAGAGAACAAAATGAGAAATGTTGTCAGAATTTATTGAAATAAAAAATGCATTATACACTTACATCCTAAGTGAGATGAAGTGCTAAAAAATAGTCCCAAATTGGGGACTATTCAAGGTTTACTCCTAATGAGTAAATCTCAGATGGGTTTCTAGGCCGACAGAATATAGGGGTTATGGTTTACAAATTTGAGTTTACTTTTTAGAACTTTAGGGTTTAGGGTTAATTAGGTAAATGTATATCAATCTCAATGTAAATCAAGTTAATTTAGGTCAATTTCAAACATGTGCATGATTATTTCTAAATGACATCCTTTTTAGGATGGATGAAATGGCACCAATTATCATTGCTTTGTAGTTATATTGGTCATAGTAGAAATTATTTGACATTGATTGGACAATCATACATAGTACTAATGTTTCACATAATGTGTACAACAAATTTTTTACCTTAAGACATGTATACCATAGAACAACATATAATTTGATATAAAACATGCTAAAATTCCCAATTCACCATGAATGCCTTATTAAAAAAGAAATACATACACAAAGTTTCCCAGTTCCCAATGGAGATACCTAAATGTGCAATCCACAATATCACATGAATATATCCAACACTAGTGGATGAAGGGGGAAAAGGCAAAATCATACCTCACTAGATGATGGAAGGAAGTTTGGGATGAATAATAGTAGAGGTAGTAACAACAGAGACAACAATGATAGAGGCAACGAGGAAGAGGAGGAGCTGGTGATGAAGCCAGGGCCGACGGAGGAGTGAGAAATAATAAAGGGACTGGGGCAAAGGCAATAGTGGCAGCAATAGTAGTGATAGAGGTAGTGAGGAGGAGGAGACTGACGGAGGAGTGACAAAGCTTGTCGATGCCAAAGCTAGAGGAGGTTGGTGGAGGAGTAACCAACAACAGTGAGGGTGATAGAGAAGTGGTGGCCAAATGTCATATCTAGGAGGAGGTCAGCGAAGGAGCTGGAGACATCAATGAGGGGCTTGGGACAGCAACAGAAAAAATCATTAGAGGCCAGAGTGTGTCTCATGAGTAGGGGAAAGTGGGGTTTCTTGCGGGGTTCAAGTAAGACATACCTCGTTGGTTATTGTAAGAAATAGACAAAGTAACTTATATCATTGATTAAAATGAACAAACAACTACCAAAACTTGTATCATTGTGAACCAATGTTGTTGATTAACTATGACAAAACTGATGACTAATGATGCATCCCAGGGATACCTACATCGTTGATTTAGGTCATGACAAATTACGAGACAATCCAATTTGGTGGGAATAAATATTTTGCGAGACGTTTGGTGTGTACCCCTTTATTGTCGGTTTGTGTAGGCAGAACTGACAAGATAGACACTAAGGGTTATGCTTTTTACCTCATCGATTATTGTATGAGAAACCAACAAAAAAGGGTTTTTGAGGTAGATGAAATGCCTCCCAAATATTTGCACAAAACTATATTTTTCCAGCGATCTATATCATTGATCCCTTTATGAAATAATCAACGAGATAAATAAAGTGCAACCCCTGTTTATCGAGTTGGCCATCCATGGAAGTTTTCTTCAGGGAACCGACAAGATATATTACACCATCAGTTTCCCTTAAAAGAAAATGGATGATAAAAGTGATATATGTAGTAGTGTTATGAATAGATGATACTATTTGACAACAACTATTCCCAATGCATTTTGAGTTAAGTAAATTAGGTACTAGTTATCAACATAACTGAATAGCACCTAGAAGAAGGGAGGGTTAGCTTATAAATCAAGGTTCTAGTATGTTATAACACTCCACCCCTTAAAGAAATTTTGTCCTAAAAATCATATGTCCCTAGATGTGCATACTACGTCATATTTCTAAGCCAACCCAAGGGTTTGTGATTTCTCTATTATAGTCGACCATACCATAGATCTGATATTACTCCTATAGTCGATTATTGGTTACATCCAAGGTTATCTTAAGTGTGTGCTATCATTATGGTAGCCTAAATTTTGTGATGATTTCACCATTCTGGTATCATGGTTAGAATCCATTCTATGTTTTGTTTTCTCCCAGATATTCTAAGCATTGGGTCACAAGGTTTCAGTTCGACCTATCATTTTGCGGCAAATAAGCTTGAATAGCCAATCTTTCATAAATAAGTTTCCCTCGATTGGCATTATAATTAACAACCACTAAGATGGTGGACTAATTGATCCCAAACAACTATCCTCAACAACTATCATCAAAATTTCTACTATATTTTTGTTTACTAACTTGGTACTATGTGTTACTTATGTTTACCATTTGAACATGTGAAGGTAACTTTAAAACATCATTTGATAATCAAAGTAACCTTTAAGGTGGTCAAAGTAGCATGTACCACTCGTTAATCCTAGTTTGGGGTAGCTATATATGAATGACACTATTTCCAGAATTTACCTAAGTATTACTTATTGCAACAACTAGTGTTTTTGATTAGTTCTTAATTTAATATACACTCCTAAGCATACAAAACTCCAACCCTCAGAAGGATGAATCTATTATTTATCTAAATATCTTGAGCGGCAACATGGATAGATCCACAAGGTCACATACATCCAAAAATTTTACTTCATACTATCCACACCACGCTTAGGACGAGGTTCTTGGGTTGATCATGCTAGTAATGTGTTTCTTCAGTAAAGGGTTTCTCTACTACACAAATTTTCTTACAGGGGCAACGATTAAAAAAAACCATCGATAAGATCTAGAAGGATTTTCTTTTTGTACATATAACTTAGTAATGAAAGTAAGTTTTGAAAAAATAGGTTTGTCATTAAAATCCAAAATTGGCTCCAAAATCGATTTGAGAACCAAGTCAGTCACCTTCGACAAGACAACACATACTATTATGCAATCATCACTTAATTCCACAAAGGGGACTAATTCTTATAACACTTGAAAGTTAGTTATGACTACATATCTAACATGTAAGCACATGAAGGAGAAGGGTTTATTTTTATGCATGGTCAAAATCTATCGAATCCTAATAAAGGATATACTATAACAACTTGATCCCCATTCTATAAAATAGAGTAATAATATCCCCTTTGTTGGACTATAACAATAACAACCTTTTTGACATGTAATATATCCAAGGAAAACCAATTTAATAGAATGGCGATCAAGTTTATCTTCCTTTGGATCATAGTTATGAACAAAAGTAATATGCCCAAAGATGTGCAAAGGAAGATGAAAAGCCATTTGAGTGAGAAACAATAGTTGAAAAGGGTGTCATGTTTTGTAGAATAGAAGGTGGTTGTAAATCGATAAGGTAGCAAGCAGTGAGAACAACCTCAGACCAATAAGAGTTAGCCAATTTGTCTTGAAACATAAGAGTGTGAGAAATATCAAGAAAATGATGATATATGTGTTCCTCAACCCCATTTAGTTGTCAAGTGTGAGCACAATAACACTGATGGATGGTTCCAGTATGAAACAAAACAAAGACACATGTCCCTAAACATTTTCTTAAACATTTCTAGTTTAGAAGATTTATACTGTATTTACTAAATTGGGTTGAGATCATTTTATTGTTAGTATGAAAAACACCAATCATCTCATCACAAGATTTTAACAAGTATAACCAATTTCATGCGAGAAAAAGCATCAACAAAGGTAATGATATAATGAATTCCATTAAAACTTGTGTTTTGAAAAGGACCATAAATGTCTTTATGAAAGACATGAAAAGTAGCTTTTGAACATAAACTACTTTTTCAAAGAAAAGAACTCCTATGATGTTTTGCAAACTCATAAGAGTCATGTGAAAGACTTTTAAAACTAGATAAGGCAGGTTCCACATGCTTCAACTTTACAAGAAAAGGATGGTTATAGTGCTAGTGATGTTGAAGGCGCGAGGATACTAGAAGGGCAGATGAAGGAATGCTATCACCAAAGTAGCATAGGTCACAAACTCTAGAAAATGAATGATCATCTTGAAAGTATGATAATCCTACATCACAAAATGATGGCTACCAAATATGGCATTCCAAGTAAAGGTATCAACTAATTTAGCAACAAACATCAGATCAAAGGGAAACTGGGAAATATAGTGGACATATTTGCGTTTAAGACTAGATGAGATATTAACACTCCCACATTGCCAAATAGTTTTAACAAAGCCATCTGATAGAGTGATAGATGAGGTAGGAATAAAAGGTTCAATGGATGAGAGAACGTGTCTCATACCCATCATATGTTGGGTGTCCCCAGAGTCAACAATCTAAGAAGAACTAGATGCTAGAATGGAGGCCCCAACATCACCTTGGCGGAAGGATAGATGCACCAAAGATGTCACATCAAGTTTCATGGTCACATAATCCTCAATTATTGTGGGTTTTTGAGGAGCTTGTTAAGAGTTTTGCAGAAATTGCTCATACTCTGCTGAAGAGATGGTAACAGATGGGTTGTTTGTTCCTTGGGCATCATGGGAAGTCCAAGTACCACGACTGTACCCATAGGGATGATCATAATTCTGATAGCACTTCACCTCCTAGTGTCCCGGCTTATTGTATATAGTGCATTTGGGTGTTAGGGGATGTCTACAACCATGTCCATGGGCAATGAATGCAACCACTGGTTGTGAATTTGGTGGAGTGGAAGATAGGAGCCTTACTTCAAACTACTAAAAATGTTAGAGCATATTCTAATGTTGGAAAGTTGTTTCCTTCCGGGATGATGATACACATTGAAAAATTGGCTAGATTGAGGCATTTGAGCATTTGACAGTGATAAGATTAGCACATTCTTTGGTTTTATATCCAGATAGATAGGCTGAAAGTAGTCAAACTATTAGGACAAGCCAACAATAGAGTCATAATATTCATCAAGGGCCATACCTATTAGATTTTTACCAAAGAGTTCATCCCAATTTTTATAAAGCCACAGAGTATTCTTTTCATGTGTATACTGATGATGAGAAGTGTCTTACAACTCTTCTATAGTTTTGCAGAACATATATTTGGAGGCAATGAATGACTCCATATTGTTCCAAAGATAGCTTGGACTTGTAAGTTTCCCTATTTCCAGTCAGGGGTATCCTCAACATGTTTTTTTATGAATTTCACCTTGTATAAGGAATCCAAAATTATTTGAACAAAATTCATCTTGAGCTAGTAATTATATCAATCTCATTTGATTATGGAGATAGGACCACTATTATTGTAGATAATGGTTTGAGATGAATATTTTTCATTAGCCTTTCCTTCATACATGGTGATGAATCAGTCACACTAGTAGAATAGTGGTGGAGATGTATGATAAGTAGTCAATAGGTAGTACACTGGTGGAGGTTGGACAACCATATGCACATTTAGAAGAAAGAGAGAGAGTGGGAAAGAAATGTGGAATTAGCATTATCATACGAATAAGATACTATGATAGGAAAGATATAATGGATCCTAACCATTAACAACACTCACCCATGTACTTAGGCATAATACATGGGGAGGAAAGTAAGAAAAGAGAGGTATGGAGGTTGATACAAACTTGTTTTAGAAAAGGATCTCTTCCCATGAGAAATATTTCATATTTTTATATCTGTTAACATATGTTATTATATTACTATTTAATTATGCAATTTAATGTGTTAAATTAACATGTAGGGCTTTAAATGAGTTCAAAAGAGCTATAGGAAAGGTCCCCAAGAAAAAGAATCAGCTACTAATTTGGGAGAATGTGAAAGTAATTTCCCGACTCCAAGGTATATATTATTTATGTGAACTGTGCTTATTTGTATTTTTGAATATTTTGTATGTTTCAATTTATAGTGTGCTACACAAGACAACGACTGGGCATGTGCATACTATGTGATGCGATTTATGGACCTAATCATCAAACATTATGCACAATGTGATGCGATTTATGGACCTCATCATCAAACACGTCGCAATGGAAATCGATACTATACATAAGGTATTATATATAGTCTCATTAGATAATATGAAATATATCACTCATATTATATATTATTAATTATATATACGTCATTCTCTTTATAGGTGATTAAAACTGACTTGACTACAGGTGGAAAATTATTAGATGTACATACTCCCTATACGAGGGAAGAATTAGATGATGTAAGAGAAGAATGGGCAAAAGCCCTACAAGTAGTGCAAAATTTTAAATATAATTAGGATACTGATGGTGATAATGATGATGATGAATAAAGAGTGATTTCTAAACTTTGTTCTCATAATTACTTTTATGTGAATGTGAATGCATTTTCTGAATTGTCATATGTGTGAATGTGAAGATGATCAATACATGAATGTTTCTACATGTGTCTAAATGTGAAAAGTGATGAAATGAATGGAACTGCAGGTTGCTAAATGTGTGTGAAAATAGAGGAAATTTGAAATGGAACTACTGGTTTCTATATGTGTGTGATGAAAAATAATATGAATTAAATATGTTTATACATGTGTCTGATCATAAATTGTTGTCCATCTTGTTAATTTTATAGGTTTGTGGCCTGTTGTTGGCTGATATTAATGGATGTTGTAAACCTACAGTTCAGAACTAAACTGTAGGTTCTGTATCCTGCTAACCAGCCATACATCAGGCCTACAAACTGATAAGAAGAAAAAAAATCAGCACATAGGCATCGGTTATTAGAATAAAATCGACAACAACGACATACATATGCCATCATCAGGTATGGTGCGTGATAGAGAAGGGGAGGAGTACCAATCATATTTTTACAAAAGTTTCTATGCTAGAAATAACCATGTCAAGGGGTCATAGGTACAAATCAAGAGGAGACATTGACCTACAAATTCTCTAGCAAAAGATCAGGTACGCTAAAGTAGAGATCTCTGGACAGAGGGCAACATAGGAGTGAACATTGGAAAATCAACATCCAAACAAAGCCAAGGAAGTAGGCACTTTCCTAAACAAACGAGCAGTCTTCGACGATGCACTATCACACAATAGACAATCGCACAGCATGCTGGTAGTAGTTGACAATTGCAGGATGGCATTGGGAGGGCACATCCCGGGGGTGAGGCTCAAGGGGGTGGTGGAAGTAGGGAAATAAGAATAAGAAGAACAATATGAAGAGAAAAGTGAAGGGGCAACATAGGGGAGAGAAGGAGAGGGAATGGAGGTTGCTACTATAGAAACATCGAGGGTCAAAAAATTTCTCTTGATACCACATGAAGAGAAATTCTTAGTATGAATTTAGAGGATTACATGGCGACATACATATAGAATTGTCTCAAGGTATGATGCATCAAAGACACAATAGTAAAATAAAATCAAAACGACCTTAAGTAGAGAAAACCCACTTAGATAATATAGAGATAATAATTAATGTAAAATACCACCAACAACAATAAAGACCAACATAATCCATAAATCAGGTCTGGAACCTACGTATTCCAAATTATGGACATGAGGACTAAAATCCCAATGCTAAATAAATATAGAGTTATAGGATGACTAAAACCTTAGTGCATGATATAATAACTAAAACCTTAGTGTCTAAATATAAGTATTGCAAGAGGACTAAAATGTAGTGCATGACACTAGAATAAAACACATTGCCTAATAAATATGTTGTAGTTACTTATAGATATAAGTAGTCAACATCACGCATACATAATAGACTACACAAGTTCATAAGTTATGTTTAGATATTATTCATAAACTAAAAAGATATGAGAACATCCATGGCATAACAAGTGTGGCAAGAGGATGCATAAATGAAGATAAAACAACTTTAGTTCTTGATGAGAGATAACAAATTGCAAAAGGAATACTTTACTATTCTTTTCTAAAAGATATACGATCAGGAATCAATTCAAAGTATCATGCCTCATCAAAAGAAATTAGGATTTCAAGTCTTCAAACAATTCAAGAGAGAGAAAATAGGTATATGCCCAATTATGAACCAAAGAATGCAGCATGCATGAGGTCTAGTTTACAAAGATCCAAGCAAAGTTGTGACAGAGTGAGTTTTTACATATATATTATTTAGTTCCTCTCTCTTACAATTTTAATTGTTCCAATTATGCCCTCAATCATCGCTCTCACTAATTTGATTAAATGGATTATCAATTTCACTTAAGACCATTCATAATGGTACACAAAGTCAATAATATAAGTATTATGACATTTAGTCAATTGACATAGTCAATAACCAAAATTTGACTCCAATCTTGCACCATAGCTACATCATAGCATTATAAAGCTATGCCTAAAATCTCATTAAAATTGGACGTACCAATCATGAGTTATTCACAATTGAATTTTAGGTCTTTTAAGTTATCTATTAATACCTATGACCTAAGTTTCAGATTCCCATTTGACAAATAATGTGTCACGCACCCTTTTCTGGGTTGGGGGCGGATTTTTGAACCAGGGATCAGCCACGACCGTCCGATCGGCTGATCAGGGATCGCACGAGATCAAACGGCCCCCGAGTCATCCCCAACCTCCCACAAGACCGGGTCTACACCTCCAACAGAACGACGACTCGTCCAAAAGATCTAGCGCTCCAATCTTGTTCCCTCTCCCTGAGATATTTGGGGGAAGCTTTCTACTCTCAAAAAATGAACCTAACAACCCTCTACTCACCTCCCCTCATCCACGCAACACGGAGAACAAACTCCCAATTCCTCACTCATCTCCTGGCGGTGGTGGTAGATTTTAGGGCTTTGCTGCTCGTTTCCTCAAATGCCTATATAAGGCCTCCTCTAGTTCTGCCTTTCTCCCTTTAACCATTCTGCATACCCAATTGCGAGCATTGACACCCGAGCACTGCTTCCCCAATCCACCTTCACCTTGCCTGATCTCGACCCTTCTCCCTTCCACCAGAGCTTCTACTCCTCAATCAACTGGGGCTACACGCTCCTGGGATCCCAACGAGTCGAGCAACACCCCCGGTTGGAGCCGCGAAGGTATAGAACCCTGGGTCGACTAGCCGCCGCAGCTGAGCTCAAAGCTGCCATCGCCAGCGAGGTCCAGGGCACGTCGAGTAGTAGGGAGTGGACATAGAGCCTCACGAACCTCATGAGGAGCTTTGTGACCCCTCAATCCAGCTGGAGGGCAGGTAAAGCCTTAAAACCCAATCTCGGTTCGTAGAGCCTCCTGCCATCGCAACCGGAGCTGTAGTTCACCTCCAGCGAGCTTCTTGGGCTCATTGAACTCAGGGAGATCCCGCGAACACAACCTGCTCATGCTCACACACTCAACACCGACCTAGCTACCCCACTCCTTCACCACTCCTCGCCTCGGCTAGTTGCTGCCATGGCGCGAGCTGCAGATGAATCGAACCAAACGAAAACCCCACTCTGTCCAAGCGTGGTCACGCGCAAAGACCTCAACCCCAAGGGCACTCCTGACTTTTTACCTGAAGCCTGACCCTCTTGGACGAGAACTTGCTCGCGGGTCAGTGAGAGGGTCCAGTTGGTCGGATCCCTCGCATGATCCGCAAGGCAGAGCTTGCAAATCCTATTTTTTATTTTATTTTATTTAATTCTTTAAAATTTCTTGATTGGTCAGAACTTGTGAAAACCCTAGAAAATGGTAGGATTATCAGAAACTATCGAATAAATATACCATTTTCATCATAAAAACCCAAGATATCTAAATAAAATATAACCATGACCTGGATCTGAGCGCTTTTGGAAAAATATGGCCTACACTCACTAATGACCTTTTAATACATTGTTTTTGTGAAATAATGGTTATAACTGATTTTAATTCTGCCTTGGGAACATATTAAACCCTAATTATGATCTTGGTCATCATGTTACTTGAAAACCTATCTAAGGAAGATAGTTGATTCAATAATTGAGAAGAACCCTAATTTCTAGTTTTTCTCACCTTATCATGAATACTATGTAAAATTTATGAAAAACCCTAATAACTAAAATGTCCTTGAATAACCTAGATGACCCTAATCTTAGACCCCAACTCTGAATCCTATGTATCCTAAAGTGACATCCCAAATAACCTAAACCCTAATTATAATAGTAATTAATGTTGATTGATGAGAAACCATGGTGACTTTAGGGTTTTACTATATTTTAGGGTGATCTACTATCTTTCTCCTAACTTAGGACGTGTAGAATTCAGATTTGAAAATTAAAGGTACGTGGATATAATTATATGATTAGATTTTTTTGGATGCTAAATATATGTAATTGTTTGCATGAAATTGACATACATTGATGGATGTGTATATTTATGTATAATTGATGATTTACCGCCTTGAACATAAAATATCATAATTGAATATAAGTGAAATGTAGTTACTAGTGGTGCTCGTTAAACTACCTATTAGAGAGGGAAAGCTTTAATGTTGACTATCACCTCCCTAGAGTACATGGTATACAGGGAGATCCCTAGAGTACAAGGTACACGGGGAAGGGCCCACTATTTATGTGATTTTGTGCTAAGTCCACCATAGTAATGCATGTTCACTATAAATGAGGCTAATAACTTGGGATTACCTGATTTTCTGGCTTTAAATAACATTTTCTTTCTCTTTCTCCAATTTGAGTATTTTATATACCAGCATAGTATAGCTTTTAATTCCACGTACCAACTTTGTTGATGTTTTTGTTTCTCGTATTTTCTAGGTACAAGGAACAATTGACAATATATGAAGCACATCAAAGTACTAGAAGCCACTAAAAAATGATCATGGAGGATAATATTAGATAGATTTCCACTTCAGTTAGATTGTTTCATTCTTCTAGATGATGTAATAGGATACTATAGATCCTATGTAATAATCACATTTCCTTTTTCATAGACTTATTCTTCTCCTTTCGCAAGTATTAATATGTATGACTTTATCTTTCATTATTGAATGAAGTGTTGTGTGGCTATTTACTATGATGTGAACATGATCCTGGCTTATCTCTGATTTTAGTTGGCTATCTTGATTTCTATTATTTTCCCTTTTGACATTTATAGATATGAGTGCACACATATCTGTTTATGTCACTAAGGAAAGTATGTAGAAATTGGGGTCGTCACAGTTGGTATCAGAGCCAATGTTCACACATCATAGTCACATGACTTTCATTCACCCTATTATGAGTCTAGGGTAGTCCTTGAGTTAGGGATGTGAAGGGTTGAGGTGACTAGGATAACATCTGCCTAAGGTCTGGCTAAAGTCTCCGAGCCACTTTGCTTGGCAATCACGAGGCTACCTATAAGGCAGTGTGAGTCTACCTAGACGATATCCTAAATGTCCCTTACTTCTTGGGCATTCCTTAAATTAGGATCCTTCTCATCTATAGAAATTCCCTCTCATCTTTTCTATAGGAATATTTTCCTTCTTATCTCAAATTTTTGAAAATTGTTCTTGTAACATCCCTGACCTGGGTTATGAGTTAACCCTAGGTGTTTTGCCTAAATATGTAATTAAATCTTTGTGATTAACTCTGAGCATGTAATTAAGTTTCTCAGAAACGTATATTTCAGTATTTGCTCCTTTTATTTAAAGTTGTAGCATTGTTTTGATATGCAGGGACCTATGTGCAATTTACCCAGCTAAAAGGGGTTAGCATGCAATTTGCACATGTTGAGATGTTCCTCTAATGTTGAGACATCATGATAAATCTTTTTAGCAAAGTTTGAGGGATTTCCCAAGCTAAGGCACCAAGGTGCAGCTGTGGAAGCAATCCCGGAGCTTGAAACCCTAGTTTGGGGTAAAATGCAATTTACCCAAATTAAGGGATACAAATTGTAAAATATGTCATCTAATGTATCTTTTAGACTCTTGCTATCATTTAGAGAAGAAATGATGAGGAAGTCACCTCAATTGAATTATCAAGTTATGAGATATACCTTGTGAGTGAATAATCAGGGTATATGTGCAATGTTTCTCTATGTATGTACCTCATTATTAGCTTGCTCCCCTTTACCTTCTTTCCTAAGACCTTAAGAGAAGGTTTGTCCTTAGAATAAAGAGGAAGGGACGATCAAGTAAAGAAGGAGGGACCTAGTTGGAATTATGGACAACTTATGTACTAATATTGAAAATCCTACCCCATGTATATAAGCTCTCCTTCCCTTAGTTGCAAGGGAACTTACCCTTCGTTCCCTTACTGTTTCATTTCACCAAAGACGACCAAGGACTGCCTTGGAGCTAAGGAGGACGAACAAGGGGTGCAAGGTAGCTGCACGGTCTCAAGACCGCGAAGGGCCTCGCGGTCCTGAGGTCAAACTAGCTAAACGGTCAACACCTCTTCGCAGACTCAACATCAAATTGATCTTCGCGGTCTCAACATTAACTTGAACCAATGGAAGGCTTCGCGGTCTTGAACCCCTTGAAGAGGCTCGCGGTCTTGAAGCCTAAGGGGGCTCGCGGTCTTGGAGTTAGAAGGAGGCTCGCGGTCTTGGAAAGTCAAAGTGGACAAACGGTCAACACTTTCAACCGATCTCAATTCAACTGATGATTAATGATTGAAATCAATCAATGTGATTCAAGGTTGACTTCATTAAATCAAATGATGATATGAATGGTTCAATGTTGCCCTAATCAAACCCTAATGACAACCTAGGATATTAAGGGGTTATTTGACTAAGGTTTTGACCATAATGATGATCAATGGGGTGAATTACCAATATACCCCTAAAGGGTCAATAAAGTTATACCTTGCTCAATTCAAACCCTAATTACATGAGAATGATGTTTTTAGTCATAATGACTCTATCCAACTTGATCTAGTCTAATGTTACCATCAACCATTAGTATGATGATAGAGAGAGTACTCTAGAGAGAGAAAGTACCCTAGAGAGAGAAAGTAACTCTAATCACATAATGATGATGTTTTTGGCTATGTTAGCCTATGATGCCTCAATCCAACCTGTTTTAGAGTGATGTTGACATCACCTAACATTATGATGAGAGAGAAAGTACTTATAGAGAGAGAAAGTACTTCTAGAAAGAGAAAGTACCCTTTTTAAGTAGAAACTCAACTAAAGCATCTCCAATGCACAGGAATGAGCATAATTAGGGTATGATCCACCTGTGTGAGATCATAGAAACCCTAATTATGATAAATGATGAACCTTTAACTAATCCAAGAGCATCAATGAAGATGTTACTCATACATGATGATGTTATGAGTTTAATTCACCTTGATATGAATAGTAAACCCTAATTCAAGGGTAATGGCATGCTTCTGAGTATTAAACTCTATTTGATTTGAATTAAAGATTTAACTCTTATCACAAGAGTAGGAAGTACATTCCTTATTGTTGTATTATCTTTATCAGATGTATTAACCATGCAGGTTCTGATATGAAGGTAATCATATCCAGGTATGGATGTTGATGTTATATTCATTAAAGGCATGCTGTTAGCCTTATGAATAAGTAAAGTAATCTGATGCCTTGCCAGTGGCATCCTATGCTGATAATGGGCTATGAGAGCCATGAATACCATCAAGGTCATGCCTTAGAGATGACTTGTGATGAGGATAATGAGAAATAATGATTGATATGAGTTAGGCCTGTTACATTTAGTATTCTTCTTTTATAGCTGCTATGCTATTGTTATTGTTTGCAGAACAATGTATGCTGTTAAAGAATATTGAATGTACCTAACTAATCAAGTATAATGTAGAGCCCTGATCATAGATCCATCATTGTCAGAAATTAAGTGATGGTGAAACAAGTTTTCCTCGGGGAACTCCTGGAGCACATACTTTTGAGTATGTGGGGTACATGGATGTGTAGAACCTTACATCCTAGTGTAGGAAAGTGATGTAGATGTGGAATCCATCCATCCTTCACTATAGTTCCATACCGTATCAGTGGTAGGTAAACATGAAACCTCCTAATGACGAAGAAAGCACATATATCCGTATCAGTGGTAGGTAAATATGAAACCTCCTGATGTCGAAGAGAGTACAGAATGCCACTGTAACTCTAGAATAGCGAAGGACCAGTTTACCCTGGTGAGCTATAGTAGTAGAGACACGAGATGTCCTACAAGTGATCCTCTTACTGACTGAGGAAGGTGAAGGTCATGAGAATCCGGCTCTCTTAATGACCTATGTATGATACTGATGCGGCTTCTCAGCGATCAGTTGGAGTATGAGTGGTAAGCCTCATCTCCACAGGGCATAATGTTGTTTGTAAAACATAATCAACCATGTAGTATAACTTGTTAGAAATGACTCCAAGTTAGTTGATTGATGTTACATTGCAATAATGTTGATATTCTCCATATCTCCTAAATTGTAGAGATCTTGTTATACCTGCAACTGTTATAGAATGCTTTGAAGGCTTTACTGTTTAAAATAATCTTTGATGTTATAATAAAGCTTCTGGAGAAGAGTTATAACTCTCGCTGGGACAATTATGTATAATTGTCTCACCCCGTAGGCTTCAACTTTTTAGGTGGACGTCGGAGACGAAGGAACCAGCCTACAGGTGACCAGTCTCAGCAGCAGCACCAGGGGCAGCAGTAATCTCAGGTGGAGATTTGTCCTGCCATGTGGTGTAGTTAGAGTCAGTCCTATGTGTCCTCTGTACTCTCAGGTCTTGGAGTCTTTTGTATAGTAATCTTGAGATTTTGTATCTTGATGTATATAATTACTCGAGAAGTAATTATCCTGAGATGTAAACAGTTTATCTATCTTTATGAAAGAAGCTTTTATGGATTCAAGCTCTTGTCACGAAAAGTTTTAATTTCCCGTGATTTTGTCTTCCGCTGATTACCGATTCGCTTCCGCTAAGTTTTAATCGTGTTTATGTCATGATTTGGAGATCATAGCCCACAATTAGTGGTATCAGAGCTCCAAGTTCAGTTGAGTCTACAGAGGCATAGGACTTAGGATGTTGAGTCTACCTTTAGTACTCCTTCCTCATCTAATAGAATCTTCTGCTCCTCAGGAGAAGAAGATACATAAGAATGTCAGAACATCGTGATGAGCACGTGGCAGAAAGTAGTGCTAGTGCACCTCGAGGCGGTGCAAGAGTTCCGAGAATAGAACAACCTGCACCTGAGTCGCCAAGAGAGCCACCCAGTTCGACCCAGCTGACATGAGTGATCCAGCTGTACAGACGATGTTCGGGCAGTTCATGACTGCCATGACACATATAACCGATAGGATGCCCATTCCTACACCTAGGGCACCCGTCCAGCCTGAAGCACAAGGTATCGGTAAGACATTCGAACGACTTCGTCGTGTCGGAGCTACCGAGTACTTCGGAACTGTCGACCCTGCAGATGCTGACTTATGGTTGACAGAGTTGGAGAAGGCTTTCAGGATTCTTATGATTCCAGAAGCTGAGAAGGTTAGACATGCTGTCTAACTTCTCAAAGGCAGTGCTGGTCACTGGTGGAACATGGAAGAGCAGAAGAGACCTGGAGTAGAGTTCTCATGGGAAGAGTTTCGTCGGGAATTTATCAATAGATATTTTCCAAAGACCTTCCTAGATGAGAAGATCTCTCAGTTTGAAAAACTAAGGCAGGGTATGATGAACATTAGTGAATATGAAGCTAAGTTCATGGAGTTGTTGCGGTTCTGTCCGCACATGGCTGCTACGGATGAGGAAAGAATCAGAAGATTCGAAAAGGGTTTGAATTCTGATATGTCAACCCCCGTGTCTGCCTTAGAAAACAGAGAGAGATTCTCTACCTTCGTTGAGTCAGTCCGAAGGATAGAGAGATCTGTAGTTGAGAAAAGACAAACCCATAAAAGATATCCACAGTTCCAGGGTTCTTCATCTAGGGATTCCAAGAAACCTAGATTCTCTGCACCTAACCCCCCACCACCCAGATCGAGTTTTCAAACTCAATGGACACCAAGAAGAGGTAGAGGACGGAGTCAACCACTTCAAGGGACGCACAGTTCTGCATCAGTGTCAGTTACTGGACCACCCAGACCACAACAACAGGAGAGGAGTTGCTACAACTGTGGTAAGGTGGGACACTTGATGAAGGATTTCCGTTCTAGGCCTGTCGGTGTGACACAACAACCCCCGAGACAGAATCAACAGGGATCTCAGAATAGACAACATCAAGGAGCAGCTCGAGGACGTGGACAAGCGTCTCAAGCTGGATCATCAGCACCACCTTAACACCAGGCGACTGCGAGGTTCTATGCTATGAACCCACCTGAGGCAGTGGTCAATCCACGGGTAGTGGCAGGTAAGATGAAAATTTTATATTCTGATATGTCTATATCCTGTGATGTATCTGTTCTGATTGATCCGGGTGCTACGCACTCTTTCATCACTCGTGAAGTGATTCGTAACTGCAATGTGAATGTTAGCCATAGAGCAGATAGTTTGTTGTTAGAGACTTCGTTGAGTGGGTCTGCCGTTTTGCAGGAGGTATGTTCTCCCTGCATCCTTTTCTTTTCTGACCATCTCATTCAAGTGGATCTTATACCACTTGATATGCAGGGATTTGATATAATCCTCAGGATGGATACCTTAGAAAGGTATAGAGCTGTCTTGGATTGTGAGTCCAAGTTG
Organism: Alisma plantago-aquatica; assembly: GCA_963693085.1. Lineage (NCBI taxonomy): Eukaryota > Viridiplantae > Streptophyta > Magnoliopsida > Alismatales > Alismataceae > Alisma > Alisma plantago-aquatica. Next base: position 429,387,382 of record OY856414.1, read on the forward strand.
GCTGTGTTTGCTGATGAAAGCAACACATGGATCTTTCAAGGTGAAAGAAAGATTCTGCCCACCTATCTTGTGTCATCTATGGTTGCTGATAAGCTGTTGAGGCAAGGATGTTATGCATTCTTAGCCCATGTGGTAGATGTTTCCAAGGAAAGTTCCAATCCTGCTGAAGTTCCCATAGTCAGGGAATTCGAGGATGTGTTTCCTGAAGAACCTCCTGGTATACCACCACCTCGGGAGATTGATTTTGAAATTAATCTGATCCCAGATACGAAACCCATAGCTCAAACTCCGTATAGGATGGCGCCTGCCGAGATGGCAGAACTCAAGAAACAGCTTCAAGAGCTACTTGAGAGAGGTTTTATCCGACCGAGTACTTCACCTTGGGGTGCTCCGGTCTTGTTTGTTAAAAAGAAAGATGGGTCAATGCGGTTATGCATTGATTACAGACAACTCAATAAAGTAACAATAAAGAATAAGTATCCTCTGCCGAGGATTGATGATCTCTTTGACCAGTTGCGTGGTGCAACAGTATTTTCAAAGATAGACTTGAGGTCTGGATATCACCAACTCCGTATTAAGGATAGTGACATATCCAAGTCTGCCTTTAGGACAAGATATGGTCACTATGAGTTCACGGTTATGTCGTTTGGACTAACCAATGCACCAGCTGCATTTATGGAACTCATGAATAGAGTTTTTCGACCTTTCCTTGATCAGTGTGTTGTCGTCTTCATAGATGACATTCTGATTTACAGTAAGGATGCTCAGCAGCATGAGCAGCATCTTCGCCAAGCTTTGACCTTGCTAAGAGAACATAAGTTGTATGCTAAGTTTAGCAAGTGTGAGTTCTGGCTGCCGGAGGTATCTTTTCTTGGACATGTAATATCCGCCTCGGGAATTCGTGTTGACCATACAAAGGTAGAATCTGTTCTACAATGGGAACAACCGAAGACACCGACGGAGATTCGAAGTTTCTTGGGGTTAGCTGGCTATTATCGAAGGTTCATTAAGAACTTTAGTTCTATAGCTTTACCTTTGACCAAGTTAACCCGGAAAGATGTTCCTTTTTCTTGGAGTGATAAGTGTCAACAATCTTTCCAGTTGCTGAAGGAGAGGTTGACAAGTGCACCTGTGTTAGTGCTACCTGAACAAGGAAAAGGATATGTAGTTTTCTGTGATGCTTCCAAGAATGGACTTGGATGTGTGTTGATGCAGGATAAACAAGTGATTTCTTTTGCTTCCCGACAGCTTAAGAAACACGAGGAGAATTATCCAACACACGATCTGGAGTTAGCTGCTGTGGTTCATGCTTTGAAGATCTGGAGGCATTATCTCTACGGAGAAACATTCCAGATTTTCACAGACCACAAAAACCTTAAGTATATCTTCTCTCAGCATGAGCTCAACATGAGGCAACGTCGCTGGATGGAATTAATCAAGGACTATGACTGTACAATTGATTACCATCCAGGCAAGGCCAATGTTGTTGCAGATGCCTTGAGTAGGAAATCAGCAACATCAACCATGAATAGAGCACAACTAAACTCTTTAGTATGCTCTAGAAGAGATATGCTTATCTCTTTAAGGCAAGACAATGTACAGTTAAAAGTGTCATTGTTAGCCAGTTTGTTAGCTGAGATGCATATTAAACCTACCCTAAGGGAGCATATTAAAGAGGCACAGCTAGGTGATGATGCAGTTCAGCAGATTAGATCTGAGTATGGAAAGGAGAAGCAAGATGGTTTCCATGACTCAGAAGATCAAGTAGCTTGTTATAATGGAAGGATGATAGTGCCAGCTGTGGACAACTTGAGAAAGTTAGTCATGGAAGAAGCCCATTCTTCCATGTATGCTATGCATCCAGGGAGCACCAAGATGTATCGAAATTTGAAAGATCTGTATTGGTGGCCTGGAATGAAGAAGGACGTTGCAGAGTTTGTTCTGAGGTGTCCTGTGTGTCAGCAAGTTAAAGCTGAACACCAGAAGCCTACAGGAACAATGCAACCTTTACCCATATCACAGTGGAAGTGGGACCATGTGACCATGGACTTTGTTGTTGGCCTACCTAGGACAAGCAAAGGACATGATTCCATTTGGGTAATTGTTGATAGGTTGACTAAGACAGCACATTTCTTACCTGTCAAAACAACCTATTATGCTGAAAGGTTATCAAAGTTGTATGTTCAAGAGATAGTGCGTTTGCACGGAGTTCCTGTCACAATAGTTTCTGACAGAGGTCCTCAGTTTACCAGTCATTTTTGGGAACAGTTGCACAAAGCCTTAGGCACTAAGCTGAGGTTTAGTACGGCCTTTCATCCACAGACTGATGGACAGTCAGAAAGGACCATACAAACCTTAGAAGACCTGTTGCAAGCATGTGTTCTCCAGTTCACCGGAAGTTGGGATCTACACTTAAGCTTGATAGAGTTTGCCTATAACAATAGCTATCAGCATAGTATTGATATGGCACCTTATGAAGCCTTATATGGTAGACGTTGTAGATCACCCTTGTGTTGGGTTGAGACTAATGAGCACCAGTTGTTAGGTCCTGACCTGGTGCAGCAAACCACAGAAAATATTAAAGTAATACAACATAAGATTAAGACTGCTCAGGATAGGCAGAAATCTTATGCTGACAAACGTCGTAGACCCTTAGAGTTCCAGGTTGGAGACAGAGTGTATCTTAGGGTCTCACCTTGGAAAGGGGTCCTTCGTTTTGGAAGGAAAGGAAAGTTAGCTCCTAGATATATGGGGCCTTATCCAATCATTGAATGGATTGGAAAGGTAGCATATAAACTAGAGCTTCCCCCAGAATTACAGAGGTTACACCCTGTGTTTCACATTTCTATGTTGAAGAAATGTCACCCAGACACTGAGTCAGTTCTACAACCTATGGAGGTAGAATTGAATGATGACATATCCTATGAGGAGGGACCAGTGTCAATCCTTGATAAACGAATTAAAAAGTTAAATAAGAAAGATATAAGTCTTGTGAAAGTCCTCTGGAACCATCGTGGTGTTGAAGAAGCCACTTGGGAGTTAGAGGATGAGATGAGAAGGAAGTGTCCTACCCTTTTCTCTTAGTATGTTTTATCAATTTCGGGGACGAAATCCTTGTAAGGGGTGGATAATTTGTAACATCCCTGACCTGGGTTATGAGTTAACCCTAGGTGTTTTGCATAAATATGTAATTAAATCCTTGTGATTAACTCTGAGCATGTAATTAAGTTTCTCAGAAACGTATATTTCAGTATTTGCTCCTTTTATTTAAAGTTGTAGCATTGTTTTGATATGCAGGGACCTATGTGCAATTTACCCAGCTAAAAGGGGTTAGCATGCAATTTGCACATGTTGAGATGTTCCTCTGATGTTGAGACATCATGAGAAATATTTTTAGCAAAGTTTGAGGGATTTCCCAAGCTAAGGCACCAAGGTGCAGCTGTGGAAGCAATCCCGGAGCTTGAAACCCTAGTTTGGGGTAAAATGCAATTTACCCAAATTAAGGGATACAAATTGTAAAATATGTCATCTAATGTATCTTTTAGACTCTTGCTATCATTTAGAGAAGAAATGATGAGGAAGTCACCTCAATTGAATTATCAAGTTATGAGATATACCTTGTGAGTGAATAATCAGGGTATATGTGCAATGTTTCTCTATGTATGTACCTCATTATTAGCTTGCTCCCCTTTACCTTCTTTCCTAAGACCTTAAGAGAAGGTTTGTCCTTAGAATAAAGAGGAAGGGACGATCAAGTAAAGAAGGAGGGACCTAGTTGGAATTATGGACAACTTATGTACTAATATTGAAAATCCTACCCCATGTATATAAGCTCTCCTTCCCTTAGTTGCAAGGGAACTTACCCTTCGTTCCCTTACTGTTTCATTTCACCAAAGACGACCAAGGACTGCCTTGGAGCTAAGGAGGACGAACAAGGGGTGCAAGGTAGGTTTAAACCCCTCTTCTTGCCTAATTCCATGGTTAGAATTCGAATTCAAGGTCAGCTTCATGGCTAATTCTCGAAACCCTATCTTTCTAGCCGTCTCTTTTCATCCTTCCTTGGAGTTTTCACCTTGGCCAACCTGTGGGAACTCAAGGACGCCATTAGAGCTTGGAGCTTGAAAGCTTGGAGCTCAAGAAGCAAGCTTTAGGCGGGTTTTATAACTCTAAACCCATGCTTTACTATGTGCATCTTTATATGCGTTTTTATGATAGCTCTTAGTGTTTCCCTACTTTTCCCTGCTATTTTGCAAGAAAACCCGTGGGATATCTGTACTGTTCTTGAGCTAGGAGATGAAGGCGTGATTTCCAAGAAAAACCCACCGCTTTTCTTTTCCTTAAACGGTCCTAACAGTTTGCTCTCTCGGACTCAAGACCGCGAGGTGAGCAAACGGTCTCGAGACCGCGACAGGGCAAACAGTCTCAAGCTTGTTTGGCCCCGTTGACCGAGCGTGGAACGTATAATAAATCTGTTCCTAATTATATAGGCTAGTTACCCTCAAAATTTGGGAGACTAACTCCAAAGGAATCGGGAGATATGACCTTTTTAAGTCACAACTTTAAATGAATTAATTGCTGATTTTCAAACGGTCTGAAATTGCCTTTTTGGGCAAACGGTCTCAAGACCGTGTAAGGTCGTTGACTAGGCAATGACCGTATGAGATTACTGTTCAAAATTATGTTAATTAACAACTCACCAAGTTTGATGGTCTAATTCCAAACGGGCTAAGAGTTGAAGGGTGAATACTAGGGCTAACCCTAGGTAAAATCAGTACTGAATTTATGGTGACCTAATTAGGGTTTTTAGGGTTGATTGACCTAAACGGTCTCAAGACCGTTTGGGGGTCACCAAACGGTCTCAAGACCGCGAGGGCAATCAACCAAGACCGTTTGGAGGTCTGGGGTCAAGATTTGTTGACCAATTGAAGGTACTTTTACACCAATTTACATTGCAATTAAATATTGATATAATCATCAACTCAATTTGTTCAACCTTGATGAATTTCCACTAGAATCCAAAAATTGGATGGGCAAACGGTCTCAAGACCGTTTGGAACTCATCCAAACGGTCTCAAGACCAAGAGGACAATCACCCAAGACCGTTTGAAGGTCTAGGGTTGAGTAATTTGACCAATTGAGGACCCAATTGCAAATAAGTTATCAATTTAATCAAAATTCTGTTTTGTGGTTCAATCATGGTTCAACCCCTATCAAATCACCTCATACTTTGATGAAATCTTGGGCAAACGGTCTTAAGACCATGTGGGGTCCACCCACATGACCTCAAGACCGTTTGGGCCAAGTTTGGGCCCATTTGGAGCTCAATTGAAGGGTTCAACCTTGTGTTGATGCACATTGTTGAGTGTTGATGGGTGAACATTGATAGACCCTAATTGAATCGATTTCAATCCTACTTGGTCAACAATTGAGGGTCAACTGGTTGACCAATTGGTCAAGCATAATCTTGATTAACCCAATCCATAAGTGGTCAACATAGATTGGACCTTTTGAAGGCTTCAACATCGTTTGACATTATTGGTTGCACCTTTGAGCCTTGTTGAAGGATCAAGCGGCTGAGACCATGAGAGCCTCGCGGTCTCAAGACCGTGAGAGGTCTCGCGGTCTCAAGACCGTGAGAGGGCTCGCGGTCTCAAGACCGTGAGAGGGCTCGCGGTCTCAAGACCATGAGGGGGCTCACGGTCTCAAGACCGAGAGGAGGCTCGCGGTCTCAAGACCGCTAAGGGCCTCGCGGTCCTGAGGTCAAACTAGCTAAACGGTCAACACCTCTTCGCGGACTCAACATCAAATTGATCTTCGCGGTCTCAACATTAACTTGAACCAATGGAAGGCTTCGCGGTCTTGAACCCCTTGAAGAGGCTCGCGGTCTTGAAGCCTAAGGGGGCTCGCGGTCTTGGAGTTAGAAGGAGGCTCACGGTCTTGGAAAGTCAAAGTGGACAAACGGTCAACACTTTCAACCGATCTCAATTCAATTGATGATTAATGATTGAAATCAATCAATGTGATTCAAGGTTGACTTCATTAAATCAAATGATGATATAAATGGTTCAATGTTGCCCTAATCAAACCCTAATGACAACCTAGGATATTAAGGGGTTATTTGACTAAGGTTTTGACCATAATGATGATCAATGGGGTGAATTACCAATATACCCCTGAATGGTCAATAAAGTTATACCTTGCTCAATTCAAACCCTAATTACATGAGAATGATGTTTTTAGTCATAATGACTCTATCCAACTTGATCTAGTCTAATGTTACCATCAACCATTAGTATGATGATAGAGAGAGTACTCTAGAGAGAGAAAGTACCCTAGAGAGAGAAAGTAACTCTAATCACATAATGATGATGTTTTTGGCTATGTTAGCCTATGATGCCTCAATCCAACCTGTTTTAGAGTGATGTTGACATCACCTAACATTATGATGAGAGAGAAAGTACTTATAGAGAGAGAAAGTACTTCTAGAAAGAGAAAGTACCCTTTTTAAGTAGAAACTCAACTAAAGCATCTCCAATGCACAGGAATGAGCATAATTAGGGTATGATCCACCTGTGTGAGATCACAGAAACCCTAATTATGATAAATGATGAACCTTTAACTAATCCAAGAGCATCAATGAAGATGTTACTCATACATGATGATGTTATGAGTTTAATTCACCTTGATATGAATAGTAAACCCTAATTCAAGGGTAATGGCATGCTTCTGAGTATTAAACTCTATTTGATTTGAATTAAAGATTTAACTCTTATCACAAGAGTAGGAAGTACATTCCTTATTGTTGTATTATCTTTATCAGATGTATTAACCATGCAGGTTCTGATATGAAGGTAATCATATCCAGGTATGGATGTTGATGTTATATTCATTAAAGGCATGCTGTTAGCCTTATGAATAAGTAAAGTAATCTGATGCCTTGCCAGTGGCATCCTATGCTGATAATGGGCTATGAGAGCCATGAATACCATCAAGGTCATGCCTTAGAGATGACTTGTGATGAGGATAATGAGAAATAATGATTGATATGAGTTAGGCCTGTTACATTTAGTATTCTTCTTTTATAGCTGCTATGCTATTGTTATTGTTTGCAGAACAATGTATGCTGTTAAAGAATACTGAATGTACCTAACTAATCAAGTATAATGTAGAGCCCTGATCATAGATCCATCATTGTCAGAAATTAAGTGATGGTGAAACAGGTTTTCCTCGGGGAACTCCTAGAGCACATACTTTTGAGTATGTGGGTACATGGATGTGTAGAACCTTACATCCTAGTGTAGGAAAGTGATGTAGATGTGGAATCCATCCATCCTTCACTATAGTTCCATACCGTATCAGTGGTAGGTAAACATGAAACCTCCTAATGACGAAGAAAGCACAGATATCTGTATCAGTGGTAGGTAAATATGAAACCTCCTGATGTCAAAGAGAGTACAGAACGCCACTGTAACTCTAGAATAGAGAAGGACCAGTTTACCCTGGTGAGCTATAGTAGTAGAGACACGTGATGTCCTACAAGTGATCCTCTTACTGACTGAGGAAGGTGAAGGTCATGAGAATCCGACTCTCTTAATGACCTATGTATGATACTGATGCGGCTTCTCAGCGATCAGTTGGAGTATGAGTGGTAAGCCTCATCTCCACAGGGCATAATGTTGTTTGTAAAACATAATCAACCATGTAGTATAACTTGTTAGAGATGACTCCAAGTTAGTTGATTGATGTTACATTGCAATAATGTTGATATTCTCCATATCTCCTAAATTGTAGAGATCTTGTTATACCTGCAACTGTTATAGAATGCTTTGAAGGCTTTACTGTTTAAAATAATCTTTGATGTTATAATAAAGCTTCTGGCGAAGAGTTATAACTCTCGCTGGGACAATTATGTATAATTGTCTCACCCCGTAGGCTTCAACTTTTTAGGTGGACGTCGGAGACGAAGGAACCAGCCTACAGGTGACCAGTCTCAGCAGCAGCACCAGGGGCAGCAGTAATCTCAGGTGGAGATTTGTCCTGCCATGTGGTGTAGTTAGAGTCAGTCCTATGTGTCCTCTGTACTCTCAGGTCTTGGAGTCTTTTGTATAGTAATCTTGAGATTTTGTATCTTGATGTAAATAATTACTCGAGAAGTAATTATCCTGAGATGTAAACAGTTTATCTATCTTTATGAAAGAAGCTTTTATGGATTCAAGCTCTTGTCACGAAAAGTTTTAATTTCCCGTGATTTTGTCTTCCGCTGATTACCGATTTGCTTCCGCTAAGTTTTAATCGTGTTTATGTCATGATTTGGAGATCATAGCCCACAGTTCTTCCCTTCATCTTTATGATATAAGATTAGGCAAGAGTCTCTCTATTTAGAAAGTTTTAAGGACCGACCAATAAGGACTTTTAAGGTATCCTCCATAAATTGTAACATCAAGAACGTTAATAAATGATATAAGAGAATAATGAAATGACATAATGATAATGACAAATATAATTGTTGAGTAATAAATCTAATATATCCCAATTAATTTCAGGATGCCTCCTAAGACTCGCAGCTCAGGGGAATCGTCCTCTAAGAAAAGAAAAGAGCCTGAAACCTCTGAAGTACCTGATTTCGATGCTGCGGCCAAGGAAAGGTGGGAGGAACAGAAGAAAATCCTTCTAGATTTTATGGAAACCCTCGCCACAAAAGGGACCCCTGAATCTAGCTCATCTAGGAAGAAAGAAGTGACAGTGATAGATTTTATTAAACTAAACCTTGATTCCTTTTGGGGGGAAGATCAGCCTGAGGTCATGGATAAGGCTGAGGCCTGGATTTTGTCCATAGAAAATGGTTTTCATACCCTAGAAGTACCCAATGAGAAGAAGGTCAAGTTCTCCACCCATATGCTCAAGGGAGGGGCAAAAATCTGGTGGGAGAACTATGGCAGGAATAGGGGTGAGGAAATAGACAACATGGAGTGGGAACCCTTCAAAAACCTCTTCACGGATCGTTTTATGCCCATAGCTGAGAGGAAGAGGAAGGAGAATATGTACATGGAGTTAAGGCAGGGTAGTCTTTCAGTAGCTGATTACACCCGAAAGTTTAGGCTTCTGGAATGTTATGCACCCATCAGGACTGAAGACCGTCTTACTGAACACTATGTTGACTGCCTTTCCGCCCACCTAAAAACCCTAGTCATAGCCTCTTGTCCCAGAAGCATAGATGAAGCCCTAGATATGTCCCTCAAGCAGGAGAGAGAGCAGGGCATGCAAAAACCTTCTAGCATGGGATACTTAGGGTTAACCACTACTGAAGAGGATAAGTTTAGGAAGTTCAACCCAGGCCATAACAATAAGGGATCAGGAAAAGCAGGAGGTTCAGGAAAAGGAGGACAGAAGCACAATCAAAATCAACAGAAGATTGTCCACCCTAAGTGTAAGACTTGCGGACGACGCCATGGTGGAGTATGCCGCCACACCAAGCTAGTCTGCTATAACTGCAAAAAGGAGGGTCATTTCGTCGCCAAGTGCCCCACTCCCTCCATCTTTGGCAATCCTGCGGGTGGTGCTCCGCAGCCTCCGGGACACCGCAATGGCAGGGTATTTGCAGTAAATGCAGAAGAGGCCAAGGAAAATCCAAACCAGCTCTGTGAAGGTAACCTAATTTCTTTATAATTCAGTATCTTATTCAAGCCTGCAATTATTCATAATTTGATTACTTTATGTAGGCACTGTATTATTAAATGGTCATCCTGTTAAGGCTTTATTTGACTCTGGATCTACAAATACATTTATTTCTCAGACTCTGGCATCCATATTAAATCTTCACATAAGGGATTTGGGATATATTCTGGACGTGTCTACTCCGAGTGGCAAAATACTCACAACTCTACAGAAAACCAATGAACTTTCTCTTAAATACAAAAATCATGATATGCCCTTTGAATTCATTCTCTTAACTATGGAAGACTTTGATGTCATACTTGGTATGGACTGACTTTACACATACCATGCTCATATTGATTGTAGAAATAAGATGGTGGTCCTCTCTCAACCTCATTCTTATCCTGTGAAAATCCCTAGGGGAAGCGGATTCTGTAATAATATTATAATCTCCTCTCTTAAAGCTAAAAAGCTCATTTCTAAAGGATGTAAAGTCTTCCTCACATTAGTCTCAGAGACCAGTCCTAGTAGCGGGCCTATAGAAAGTCTGGAGGTGGTACGTGACTTCCCTGACGTTTTTTCGGAGGAGCTTCCTGGGCTGCCTCCAAATAGAGACATTGAGTTCTCCATATATCTTCTTCCTGGAACCACTCCGATTTCTAGGGCACCGTATAGGATGGCTCCTACTAAGCTTATGGAGTTGAAGAAATAGTTGCAAGAACTTCTCGATAAAGGTTTCATTCATCCTAGTGTTCCCCCTGGGGAGCTCCTATTCTCTTTGTTAAAAAGAAAGATGGTTCTATGTGTATGTGTATTGACTACCGCATGTTGAACCAAGCCACTATTAAAAACAAGTATCCTCTTCCTCGTATTGATGACCTTTTTTATCAGCTTCGTACTGCTAAAGTTTTCTCAAAGATTGATCTCCGTTCTAGATACCATCAACTTAAAATCAAGGATTCTGATATTTCTAAAACTGCTTTTCGAACTCGTTATGGGCATTACGAATTTCTGGTGATGCCATTCGGGTTGACCAACGCACCAGGTGTATTTATGAATCTGATGAACAAAGTCTTCCAACCTTATCTGGATGAGTTCGTGGTCGTCTTCATTGATGATATCTTGATCTATTCTGATTCTATGGAAAAACACCGTGAACACTTGCGAGTAGTTCTTGACATCCTTCGAACCCAAAAATTTTATGGCAAACTTTCAAAATGCGAGTTCTGGATTGATAAGGTTATGTTTCTTGGACATGTCATTTCTGGAGGTAGTATATCTGTTGATCCCGCCAAAGTCTCTACTGTACTTGATTGGCAACCTCCTCATAATCCTTCTGAAATTCGGAGTTTCTTGGGTCTAGCCAGATACTATCGACATTTTATTCCAAATTTCTCCAAAGTTGCACTTCCTCTAACCAAGCTTACTCGGAAGGACGAGCACTTCATCTGGTCAGCCACTTGTGAGTCCAGTTTCCAGCAGTTAAAGCAGAAGTTGACGTCGGCTCCTGTTCTTGTTCTACCATCTGGTAATGAAGGATTTGTGATATTCACTGATGCTTCGAGGAGTGGATTAGGGTGTGTCCTGCAGTAGAATGCTAAGGTAGTGGCCTTTGCGTCTAGACAGCTAAAACCCAATGAACTTAATTATCCCACTCACGACTTGGAATTAGCTGCAATCATTCATGCCCTCAAAATCTGGAGGCACTACCTGTACGGGGCAACATTCGACATCTTCACCGATCACAAGAGACTAAAGTACATCCTGACTCAGAAGGACTTGAATCTGCATCAACACCGATGGATCGAATACCTAAAGGACTACAATTTCACTATTGCCTATCATCCGGGTAAGGCAAATGTAGTCGCTGATGCCCTTAGCAGAAAAAGGGCAGTGTGTGCATCTCTTTCTGTCCCTGAATGGAGGAACATGGAGGATCTAGTGGGCTGGAAACCGCAGTTTCTGTCTGATCGTGTGCATGTTAATAACATTTCCATCACGTCCAACTTGCATTTCGAACTTCTTGAGGCACAAAAGGCTAGTCCCAGTCTTGCAGAGCTATCTTCTCTCCTGTCGAAGACGCAAACACATCTATCTGTGGGTCTTGATGGTGGTCTCCGTTACAAGAATCGTATGTGGGTTCCTGAGCAGTCAACTGTAAAGACATCAATCCTAAATGAGGCACATGGGTCCAAGTACACAGTTCATCCAGGCATGACAAAGATGTACAAAGACCTACAACGTCAGTTTTGGTGGAGAGACATGGAGTGTGATATTGCCGATTTTGTGTCCAGGTGTTTGACATGCCAAAGGATCAAGGCCGAACATTAGAGACCAGGCGGTCTACTACAACCCCTTGAGATTCCAGAATGGAAATGGGAACACATCACCATGGATTTTGTGGTGGGGTTACCCAGGACCAGGAAGGGATACGACGCTGCATGGGTCATAGTGGATCGTCTCACCAAATCAACTCATTTTCTTCATGTGAAGACTACTACAAAGGTTTCTGAGTTGGCTGACCTCTACATACGGGAGATTGTATGTCTGCATGGATTCCCAACGTCTATTGTCTCGGACAGGGACCCAAAGTTCACATCAAAGCTGTGGAAGCAGGTTCAAGAGGAATTGGGCACCAAGTTGAACTTCAGTACAGCCTACCATCCACAAATAGACGGGCAGTCAGAGCATACAGTACAATTTTAGAGGATCTTCTGCGAGCTTGTGTTCTCGATTGGGAAGGCTCGTGGGACTATTACTTGCCTTTAGCGAAGTTCGCCTATAATAACAGCTATCAGACAAGCATTGGGATGCCTCCCTATGAAGCTGTTTATGGCTGACCATGCAGATCACCCTTACACTAGGACGACGTCGGAGAGTGTACCCTGATGAAATCCGAGGAGATGCAGTTGTATACTGATAAGGTTGCTCTAATTAGGCAGAGGATGAAGGGAGCACATGATAGGCAAAAATCGTATGCAAATGCTCACCGGCAGGAATGTCAGTTCAAGGAGGGCGATCATGTCTTTTTGAAGATCCGACCTATTCGAGCTTTGGCCAAGAACAAAGGAAAGCTCAGTACTCGTTATGTCAGACCCTTCGAGATTCTAGAAGGGTTGGTGAATGTGCCTATCATCTTGCTTTGCCTTCTCAGTATAGTGCCATGCATAATGTGTTTCATGTATCCAATCTGAAGCCCTATGTCAAGGATTCCAGTCATATCTTGAATCATGAGCCTCTCGAATTGAAGGATGATCTGTCATATGCTGAGTCCCCAGTCAGAATTCTTGACTTCAAGTCAAAAGAGCTTCACAGTAATCATCATATTGAAATGGTGAAAGTTCTCTGGAGCCACCATGATGAAACGGATGCCACCTAGGAGCTAAAGACCGAGGTCGAGAAGAAGTATCCATATGTTTTTCAGGCTGCTTGAATTTTGGGGAAAAAATTCTTAAAAAGGAGGGGAGAATGTGACAGAGTGAGTTTTTACATATATATTATTTAGTTCCTCTCTCTTACAATTTTAATTGTTCCAATTATTCCCTCAATCATCTCTCTCACTAATTTGATTAAATGGATTATCAATTTCACTTAAGACCATCCATAATGGTACACAAAGTCAATAATATAAGTATTATGACATTTAATCAATTGACATAGTCAATAACCAAAATTTGACTCCAATCTTACACCATAGCTACATCATAGCATTATAAAGCTATGCCTAAAATCTCATTAAAATTTGACGTACCAATCATGAGTTATTCACAATTGAATTTTAGGTCTTTTAAGTTATCTATTAATACCTATGACCTAAGTTTCGGATTCCCATTTGACAAATAATGTGTCACGTACCCTTTTCTGGGCTGGGGGCAGATTTTTGAACCAGGGATCGGCCACGACCGTCCGATCGGCTGATCAGGGATCGCACGAGATCGAACGGCCCCCAAGTCATCCCCAACCTCCCGCAAGACTGGGTCTACACCTCTAACAGAACGACGACTCATCCAAAAGATCTAGCGCTCCAATCTCGTTCCCTCTCTCCGAGATATTTGGGGGAAGCTTTCTACTCTCAAATATGAACCTAACAACCCTCTACTCACCTCCCCTCGTCCACGCAACATGGAGAACAAGCTCTCGATTCCTCGCTCTTCTCCTGGCGGCAGTGGTAGATTTTAGGGCTTTGCTGCTCGTTTCCTCAAACGCCTATATAATGCCTCCTCTAGCTCCGCCTTTCTCCCTTTAACCATTCTGCATCCCCAATTGCGAGCATTGACACCCGAGCACTGCTTCCCCAATCCACCTTCACCTTGCCTGATCCCGAACCTTCTCCCTTCCACCAGAGCTTCTACTCCTCAATCAACTGGGGCTACACGCTCCTGGGATTCCGAAGAGTCGAGAAGCACCCCCGGTTGGAGCCGCGAAGGTCTAGAACCCTGGGTCGACTAGCCGCCGTAGTTGAGCTCAAAGCTGCCATCGCCGGTGAGGTCCAGGGCGCGTCGAGTAGCAGGGAGTGGACATAGAGCCTCACAAACCTCACGCGGAGCTTCGTGACCCCTCAATCCAGCCGAAGGGCAGGTAAAGCCTTAAAACCCAATCTCGGTTCGTAGAGCCTCCTGCCATCGCAACCGGAGCTGTAGTTCACCTCCAGTGAGCTTCTTGGGCCCATTGAACTCAGGGAGATTCCGCGAACACAACCTGCTCATGCTCACACACTCAGCACCCACCTAGCTACCCCACTCCTTCACCACTCCTCACCTCAGCTAGCTGCTGCCATGGCACGAGCCGCAGATGAATCGAACCAAACGAAAACCCCACTCTGTCCAAGCGTGGTCACGCGCAAAGACCTCAACCCCAAGGGCACTCCTGACTTTTTACTGGAAGCCTAACCCTCTTGGACGAGAACTTACTCACGGGTCAGTGAGAGGGTTCGGTTGTTCGGATCCCTCGCATGATCCGTGAGGCAGAGCTTGCAAATCCTTTATTTTATTTTATTTTATTTTCATTTAATTCTATAAAATTTCCTGATTGGTCAGAACTTGTGAAAACCCTAGAAGATGGTAGGATTATCAGAAACTATCGAATAAATATACCATTTTCATCAGAAAAATCTAAACTATCTAAATAAAATATAACCATGACCTGGATCTGAGCACTTTTTGAAAAATATGGCCTACACTCACTAATGACCTTTTAATACATTGTTTTTGTGAAATAATGGTTATAACTGATTTTAATTCTGCCTTGGGAACATATTAAACCCTAATTATGATCTTGGTCATCATGTTACTCAAAAACCTATCTAAGGAAGATAGTTGATTCAATAATTGAGAAGAACCCTAATTTCTAGTTTTTCTCACCTTATCATGAATACTATGTACAATTTATGAAAAACCCTAATAACTAAAATGTCCTTGAATAACCTGGACGACCCTAATCTCAGACCCCAACTCTGAATCCTATGTATCCTAAAGTGGCATCGCAAATAACCTAAACCCTAATTATAATAGTAATTAATGTTGATTGATGAGAAACCATGGTGACTTTAGGGTTTTACTATATTTCAGGGTGATCTACTATCTTTCTCCTAACTTAGGACTTGTGGAATTCAGATCTGAGAATTTAAGGTACGTGGATATAATTATATGATTAGATTTTGCTGGATGCTAAATATATGTAATTATTTGCATGAAATTGACATACATTGATGGATGTGTATATTTATGAATAATTGATGATTTACTGCCTTGAACATAAAAGAACATAATTGAATATAAGTGAAATGTAGTTACTAGTGGTGCTCATTAAACTCCCTATTAGAGAGGGAAAGCTTTAATGTTGACTAGCACCTCCCTAGAGTACATGGTATACAGGGAGATCCCTAGAGTACAAGGTACACGGCGAAGGGCCCACTATTTATGTGATTATGTGCTAAGTCCACCATAGTAATGCATGTTCACTATAAATGAGGCTAATAACTTGGGATTACCTGATTTTCTGCTTTTAAATAACGTTTTCTTTCTCTTTCTCCAATTTGAGTATTTTATATACCAGCATAGTATAGCTTTTAATTCCACGTACCAACTTTGTTGATGTTTTTGTTTCTCGTATTTTCTAGGTACAAGGAACAATTGACAATATATGAAGCACATCAAAGTACCAGAAGCCACTAAAAAATGATCATGGAGGATAATATTAGATAGATTTCCACTTCTCATCATATTCATTTTCAGTTAGATTGTTTCATTCTTCTAGATGATGTAATAGGATACTATAGATCCTATGTAATAATCACATTTCCTTTTTCATAGACTTATTCTTCTCCTTTCGCAAGTATTAATATGTATGACTTTATCTTTCATTATTGAATGAAGTGTTGTGTGGCCATTTACTATGATGTGAACATGATCTTGGTTTATCTCTGATTTTAATTGGCTATCTTGATTTCTATTATTTTCCCTTTTGACATTTATAGATATGAGTGCACGCATATCTGTTTATGTCACTAAGGAAAGTATGTAGAAATTGGGGTCGTCACAGAAGTCCTAATTCTAACATAGAATCTTGATTCACCTATAAGACATTTAAAATAGATTTAGGGTTCAATTCTCATTTAAGATGTAAAATCACCTTTTTGTTTGCTACTGAATTATGTTACAAAATGATAGGGATTATTTTTCTAATTCTAGTGACAATCTATTAGTATTTTTATGGTCTATAAATGGTTAGTTATGAATTTCTTAAGAGTAATAGATTATTGAATAAAAGATCACATCAAAAGATCAACTTGCCGGGGTATTCAAAGTCTCACCATGTGATAGGGTAAAAAGTTAGTAAACCTACTATCATTAGGCATGTTCAACATGGAGTTGTACTATGATGGGTGACATGGTTGAAAGTTTTCTCAAGTCGTGTGTTAGTGAGCACAAAGAGTACAAAGGAAGCTAATGTTGGTATGTTGGACAATTATGAGATATTTTTTAAATCTACTACAGCCATGGACTATGCAGCCATGCATTACAAAATGAAGTCATGGAGTAAACATGTCAGAAAGTAGGTGAAGGATTATAACACGATGAAATGATGAGTACTATTAATTACACACTTGAGTAAGTTAGCTTGCTATCTTATTCCTATATTAACCATCGGACATAGGACCCATAAACCTACCCTCGAAAGGCCACAACCATTAGAGAACGAATACACAATCCTCGTTTATTCATGCAAACTCAAGGTCCATGGGTCCAAATCATACACATCTAGGGAATTACTCACGAAGTAGACATGCGGGTTCCATTCTCATTGGTGATATTTTTTTGGCTCAGCCCCATTGTGTGCTAAAATGTACATATATATGATTTTAGCCCTCCTTCGAGTAATTTTCTGGTTCCGCCACGGCCTAAAACAAAGGCTTTTGCTACGTAAAGCTGCAGATAATCATGGGCCAGGTCATGAGGATCTCTTTTCAAATATCGCCATAGGGATGAAATTTATATCAGGTTACTAGTGGATTCCCGTAAAGTACACCTTATTTTGTAGGTGGTATGAATGATAGCTGGAGCAGATCTTACACTCTATTGTCATCCGTAACGTGGCCATGTAGGAAGGTTGTTTTCGTATTTGTGTCGTGAGAACTTGAAATATAATTTTTGTTCATGAAGTCAAAATATGCATGTAATATACATGTCGGAACGTATGCAAATAATTATAGATATTGAAATTAGAAGAGCTATTAAATACTCACCAGTAAGCCTGCCCTCGTGGGCCATAACCATTGGTTACACAAACACAAAATCCTTTGCACAGTCATGCAAACCCATACCCCAAAGGCGCGTTTGGTACGCTGTACCCGGTGCAGGTTGGGATGGAAATACGGTCCAACAACCAAATCCTGTGTTTGGTTGCGTCAACTTGTTTATAGGACTTCATTAGCGTAGTAATGGTGTCCCAGCCGCGCAGGACTCATCTAAACCACCACCCCTGGGATTGGGGAAGTATAGGTGATAACCGCCTACCATTTGGACGCGTCTTCGCCTCGTCTCCGACTCCACGAGAATCGCAGATAACGATCTTCTGCAAAATAGGTCTACCAGCCTCTTCCGTCTCTGTTAATCTGTTTTCATCAGTGCTGCGATGGGCCTCCACCATCCAATTGGGTAAGCATGGTCCTCCGTCAGGCACCTTTCTCGGAGAAAGTTTCTCCTTGGCTTCACCAGGTCTCTGATTTGCTCACCCCCTCCTTCGTCCACCTTCACCTCCAGCACCTTGTAGTTGCATCGTCACATTTCTCACACAGCCACTCCCACCTTCTTCACATCAAAGTTCTCCAGCTAATTTTTGGCCGCCTTCTTTCTACGGTCATTATTCCTTTCCTGTGTTGTCACCAAACGTAAGATGGTATACTTCAACCCAGTACGACTCAAAGTACTAAGCAAACCATCCTCCAATACAACCCGCTGAGATCCTAACCTGTGATCCAAACATGGCCCATGAGTCAAGAGTCCGACTCCAGACCATACACATCTGGGCAAGCCCAGCTACTTCACGAGGTGAGCAGGCATAATAAACTTAAACAGCCTACCCACACGAAAGGCGAAGGAAAGCCCCTCATTTAACCTATTAAGCCCAAACATAAGACATAGGATCTTAAAATACCACACAACACACGGGTCCATGTCGTACGCAGGCCCAAGGCCTGACCTGGTCCTTTCAGTGGACCGTCCCAACTCTGGTCCACATCCAGGCTGCAGCTTCCATCTACGCGCGAAAAGGAACCAAATGCAAACCCGGACGACTGTAGTCTTCGGTTCACACTTCCGCTAGCAGCACGAGTCGCTAGACAAATGTCAATCTCACTGCCCCATGTAACTTGGGTTGGTGGGTCCGTGTTGACCGTGTCTTATTTCAGATCAATTCGAATCAGATCAAATATATTTAATCTAAACTCTATTCGAAAATAATTTTGAGCCGTATCTGTTCAACACGAACCTGAAATTCTTGTTTGCGAATCTGGCCCGACAGACTGGAAAATATATATGCAAACCATGAACACCCAAAATGCAAACTTGAAAAATCAATACAAAGCCATTAGATCCAAAATTACTGCAGAATTTGTTGGCTGATTATTGTTTTAAAAGCAAAGACTCGTACATTATTAATAGTTATATTTTTATTTTTGAATGTGTTACAATTTTACATGGCTACAACGTGAAAGAAAAATATATAGATATAATTTCGGGTCGGCTGAATTTCACGGGTAGGAATTGCAAATCCATTCCGACCCACACTAATTTCAAGTTTTGCAAGTTCAAATAATTTTGGGTCACGAAAAAATTAAGATCCGAACCAGAGCTTTAATCTTATTGGGTCGGATCCGATCTGTCGTATCGAATTTGATTTTGCCTCAGCGGATTAATGTCCACGGCCTCGACGATGGTGATCGCTATACATACAACACGCTCACCCTTACAACACCAACGCAGTCTTTCATATATGACACACTCACTCTCATCTCCTAGTGTCACTTTTCCGCTTAATTTCTCAAGTTGCACTTCACTTTTTCCCTTAATTTCTCAAGCTACAACTTTTAATTATGAGATAAAAAAGAAAATTTCTTTTCCTTCTCCAACCTTTTTTGAATGTTTCACTTCTCCTTCCTTCTCCCTTTCTACACACTCATATAACAAGTAACTCCATTAATTGAACCTCAGTTCGTTCCCCTCTCATTGTATTCCTAATGTGAAAAAACACATCCTTATAAAAAAAAAATCAGTTTACTTACTAAGAGCATGCTTAGGAGGATGCAATTTAAAGTGATGATATATAAAAGTGATGTTAATTTGGGTTTGTTGATTGTTTGGTTAAGTGGGGTAGGGTGTGGTTAAGTGAATATTAAGTCCACTCAACCACACATGATTAGTAGAATTCAGATAAATCACACTATTGCCCAATTGGGACATGTGTATAGGAAGTCTTCCATGTATGTTGTTATCCCACATGATAATGGGCTCCTAATTTCATTGCCCCTTATTCAGTATCACATGCCTCATGGTTTTACAATGGTACCCTATTCTTAATTTATGTTTTTTTAAATAATATTTCCATTGTGAGGAGAAGAGGTCTAATTCTATCACAAATGACGAAAGGGAGTCTTTGAGTGCTTCTATAAACATTCTCTCTGGGTGCTCTAGTTGGGTATCCTATCTGCAAACCACAACCTACAAATCGTCCATGCTTACTAGTTGAACCAACTGCCAAGTGCTAGAAAAGGTCTTTTTAAAATGGGAGCTAGTTTTTTACTTCAATGTTACAAGACTATTACAATTATATTGATGAGGTGAGTGGGAGGGTCTTGCAACAATGTCTCGTGAAGACCACTAGCCTCATATATGATGGAATAAGGTTCCATATGGGACAGAAAACATAGAAAACAAAGGAGGGAGAAGAAAGAAAGATTGTTCAATAACATAAACAAGCTTCAAGAAATGCAGGAGAGAAGGTATGATCCTTGGACTGACAAGCTTCTTACAACTATGCAGGGAGATATGGAGCAGATTCTTAGACAAGAAGAGGAAGAGTGGAAAAGAAAGAGCCACATTTTGTGGCTGAAACATGGAGACGACAACACTAAGTTCTATCAAGCTTTCGTTAAATAGAGAAAGAGAAGAAATTGTATTGATGCTCTTAAAGATCATAATAACATCTGGACCACGATGGAGGAGGAGGTTAGAACATTGGTTCAAAATCATTTTAGAACCATCTTTACGGCTCCTACGGCGGAGATACCCATGAGGTACAGAGGTATTCTAGGGAATTTTCGGTGACTTTCTAAAAGCGAGATGAGGATGATGGCTGCTGAACTGACAGAAGATGAGGTGTTACAAGTGCTCAAGAAAACCGACCCCAACAAAGCGGCAGGCCCGGACGGAATCACAGGGAATTTCATGAGGATATACTGGAAGATTATCGGTAGATCTGTTATGTTGACTATTACCAAGGCGCTTAGGGGGGAGTTCTGCCTAATGATATTTACAACTCATCCATCGTCTTGATCCCAAAGGTCAATCATCCGGAGAGATGTGACCAACTAAGGCCCATTTCGCTGGACAATCTTTGCTTGAAGATGTGTTCTAAGGTTGCGGTGGAACGTTTGAAACGGTGTATGCCGGATTGGGTTTCTCAAGAACAATCCAGTTTTGTTCCTGGATGAAGAATTACTGATAACATTGCTGTTGTACATGAGGTCATCCATAGAATGAGGAGACCCAAGGGGGCTAAAGTTATGGCTGTGAAAGTGGATCTCTCAAAAGCTTACGATATGATGTCATGGGACTTCGTGGAGGACACGCTGAATCATACTGATATTCCTGAGAATCTGAAAGGGTTCATTATGAACACTATCAAATCTGGGAGAACTTCGATTGTATGGAAGAACACCACTCTACCGGAGTTCAAGGTGACAAGAGGTTTAAGGCAAGGAGACCCACTGTCTCCCTACTTATTTGTGCTCTGCATAGATAGATTAAGTCAGACGATCCGGGAAAAGGTAAGGCCGAATGTTTGGCAACCTGTGAAACTGTCTAAGAAGGGGCCTGCTCTAGCACATTTGTGCTTCGCGGATGAAATCATTTTGTTCGCGCAAGCATCTATGGCCAACATAAAGACCATTATTGATTGTTTCAAAGACTTCAGCGCTGCATCAGGCCAGAAGATTTCAGTTGAGAAAACAAGAATCTTCTTCGCCGTAGAAGTGAAAAATAGAGTGCGTCGAGCAATCTGTAGATATAGTGGCTTCAGTGAGACCTCTGATCTAGGGAAATATCTCGGGGTGCCATTGTTACATAAGCGGGTTAACAAGGATACCTACGGGGAAGTTCTCACTAATGTGAACAACAAGATAGCCTCTTGGTCGGCCCGGTGCCTTTCTTTGGCGGGGAGAATTTGCCTGGCGAAAGTGACGCTGACGGCGATGCCTACTTACTTAATGCAAACGGCTGCAATGCCGGTAGGCTTATGTGATCGGATTGATGGTACCATCTGCAGATTTATCTGGGGGGGGGAGGAAGAAAGGAGCGTCCCATGTCATTAGTAGCCTGGAAGAAGGTTGTCAGTAGCAAAGCAAATGGAGGATTAGGAGTCAAGACCATGCGAGAATGGAATAGGGTCTTACTGGCAAAGAACACATGGGATGTGGCGAGGAACAGACCCACAATTTGGTGTCAGCTGATGAGAAGCAAATATGATACCTACAAGGAGGGGGATAAGCTGAACCTATCCAGACTAGTGAAGGCTACGTTGGAAGGTAAAGGATTTATCACCCAAAATTTGTATATACAACTGGTGACGGGGAAGGACACAAACTTCTGAGATGATGTTTGGGTGAAGATCCATGGGAAGTTGCGCAACATAGCCACTAAAGTCATTCCGGATGATCTCCAGGACCTGCAGGTGAGAAGTGTGGTACTTGATAATAATGGTTGGGATGTGCATTTCTATGAGATGTGTTAAAGACATCTTGCGTATTCAACCTCCTACGAAGCAGGCTGGGAAAGACAACATAATCTGGAATCACACTGCCACGGGCAAGTTTACAACTAGCTCAGCTTACAAAGCATGTCGACAGGAGGCTGATCTTATGGTTCAAGGAGAATGGAGGACTATATGGAATGCCCATATCCCAGCGCGGGTGAAGATGTTCATATGGACCTTATCTCACAATGCGATCCTGACGAACAAAAGAAGAAAGGAGAGGATGTTGGCGGAGGACAGCAGGTGTGACATTTGTAAAACTCAGGAAGAAGATAGTCTCCATGCTGTACGAGATTGTCAACATGCTACTGAATGCTGGAAGAATATTCTGGGGAATGGGATGCCTCAAAATTTCTTTACTGAATCTAACCTTCAATCATGGATACGAGGGAACCTGAGGAACAAGCCAGTTCGAGATAGCTTCATGTTCGGCTGCTGGAATATTTGGAAGAGCAGGAACGGACAGGTTATGGAGAACAAGCAACCCAATCAAGAGCATACGACTAGGAAGGTAAATCTTGAGCTTCGCCTGAATCAGCTGGCATGGCATCGAGAGGAGGACAGACATTCTGAAGCACAACAAGAGCAGTGGGAAACTCTGATGGAAGGCTGGCTAAAAATAAATACAGATGCAGCTTGCCGGAAGAAAGGCAGCAACTGTGCCTTTGTCGTGAGAGATTGTAGAGGAAGGTGGTTGATGGGAAAGGGAACCAAAATAGCTGCGAGGGATGCTCTGGAAGCGGAAGTGGAAGCCATCATCATTGCGATGAAGGAGGCAGAGAAGCTAGGGTGGGAGAAGGTGATCGTGGAATCGGACTGCAAGATTGCTGTCCAGTTGCTTCAAGGTGTAGAGGATGAAGCCCCACGATTCACAGAAGCGCAGGCAGAGTGTAGAGGATGATGAAGTCGAATTGAATTCTTGTTCATGTGAAGAGGGATCGTAACCAGCTGGCTGATGAGTTAGCTAGCTACCACCAAAAACAAAACCTTGGAGGAAGGTATTACACCTACCCTCCTGAATGCCTGTATGATAGGTTAGTTAGAGATTGTAATGGTAGTAGTACTGCCATGTTTAATTCTATTCAAGACTTTATTTGTAGAAATAATTTTGTTGACTTGCTCGTAAGAGGAGGACAGGATGAATAAGAACACCTCCTGACTTGCCCAAAAAAAAATGAGTTTTGTGGGATATTGTGTTGTAATATAAACTAATGTGCATTTATATTTTGTTACTTAATCTCAAATGGTGATGCAGGATGGTTATAATATTCTCTATTTCTAGCTTGAGAGCTGAATTTTTGAATTTAGTTGTGCCCTGAAATGCTCTTTTTGAAATATGATATTGAAGGATGACGAAATGCACATATTTTCTCACTATTTGGAGGTTTTTGTAAATTTAATTTTAGATGATTATATATTTCTATGCTGTTAGAATTTTTGTCGACCTAAACTTGATGCTTAAAACTAGCTCATTTCTATTCTAAATTGGCCTTTTTATGACCAAAATTGTTCTAGCATAAGTTTCACATCCTTAGAAGTTTTGATATAAATTCTTAATAGTGTGTTTTTACTGTCATGTGAATATATATGAAAGTTTTCATGTAAATCACAAATTCCTATGATGGTTTAGTCTTGTTGTAACCCAAAATGGTTATCTAAGCCTTGTTACAGCTAGTTATAGTGACTTGTGCCCTAATAAGTACTTTGATATATAATATGTGATGTTTTATATCTCATGCATTTGGGTACGTTCAATTTAGATGTTAACAATTTCAAAAGTTATTATGGATCAAGAAATATATATAGAGGAATGTGCATGACATACATATAGGGTCATTAATAGGTGAATATGATGTAATCTGGGGGAATCCTTAAATCCACACTTAATAAAATATTGTATCTTTTAATGAGAAAATCTTAATGTGATAAATAATTTCCCCAATTAATGACACATTCATTTCATCCATCCTCTCTCTACAATCTTATGTGATTGTCTTAGTGTTACCTAAAATGTGACAATATAAGACATATCTTGCAAGCATGAAATGCTATAAGTTATTATATTGTATTGCTGGAACACAAGACTGATGTGCAAAAATCATATCATCTTTTGGATCATGTTTGGTTGCATATCCATGTTGTTTTGATTCAATGATCACTCTCATTCATGCTAGATTCTATATTTTTAGCTATTCTTACTTGTCTCATGGTTTGGATTGTAGGTACTATATTTTGCAATGAAATGATGATGAATATATCACATTATCTCTTATTGGATCAATCTTCAAGTATCTACATGTTTTGGGGTTCGCAATTATGCAAATACCACTTTTTACGGCATGTAATTCAGACCTACAAACTGAAAGTTATGAGCAGAATACACAACAGCCCTGAACAGCCAAGTGCACGCCATGCACCAAAAATGCACGCCGTGCACCTGGGCACGGTGTGCACGCAATTGCACGACGTGCACCTGGGAGCTGAAAGTTTCTAGAAAGTTACACGTCGTGCATTTCTTCAGTGCACCCCGTGCACTTGGGAGCTAAAAGTTTCTGGAAAGTTGCACGACGTGTATTTCTTCAGTGCACGCCATGCACAATGCATTCTGGAGTAAAATAAAAGTTTCTGGAAAGTTACAAGGCGTGCACTTTAGGTGCACGACGTGCACCTAGCAGTTTCAACATTTTGAAAAATACTAGTTTTTGTTTAAAATGAAGTGGGAACTTAATGGGCGGTTATGCTCGGTCATTTGTGTCAGTTCCCTCACCCCAGAGCAAGCCTAGAGCAGAGGAGGATGATTTGGGGGAGAAAAGAGGTGGTTTCTTGCCAAAGAACCTCCATTTTTCTTCTCTTCTTCTCCAAGCTTCTTCTCCAAGGTGCAACAGAGCTTCTTCATTCCACCAAGCTTCTTGGGAGAGAGGTTTGCTCGGTTTGGAGCAGCTGTAGGAGTGGGATTTCATCCTCAAGCCGGAATTCTATCTTTCTTGGGTTACACCTTGAGATTACTTAGCTTTTTCTTCTCTAAACCATGTTGAATTCTGAAAATTCTGCACATTTTCTGCTGTACACTATCATGGACAAGTAGTTTCCTTTCCTTGGATATGGGAGAGTAACTCCCATGTCATAGCTTGTATGAACATATGAATTTCGTACTAAATGTTAGTTTCTTGCATATTCTAAGAGTTGTTTCAAATCTGAAATTACGAAAAAGAATTAGAGATTAGTTCACGAATCCAAATAAGAATTCTTTCTCTCTTTCTTTGTTTGTGTGATTGGCCATCATACTTGCATGTTTTATGCTTTCTTTCATAATCTGAGAAGATGTGTTTGAGAGTATGGAGTTACTCTTTTGGCAACTTGTCCTTGACCACAAGAGTGGCTGGGATTATGTTGAGGATCAAGGTTTGTGATTTGAAATGAAATACATACACGAGAGTGATGTATGGAGTTAAAATCATCATCACTTCACCGGGAGGTGAGTGATGACTAAAAAACTCCTTTGCAAGTTAATTAACATGTTTAAATTTTTATTTAATATAAGCTATGATGTGATAGTGAAATCCCAAGTCTAAGATCCTTCCAAATCTGAATCTTAACCTTTCTTAAGTGATAATTTACTATTTGTTTTAAATCTGTAATTTAGTTGTTTGAATCCAATCATCTTGTGTACAACGATCTAGATTATTGAAAATCATAACTCTTGCACCTAGCTAACCAATGCTCCTTGTGTTCGACCTCGACTACAACTACTCTCGTATGCTTGCGGGAAATAGCTAGTTGAGTAAAAGATCATTATATGATTGAAACTCGTTAGTGTAAACAACCAACATGTTTTTGGCATCATTGCCGGGGAGCATCGATATTCATGTTAGAGTAAGAGTTGTTGGTAAGTAAATGAGACTAGATCACAACCTTCATATCCACCATCATATCCATAAATCATAATTCATCATGATCATCATAATTTGTTGTATCTTCCATGTTTGTTTTTGTATCTCACTCACCTTGTTTATTTGCAGGAGCATATGGGGTGTTCATAAAAAGATCCTTGAACCGTGCATATCTCTACATTCAGAAAATGAACACATCATTTGCAGCCCTCATGGAGCAAGAAGGAGTGAAACCCAAACATGTATGGAGGAATCACAACCCACACAACCATCATCCATGTCACCATCATCCAAACAACATTCATCCATGCATCCTTCATCCACACCACCATCATTCACACCTAATTCACCACCATCATATACACCACCAACACCCATACCACATACACCACCACCATCTACACCACATCCACCTAATCCTTTGAATCCACATGAAGAACTAGTCAAGGAGGATGACCTTCCTCTTAAGGACTACTTTGGTACAACTGTAATGCACATGAGTGGGCCTATTAATATTTTAGAATTTGAGGCAGAGGAGTTTGCTATCAGCCCAGCGATCATACAATTGCTACAACTGAATGCATTTGGAGGGACACCAATGGAGGATCCAAACCTCCACATTGCTGAATTTCTATAGTTGCTAAGCACCATAAAGATATATGGTGTTCCTACTGATGGGATACGCCTAATCCTTTTTCCATTCTCTCTTAGATATAGAGACAAGGCATGGCTATATACTTTGCCAAAGAAGTCAATCGACACTTGAGAGGAGCTTCTAAAGGTCTTTTTGGCAAGATATTTTCCACCTAGAAAAACTTTGCAGCTAAGGAGTCAACTCATCAATTATTCTCAAAGGGATGGAGAGACCTTGTATGGTACATGGGAGAGGTTCAAAGATCTTCAACATCTTTGTCCACATCACAGTCTAAGCAATTGGCTTATATTGCAATCTTTCTATAATGGTTTGTGCTACAATACAAGGATGTCTATTGATAAAGCTGCAAATGGAGCTCTAATGAACAAATCCTATGGAGAAGCCTATGCTATTATTGAAGATATGGCAGAAAATCATTTCCAGTGGAGTCCAGCTACAAGCTACCACCCATCCTTTTCACATACTACTTCCGAAATGCAAGTGGAAGATCACACAGTTGGTGCTATAGACATAATTGCAGCAAAGCTAGACACTTTATCACAAAGATTTGAGAAGCTAAGCACACAACCATTTCAAGCAGCCAATATTATTTGTGATGTATGTGGGTTGTTTGGACACTCATCTTCTACATCTTATGCTTCTTCTATTTATTCTCCAATGGGCTACACTCCATCGGACTTCTACAACAATGTGAACCCGAATTTCATTCAGCCACAACAACCGCAAGTAACTCCTAGATTAGAGTTCATGCTTGCAACATTTGTTTCAACTCAAATGCAGCAAAATGAGGAGTTCCAACAACAAAGACAATCATTGAAGGGTGCCATTTTCCAACTCTATTCTATGGTGGACGATATTGCCAATCATACACACATCTTAGAGAAACAAATTGCCCAACAAGCTCTTTTCAGCAAAGAAGCATTTCCACCTTTCTTGCCTAGTCCACCGGAGACGAATTCAACATATTTCAGGCCGGTGACATTAAAGAATGGAGTTTTTATAGAGGTATATCCTTAAAAGTATGATGATATAGATATCCATGATGATTATGAAGTTGCAACTAAAGGGGAGAAAGCTACAACACATGCTCTACATGTTGATTTTCAAGCAAGCCACATGTCCTTCCTCCTCACACTCTATATGACACATTTCTTTATAATGAGAAAACTCTTCCCAACTCATATTTTGATGATGCTTCAAAGGGGAATGAAAAGACAAATTATATGGTATAGAAAAGACTATTCTTACTGCAACTCATAGGTGCTTTCTATTGCCCCAAATCAAGGTCATATTTGCAAGGAGGCATCAATCTTTAGCACAACGATTTCCAGCTACAAATCAGAGCACCGATCCTCCATGGAATTTGATGTTTCCACCATGATGAGGTACCCGGTTGCAACCTTTTTAGTTTGATTTATGCAGTGAGGACACTGCAGATTTCAAGCTTAGGGGGGAGCAACCAGATGGTAACCTAGTTCTTTTAGCTTTACCCTTTCATGTTATTTGCTTCTTGTCATTTGCTTTTGTTTTGTGTTCACATTTCAGTTGTTGTTTTCAGTTCTCCTCTTCTGGTGGAAAATCTAGTATGATATGAGGTTTATCTTTTATATGTGGATAGAACTCCTATGCTTAACTGATTGTCCTCTTTTGATGAGAAATATCATTTGGAGAAATTGTAAAAGGCACGCATTAATTAAATGAAACCTTTTGGCCATCAACATGTGCTTAACTCTGGTTTATGCTTCTAGCCTGAACATTCGTATTTCACATCCTTGATTGCTTAAAACATGTAATGGTTTCAATTTTTGTGAGTAAATCAACTATACAACATCATTTGGAATATGGGATGCCCTTTCCAAGATCTTAGTGCATTTTCAACCACTCTTTCAATGAAAAATTTTCAAAACAAATGAATGAAATCTAGCTAATGTTGCAATTTAGTTGGCTCTCCTGTTTTGGAAATTTTTTTAAATTTCTTTTGGCTTATCTTATCTTTATACCCCATAAAAGATGGCTAAACTGCCCACTTATCATGCTAGCCTAGTGTAAGTTCGATTTGGCCATGATGGTTAGGTGGTATGTGTTAAAAGAGGGTAAAATACCCCAACCGACATTCCACGTGTGCATAAGCCTAGATTAGCAGTCGAGTGTCAGAACCCATAATACATTGTCATATCATTTTTGGGAAAGAAGGAGAGTACAACCAAAATTGTCAATTTTAACTAAGGTTTCATCATTTGTATCCTTAATAGTTGAGAGTTTGAGTTGCACATCCACTAATTTCTTGGCTTGGTCATCCAAATTCTACTTAGTGTTGTTTAATTGATTGATTTATTTAATTGTGACCACCCCTACTGAACTAAAAATCTCTTTCTTGGATGTTTAAGTTGAATTGATGGATATGAGCATAAACATGTTGATCATGGTTGGTTTGGTCTTATACACATCTTTAATTTCATTTGATCTATTCATGAACTTGACAATTCTTCATTTATGTTTCTATGCTCTTTTTTCTTAAGGACAAACAAGGTTTAAGCTTAGGGGGATTTGATGTGCACAAATCATATCGTCTTTTGGATCATGTTTGGTTGCATATCCATGTTGTTTTGATTCAATTATCACTCTCATTCATGCTAGATTCTATATTTTTAGCTATTCTTACTTGTCTCATGGTTTGGATTGTAGGTACTATATTTTGCAATGAAATGATGAGGAATATATATATCACATTATCTCTTATTGGATCAATCTTCAAGTATCTACATGTTTTGGGGTTCGAAACTACGCAAATACCACTTTTTACGGCATGTAATTCGGACCTACACGCTGAAAGTTATGAGCAGAATACACAACAGCCCAGAACAGCCAAGTGCACGCCGTGCACCAAAAATGAACGCCATGCACCTGGAGCGTCGAGCAGACTGTAAGTTTCTGGAATGTTGCACGGCATGCACGCAATTGCACGACGTGCACGCAATTGCACAACGTGCACCTGGGAGCTGAAAGTTTCTGGAAAGTTGCACGTCGTGCATTTCTTCAGTGCACCCCGTGCACCTGGGAGCTAAAGGTTTCTGGAAAGTTGCACGGTGGGAATTTCTCCAGTGCACGCCACGCACAATGCATTCTGGAGCAAACTGAAAGTTTTTGAAAAGTTGCACGACGTACACTTTAGGTGCACGACGTGCACGTGGCAGTTTCAACATTTTAAAAAATACGAGTTTTGTTTAAAAAGAAGTTGGAACTTAATGGGCGGTTATGCTTGGTCATTTGTGTCAGTTCCCTCATCCCAGAGCAAGCCTAGAGTAGAGGAGGATGATTTGGAGGAGAAAAGAGGTGGTTCCTTGCCAAAGAACCTCCATTCTTCTTCTCTTCTTCTCCAAGGTGCAGCAGAGATTCTTCACTCCACCAAGCTTCTTGGGAGAGAGGTTTGCCCGGTTTGGAGCAGCTGTAGGAGTGGGATATCATCCTCAAGCCGGAATTCTACCTTTCTTGGGTTACACCTTGAGATTACTTAGCTTTTCCTTCTCTAAACCATGTTGAATTCTGAAAATTCTGCACATTTTGTACTGTACACTATCATGGACGAGTAGTTTCCTTTCCTTGGACATGGGAGAGTAACTCCCATGTCATAGCTTATATGAACATATGAATTTTGTACTAAATGTTAGTTTCTTGCATATTCCAAGAGTTGTTTCAGATCTGAAATGCTTGTTTGTGTGATTGGCCATCATACTTTCATGTTTTATGCTTTCTTTCATAATCTGAGAAGATGTGTTTGAGAGTATGGAGTTACTCTTTTGGAAACTTGTCCTTGACCACAAGAGTGGCTGGGATTATGTTGAGGATCAAGGTTTGTGATTTGAAATGAAATACATACACGAGAGTGATGTATAGAGTTAAAATCGTCATCACTTCACCGGGAGGTGAGTGATGACCACAAACCTCCTTTGCAAGTTAATTAACATGTTTAAATTTGTATTTTAATATAAGCTATGATGTGATAGTGAAATCCCAAGTCTAAGATCCTTCCAAATCTGAATCTTAACCTTTCTTAAGTGATTATTTACTATTTTGTTTTAAATCTGTAATTTAGTTGTTTGAATCCAATCATCTTGTGTACAACAATCTAGATTATTGAAAATCATAACTCTTACACCTAGCTAACCAACGCTCCTTGTGTTTGACCTCGACTACAACTACTCTCGTATGCTTGCGGGAAATAGCTAGTTGAGTAAAAGATCATTATATGATTGAAACTTGTTAGTGTAAACAACCAACAAAGACTCACTCTTGTATTTATCTACATTTTTTAGGCATGTTGGTACACTATATATGATATAATGATCAAGATTTAACCAAAAAAGAATATAGTTATGTCTAGAGTGTCCATGTACTCTCATTTTTGTGAGATGGTTTGGTAGTTGATGGTATATGTGTTAGGTCCCTTTGTTTGGTATTTCTTTATAGTTACAATTTGTAAACCTAATATATTGAGTATATTTTATTGCATCACTTTTACTAAATATGTTGTTGAGATTAATAAAGAGGTTTCAATTCACTTCTCTATCTTACCCTCTTTTGAAATAATTTAGTGGAATAGTTGTGATTTTTTATTGACGTCGTGTGAGGTTTTATGATATAGCTGGTATTGGAATCTTTATATGAATCTTTTATTCAAAATTGAGGTTTTATGATATAGCTGGTATTGGAATCTTTATATGAATCTTTTATTCAAAATTTATTGGATTTGCTATGTCAGTGTTGTGAGGTGAAGGTTATTTTAGCTTGAGGATTTTCCCCAATGTTCAGTTTGGGTTTGATCCAGGGGATGATCCCTCAGAGAATATGCTTAGAATCTCTCATTAAAAAACCTAACATTTACTACAAGAGTATGAGTCATTAACATATAAAGGACGGACAACCAAGGGAAACCTCATGAGACAAATTTACTACTAGACTTAGATAAGACATGATGTAGATATGATATAAGAGAAAGTAATCACAAACCAACTAAAATTGGAATTACCTACCACCATTGCAGTTAAACCAAAGCCAAATGTAATCTCATATATGCCCTTAGAATATACTTCTGAGGAAGGAAGCACAAAAAAAGGGGAAAAGGGAAGGATACAACCAATTTACTGGACACAACATTTATAATTTAGGAAATCTGATCCTCTAGAGTTCTCTACAATAAAACTTAATTTTTGTGTTAGAATTTAGAAATATAGTTTCCTAAAATAAGTATAGCATAAAATAATATACAATGGAACTTTCATAGTTATTGTATAATATTGATGCGTGTTTCCTCAACTGAACTACAACATCAGATAACATATTTTGTTCTTATAACCATCACAATACATACTCCCAACTCATGTGCACATATTTTGTCTTCTTAATATTCCATTCATTTGGATTTTGTTTCCCTCAATAACATAAGATCTGGAAACAAAGGATCCCTAACACCAACCACCTCCAGTTGCCCTTACTCAAGTTATTTCTGCTTCAGACACACCATCGTCGTTAGAAGCTCATGATGCGGAATCATTGTTAGTCACCATAAAAACTCCAGACATGCCATGGATGGTTGGTTATATTGCTCCTCCACTAGACGAAGGATTCCTATCTCTTTCACTAGAAGTTATAGCAACATTGCTATCGCGAGAAGCAAAAAACCATTAGTAGCAATCACTTGCATTGTTGTTGCTACTATTCTATTTCTAATAGTTGCAGCTATGATAGCAGGAACAACCATTCATACGTCCTCCACAAGACAACCCCAAGACATAGTTCCCACTTACTATTCCCCCTCCATAAATTCCTCAATAGTCCTCTTCAATTACAAGAATGCACACATATGTGGATTTAACCACCCATTTTCTAATGCCT
Source organism: Alisma plantago-aquatica (assembly GCA_963693085.1). NCBI lineage: Eukaryota > Viridiplantae > Streptophyta > Magnoliopsida > Alismatales > Alismataceae > Alisma > Alisma plantago-aquatica. The sequence goes on from OY856414.1 coordinate 429,420,001, forward strand.
ATTTCTGATGCATTTCATTTTGTATATTAAACATTATTATATATTTGGTTTATTTGAATCATATCTTGTGCATGTTGATCATGCCCATTCAACTACTAGCTTATGTTTCTAATTTTTTGATATGTTTCTATTCTATTTTTTTTCCTTTCTAGGTCTATTTCCATTCTTATTGTTGAAAGAGACAAAGGTCTTTGCAATAAATAAGAAAATAGGGACATAAGAAGATAAGCTAGAAAGATAAAGTTAGTACAAATACAAACTAATCTATATCTTTCATCACTAGATTCTATTCTTCTTAATGGAGGTGATGTCTTTCCTAACTTTACTACTACATAGTCCCTTGGACCAAAAAAATTCCCAACTTTGCTAACTTCTTTCCCATCTAGCAAGACAATATCTGTAAATTGTGTTTTTTAATGACATTTCTTTCAAATATGTAAAACATATGTTTCTGTTTTACAAATGAGTCCCTTATGTACTAGTATACCAAATCAATAATCTTTGCCTGTGATATATTTTTAATAGTGGTTTTGAGTTGGTCAAGAATTGGGTTCAAAGAGCATAAATAAAATTCTACAAGTTTCCAAGATGGTGACTAGTATGGGTAATTGATTAAAGAATTATCCCCTCTTTTCCATGAACACCAAGTTTTCATCATTATATAAAACTATTTTAGTATGATACTTAGTCCAACTTTAGTTAATAGTAAAGGGAGGATAAATCCAATTTTCTGAATGATAATCAATTAATGTGTGACTTGTAGAATTAAATTTAGAAATTATTTGAAAGGTGAGAAAAGAGTGTTTAGCATTTCATTTTTGGTCCCAACTTTTGACTAAATTTAGAAAATATTGATAATTGATGATTGCAAACTCATCACCATTATTTGTAATTTTTTATTCTTTAATTGTCAATTAATTGCTGGCTATTTGATAGTTTTAGCATAAGTTATCTTATTTAGAATTTTTACTTGATTTTCATGGGTTTTGTAGGAATATACTCACAATACTTAAAGGACCCCAAAACCCCAAGATAAAGACTTCATATTCCAATTCCAGCCTCCCAATTGACAGTTTCATCTTCCCAACTGGTCGACTCAGTATCACAAAAAGACACCTTTTCCAAAACTCTAACCGATTGTCTCATTCCATGGGCCAATCGATTCACTTAACAAGGTGACACATTCCAGAACTCAATCAGCCATTTTATAGCACCGATCCACAAACTTAACATTCCAAGTCAATTTCTGAGCTGAGTGATTTTATTCAGCAAACCATTCAGCTTAGAAGCCAAAGCAAGTGTTTCAATTTCAAATCAGCGGACTCAATTCATTAATGACCAGGGACTTGGTCAAAACAGCTCCAACACCCCTTCTCTAGGGCTTTGACCCACTTCCCTTGACTCACACCCACATAGATTTGAACCAACTAGCTCAAATAGTGAACCGATCAGTTCATTGTTTGCAAGTAGCTCATTTTCGCAGTCGCCAGTCAGAATTCTTCCTATCCTTGGGTTTTCCCCCTCCTTTCTCCCTATAAAAGGAGGGGGACTCCAAATCAACGAGGCATCTCTTATTATCTAGTTTTTGCTTCTGTTATGTACATTATTTCTGAGTAGTTCCCATTTTGGGGCATGGGAACTAGCCCCATAGTAAAAACATGGATATTAGTGGTGATGCCCGGACCCCATTTCCCTTTATCATTGATCTTGACTATTTTGTTCATGCACGTTTGTTTTATTCTTAGAATTAATCAAACTCTCTCAATAATCGGAATTTCCTTTGTCATTTTGGCAGTTGGTTTTAGATTTCAACCACTTTCTTTCCACTATCCCTTGGATAGCTGCCTTACTATACATAAGTTGATTTGGTTCTTGCATCAAGTTGACAACCTGGTTATAAGGTTAAACTGTAGGACTTTTTCTAGTGATTGGTGTGCAACGACACACATCAATAGTCCTGAATTGGCATTAATTGGAGGCTTCTAGAGACCTAGTTATTTTTAGAAGTTAATGATACACTTTGAAAATAATGGAGAAAGTTAATAGACAAGACCTAACTCTCAGGATAGGCCCATTTTAAGGCATGACACAAATGCACAAGTTAACCTCATCAATGGATCAGGAAACTCACATATATCATATTCCTTGTGATAAGAGTTTTGACAGAACTAGAGTCAATCCTAACCCTACTCTCTGTTCACATGCCATTCAACCCCGACCCTGCTCTCTCTACACATGCCATCATTTTATACCATTCTTATCATATTGACCTTGCGAAGTTGAAGCAAATCCAACGACCCTTGGCATGACCATTATCTCCTTTGATGGAGATAATTCCCAATTCCTAGAAAATATAGGAAATTAGGGCTTACTAATGACACCTTCTCTCATAACCCCAAACCTATATAAGAGTACCTCTAATTTTCCTGGACTCCCACAAGTAGACCCAATTTCCAATTGCGCTTGAAGACACTCACAAATTGTGATGGTGCTCCACCACCATTATTAACGACCTCAAGTTTGCCCTGACAACCCAAAGTGAATCTAACCAATTGGCTTGGCTTGAAGATTCATAAGGAATACACAAAGGATTTTTAAATGTTAAGAAGGCCTGAGAGTACCCCAAACCCCAACATGTATTATTCCCCTCACCTCATACTTCCTGCATTATGTATTGATCTATAAACCCCCACCTCTGACCACCTCATAGTGAGCCAAAGGGATCATTGGCTTTGGGGATTCCTGTTAGACTCAACCCGACCCTTGGTTGCAGATGTCGAGGCAAGAAACCCTTGGTCAACCCTAGGTTTAACTCCCTGACTGCTGCTTTGTGCGTGGGCCTTAGGGGAATTGTAAGGAGGCGGGATCACCCCCTTACTAAAATTAATTTGAAGAATTAACATCCATTCCAAACACACTCAAAGGTATGCTGGAATAGGTGTAAAATTTTCAAATTTCAATAAATGGTATTAAAAATAACCAAAGCATCACATCAGAATAAAAATGTTGACTATATTCAATCTATAACAAGGTTATTATAAAAGTACATCATAATATCCCGTAAGGGTTTACATGTATGATACAACATAATGATCTAAGTAGAGGGAAGTCTAAACCATAACAACTTTGTCTCCAAGATTTAGCCCCTTAAGCTAGTCCAAAACTTCATGCCTTATCATCCAAGTACTTCACCTAGGGTTGGAAGCATACCCCCACCAAGAAGAGAAAATAGATAACATCAGCAAAGGCTGGTATGTGCATACTAAATCGGAAATTGAGCAATATATGGAATAACGGACATCAAAGTGTAAAGGCTTCCCATGAAAAAGATAAGGACACCCCAAGTGGGTATCAAGAGAAATGATTTGCAACAACAAAAGAGATACTTTCCATAATTAAAACAATAAAGTTGTGCCATACTAGCACATGTAAAGAAAGTAGGGCACACACCCCTACAATCATCATCAATCCACATGCATGTGAAATAAGCATATCCCTAGATCAATATAAATACAAAGGCAGACAAGTCTCATAAACTTGAAACCTGATAGAGAAAGGAATACAGCCAATCACCCAAATATATAAAACATAGGCCAAGAGTCACACATCTTGCCCTGGGTATGAGGTTCCTTTCCATACCAAAAGAGCAGGAAATATCACATCTTCTCAGAAGGAAATAACACATTTGCCATAAAAACCAATGCAATTACACTACTCTAGTGCTACTAAATTACATAGCATGTTAAATGTAGAGGCAAGTAGAAAGTATAGTCAGAATATATAAACTAGTCACCACATAAGTGACCAACATATACATCCACCTCATAAGTGGGCAAAAGACATCACATGCCATCTTTTAGAGTTCCATCATGAACAAAGCATAAGATAAGAGTTCAAAAGAATATCCATGATCACATGACCAATAACAAATAAGGTATTTCACATGAACCATGATTTTTAAAAGAAAAGACATTGTGTATAGGCTAATGTCTATAGGATAAAGGGAATGAATAGGCATAGGTAAATTGCTCAACATAGAAGAATATGGGATACATCATACCTCAACTTTAGAATCTAAACAGTCTAAGTCAGTCCTAGATCCAAGCCTAGACCTCCAAAGAACCTCTAGGGAAGGTGGACAGGTACAATAAGTAAGGTTCACTACAAAAAATATGGTCTTTAACTATGATTTTTCTAATTACATATAATTTCTATGTAGTTAAATCCCTAGTTAGCAACAAATTTGAAAAGTATAAATAAAATAAGTATAGTTAACTCAATTCATAAGACATAGCTACACTTATCCTCTCCATGTCTTAAATGTATTAACTAAATATAACTAAACCAGAACTTTTTAAAATAAAATCAAACTTCATATCATCCTCTCCCGCGTGTAATATTCCCAGTAGGTGATTTGAAAATCGCACAAGTAGGGTCTAAAATACCCACGATTTCTCCCACTGATCACCCACGTAAAGTGCTCTAGGCGATCAGGTTCCGCAAAGATCACTCGCCCGCTCTCCCACAGATCACCCGCGTAAAGAGCCTCCAGCCGATCACCGCTGGTCCGCCCTAAGCGCTCACCCGCACACAGTCCGTGCACTAAGCTCGCCGCCCAGCAGTCCGAGGACATCATCGCCGCCCAGCAGCCGCACGATCCCTCCATCATCTTCGGTGCCTCCATCGTCTCTGGTCCCTCTATCATCTCCGCCCAGCATCAGAGCCCTAACGTCCATCGCCGCCTAGCTTCTGTCTGAGGGTACCCCGAAATCAACGATCATATACCACTAGGGAGGACGGTCATTTCCTCCCAATCGCCCGATCAGTACTTCTCTTCACCGCCACCACCCAGCTTCCTAAGGGGCACGACATCTCTCCAGCGTCACCGCCTAGCATCTCGAGGGCATGGTCTCTGCAACTCGCCACCCAACAACAGAGCGCCCAGACGTCCATGTTAGTCTTTCAATTGTGCCCCACCTGATGAATCAGAATGTGCCATATTGCTTCCGCTAAACTTGATCTGTAATAGAAATGAGGGGTTAAGTTTCCTCAATGCATTGGTAATCATAATAACAATACCACATTCCTCTTCCCAACTGGCATTGTATCTCTCTCCTAAAAAGTGAACCCATATTGAAATAAATAATTAACACCATGGCCGGAGGTTGTTGGGATTTTCTTGGTTGTTTTCATTCCTTCTGGGCCGATTGGGCAACCTGTAATATATCACTTATAGTGGGAGTCAAACAGTTACCACTATCAGTTATAAATATAATAATATGATAAATACTGAATGACGATGACAGACTACAACTATGGCAATCTGGTAAAGGGTAATACTTGTGTGTTGTCTTTCTATTTATCTGAGAAAAAATCTCTTAACGATACCAAGTTTAAGTAAACATTGATGCAATCAAGGTTTTACTTATATCTTATTGAATAATCACACAAATAATTTTTCTCTCTTTTGTTTATAACAAACCTTCCTCGGCATCCAGGATTGTGTCTGTTCATGATTGACATTATAGTGGATGTTCAAAATATTTAATAGTGTTCCCAGATCAGTAATGTCGTGTCCACTTGTTTGTTCATCGATTTTATAAGAGAAAAATTTCATATGAATTAAGTATAGATTAACCAGAGTCATTAGAGATATTGAAAAACTAAAAACATTGTGTTTTGTTACAATATTGTTTTTGCATGAACCATTCATTATATTTTGTATGGTGCCCACCCTAATAAGAATTTCTGACTACGCCACTGATTGTACATCTTACTCTCCACGCAATGAGGTTCTGGTGGACCACTGCTAATACTAAGAAGTTGAGTATAGGGAATGGAAGGATGCGCACAAAAATGTAAGATGGAAAGTAGGAAGGAGAAGTAGCAGAATGCTCCACGCAATGATGCTGATGTCATTCAATAATTTGTAGAAACAATAATCTAAAATGGTGTTGGGGCAGCAAACCTTAGCACAATGCTCATTAATATCACCTCCAACCTTCCAACCATGATATGCATATTCTATAGTATTGGTTAACATTTAGACCTCTTTTATGGCAAGGCTGCATTTCACACTTATGTATGTGATGTTCTCTAGTATGAAACGATGCATGTGATGTTTCTGTTGGCTCTTTCTATTATTTACAACTAGTACATGATATTCTCTAGTGTAGGTCATGGTGGTGTTACAGCAGTACATGATATTCTGCTTGAATCACGTCTCATGGTCATGGCCAAGTTGATAAATACTGTCATTGAATATAATTCCACCAATAGCTCATTCATTGAATATTTTTACCTAGAATGAATTTGGGTCCAAGTCAGACTGTCTTAAGATAGTACATTAGGCTTGGTTGTATTTCTTTACCAGTGAAACTTTTGTTTTGTCAACAATTTCAGAGCATGTTTGTATTTCTTTACCAGTACATCACGCTTGGATCAATTTATAGTTCAGGTCCTTGCCATGCATTTAGGAACCCAAGTGGAAGCAGAGGTGGGGATGCCCATGCCTTTGTCCTGATAAACAATAGTGAAATGGAAAATGATGAAAAGTTTGGACTCCATGCCATGCCTGGGCGTTTTTCTTCTTGTGATAAAATAGTGTATATGCCTTTGCTTTCATATGTAGGATGTGACATCTTTATATGGATCCAACCATGTTGCTGCAATGCCCATGATGAATTTGTTGCCAAAGACCAATGTTCTCATAGATTGTCGAGGGATCAAGTAGGAGGTATCAATCACTACCCCTTGAATTTCCTCTTAAATCAGGGTTTATTAATAGGTATAAAGCACAAACATCATCAAATACATATGCGATAGAATTTCCTATCACATAAATTGATTTACAATCCAGGAGGCTTATAACCTGCTTGCTTCATATATTAAGATTAAGCTTGTATATAGGTCTTCGGTCTGGTTATTATATTGTGCAGGAGGCTTGATGGTGTTCTTACCTCATGTTATGAAATTCTCCTTATCTACTCTTTTTAAGAGGATATGGTTTTTCCTATCTGTATGAGTTTTTGATAGTAAGAGCAGCAGGAATGCATATTTTCTCCTTGGTTTCTTCGGCTTTGAATTGCATATGTCCTGGTGATATAATGGAGTGATGGTTCTATCTATTTGTAGTGTTGCACTCTATTGTGATCTAGCTCTTAGCTATGTTGTGTGTTTCTGAGCTACTAATAAACATTTAAAGGTCTTAACTCGAAAGTGCTTGGGCACTATCTGCTCCCTTTTGATCTAAAACTGAAATATGTTTCTTATTAGTGTGCTAGGATTTGATTATTATCATCAGAATGCAAGGCGGTCTTGTGGCCTGATTGCTTTGATGTTGGTAAGGATTGGACTTGCTATTGGAATTGGCTAGAGTTTATCTAGCCCATCCATGAGTGCAGTAACTACACTAAACTTTGGTATCTTTTAGGGTGCTTAACAATCTTTATCACTGGTATTAAGTCAATTCTAATATCAAGTTTGATGGAATATATTAATTAGTTCACATTTTTAAAATATGAAATGATTCCAAGTACTTGTTCTATTCTCTAAAGTTACATTTACTCAAATCATTCATGCATATGGTACATGGTTGATGTGTTTGATAGTTTTATTTAGGAACTCAAATCTCTTCTACGCTCTAGGGTTAAAATGCTCTCTATCTTCAAATGATAACTTGGGACAACTACAATTATAGAGCTCATCAACATGTCTAACAACCATGTATGAAGCTAATATTTGATGGTGACCTTAATGGTGAATCTGTTGCATAAGTTTCTGTCCTTAAAGTCTTTAGAGGTAAAATCACTGTTCTTCCATTTAAATCTCTTGGTATGGTTCGAAGTTTAAATTCCCCCTTCATATTGGTAAGTTAAGGCACTTACACATGTTGAGCGAACTTATTTCATTTCAGTTATATTTCAGTTTCTTATGTTAGTACATAGCAATATAGAATTCTGTTTTTCTATAAGGGTGTAAAATCTCATGTGTTAAGTGCATTAAATGCCAAACTCCAATAAAATATGACTGAATGGGTGAGGTAATTATTTAAGGTCTTCTCATTTAAGAGTGTTATGTACATGGGGCCTTTTCAAGATAAGCAAAGAAAGAAAAACCTTTTTTTTTACATTCACTATGGATTTCCCCTCTTTCCTCACTCTTGCTGATTTATGAATGGTCGTTCCCCTGAGCTATATTACACCACCACTGACAATTTTCCTCCTCCAAGATGCATGTTGTTCGGTTGGTGCTCTCTAAATGTGTCAATTGTAGGGTGTGCCCCTCAGCTGCATTATGCTTCCACCTATCTATGTCCTCAAGGCCACATGGTTCCTATGATCTTCGTAAGTAGTTATAGTTTTGAAGTCACACAATTTCCATCTTGAAGGCTTTTAAAGCATTATTTACTATTACAAAGACTAAAACAAGCAATGCCATCATCAGTGGAATTTTTTTCTCAAAACTCAGGAGAAAACCCTCCTCACATACCATGTGTGCTCATGGAGAAGGTATTCAAGTTTGTCAAGGTATTTGTTAGTTATGATGGTGCTTTTTCTTGCTTGTACCTCTCTCAAACCCTTGGTATATATTTAAAATACCTGAATAGGATAGTGATAAATAGAGATGAAAATATTGTGCTTACATAGTTAGTTCATGTGGATAGAATATGACTTTATGTTTCACTCTGAAACAACCCATTATTAACATATCGTTTCTTCTCTATTGTCATATGAGTCCACCTTTTCTTCCAAAGTGCTACTGAATTTTAGGCAGTTGAGAAACACAACAAAAAAATAGAATGTTTTACCTACATGCACAGTTTTGTTTGTCATTCTCTACTATAACTTATGGAGTTCTGGAGGGTATATACTTCCTTCTTTTAATGTGGATGGTCTAAAAAGTGGTGTTTACTCTTGTCTATTTTATGACTTTAGAGTTTATATTTGGAGTCTTGCAGGGTCTGCACTCCTTGTGAAAGGGCCAGTTTAGTCAAACCACTTTTCATGTTCATACTTGTTTATAATGTTCTTATATTTGAAGCGGTGACACGGTACTAATTTTTATTCTGATACCTATTAAGTATAGACTTTTTTATTATCTTAGATGGCTTATTATTGCACTGCTCAGTAATGGTACTACAATTCTATGATATTCCAAGACAAGTTAGAAAAATGTGCCTCTACTTCTAAAGACAGTAGCTACAAGGTCTCATTCTTATGGAGGTGGGAAATATTCATTATATTCTACAACATTTACTGCATCTCATATAATTTTGCTATAAGTAATTATGTAGATCTAGTGTGGTGATTGGTATGTACTATGCATCTATGCATGTACATTTTAGGGATGATATTACTTTCCATAGCAAGTATTCTCTACTTAGTTGTCATAAAAATAGAGTGGATATCAAGTGAATATTAAAACATAATCCTACTTAAGCCCTCTATTCAGGTATAATACTGTAATAGTTCAACCACATTAACAACACCCAGATCATATAGGAAATGTTTAAATGCTCAAGACTAAAAAAAGAACTTATAATTTATAATCTGCATAATTAGAAGTCCAACAGTAATATAGAATGTTCAAGGGATTCAATGATCACAAAGGTTTTATACCTGAAAGAAGCACTACTGTCCAAGACGTTGGATACTATCATAATACATTTTAGACAGACAATGCATTACATAATCGAAGACTTCCACATCTTAATCTAGGCCACCTAATAGTATTAGTCTCGGTCATGCCTGTTATTAACCCCGAACTCTTGTTAAAGTACAATGTCTAGAGAAATCAAAGCTTATAGATCAACCTACATAAAAATATATCATATACCTAGAAAGTATTTGTTCGAAAGGTAAGTGAAGCATTGGATAATAGACTGGTTAGACAGCCAGACAAGAAACAACAACATGAACTTGGTGGAACAAAGTCCAACTCCTTCATTTGACCCTGTTAGGAATCATAGTGGTCCATGAGAACTATTGTGTGACTTGGATCTATGATGTCCTGCAAAACTTTGAATGCTAACTAATGATTACAAATTAGAATGGACTCTGGACACCATCGCTTTCACAGATTTTAAATTTTCTCTTTTTTGCAGATACTATGGTCCATTGATTCAATCTGATATAATAATTTCATTTGGTTCAAGAAAAATCTATTGGCAAGGTGAGTGTTTTGTTGTTTCTTTATCCATGAGCATAATAATGTACAAAAATATATACACTAATAAATAGCGCTTATGATATATGTCCTACACCTTAATCCCTAAGAGACTTTTTTCCTATTATTTGAATCCAAACTAGTAAAGGAACTGGTATGGGACAGTTTCAGAGAAAACCTTCAGTTTCTTTCTTTTGTTTGGTGTTGATTGCTTCTTTTTTATTACATAGTGGTTATGTTGAATTGTAAATTAATTATCTCTCCAAACCTTGGCAAATTGTTTTTGCTCAGAGATGGTCTTACACTAAAGATTTCCATGGATGGATGTTTGTTTCTCCTATTTAGTTGGAGCAAAGATTTCCACCCCTAAATGTTATGTATTCTAGATGGTCTTGCACTAAATACTTCACTTGTGCTTTAGTCATCATATGCATCTATGATATTTGTGTTTAGCTTAAGTAATGATAGCTGATCCCTGCCCATCCATTGCTTCATGGATGAGTATACTTTATAAAATATGTATCTAAATGATCTCCAACTTCGTGATACATGTAAGAGAATATAGTATAGTTGTAACATAAGTGGGAAAGGCTTCTGGAACTACATATTGTGATTTGGAATCCTGGGATTAGAAAGGAATCCTAGTGAGAAGCTTCCATTACCATTAATTATTTTTTTAGATTTGACTATAATAATAACATCCTTTGATGCAAAGCTTGTGTTGGGCATATTTGTAAGGTTGCCTTTAAGTGTTAGGATAGAACAACACAAATATTGAGTCTGAGATTGTTTGGTCATGATGTTGTGAGGCTTTTTAAGGGACAACATCTATGAAATACTTTACTTGATCTTTATTATGTGGTTATGGCTTATAATTCTAGTAAATTGCAACTTGACAATTTTAAGTCAACTTCAACCAATGATACATGAGATAAGTGTTGTTATGTCTGAGGTCAATGAGCAGACTGAAAATTTAGTGCTGGAAATTAGAGTCCCATGAGGTTGGTTCTCTATACTGAGTTAATGTTTCATTGGCTATGCACACCTAGAAATCCTCATGTATAGGAAGCCCTGTTTGAAGTTTGAGGTGATAGCTCAAGCACATCCCCTATTATTTTCTATTTGGGAGGGATCTCGTGTCGGTGCAATTTTTGTTTTGGAGACATTGGTTTTCCACTTGAAGTTTTTTTTGTTGTTGTGCATGGTTTTCTATGCTATATCTAAAGTTGTAGATCACAATGTACTATTATCTTGAAGAATTGGTTTCTTTGTCTAAAAAATGTGTTGCTGTCCTTTATTTTTAATCCTTATTTGAAGATGAGGGCTTTTGGTTGTTTTTATATATTGGAGTGGTTATGCCTTTATTTGTTGTTACCATTGTATGTCTTTCTCATCTAGCTATTTGGAGCAAGTTTTAGTGTAGTGTTGTTGTGCTCCTTTAAAGTTTTTGTAAAGTGGTAGATCGAGCATGAGTTGATATATATGGTTCAGAACTTGGATGCCTACTGCAATCTACAAAAATACCACGATCACCTCATTCACTGTTTAACGATACATTAGCTCATAAGTTGGACATTGGACGGAAACTCCTTCCCAAGAAAATTTAAAAGTTTTCATGACCAAGAGGCCAATTGTTAGTGAATGTTTGCTACCTAGTTTCACAAGCAGAGATTCGATAAGTGAACTAAAACTAAGTAATATTTAACAAGAAACATTACTGCTTGAAAACTATTTCTATCTACCTTCCATTATGTGTCATTCTACTATGGTGTTCTTGTGAGTTTTTGATACGTGGTCGTAATGACAAAAATCTTCTTCTGGTTAACAAAGAAAACTGAAATTGTCACATTTATAATCTTGTGAAATTATGTTAACAATGCTTCTATTAAGTGACGTACAAACTTTTCTGATTCCAGACTTGACAATTGATTCAGACTTCCCAGTATTCTCCTTGTTGACCCGTGCTTTGGTGTTTTCTTTTTAGGCAGAACAAATTTGATGTGAGGAACATTAGGGGTGGTGAAGATGCGTTAATGGCTGCTATCTACTTGCAAGTGAGCATCATCAGGTAGGTGCCTACTTTTGTTATCTAGTTTCATAATCAGTCATTCATTCAATGACTTAGTTGTGCAAGAGATAAAGTGATAACTACATTCAAGTCTAGATATGCTTTACATGGCCAAATATGTGGCTCGGGTATTTTACTATGGTGAGGATATATAGGTTCTGATTAATGCTAAATTGATCCATCCTTTTTAGGTTTTCATTGGAAACTACATTTAAATGCCAATGCTTATAAATTGATTGAAACCATGTATAAGAGTAAATCTAAATGTATTTTTCATTAGATGGCCTTTATGAGATTCATAATGTCTATTTGAGCTGACTAGTCACAAAATTTTATTCCTTAAAACTTGGGTTGTAGGTTACAGTGAAGAGGTTGACAAAGTGTCCACGCGCCATCATATTGGGTTCCCCAAGGTTAGTAATCCAACACCTTGTAATGTTTTTCAGAGATTAGATTAAGTTCATTCTTCTCCTATAATTAACGAACTCGTAGTATGACTTGGAATTATACTCTCCATTCTTGAGCCAACATAGATAGGACTTTTGACTCCACTTCTCCTTCTCCTCCAGAATATGGTTAGTACTTCTCTTGAAGTCAAATGCAAGTTCCATCAATCTAAGGAACAAACTTTGTTCTAGTACTGACTGCCAATGAGCCAACTCACACAAAATTTCTTCTTACATTTGCTTTCTCCCTACTTTCCGTCGCAGATGACTGAATGAACTTCTTCTTATAGTAGTTCAGAGCCTTGTGAAAATGTTTTGTGTCATTCCATGGCCTTTGTAGCAGATTTTTGAAGCATGGGTTTTGACTTCACACAACCTTTTTCTGAATATCCACACTCTGTTATTCATAGACATTGGTTGTAGGAGTTGGTTGTGATCTGAATGAACTCTGGGTAGATGATGGACAATAATGTTCAGACGATCCCTAATCAAGACCTACTACTACAACTCATTCCAATTTTATGTGTTGAATCTTTTGTAGTCAGTGAATCATGTCACTCTTCAATGACATCTATTGCTGTCTCTATTAAGGTTTCAGTAAATGCAACTTCTTCCTAGTGATCTAATAGGTTTCTACCTGTCTTCTTAGTTGGGCTAATCATTGTGTTAAACTCCTGCATACCCCCACCCAACCTCCATTCATGTTTAGACTGAGGTTGAATAGTGTTTTCTACTCAAGTCAAATAGTGTTGTCCACTCTAGGAAACTCCCCTGCTTCACCTCCACGAATGCCATTCTTTCATGAGTACATTTCGCATACTGAACTGTAATAAGTGCATGTTACATTTAGGCATATGAAGGAGTCTTATGAGGTGGGTGCCTACACTAGAATGGGACATATCTTGTGCGAAATATGTTTCAAGGACCCTATATGTATTGTTTATTATTGTCTTATGTTGCAAATTAAGTAAAAAACTGGGACTGAGTACACTTTTCTTATATTTTATAGCTAGTATCGATATATGGGTTTGGATTTTCATTTCTATAGACAGATCTAAAGTTTCAATTGCTAGCTTACATAATGTCGACAAGTATATCTAATATGTCAAAAAAGGGAACTAGTATCTATAATGGGCGTTCTAGACATGAAAACCAACCAACCAATGGTATTCCTAATAAGATGGCATGGAAGCTAAGCTCCACATAAATGCTTAATGTATTTTTGAACTGATCTGGTTGCATGTGCATGTCATTGTTCTTTTATGTTGTTCAAGACCCCCCTCCAAGATGTAGTTTTAGTTGTGATTCATTCACATGCTACAAAGTATATGGCGACACATTGAGAATAGTGTATTAAAATGACATCACAGGGGCTTTTGCACGTTTGAACTGTGTAAACCTCACATCTTGGGGTCAATAATTAGTCAACCTTGAGGAGTCTTGTATGGATTTTGAATCCTCATTTTGGGTTCATGAGTTGGCCGACTAGATGGTGATTAGCATTTGAAATACAATGCTACCTTTTCCATCTTTAATTGGGATTGATTCTATTTTTTTTAGAGTGTGTACCCATGCCTCCATGTTGAAAGATAGTAATTATTCCTGTCTAGATCACTTAAGTTCTCTAGAGAGCTCTACGGCAAGGCTGTAAGGTCAACTGGGTTGCAAGTATCCCTAATATATTTGTATAATATAGTCTATGATGTTTAGTCCATATGTGATCCATGTCTGCTCTAGTTTCTGTCACTCCCATGAATTAAGTATTTAACATGTCTATATAGAATTGTTAGGAACCATCTGAACTTAGTATAGGATGAGTTTTTATCAATGCATGTAACCTTCTCAAGACAACTTTAAGCCATGATTCCTTCTTAGAAAGTGCTCAAAGTAAATCTATTAAACTAAACTTGACCGACTGTAATGCTAGCATCCTTGATTTTATATGACATGTGTTGGTCATCCTCTTTGGCCTTGGTCATATACTTAATGGATTCTAGTATGTTTCTTGTAGGTACACCATGGACTGTATTTTGAGAGATAGTAGTACTGGTCTATATTGTTAGGTATGCAAAATTTATTTTCAACAATTAAACTCTGTCCGCATAGAGATTATTGTCATAGAGGTGATATGTTTGTCATCAAGAAATTCAAGTTGTTGGTTTTTATTCTTAAAGTGGCAAGGTTAATGTTTGTATATGTCAGGACAATGTGCTATCATGACAGTTAGGCACTCTAGAAGCTCTTCAGATATAACCTCTCCCCTCAACACTGTCTTAGCCAGAATATTTGCGAAGGCATTGGCAATTCTCACTCTAAAAGTGACTACACATTCCTCAAACTTCAAACTGACATCCCAAATCCTTGAATAATAATCCTGTATCTGGATGGACAAGACTCTTTTTGATTAGCAAACTCCACTGTAGTCCTATAGTCTGGGATAAACAAACTGAGTCATTAGTCTCAAGTTTTGGTGTCAAGCTGACCCATTATACCAGTTTTTAACTCAATGGAACTAATGAGCATCTATGTTTAAGCTAATTTGTTTAATTCACATGATTCCTATAATTATTGAAGAAGAACTCATAGAAGTATACTAAAGATGGTCCCTTCTCAACTTACATAGGCCCTTATACAATGAGGGTCCACTTATAGAGGCCCTTATATAATCAGGTTTGTTGTGGACATTATCCTAGCATCAAAAAGTGAATCTATAGATGGTGCTCAAACCCATATGGAACCTATAGATGGTGCTTCAAAGAGGCCATACTCCAATTAACTGCTCTGATTTACATGCATGGTTCTGATCTATTTCTTCTTGTGTAGAATTATGCTGATGTCTTGATTGTGTATCTTTTGGGATTATGCTTCTATCTAGTAAAAAGAAATGGTGAAGCCTAATCTTGGCTTGCTGCAACACACAAATAAGGTACAAAATCATATTTGACAACATTGTTCTTTTATTTTTTACGATAGATAGGATGTATAGATACAAGTAAAATGAGAAATCATTATTTTGATCAATTGGTGATCCCACATTTCTCAGGTCCAATTGAAGTTTGAATTAGCCAGCAATTTTCTTTGCTTCCATGTTTGGTTAGATTTGCATTTATCTTCATTCCATTTTGCACAAGTTAAGCGAGTGGATTGCTAGACCAGATGCTTCCAAACATGCTAGAACATATCTAACTGAAGTGCCAGAGGTAGGGGTACTGTATCAACAACTACTGTGTGTAATATAATCTACTAGTGTTGGATAGTTTATTTCCATTATACTGCTTTCTAGTAGGGTTTCATTGAGGTACAAAATTTAGTTGGATAGATTATTAAACCACATTTTCCATACATGTACATCATCTCTTGGCCTTTTTAATTTAAGTGAATGGAATTATAATACAGTTGCTACTAGCCTACTTATGAATAAAGGTATTCACGTGCTTATCTTTGGATATGAAAACCCACTTATGACATGTCCCAGGTTGATGTCATATACTAATTGGCATTGAATCATCTTATTGAATGCATAATATTTGGTAGGGAACTAATCTTGCTTGGTGGACATACATGACAAAAGAGAGTTTGTCTCAATGGTGTAGATGAGGAACACCTAAATGTAAGATAAGGACCACATCAATATGAGATTAGTATTTTATAACCCATTTGAGTACTATTGTGGTGATACCTGAAATGCATTGGGGAACCTCCATAATGGAATAGTTGGGGAGGGACATTGTACCCTGGCTTGAATTACTGGGATATCAATAACAGATAGATAAGTTCACTCCATTAACAGTTATAACATTAAAGCTCATGTATAGTTTATGTTATTTAAGGCTGTGATGGGGAGAGCATTCACATGAAGGCAGATCTCATAGATGGTATAACCATTCTCATCACTAGTGTTGGAAATGTTTGTGATGAGCATATTGCAACAAATTTAGTTCAACAAGGTTCAATTACTTAGTGAATTGAACATGTTGTTCCTCGAGTGAAGTGGTTATAAGTCAATTGCAGATGCTTCACATACAGAGTGTGTCTGTGCACAAGAATTATGAAATTTTGTACTTTGACTTCATATCACAAGTTTTTTTGGGGGCTACCGTATTTAGCTATTGATGTTCTTCCATACTAGGAATCGTGCATCCAAGCTTATGACTTTAATCCCCAGCTTAAATGAACTTTCTTTTGGTTTTATTCATTGTTAGCTGAACATCTGCTATAACAACTCTACCTTGTTGTGCTAAATCACCACATTCAAGTTTTGTTCTCTATATCTATTTTGGACTTTTGTGTTAAGATGGATTTTGGGTATTAGTTCCCTAGACGTCAGTTGGACTTTCTGTCTTGGATAATTCAATTTGTTTGCTTTTCTTGGAATTGATACAATACTCTCTTGATCTATCATCACACTCCAATGTATTATGCCTATTTAAGAGCTGAATAATAAAATTGGTCAGTTTTGATTTCTATTGGGATGCTGTGAAATACCAAGACCCTAGAGTCTTTTATCTGGCTATTGTTACCTAGTTGTCAGAGTCAGATTCAGGAAGATATGAATAGCTAACTGATTTCTTTCACTGAGCATAAGATTCGTGGAGTTTTGCTTCTTGCTGTTAAGCATGATTAGACTTGGTCGAGTTATCTAGAATATAATGCAATATTAAAGGTTTTATTGATCCCCTATCCAAGTAGGCTCAACTCATTACTCTGAAGATTAAATAGCTTCGAGTTTAGCTTGTAAGTCTATCCCACATCCCTTCATATATCCTCCTTTATTGCTACTTAATTTTATTGCTTGTTACAGACTAAAGGATTGGACTCTTTCTATTTCCTGCTCTCCTTTGAACAATCTTTTATTTGTAAACGTTGAAGTAGACCATGCTTGTTTTTAGGTTGAGTTCTTGGATCTATTTTGGTTGCCCTCTTCAGTTTTAATGTTATAGTTGCTGGAATCTATCTGAAAAAGCTTGGTCTATTCAGGTTGTTATTGGTTGTTGAATGCTCCTTCTAAGGGTTTATGTGAACCCACTGTTTTTGAAGATGATTATGACATGGCTCAAACTTTCTCTTGTGAGATTCATTGCCTTTCAGAATTACTTCTTGTTGCTGAAAAATCAACATTTCACTTGAATCACAATGTATGGTAATGATTTGAATCTCACCACTTTGAATTTTCTTCATAAGTTGAATTTTGTTCATAGTGCTTCTCGAACACACTGGTAATGATTTGAATTTTCTTCACAGTGCTGCTCAAACACACTGGTAATGATTTGAATTTTCTTCGGAAGTTGTTTGATGGATTTTTTGTCTTTTTGGATCTTTTGCAGTTTCAGATGGCTTCTTAAGGTGTTTTTGAATCTCATCTCCAGTAGAGTTTCGACCAATGTAGGGGCAGCTATGATCATGTTGCTTCATAGGAATTCTTGAAGGGCTTGACAAGTCTTTCTACATTTTTTTCTCGTTGCTATATGTGTAGAAATGGAGGTAAACCTTCCTTGTTATTAGTTCCTAGAAAGGAAATCTCATGTCAATTTATCCCTCACCATGAACATCCTTGATATACAGGTGAACATCCTGGTGAACAGAGGCTACTAGAGAATTTTTTATGTTGTCCAAGTATAAGGTAGATCTTTTTGAACAAAGGCTATTGTATGTACTCCTCTTCCCAGGTATATATATGTGCATGTGTCTCACTATAATGATTTATCTAGTTAGACATTGTCAATATTAGCAGTTTAAGAGGTCATGTATTAAGTTCTAATGAAGCAAACTATAACAAATGCAAGTACAATGCATAACAAAAGATGTATTGATGACAAACAATATATTTGCTGATGTCAATTCTCCCTGCTCAACCCCCTTGAATTTGACTCCATATTGATAGGATATGAGTCCTAGATAACATATATAGTTTCTAAAGATTTCTGCACTAGAATTAGAGGGTTCACGAAGACAAGGGCATGCATTTTGATGTTCTCTAAAGGATTATTCAAAATGAATTTCTTAGCATGTTATAGAGTTAATTGAAGTTGATTTTTGTTTTTTGTTTCTCTGGGTTTAAGTCCTGTGGTTTTCTCTACTATTTTAGAATTCAAAATCTGTTAGAGTTGTTTTGTTGATGCTCATGCAATTATTTTGAAGCCTGCTTGGGCTTACTGTTCTAAAACTTAAGAATGATCTATCTTTTGATATTAGTCTTGATTCTTCTCAGGTTACATTTTGTTCCAATATGACTTCTGCCCATAAAATCATTAGCTCTTTTATTGCTATCTGAGGCCTTCTTCTCTAGAAGATTACAATATGATTTTCTTTAGCTTTTAAAGAGTTGTTTAAAGAGGTTTCTCTTCTTTGCTTCTCTAGGTTCCTATAAGTATGATGCAAATTCAGTATTCAGATACTGTTTGAGATGTCAGATAACTTCTTTACCACTTTAGAAGTATGATACAACTTAAAAATGAATGAAATAATTATTCTATTCAATGACTGCAATTTTTATACATATATGATGTAGGATAAAAAAAGGCCTCAATGTCAACTTACTGCTAAACAAGAATCTCTCTTTGGGTCTAGATCAAGTCCAACAAAACAGAGTACAACGAAGATTCCTAGAACATCTATGGATGGTCCAAGTTGTAATAGAAAGATGTCACTATGACGGGCGATGCTACAATCTTCAAATCATGACTTCTTCCATTCAACAAAATCAACCCACTCATCAAGGAAATCAGACAATTTTGTGCAACACAAGAACCCATTCTATTACCAACTCATTGAACAAAAAGAGAAGACAACAACGATTCTAAAACTGGTCAAGAAAGATACATACTCTTTTTCCAAGATGCGTGTAGACCTCACCGAATTTATTAGTATACGTATATCCTTTTCTTTGTACACATTATGAAATAGGGGCAAGGTATACGTCCTCCCCATGTACATTTGATGTTTCAGTATAAATGAAAGTAAGTTTGTTGGCATAAAGAGCATAACTTGGTCTAACTACTACAAATTTGTTACTAAAAGAGCTTCTGGACTAATTACACAATACATGAATAATCAAACTATACATATATGTATATGTGGCACTACATATGTAGCTAGTGCATAACCCAACTACATATATATGTGTGTAGTAGATGATGCCTTTCCCTACACATTAACTACATATAATTTGTATTAACTTCATGTTTTTGCTACATACTGACTATATATACAATTGTAGGCATACATTTAGCTATAATTATACCTATATTTAAATATGTAAGGACAATATCTAGCTACGCTTCTGGATACATATGAATTTGTAGCGAATGGATTATCTAACTACATATTTGAAAATATAGTTAAAGGCTTTAGCTATATGAGCATATACTACAATTTGTATGTGTACAGAAATATATAATCAAAGCCTTTCACTACAAAATATGGGGTTTTCACTACAATTTTTTTTATAGTTAAAGACCTTTTTTTTAGTAGTGGTTCCCAAGCTTAGAGAGGTTGGTTCCTCTAACAAAGCTCCTATCTCGAGCAGGAAGCACCTTCTCCAATGTAAAGGTGAAAAACCTTAACAAAAGAACATGGAGATGGGGTGTTTAAGAGATCTAGGTGGGGTTTCACCATGGAAGACCAGGGTTCTGACATGGAGGAATGTGGAAGTAAGACTAACAACATGAAAATGGGGAAGGAGAGGAGAAAACTTACCAATTTAGTTCAAAATAACCATGGAGGAGCTTTAGAAACCCTAAATAGAGAAATCTAGAACCCTAGGAGCCTTCTTCACCAAGGTAGGCACCTCCTTTTACCTTGGGACAGAACCTTCGTGGCAAAATAGAGTAGGAATGATGATCTAAGCCAGAGGAAATAAAGGGGAACAAGAGTTTTTGAATTGGGAGTTGGGAAGGGATAGATATGGCTTTACAAAGAAAGAGGTCAAGTATGAGGTGTCTAAGAGACTTTCCATGTGTCATGTATAAGGGTGTCCATGGACATGCAAGCCTTTATGGATAAGTAAGAAGTCAAGCATGAGGTTTCAAGTTACTTTCCATGTGTCCAATACTAAGGGTGCCTATGGACATGCAAACCTTTATGGATAAGGAAGAAATCAAGCATGAGGTGTCCATGGAGCTTTCCATGTGTCCTTAGCCTAGGGATTTCATGGTCATGCAAGAGGACAGATCACAGAGGCTTCTTGAATATCAAATGTCAGTTTATAGACACTTATAGGCCATCCCAACTGACCTCCAATCAAAGAAATAATCCTATTGGTTGATAGGTTCTAAAGATAAGCTCATTTATAAAGAGAGTAATCCCTAAAATGCCATTGGAAAGAAACACCTTCAAACCAAGGTGCAACTAGGATATATGGTCAAGAATGAGTCAAGTTAAGAATCTCAAAATCATGTACATGCTTAATAATTATATTATTATGGCTTTCTTATCTCACTAAACCATCTTTCCTATTGCATAGTTGTTGATGAGATCTGCTGGTTATTGATTTGTGGTTAGATAATTTTTTTTTGTTTTCGATGCCTGTTTTGTCCCACAAAACTCAATAGTGGTATTAGAGCCACGCCAACATACTATGTTTTAGGATTAATTGATATGATCGGATTTTGGTTTTTCGTCATTTATTTATGTCTTGCGATGCGAATACTTTAACTGGCTAACGTGCATATCCGGTTAAACACCGAAAATCCCTATATACATATATGATATGGTATACATATGCAATCGATATGTGTCGCCCTGAAATGGTTTTGATGGTGGACGTTTGGCATGGTTATGGCCTATAAACCCCTATGTGTGTGCTTGGTTGGTTGCATCTCGGTCTGTGTACTGAGTCCTTTCTTCTATTTCAGATGTAACTCGAGATAACTCGAGCCTTCTCTTCTATCTTGCTCTCCCTGAATGTAACTCGGGGTTTCCCAAAGAGATATGTAAAAGTAGGATAGTTTTATTTCCTATTATTTCAAAGAGCGATGGGTGCCCAGACGAGTGATTGGAGGACTGAGACGACCGACTGATGGTGTGAGATGAGCAATTGGTGTCTTGACGAGGAGCACGACGACCTAATGAACCAACCATCTGGAGGAGCCAGACGATCAGTTGGTGACAACCAATCGACCGGCCAGGAGGAGAGCCGATCAGTCATAGGATGAGTTGATCAACCCAGAATGGCCCAAGTATAGATATTCATCAACTACAGGTTGCTTCATGTGATGTAGACCTAGATGACCGTAATTCCTTGTGGCTCAAGGAATTACAATAGGATGGCCATAACCATCGCTTTATCGCTTGGCATATTTTCTTATGGGATATAGATGTATATGATACATATTGTATATGTGGTGATTGGATATGTATAAGTATAAAGATACCAAACCCCTCAAATATAAATATTAAGTTTAAGATGCCTTACAAAAGTAACACACATGAAAAGCTTGATCGACAAAGTGTGGGCACACCTTCGCGTGGTGCACCGTCTATCTCGTGGAAGTGTGATAGTGGGTATGTGGATCTACCTTTGCAGGGTGCATACTCATTGTGTTGGCTTCTGGGAATGAACTTAACAAGGTGATCTTAATAGGATTAAGCACCTTGAGGCATGCATATTTTCATGGCAAAGAATTGTGCATAACATCTATCAAGAGTTGCATATGATGCAATTGGAAAAAGTTGCCTACCTGAAAGAATCTAGTTGTGGGTGACAACCCTTGCTGGTCAATAACTTAGAGGGAGTCAGGATCTTGCTCAATAGAAGGTTGTATGCTGCAATCTTCCAAATTGATACATGAGGGTTATCAATTTGATCAAAATAGTGGGAGCGATAGTTAATTAAAGACCTAATTAATATCGTTGACTTTATCAAATCAAACAAATCAATTTTTTTGAAATGTTGCAAATTCTTTTGTAGAATCCAAATGACAAACACAAATACATTATCATTGTGATTATTTCATAAATAGGATAAAATTTAAATCTGGTTTGGGACCTTTGAGAAGTGTTCTCAATATTAAGTGTAAACTCTATTGCATAACTTGCACAAATAACATCCAAATTAGACCAAACTTCATCCACAAGTTATCTTTGATCTGTTGAATATGAATTTACCATTATTGCCATATTTTGAAGTTATATAATCACATTATTCATTACTTATGCCTTTTACTCATTTTCTCTCTCCTAAACTTATCCTAATATTTCAAGATTGTCCAAATTAGATGAAATTTGACATGTAGGCTAATTTTGATATGTAGATTTCAAATTTGAAGTTTGTTTCCACTTTTGAGACTTATTTTAATGAGACATGTCATATGGCTCATTAACATCCCATTATCTAAATTATTCATCCAATTAAGTTTCTTATCTTCATATTACCACCAAAATGAGTTATGTGGCATATTTTATGTATCCATTATAAACCTACAATTAATGATAGAACATTAGGTTACATTAAGGTGATCTATATATGCATTAGCTCATTGGGGTTATACTAAACATCTATTTAGGTACAACCTTCAACCTTGTTTGGCTAAGTACAAAATGTCAACTTCTAAGGTAGGGTCCGAGATCTAGTATGTTACAACACACCACCCCTTAAAGGGATTTCATCCTCAAAATCAAAACATCCACATATAAGAAAAAAATTATTCACCACCCCTTAAAGGATTCATCTTATTAAGTTAAAACTATTCTTTAGGTACAAAAGGTTCAACTACACTTCCTTACATCCAACTACATAATCATCATGCAAAAAAAAAGAAACATAACTTGTAAAGACTAACTATGAACTATGTGTTAACTTGGTCTTGCCCATCCTCAAACAAGTATTTACACCTAGGAGACTAGTTCAACATATTAGGGTCCCTAAAGATAAATCATATAGATGTCTAAGGCTACTATTGCCTAAAAGCATGCTATTTTAAACAATTCATATCAACTTAGGCTAGGCCGGTATCATATGGATTCTGGAGTCCTCGTAAACCAAGCTAGTGGTGTAGAGGAAAATCTTTCCAACCACTAAACCCTGATCCTTTCTAGACACCTTTGCTTTCAACTTCATGTCCTAGTAGCTGCCTAAAGGCCAAACTAAACAACCTCAAGTTACTATGGTTACTTATGCATATTTTCACTAGTACATTTTTGGCCTCTAACATCGCTTCCGTTGGCGTCACTTATATTAGAAAAACCGACCTAACAAGCTAAAACCGAAATCCGGGTACCGCTTATAGCTATTGGGTCGGTTAAAATAAAAAAACGACGCTCTAAAATACTTCCCGCGGAGAAAATTAGTTTTACTGCCTTTCGCGCGCTGAGCTATGGGGTCGGTTTTCTAAATAAATGACCCTAGAATTAGTTCGGGTACCGCTTTTCGCACCACTGCGGTCGGTTAAAAATAAATGTCCAGAAAACCGTCGCGAGAACTTCTGCGGTCGGTTCTTTGGAAAACCGACGCTAGAGGTGACTTCTGCGGTCGGTTTTTCCAAAAACCGTCGCGAGAAGTGCATACTTATAGCGACGGTTTTTGGAAAAACCGACCGCAGAAGTCACCTCTAGCGTCGGTTTTCCAAAGAATCGACCGCAGAAGTAGGGCTTCTGCAGCAAATTAAAACCCTTCCTCCCGCAGCAAATTCATTTCCCGCAACTCTTTCACCTCGCTCCCGCCGCCCGACGGTCTGTTACCTCGCTCCCGGCGTTCGAAGCCTTACTTCGCCGTCCGACGTTCCCGGAGCCATCACCTCGCCGCCCTCCCGGCGCTCAAAACTTCAACTCGCCGCCCGGCGCTCCGGTCGAAGCATCACCTCGCCTCCCGCCGCTCGGACTCAAGACGCCGCCGAGACCCCGCCGCCCGTTGCCACCAAGGTGCCGCCAAGGTGCCGCGAAGGTGCTGCCGCGAAGGTGCCGCCAAGGTGCTGCCGCCAAGGTGCCGCCCGTTGCCGCCAAGTTACTGCCGCCAACCTTGCGAGGACGACCCCACCGCAGCCCTTCACCGCCGCCTCTCACCGACAGTTAGGTAAGTTCATTTTCCCTCTTATTTTGACCTAATGTTGGTCGTGCTATCTGTAATTGTGTGCTTTGCACAACCATGCTTGATGCCACAGCCTGTGCTTTGCACGGCCATGCTTGGTGCCATGACCATTTTGGCCAAAAAAAATAGTTTTTAAATGTTATCACCACGGCTGTCATAAACGATCACGACCATTTTGAGTATGAAATTGTCACACTTTTGATTTACTGTTATCTATTATGAAAGCAAATGCATGATGTTTAACTTACTCCCTTCTGTTTATATTTGTCAAGAGCACCTAATTGATTATTCAATTTAGTAAATATGAATGTTTATCTATGGAAGTACTCTTGATTTGTCAAGAAAACATAATTCATTTTATTGGACTAGTAAACCAACCGATAATAAAAACATGTAATCTTTTATTTTATTATCAATCACATATGTAATCATTGTATACAATCTAGAAAATATGAGGGTAGACATTGTGTAGTTTCAGATTGACACTGTAGGGTTTATAAATGAGACCATTGATGCATAAATATGACAATATTACTTTTATATATAAAATTAGAAACCCGTTCAAAATTTATTCATTAGGAATAAATTTTGGATAGTCCCCGATATGGGACTGTTTTTGAATATTTAATCTCACTTAGGATGTAACTGTGTAATGTATGTTTAGTTTTGAATAAAATTTTAGTATTATTTCTTCATTTGTTCTCTGGGTACATATGTGAGTGGTATTTGCCATTTACATTGATGTACTTGGAGAACTTAGGGGAAATGCTGCTGAAATTTTATTGAAAACTAAACGATACATTTTACAATTACTAGTGAGGTTAAATATTCAAAAATGGGATAGGTGGTACCCTTTACTATAAAAGTAATGAATTTCTTATCAAAAAACCTTACAACTTATAGTATCAATATTAAATGCCCAGTTTGATAATTATTTTTAATGTGATCTAGAAAATGGATCGAAGTTGGATGTCTATCAAGAACCGTTGCAGTCCAGAGTTTACCAAAGGTGTTGATGAATTTATCAGATTTGCTGAGGAAAATAGGAAACTACCTACAGATAGGTTCTATTGTCCATGTAGAAATTGTGGTAACAATTTGAAAGTTGATACTGTTGAGGAAATTAAGAATCATGTCATATGCAATGGGATCATACAAGGTTATAATGAATGGTATTGGCATGGAGAGAAACCTAATTATGGATCAGAAAATGTCGATATTAGTAGTGGTGACCTAGAAGATATAGATAATGATGTTAACAATGATGAACCAATTCAGGATGACCCGATTCAGGATGATATGGTTGATGAGATGCTACGTAGCTGTCAGGACAATGTCATTGATCCACCTTCTTTATTTGCAAACATTGTCCATGATGCTGAAAAACCATTATATAAGGGTTGTACTAAGTTCACGAGGTTGAGTGCTGTGATGCGATTATATACTCTTAAAGCTCAAAACCGGTGGAGCGATAAGAGTTTCACTTCATTGTTGTCTTTGTTAAAGGAAATTCTTCCTGAAGGCAACGAGCTTCCAATTTCTACATATCAAGCAAAGAAAATAATGTGCCCAATGGGAATGGAGGCTAAGAAGATTCATGCATGTCCAAATGATTGTATGTTATTTCAGAAGGACTATAGTGATTTGATAAACTGTCCAAAATGTGGTGCGTCAAGGTACAAGACTACAAATTCAGCTAAGGCTAAACATGGCTCTCCTGCCAAGGTGATGTGGTATCTACCAATAATACCACGATTTCAACGCTTATTTGCTAATACAGAAGATGCACAAAATTTGTCTTGGCATGGGGAGTTAAAGGTCAATGATGATGGCGTCCTACGACATGCATCTGATTCACCACAATGGAAGAAAATTGATTTATTATACCCTCAATTTGGCAAAGAAACAAGGAACTTAAGACTTGGACTCTGTACAGATGGAATGAATCCATATGGTACATTAAGCAGCCAACATAGCACGTGGCCTGTTATGATTGTTATATACAATCTTCCTCCTTGGTTGTGTATGAAAAATAAGTATGTCATGTTGTCAATATTGATATCAGGGCCCAAGCAACCTGGAAATGATATTGATGTTTACCTTCAACCTCTAATTGATGACCTAACGAAATTATGGGAAGAAGGTGTTATGACATATGATGCTTCACGTAAAGAGATCTTTACTTTGCGTGCTATGTTGTTTTGCACGATTAATGACTTCCCAGCTTATGGAAATTTGTCTGGTTATAGCATAAAAGGATACAAAGCATGTCCTGTTTGTGAGGAAAATACTGATTCAATTCGACTGAAACATGGTGGTAAAATCGTATATCTTGGTCATCGGAGGTTTCTCCCACCAGTGCATCCTTATCGAAGGCAACGCAAAACCTTTAATGGGTCAACTGAGGAACGAAGTGCTCCTAAACCTATACCAGGAAATGTTGTATATGATAGGGTGAAACATATTGTTAATGAATTTGGAAAGAGTTCAAGTAGTCGTACGCTCGCATATGACAAATCTCTATACAAGAAGAGGTCAATATTCTGGGATCTTCCCTATTGGAGATTTTTGACAATTAGACATTGCATTGATGTCATGCATGTTGAAAAAAATGTTTGTGATAGCATCATCGGTACGTTATTGAACATACCAGGAAAGACTAAAGACGGCATCAAGTCTAGAAAAGATTTAGAATTAATGGGTATAAGAAAAGAATTATCAGTTGAGATCAGGGATCGACGCACATATTTACCACCAGCTTGTTACACTTTGTCCAAGAAGGAGAAAAAGACTTTCTGTGAGTGCCTGTATAATATTAAGGTTCCACAAAGATACTCTTCTAATATTCGTAGATTGGTATCAAAGAAGGATCTGAAGTTGATAGGTCTCAAATCTCATGATTGTCACACCTTAATGCAACAAATTTTACCTGTGGCTATTCGATCTATATTGCCGAAGCATGTAAGGTTTGCAATCACAAGACTCTGTTTCTTCTTCAATGAAATATGCAACAAAGTGATACATCCTGATACTCTCGATAAATTACAAAATGATGTAATTGTTACCATGTGTCAGCTCGAAATGTACTTTCCTCCTTCATTTTTTGATATCATGGTTCATCTTGTAGTACATATTACAAGGGAGGTGAAGATGTTGGGTCCAATTTTTTTACATTGGATGTATCCATTTGAACGCTACATGAGTGTTTTTAAAGGTGATGTTCGGAATCGTTATCGTCCTGAAGGGAGTATTATTGAGGGTTATGTGGCTAGAGAAGTGATGGACTTTTGCAACGATTTTTTGAATTCCAATGAAACTTCTAGCGATCTAAAAAATGATCTTGTTACTGAGTCTTATTGTGGCAAAGGAACTCTGGGAGCACAAGTGAAAGGAATTAGTCGTGAGTTGTGGGAACAAGCACATCTGTATATTTTACACAACATTGATGAAGTTAGTAGCTACATCACAGAGCACAATAATCTTATCAAGAAAAATCATCCACGATCCAGTTCAATGTGGCTTGCAAGAGAGCATAATCGAACATTTATTAGGTGGTTTGAAGAGAAAGTCTTTAAGCAGCTATCTGAATCACCAAATAATGTTGCTGAGAACATAAAATGGCTCGCTTTTAAGCCAAAAATGGATGTCATGTCATATGAAGGTTATGACATAAACGGATTTTTATATTACACTAAACGTCAAGATGAAAGTAGTGTAGTCCAAAATAGTGGGGTCACTGTTAAAGCTTCTTCGTTGTATTTTGCTAGTGCCAAAGATAAAAGACCACGCGAAGCTGAGATGTCATATTTCGGAATCATTGAGGACATATGGGAAATGGACTATACACATTTCAGAGTTCCTATCTTTAGATGTAATTGGGTTGATAACAACAAAGGCATTTTAGTAGATGAGTTGGGTTTCACATTGGTGAATTTTGAAAAAATTGGAGAGAAAGATGAACCATTCATCATGGCAGACCAAGCAAAACAAGTATTCTATATTGATGACCCAGCAAATAAAAATTGGTCTGTCGTTCTTCATGGAAAAAGACTTGTTTTTCCAATAAAAATTGGAGAGAAAGATGAACATCCTGGCCGTGTTAGGGGATTAGGTGCTGGAATAGGATTCAAGACTTATTTTGGGCCTTCAAATGCTAGAAAAGGTCGTACAGTTACACATGACGAGGTTGAAGCATTAGTATCACAGAAAGTGCAACAAATATTGTCTTCATATCAACATGTTC
Organism: Alisma plantago-aquatica; assembly: GCA_963693085.1. NCBI lineage: Eukaryota > Viridiplantae > Streptophyta > Magnoliopsida > Alismatales > Alismataceae > Alisma > Alisma plantago-aquatica. The sequence goes on from OY856414.1 coordinate 429,448,947, forward strand.
AACCTTCTCAACCTCATCAAACCGTGCGTCTCTCAAGTGATGAGGTACAAGCTCATACTCCAACTGTAGAAGGACATGGGAGCACTCCCAATGAACCACCACAACAATCTGCAGTAAGTTTGTATTTATATGAGTATATATGTAGGTATCTGGTTTACCAGTTTGTATATAATAACTTATATTATTTCAACTAGGTTGGTATGAACTGTAAACTTGCAGTGGAGGTTCCAGAGTATAATGTTGTGGCAGCGGGTAAGGTATACAACATCGGTGGTACATTGCATTGTCAATCAGTTTCTGATGACATTTGTCGTGTGTCCATCCATCTTGTGTATGACGGAATGGGGGACCAACCATTACCCATACCTTCTTCTGAATATGGTACAGTTGATGAAGCAGAGGGTGCTATGGTGGGATGGCCTAAACACTTGGTTATCATTGACAAGGTATATCTACATGTTGTTTTTATATTTGACTAGCTACATGTATGAACTCGTTTAATATAAGTATGTATTTAATTAACAGGTTTGTAAACCAAAAAGTAAAAATCCTAGTAGTCGTCCTCCTATGCCCAAACCTTCTTTCATTCCAGAAGCCACATTCGATGAATTGGGAAATAAATGTAAAGGTTTGGCTCGATACTTAGCCAACCAAAGCCCAGGATCAAATATGATGGTCAATTTAACAGAAGATGCAGTTGGGAGGGACTTTGAGAATTTTATTTTTATTCAGGATATTATAGAGTTGTTCCGGTATGATTGGCTAAATACTTCGATATTAGAAGTATGGATAAGGTAAGAATTAATCAATATAGATTGCTCGAATATATACATTTTAGCTTATTTGTAACATATCAAATTTTTACAAATGTTTTACAGCCATTTATATACTGAGATGACAAACTTTGATATAAAGAACGTTGCATTCTTAGTTCCTTCACTCACTAGTCAAGTGCAGACACAAATGGATGAGGTGAATGAGTACTTCAGTACTGCATTCAAATATTTTGGTAGTGTTGGAAAGGAAATTATTCTAATTCCTTTTAACGTCGAGTAAGTATTATAATTTAATAGAATTCTAATATTCACTAAATTATAATTCTAATTTTTGTATTCAATATAAATTTACTCAGATCTAATCATTGGGAACTAGTGGTGGTTGTCCCAAAATTGATGACTTTCTATTATCTTGACCCAATGGGAAAAACAACAAGGGGTCACAAACTGAGATTGCCAGCTATGGAGTAAGCATAAATTTTAGTTTCTATAACATCAATTGTTATGCTTTAACATGATATTTATACTTCTATTTTGACAACTATCGTAATCAAATTGATTGATAGGGGAATAAAGGCTTATCGTGAAGGTGGAGGAATAATACCCACAAAATTAAAGACACTGACTTTGAAAAATATCAAGGTAACTACTTTGACTGATTAGTCATATATATGTACAGCTCTTATAATAATGTATTAAATTTTATATGTTAACTCTCTTATAGTCTTATTTCTTTATTTTTACAACTCTGTTTGTAGCAGTTTACTAATATTTATTTATAATTCTTTATTTGTAGTGTCATATACAAAATAATGACTGGGCTTGTGGCTACTACGTAATGAAGTATATGCAAACTATTTTGAAAGAAGCATCAGTAGACATTCAGAGTATAGATCAGGTAATTAATAAAGAATAACAATCATAAATTTCCAAGTGAGATTTGCATTTTTTAAATATATGAGCATGTGCTTTTTTTTACAGATCTTTACAACTCATCCTTACACACTTGATGGGTTAAATGAATTACGAGAAGAATGGTCAGATGCTTTTATTAATGAAGTCAATATAACATTGGATTGAAAAAGCATAACTTCAGTTGTGTATGTAGATTTGAAACTCTGTCAAATTTTACTTTTTGTAGTATGACATTAAAAATTTAATATCACTTTTAAACTTGCAATCTATCATTGTTGTTAGTATGTGATATGTGTATGAATGTTAGTATGTGTTATGTCTCATTTGAATGAATCTATGTTGGACTTGCAAGAATGTTAGTAAGTGTTGTGTATGAAGACTCTACTCATATATGAATAAATTTGTTATGAAACATCAATTCAAAAAGGGATTGGACATTTAAAAGTTTGCAAATGGCTTTGAAATGCATTTTTGGCTTGCATCATTGCATTTGCAAGTCTATTTCTATTGCAGGTTTTGAATTGCGTAAAGCAATTCTGTTTTGCAGGTTGCTGTTCTGAAGATTTCTGATTCTGCAGAATTTTTTTTTAAAAAAAAAATTAACTTCTCGGGTCGGTTATTTAAAAAACCGTCCCTAGAGATACTTCTCGGGTCGGTTATTTAAAAAACCGACCCAGTAGGTTGTATCCCAAAAATCTACAGCAGATTGAAGACTTCTAGGGTCGGTTATATATAAAAACCGACGCAATAGATACTTCTTGGGTCGGTTTTTCAAAAAACCGACCCAATAGGTTCTATCCCAAAAAACTACAGCAAATTTAAAACTTCTAGGGTCGTTTATACAGAAAAACCGACGCCATAGATACTTCTTGGGTCGGTTATTCAGAAAAAACCGACGCCATAGATATTTTTGCAGCTGCTTAAAGACGTTTAGGGTCGGTTTTTTACCTCTTTTGGGTCAGTTTTGGTGATTTTCTTGGGTCGGTTTTTTTTCCTTTCTAGGGTCGGTTTTTTTACCTTTCTAGGGTCGGTTTTATACCTCTCTAGGGTCGGTTTTTTTTACCACTCTAGGGTCGGTTTTTTTACACTTCTAGCGTCGCTAGTACTGTAGCGACGCCCACTTAGGCGTCGCCGAAAAAGTGACGCTGCAAGCTTCAAAAAACCGACCCGAGAGACCAATTCTGTACTAGTGTTTACTTGTAAGTATTTTAAGGATCTATTCATTATTATTCTAATGTGAAACTATATGATCCTAAATCAACCCTTCATCATATATTGATCAACTCTAGGGAAAACATGTCACTTAAAGGTAAGGCAAGGATTCTAACTAGGGAGACAAAATTTAAATAGTCAGATTCCGACTACTATGGGCTCTGTTACCATGATGTAAGGAGGCGGGATCACTCCCTTACTAAAATTAATTTGAAGAATTAACATCCATTCCAAACACACTCAAAGGTATACTGGAATAGGTGTAACATTTTCAAATTTCAATAAATGGTATTCAAAACAACCAAAATATAGAAACAAAATACAAATGTTGACTATATTCAATTTATAACCAGGTTATTGTAAAAGTACATCATAATATCTCGTAAGGGTTTACATGTATGATACAACATAAGGATCTAAGTAGAGGGAAATCTAAACCATAATAACTTTGTCTCCAAGATTTAACTCCTTAAGCTAGTCCAAAACTTCATGCCTTATCATCCAAGTCCTTCACCTAGGGTTGGAAGCATACCCTAGCAAGAAGAGAAAATAGATGACATCAACAAAGGATGGTATGTTCATACTAACACTACTACAGAACATGTCTTTGGCGTTGATTGTTTAACCCCTTTTAGCAACAGTTCTCAAGAGACGCCTATGTGGGCGCCGCTAAAGGTCGAATTCTTCGGCGTCAGTTTTATAACCGATGCCAAAAGGGTTCACGCCACAAAAAGGACGCCATCTAGGACACTTTCTGTGTCGGTTTGCAACTAAATAACCGACGCCATAGTTCCAGATGCCACGACCATGCTTCCCTGCACGTCCATGTTTAGTACTATAGGCTTCAGTTTTATACTAATCACTGACGCTTTTTTCACCACGGTCGTGCTTTCCTGCACGGTCGGGTTGTTTGTCATATTAGGCGGCGATTTTATCCAATAACCGACGCTGTAAGTCTTTGATGACGGTGTTCTATAAATAACTGACGCCTATGTTTTAATTTTTTTTTCTTATCAGTTTGCAGGCCTGTTGTGGCTGGTCAACAGGATGAGAACCTGCAGTTCAGTTTTCTGAACTACAGGTTTACGACATCCATTGATATCAGCCCACAAACAGGCCTCAAACCTGCAAAATCAACAAATATACTTTTCAACAAATATACATTCAGGCATCAATTCAATTCACACATTCACACATGTAGAAACATTCAAATACATGTAGAAACATTCAGTCATGTATAAACATTCAAAAATATTCATTTACAAAATATCATTCAACATCGCTATCGGCATCCCAATTATATCTTACAATCGCCACTACTTGTATGGCTCTTGCCCATTCTTCTCTTAGTTCATTTAATACTTCCATCGTATATGGAGCATGTACATCTTTTAAGCGTTTACCTATAGTGTGGTCAGTTTTAAATACTGCAAAGAGAATGATGCATATATATTAAGTAATAATATCAAAATAAGATTGATATATTTCATACTAACTAATGAGACTATATATAATACCTCATGTATGGTATTGATGTCCAATGCGGCATATCAGATAATCATCTGCATAAATCACATCACATAGTATGCGCATGCCCAGCCGTTGTCTTGTGTAGTGCACTATAAACTGAAACATACAAAATATTAAAAAATACAACTAAGCACAGTTCACATAAATAATATATACATTGGAGTCGGGAACTTACTTTTACGTTCTCCCAAATTATTGGTTGGTTCTTTTTCCTTGGGACCTTTCCTCCAGCCTTTTTGAATGCATCTAAACCCCTACATGTTAATGTAACACTGTAAATTGCATAATTAAATAGTAATGTAATAATAGATGTTAATGGATATAAAAATGAAATATTTCTCACCAGAATAATGGCATTCTCATTACGTGTCCAATTTTAGTATTCAATGTACTCCCCACAGGATCTAGATAATAAACAGTGAACGTCCCGGGGAGAATAACTAGTAACTCCCAATGCCTACCGCTAGAGGTAAAAAAGTTAAAAATTAATAACTCAAAATCCACAATAAAAATGTAATTTTCTTAAGTCCAAATTATAAATAAAGTAAACTTAATTGACATTGAATGGAGCTATTATTATCGTCTTATTTTGCTGATCGAAAATTGTAAAAGAATCTATACAATATTGTTGAACACTATCAGGGTCTTTAGTTACCATACTAATCAATGATGGAATCAAAAATACCACATGATCAAATGCAAATTGTTTGCATTGATCTTCGACTAAGTAGCTGCAAAACATGTATTACATATGCATTAATATATAAGAAACCAGATCACCAGATCTTACACAAGGTATATGGATGTATAAACAAGATCTCACCTTATCCATGTCTCTATCATTGATGTATTCAGCCAATCATACATAAACATCTCAATAATATCTTGTATAAATAAAGAGCTTTCGTTTGATTGACCTGCATAATTCTATTCTAAAGAAACAATTATAGGGCAATGTATATTATGTGCCCATAGCCAACATGCCATTCCCCTACAAGCAGGACCTAACAGGTATTTTAGGTCAGTTGGAACCCAACTTGGTAATGCAGGAAGTGGAGGTGGAGGCCTAGGTGCTCCGGGTGTCTTCTTTTTAACCTGTATATATAATTTCAGATCAGTTGACCTCATATATACACATTAACAATCTAAAGTAATGTAAATTTATCTTATAATTTTAGTAGTGTAGACGACATCTGCTTTGGGCCACAATATCACCCCGCCTTCTACCTCAGAAAGTGTATCAATATCCGGGTGGGGATATGGCAATGTAGCTTCCCTCCAATCGGGTAATACACGTATCAGGCTTACACAAACATAGCCCTGTGGCATTGGAGTCCCATGAAACGTTGCCCCAGGAAGGGACGGTTAAGCCTGCACCTCTGCAACAACATAGTCTTGTATTTTTATGCGGCATGGCTTCAATGCCTACAAATTTACGTAAAGAATATTATACATATATACATATCATCTTGAAAACATATCATCTTGAAAAGACTAGCTACAATGTCATAAACAATACTTACAGTAGACGTGTTAGGCGGTGGGTCTATAGGATTACTCTTAGTCTGTGCATCAGGAGAAGAGTGGGTCACCATAGGCTGATTGGAAGCCTGAGATGCCTGCCACCGCACTATTTCTTCCTTGACCTTCTCAGCAACTATATCATTGACCTTCTTAGCAACTATATCATCGACTCTCTTATTCTCCTATACATGGATAAAAGAAACATTAGCTTCTTATTATTGAATTTCCTTTTGCAGTAACATTCTAAAAAAAGAATAGGTTACCTCTTCTTGTGAAAGTCCCGCTCTGGGTTTGTGATGGGATGGCCCAAAGAATGCTTTGATGCCCACACCAACGCCTGCACGCCTAACATGTCCAGGATGCTCTGGGTTACCCAGAGCAACTGTCAATTCATCCCTTGTTCCCTGAGGGATGAACGTGCCTTGTTTCCTTTTCTCGTGCATCTCCCGCTAATCACCATCAACAGAAATTGGTAAGTTAACACCACAAATAATCAATATTCAAACGATTGCTCTAAGAGTTGTATTTTACCATTTTTGCAGCCGCCTCAGCAATTGCGGGCTTCCTTTTTTCTCCCTTCTTATTTTGCCTCGCAGCTATCCAAACATCATGGCGAGGCAGAGGTGTGCTACCTATAGTAGAGGACTCCTGAGTAGCAGCAGACTCTGCCTGTAGTCTTTGGCGAACGCTTGCATAGCCCTTTGGACCCATAGTGTGGTCATGCACATTTAGTGCACGCCTTGCTTTTTGCGCCTCACTGAGGGCCTAGTTAGTATGCACATTAATGATTTGGTTAGTAGAACTAAATGTTAATCTTGAATAGGTGAATACAACCTATATTCATTAAATTGGGAGTGATGCCTAATACCTTGAATTCTTCAGATTTTCTTGAAGCAACAAACGTGTCCCAATCTTCTTTGTCCAAGAAGTTCCACTGTTCAAGGGCTGACTTATTCTTCTTATCACCATCTTTTATGTATTCTCTGTTGAGATTTGTCCTATAGTTCCTTAGCATCTTTCCAGTGCATTGCATCACACTTTTACAATGCAGCTTCTCATCCAATGCAAACAAATGTAAAATAGAATTCTTATTAACTAGTATCCAAAAATAGAATTGCAAATAATAGAATTTGTAATCTACAAAATAGAATTGCAAATAATAATAACTCACGCATAAATCCTTCCATATCAAGTCTTTCTTTGCCTGAGGAACTTTATGCCAATTATCATACTTAACACCACAATGGCTTCGAGTGACAACCCCAAGACAGTTTAAAAAATTATTGCGGTTCACTCCAATTGCATTTCCTCCATTATCAAACTCCACAACCAATCTGGATCCACTGCCACTTAGCGCTATTAACTTCTTCAACAGAGTGATGCCCCTTTTCTTGTTAAGTGTTTGGTTCTACGCATCAAGTTCCTCCAGTGCTTCAGTGGGTACATGTGCATCATCAACCTAAAATTTGACAAAAATAAACACACTGAATTAGCGCAATATAGAAATATGGGATATATGACATAACTAGAAGATAATGAATTTTATAGAAATACAAGATATGTTTTTAGAACTTACATTGGTATCCTCACCATGCTCATCATGGACATCATGCTCATCATGGACTTCATGATCATCATGGACATCATGCTCATCATGGTCAGCCATCTGAAAATGTCATTAAAAAGGCAAACATTTAGCATTTGTATTAACTAGAAGATAATGAAACATCAAATCTGAAAATGATATTGATATTAAAAAAACAAACATTTAATATGATATATAATAAATGTGACCACCTATCCCATCCTTGAACACCTAATCTCACTAGTAAGTGTATAATGTGCATTGGGTTTTCGAGAAAATTTCGGCAACATTTCCCCGATGTTCTCTAAGTACATATGTACTTAGAGAACAAACGAGGAAATGCTACCAAAATTTTCTCGAAAACCCAATACACATTATACACTTACATCCTAAGTGAGATTAGATGTTCAAGAATAGTCCCAAACCGGGGACTATCCAAGATTTACTCCTAATGAGTAAATCTTGGATGGGTTTCTAGGCCAACAAACACAATAATAGATATGTACATGTTAGGGTTTCATCACAATTAATGTTAGGGTTTCATCACAATTGATGTTAGGGTTTCATCAATGTTAGGTTTAATCAAATCAAATTAGGATGCTAGAATGGACAAGTTTAAATCTTATTTCAACATGCATCAAAATTTACTGAATTAGGTCAAACATTAGGATTAGAAGCACAAATATATGCAAGCAAAAGATTTGTTCGTATCCAAGGATTTACATAAAGTATTACATAAAGATTTGTTCATATCCTTACCAACAGCAAGCACAGCCGTGGCTGTGTTGGCCTACCACGGACATGTTGTACAGCACAACCGTGATAGGCCAACACAGCCACGGTCGTGCTTGCTATTGGTAAGGAGCTAGGGAGAAGGAGCTAGGGTAAGGAGCTAGGGCTACCTGGAGCTAGCGTGGAGAAGAGTGGTGGCGAGCGGCAGCAGTAGTAGCAGCGAGTAGGAGAAAAGTAGAGAAGAGCGACGCTCGCACTGGCACTAGGAGAAGAGAGCAGAGCAGCAGTGGCGATAGCAGCAGTAGAAAGAGGACGTGGCGGCGGCGGTGAGTAGAGTGCACCAGCAGCAGCGGCGGCGAGCACAACAGTAGCGGCGGCGAGCACAGGGTCGTCAGACGATTTTAGGTGAGAGCGGTGAGCACAGGTATTATCGCGATGAAACAGAAAGAAAGGGGGAAGAGCCGGGTGATCGAATCTATTAAGTTGGTCAACGACATCGGTTATCTCCAAAACTGACGCCTTTCACTCTTCAGCGTCGGTTGATAGTAAACAACCGACGTCCAATTAGACAATCTTTGTCCTAAATTATTTGGCGGGAACCATTATCAGTGTCGGTTATCACAGGATAACTGACGCCTAAATTGGAACTTTTCACGCAAATTTCCATCTTATATCGGCGTCGGTTAATAGTTAAAAAACTGACGTTATGTGATACTTTGGGGCAAAAAAAAATCACTCGAAAATTGGATTTCGCGGGCGATTTTAGGCGTCGGTTTGTTTTACCCAGCCGACGCTGACTACAAAGCGGTACCTGTGTCTGACTGGTCTTTGAATATAGACGTCGGGGTTCCTAAATATCCGACGTTGAATATTATAGGCGTCGGTTTTGTTAAATACTTGACGCCCAGAAAAGAGACATTGAATGTTGTTTCTATAGTAGTTTAAATAGGAAATTGAGCAATATATGGAATAAAGGACATCAAAGTGTAAAGGCTTCCCATGAAAAAGATAAGGACAACCCAAGTGGGTATCAAGAGAAATGATTTGCAATAACAAAAGAGATACATGCCATAATCAAAACAATAAAGTTGTTCCATACTAGAACATGTAAAGAAAGTAGGGCACACACCCCTACAATCATCATCAACCCACATGCATGTGAGATAAGCATAGCCCTAGAACAATATAAAGACAAAGGTGGCCAAGTCTCATAAACTTGAAACCTGGTAGAGAAAGGAATACTGCCAATATCCCAACTATATAAAACATGGGCCAAGAATCACACATCTTGCCCTGGGTATGAGGTTACATTCCATCCCAAAAGAGTAGGAAATATCACATCTTCTCGGCAGGAAATAACACATCTGCCATAAAAACCAATGCAATTACACTACTCTAATGCTACTAAATCACATAGCATGTTAAATGTAGAGGTAAGTAGAAAGTATAGTCAGAATGTATAAACTAGTAACCACATAAGTGACCAACATATACATCCACCTCATAAGTGGGAAAAAGACATCACATGTTATCTTTTAGAGTTCCATCATGAACAAAGCATAAGATAAGAGTTCAAAAGAATATCCATGATCACATGATAAATAACAAATAAGGTAGTTTACATGGAAGACCAGGGTTCCGACCTAGAGGAAGGTGGAAGGAACACTAAAAACATGAAAATAGGGAAGGAGAGGAGAAAACTTACTAGTTTTGGTCAAAATAACCATGGAGGAGCTTTAGAAACCCTAAATAGAGAAATCTGGAACCCTAGGAGCCTTCTTCACCAAGGTAGGCACCTCCTTTTACTTTGGGACAACACCTTCATGGAATAATAGAGTAGGAATGATGCTCTAAGCTAGAGTAAATAAAGGAGAGATAGAGTTTTCAAATTGGGAGTTGGGAAGGGGTAGATATGGCTTTATAAAGAAAGAGGTCAAGTATGATGTGTCTAGGAGACTTTCCATGTGTCATGTATAAGGGTGTCCATGGACATGCAAGCCTTTATGGATAAGGAAGAAGTCAAGAATGAGGTGTCAAGCTACTTTTCTTGTGTACAATGCTAAGGGTGCCTATGGACATGCAAACCTTTCTAGATAAGGAAGAAGTCAAGCATGAGGTGTCCATGGACCTTTCCATGTGTCCTTAGCCTATGGATTTCATGGCCATACAAGAGGACAGCTCATAGAGGCTTCTTGAATATAAAATTTCAGTTTATGGACACTTATAGGCCATACCAACCGACCTCCAATCAAATAAATAACCCCATTGGTTGATAGCTTCTAAAGATAAGCTCATGATTTATAAAGAGAGTAATCCCTAAAATTCCCTTGGAAAGAAACACCTTCAAACCAAGGTGCAACTAGGCCCGCTATGGTTAAAAACTCGAGAATGGTAAGGGAATATATAAGGATTATAATGAATGTGACAATTTGCAAAGAAAACCTGCCAATTGGGTAAATTGCAGTTAAGTCCAGAATGTACCTAAAATTGGATAACTTGTGCAAACAACATCCAAACTGGACCAAACTTCATCCACAAGTTATCTTTGATGTGTTGAATATGAATTCGCCATTATTTCCATATTTTGAAGTTATATAATCACAATATTAATTACTTATGCCTTTCACTCATTTTCACTCTCCCAAACTTATCCTAATATTTCAAGGTGGTCTAGATGAAATTTGGCGTGTAGGCTAATTTTGATATGTAGATTTTGAATTTGAAGTTTGTTTCCACTTTTGAGACTTCTTTTTATGACATATGTCATATGGCCCATTAACAATCCATTATCTAAATTATTCATTCAATTAAGTTTCTTAATTATCTTCATATTACCTCAAAAATGAGTTATGTGGCATATTTTATGTATCCATTATAAACCTAAGATTAATGTTAGAACATTAGGTTACATTAAGGTGATCTATACATGCATTAGATCATTGGGGTTATACTAAACATCTATTTAGGTTCAACCTTCAACCTTGTTTGGCTAAGTCCAAAATGTCAACTTCTAGGGTAGGGTCTGAGATTTAGTATGTTACAACACATGACCCCTTGAAGGAATTTCATCCTCGAAATCAAAACATCCACATATAAGAAAACAAAATATTCACCACCCCTTAAAGGATTCATCTTATTAAGTCAAAACTATTCTTTAGGTACAAAAGGTTCAACTACACTTCCTTACATCCAACTACATAAGCATCATGCAAAAAAAAGAAGAAGCATAACTTGTAAAGACTAACTATGAACTATGGGTTAACTTGCTCTTATCTATCCTCAAACAAGTATTTACACTTGAGAGACTAGTTCAATATATTAGGGTCCCTAAAGATAAATCATATAGATGTCTAAGGCTACTATTGTGTAAAAGCTTGCTATTTTAAATAATTCATATCAGCTCAAGCCAGGCTGGTATCATATGGATTCGGGAGTCCTCGTAAACCAAGCTAGTGGTGCTGAGGAAATCTTGCCAGCCCCTAAACGCTAATCCTTTCTAGACACCTTTGTTTTCAACTTCAATTTCTAGTAGCTGCCTAAAGGCCAAGCTAAAAAAACCTCAAGTTACTATGGTTACTTATGCATCTTTTACTTGTAAGTATTTTAAGGATATATTCATTATTATTCTAATGTGAAACTATATGATCCTCACTTAAAGGTAAGGCTCAGATTCTAACTAGGGAGACAAAATTGAAATAGTCAGATTTCGACTATTGTGGGCTCTATTACCATATTGTAAGGAGGCGGGATCACACCCTTACTAAAATTAATTTGAAGAATTAACATCCATTCCAAACACACTCAAAGGTATGCTGGAATAGGTGTAACATTTTCAAATTTCAATAAATGGTATTCAAAACAACCAAAGTATAGCAGAAAAATAAAAATGTTGACTATATTCAATTTATAACAAGGTTATTGTAAAAGTACATCATAATATCCCGTAAGGGTTTACATGTATGATACAACATAAGGATCTAAGTAGAGGGAAATCTAAACTATAACAACTTTGTATCCAAGCTTTAACTCCTTAAGCTAGTCCAAAACTTCATGCCTTATCATCCATGTCCTTCACCTAGGGTTGGAAGCATACCCCAACAAGAAGAGAAAATAGATGACATCAGTAAAGACTGGTATGTGCATATTAAATAGGAAATTGAACAATATATGGAATAAAGGACATCAAAGTGTAAAGGCTTCCCATGAAAAACATAAGGACAACCCGTGTGGGTATCAAGAGAAATGATATGCAATAACAAAAGAGATATTTGCCATAATTAAAACAATAAAGTTGTGCCATACTAGCACAAGTAAAGAAAGTAGGGCACATACCCCTATAAGCATCATCAACCCGCATGCATGTTAGAGAAGCATAGCCCTAGAACAATATAAAGACAAAGGTGGCCAAGTCTCATAAAATTGAAATCTGATAGAGGAAGGAATACTGCCAATCTCCCAAATATATAAAACATGGGCCAAGAATCACACATATTGCTCTGGGTACGAGGTTCCTTTCCATCCCAAAAGAGTAGGAAATATCACATCTTCTCGGCAGGAAATAACACATCTGCCATAAAAACTAATGCAATTACTGTTGGGTTTTGTGGAGAAAACATGCGCGGCAGAAGTAATAAAATCCACGCAACCCGAAACAGGATCTCATTGACAACAACGTATTTAGAAGGATTGTTTACGGGATATACCTTATCGCGGAGCAAGTCCGGCGATGTCTTGCTGCACGGCGGTGCAACACTGCTTGTCTACGTGGATGGAACTTCTCTCCCGTTCACTGTCGCAGGTTGATCTGGCGGTGCTCCTTTGCGGCAGTGATGTCCGCCGCTCATAGCGCGTACAGGTGGTCGTCGACGTCCTCTGAACGCAGGCGTCAAGGTGTCTGCGTCTCTACTTCATCCACGCGGATGGATGGAACTCCACGTCGTGCTTCTCAAGATGGCGGGAAGGAGTGTGTCTCTGTGGCGGCGTGCTAGCGGCGCGTTTCTCTCCTTTCTCTCCTAAGGATGATGACATCTAGGGTTTACGTGCGTGAGCGTAAACTGTAAATCCTCTATCTATCTTATGTAGATATCGACAGTCAATCCTCCTTTAAACATTATACGAAGGGAAATAGGGTTTCCTAAACCCATCAGTAAACAGAAACGTTACGTTAATTAAAACACTCGTGGATTAATTAGAATATTCTGGAATTCATTAATTAACCAAATAATCACATTAATTGATTAATTAATATCTGACTCCATGCAATTGCTTGGGATGGCTCTATGGGCATACATATACCAACAGACTCCCACTTACACTTAGAGCCAATCACTCCAATATTATTCTAATCCATTACATAAACATTTTAGTAATCAATGTGATTCAGAGCAATTCCAATAAAATCCACAATTATACTCCTATTCCAACACATCCTATGTGTGTGACCCGATAGGCTCCAAATTACGTTGGCAGTGATATCCATAATCATATTATGATTTCACAAGCAATGATTGGTATCTAGCAAGACTTCATTGCCACCCAAGTAATTGGAGAAGTTGGAGAACAACTTGACCTATCATTCATGACTGGTGTTATAGTGATTGTATAGTTCTTTTGTCGCTGATATCCGAATTGAACTCGAGTCATGGAATTGTTATCCTTTTCAATGTTCAATCCATGTTCCTTGAACTAGAGCTGACTGTCTGATATATATGTAAGCTCAATATCACATATTGACTCACATCAGCATGGCCATGCATTTCTCAGTCTCGCTTATCAAGTGGCCGGAATATCAAACTCCCGTAGGAAGGACAAATTCCATCTACATCACTCACATTCATCCCCATGTGTCACAATGCACCCAAGCACCATCTTTATGGCAATCCTTATTCAGGACCACGGTGGACGATGTCAAAGTACATTGAACAACATGTGATAAGTGTAGTGACTTCAGGTCTAAGAACCACAATCACCACCATCATTATGAGATGTGACTCTAACTACCAATCATGGTATCCATGTGTCACTCTCAAGGTGGGTCTATCCGATACATTGTTTTCTAACAAGTATCTATGTATTTGGTTTGATATCTCCATATCATGGATAATGAGATTCTTCCATCAACCAACATACATTCTAATCTTATGTGTTATTGATGTTTATGGATATTTCCACAATAACAACCGATTAGGGACAAAACAAGAATACATACTCTTAGCATACATATGATCTCACTGTTCAGGTCATCAACCCGAAGACATATGTCATTGAGTATATTATTCTATGGACATCTATAAGTTTTATGGTCATCTAATAATATAAAACACAAACATATAGATTGGAAACTTGCCTTTATTGATATGATTAATGTAGTATTACAAATCGTTTACATAGTATTCCATTACAATCATCGAATGATAGTCTCTATGGGCATACATACAAACAAATTCCCACTTGCACTTATACCCAATCACTCATGAATCTCAATCCAAGTGATCGAACATGTCCATCATGTTTCTGCTGTGAAAGTGATTTTGTGAGCGGGTCAGCCACATTGCTTTCTGTAGGTACTCTGCAAATCTTCACATCTCCTCATTTTACGATCTCTCATATGAGATAGAACCGCCGTAGAATATGTTTGGAACATTGGTGTGATCTTGGTTATTTAGCCTGTGCAATTGCTCTATTGTTGTCGCAAAACAACTCAATTGCATCACCAACGCTTGGAACCACTCCAAGTTCAGAAATGAACTTCTTGATCCACATAGCTTCCTTTGCATCATTAGATGCGGCAATATATTCGGCCTCTGTTGTAGAATCTACAACCGTATCTTGCTTGGAACTCTTCCAGCTCACAACTCTGTTGTTCAGGAAAAACACAAATCTAGATTGCGATCTATAGTCATCTTTGTCAGTTTGGAAGCTAGCATCGGTATAACCCTTTACCATGAGCTCTTCCTCACCACTGTATACCAAGAATTGATCCTTAGTCCTTCTCAAGTACTTTAGGATGTTCTTTACGGCTGTCCAGTGACATTCACCTGGATCTGACTGATACCGGCTCGTCATGCTCAAAGCATACGACACATCTGGACGAGTACATAACATCGCGTACATGATAGATCCAATTGATGATGCATATGGAATCTTACTCATGCTTGCCCGTTCATCACATGAACTAGGACACTGGGCTTTAGAGATTGTAACCCCATGGGACATGGGCAAGTTACCTCTCTTAGAACCCTCCATGCTAAACCTCTTTAGCACCTTGTCAATGTATGTGCTCTGGCTTAGGCCTAGAAGCCTTCTAGATCTATCTCTATAGATCTTGATCCCTAGTATATAGGATGCTTTGCCTAAATCCTTCATAGAGAAGGTCTTCCCTAGCCAACCTTTTACTATCTGAAGAGTAGGGATGTCATTTCCCATCAATAGTATGTCATCCACATAAAATATGAGAAATACGATTATGCTCCCACTAACCCTTTTGTAAACACAAGGTTCATCTTCATTTTGACTAAAGCCAAACTTTTTGACTACTTCATCAAAATGTAGATTCCAGCTCCGAGATGCTTGCTTCAATCCATAGATTGACCTTTGTAGCTTACAGACTTTATTGGCTTCCTTTGGATCGATAAAACCCTCAGGTTGTGTCATGTACACATCCTCGAGTAAATTTCCATTAAGGAATGATGTTTTAACATCCATCTGCCAAATCTCATAGTCATGATAAGCTGCAATGGCAAGCATAATTCTGATGGATTTAACCATGGCAATTGGTGAGAAGGTCTCGTCATAATCAACACCTTGAATTTGATGGAATCCTTTCCCAACCAATCTACCTTTATAGGTTTGAACATTTCCATCCATGTCAGTCTTCTTCTTGAAGACCCACTTGCACCCTATGGGTCTTACCCCTTCGGGTGGATCCACCAAGGTCCATACCTTGTTGGTGTACATGGATTCCATCTCAGATCTCATGGCTTTGAGCCATTTCTCAGATTCTGGTCCCTTAGTAGCTTCTAGATAGGAAGTTGGCTCATCTCCTATGCCCAATTCGTCACTATCTTGAGTCACGAGAAATCCAAATCTCTCAGGCTCAAGTCATGTCCTACTAGACCTACGAGGTTCCTATGTTACATTTAGAACTTGAAATTCCACAACAACTTGTGAGTCTTCATGTTCCTTATGTACCTCCTCAGGTTCTATGCTTTCTTGTTGGTCTCGAACTTCTTCGAGCTCTACATTCCTCCCACTAATTCCTTTAGAAATAAATTCCTTTTCAAGAAATACAACAGTCCTAGCAACAAACACTTTGTTGTCAGTTGGTGTGTAGAAGTAGTATCCCTGAGTTTCCTTGGGGTATCCAACAAAATAGCATTTTTCTAATTTGGGTCCAAGCTTTTCAGGAAATTGTTTCCTAACATAAGCTTCACATACCCAAATCTTTAACATAGACAAATTGGGATGATTCCCATTCCATATCTCATATGGTGTCTTTTGAACCGATTTGGAAGGTACACGGTTAAGTGTAAACGCTGCAGTTTCAAGAGCATATCCCTAGAACGATATTGGAAGTTCGGCTGAACTCATCATTGATCATACCATGTCTAATAATGTACGATTCCTTCTTTCTGACACACCATTATGTTGTGGTGTACCAGGTGGAGTCCATTGTGATGCAATACCGCGGTCTCTCAGAAGGTCCTCAAACTCTTGGCTTAAGTATTCGCCACCTCGATCTGAACGGAGTGCTTTAATACTCTTACCAAGTTGCTTCTCTACTTCATTCATGAAAGTCTTGAACATTTCAAGAGTTTCTGACTTGTGTTTCATAAGATATACATAGCCATACCTACTGAGGTCATTAGTGAAGGTAATGAAGTATTGATAGCCTCCTCTAGCATTTGATCTAAAAGGTCCACATACATAAGTATGTATGAGCCCTAGCAGATCACTGGCTCTCTCACTGTGTCCAGTGAATGGAGTCTTGGTCATCTTCCCTAATAAACATTCCTCACATATCTCTAATGATTCAAAATCAAAAGAGTCTAGATAACCATCCTTATGGAGTCTAGATATGCGCTTCTCGTTTATGTGCCCAAGACGACAATGCCATAAGAATGTTTTGTTTGAGTTTTCAAGTTTTAACCTTTTAGTATTTACGTTGTATATGCTAGTCTCAAGTTCTAACAAGTAGATACCATAAGACATAGGGGCATTGCCATAAAAGATCTCATCTTTAGATATAGAAATATTTCCATTCTTAATGTGAAATTCAAATCCACTCTTGTCCATACAAGATATAGAAATAATATTTCTATTAATTTCAGGTACATAATAGCAATTCTCTAATTCTATTACAAGGCCCATAGGTAAAGATAAACTAATAACTCCAACTACGATGGCAGCAACTCTTGCTCCATTAGCAACCCGCAGCTCGACTTGGCCCTTTCGTAAAGGCTTACTTCTTATTAGATCCTGCATATTAGAACATATGTGAGATCCACATCCGGTATCCAATACCCATGATGAAGAAGTATTTAAGTTTATCTCAATAACGTATATACCTGAAGTGGAGATCTCTATCCCCTGCTTCTTCTTCCTCAGTTCCTCCAGGTAGAGAGGACAGTTTCTTTTCCAATGTCCAGGCTGGCGACAATGGTGACAACTACCTTCTTTGGAGATCCCACCTTTAGCTTTGAGCGCGGATGACTTTGGCTTCTGCCCAACTTTAGAACTTTTCTTAGCCTCGCCTTTGCCTTTTGACTTTCCCTTTGCCTTACTGATCACCATCACAGACTTGGGCTTGTCTTTCTTCATCTGTGCTTCAGCTATCCTCAACATGCCTAACAATTCTGACAATGACTTGTCAAAATTGTTCATGTTGTAGTTCATGACAAAATGATTATATGATTCAGGCAACGATTGTAGAATCACATCAGTGGCCAACTCTTGACCTAGGGGAAATCCCAGCTTGGATAGGCTTTCCACGTACCCAATCAAGGTGAGTATATGGGTGCCAACTGAGTCTCCCTCTTTCATCTTGCTTTTGAACAAAGCCTTTGAGACATCATATCTCTCCTGTCTTGCTTGATGTTGATACATGTTTTTGAGATGTGTTACCATCTCCATGAAATTCATGTTCTCATGTTGCTCTTGCAACTCATAGTTCATTGAGCACAACATCAGGCACTTGACATCCACAACATCATCAAGGTGCTTCTTGTAAGCATCCTTTTCAGCCTTGGGTGCATTTACAGCGGGCTCCTCTGGCTCTGGTGTTTTAAGGACATAGAGCTTACGCTCATGTGTGAGAACAATTCTCAGCATCCTAAACCAGTTTTGAAAGTTGGTTCCAGTAAGTTTTTCCTTCTCAAGGACCGATCACAATGAGAAAGTGTGAGTGTTGGTTTCCATTTGATTGCTACAAAAGAAAAATTTGCATTTAGTCCAAAACATTTTGACTTGTAAAGATTTGATAAAAGAGATTAATTAGGCCTTTAATTAATTACGCTCCCACTATTTTATTCAAATTGATAGCCCTCACTATCAATTCAGAAGATTGCAACGCACAACCTTCTAGTGAGCCAATACCCAAAATAATTGGATCAATGCCCAGCCAACGCCGGCGTCAAAGACCAAATATTAAGGTAGGCAACTTTTGCCAATTGCATCATATGCAACTCTTGGATAGATGATCATGCACAACTCCTTGCCATGATGCATCTGTGTGCCTCTAGGTACTTGATCCTATCAAGGTTCCCTAGTTAATTCCAACCCATAAGCCAACATGATGAGTGTGCACCCTGCGGAGGCAGACCCACACACCCACCATCACACTTCCACGAGATAGACAGTGTACCACGCGGAGGCGTGCCCACACATAGTCGATCAAGCTTTTCATGTG
Organism: Alisma plantago-aquatica; assembly: GCA_963693085.1. Classification (NCBI taxonomy): domain Eukaryota; kingdom Viridiplantae; phylum Streptophyta; class Magnoliopsida; order Alismatales; family Alismataceae; genus Alisma; species Alisma plantago-aquatica. The sequence goes on from OY856414.1 coordinate 429,468,127, forward strand.
TGTTGCTTTATGGAAGGCAACTAAAACTTAATATTATTAATTGAGGGGTTTTATTAATACATATACATATCCAAACACCACATACTTATAGTACGTATCATATACTACTATATCCACAACCACAAATGATAGAAATGCAATCACAAACACAAATACATCGATTATGGCCATACTATTTTAATCCTTTGGAGCAACAAAGGATTACGGTCCACCTATGGTCTTATGCATCTCATGCAACACCAGTGAATCAACCTGTAAGCCTGTAATGATCAACATTACAATGAAAAACTTCATGGATGCTTCGTGAGGTTGGAACTTCAAGTTGCTTCTTAGAATTAGATCTTCTTGTTGCTTCTCCATGGATGCTCCTTGGAGTTGGACCTTCAGGTTGCTTCTTGGAATTGGATCTTCATGGTGCTTCTCCATGGACACTCCTTGGAGTTGGATCTTCAAGTGGCCTCCTTACATCAAGTTTACAAAAACTAAAACTAATCCTATCTCTATTACATCATATGAGTACAAATATAAAAGGAAATAATTAATTACACTTTGAAATAAGAGATGAGGCTCGGCATGCAAGCCGAATACTTTATACAAAGGATCCATATGTAACCATTATACATCCATAGAATTCACAAACAAACATATCCACAAGATTGACATCCACATTCATTCACAACATTCACAAAAGGGGATATTAGGCCATAATCGTGTATGCATTCACCACATAAAACAGATTTTAAAGGCGACGTGCATGCTATCATATGTATATCTACATATACGTATATACATATTAAAATTGCAGTACTTTTAATGCGGGACATTCCCCATTAAATAATTTTTGACACCCACACAGACTATGCGGGGTACACAGGGGCAGCGCCCCTATGCGGGGGTCGAGGGGAGGCCGCCCCTCGCGGGGTCTCAGGGGTAGAGCCCCTGAAAGGTCTAGGGAATTTTACTTCCGTGCACTTAGGAAAAACAATATTTTCCATAGTCGACCCCGTCCAAAACGTCAAAAACAGAAGCCTGCGGCGTATGTGGAATTAGGTTTAGATTTGCACATTAGCAAGTTTAATTCGCATCGTATGCAACATAAAAACAATATACAGCGATTCGATCATATCGAAATGAATCCAAATATGTCGTAGATTGACACTGCTCTGATACCACTGTTGGGTTTTGTGGAGAAAACATGCGCGGCGGAAGTAATAAAATCCACGCAACCCGAAATAGGATCTCGTTGACAACAACATATTTAGAAGGATTGTTTACGGGATATACCTTATCGCGGAGCAAGTCCGGCGATGTCCCGCTGCACGACGGTGCAACGCTGCTTGTCTACGCGGATGGAACTTCTCTCCCGTTCACTGTCGTAGGTTGATCTGGCAGCGCTCCTTTGTGGCAGTGATGTTCGCCACTCGTAGCGCGTACAGGTGGTCATCGACGTCCTCTGAACGCAGGCGTCAAGGCGTCTGCGTCTCTACTTCATCCACGCGGATGGACGAAACTCCACGTCATGCTTCTCAAGTCGGCGGGAAGGAGTGTGTCTCTACGGCGGCGTGCTAGCGGTACGTTTCTCTCCTTTCTCTCCTAAGGACGATGACGGTTAGGGTTTACGTGCGTGAGCGTAAACTGTAAAGCCTCTATCTATCTTATATATATATCGGCCGTCAATCCTCCTTTAAACAGGATACGGAGGGAAATAGGGTTTCCTAAACCCATCGATAAACAGAAACATTGTGTTAATTAAAACACTCATGGATTAATTAGAATATTCTGGAATTTATTAATTAACCAAATAATCACATTAATTGATTAATTAATATCCGACTCCATGCAATTGCTTGGGATGACTCTATGGGCATACATATACCAACAATTACACTACTCTAGTGCTACTAAATCACATAGCATGTTAAATGTAGAGGCAAGTAGAAAGTATAGTCAGACTATATAAACTAGTCACCACATAAGTGACAAACATATACATCCACCTCATAAGTGGGCAAAAGACATCACATGTCATCTTTTAGAGTTCCATCATGAACAAAGCATAAGATAATAGTTCAAAAGAATATCCATGATCACATGATCAATAAGAAATAAGGTAGTTCACATGAACTGTGATTTCCAAAAGAAAAGACATTGTGTATAGGCTAATGTCCATAGGACAAAGAGAATGAATCAACATAGGCGAATTTCTCAACATAGAAGAATAGGGGATACATCATACCTCAACTTCAGAGTCTAAACGGTCCAAGTCAGTCCTATATCCAAGCCTAGGCCTCCAAAGAACCTCTAGGGAAGGTGGACATGTCCATTAAGTAAGGTTCCCAAGCTTAGAGAGGCTGGTTCCTCTAACAAAGCTCCTATCTCGATCAAGAAGCACCTTCTCCACTTTAGAGGTGAAAAACCTTAACAAAAGAACATGGAGATGGGGTGTTTAAGGGATCTAGGTGGGGTTTCACCATGGAAGACTAGGGTTACGACCTAGAGGAAGGTGGAAGGAAGACTAACAACATGAAAATAGGGAAGGAGAGGAGAAAACTTACTAGTTTTGGTCAAAATAATAGAGAAATCTGGAACCCTAGGAGCCTTCTTCACCAAGGTAGGCACCTACTTTTACCTTGGGACAATATCTTCACAGAAAAATAGAGTAGGAATGATGATCTAATATAGAGTAAATAAATGAGAGAAATAGTTTTTGAATTGGGAGTTGGTAAGGGGTAGATATGACTACATAAAGAAAGAGGTCAAGTATGAGGTGTCTAGGAGACTTTCCATGTGTCATGTATAAGGGTGTCCATGGACATGCAAGACTTTATGGATAAGGAAGAAGTCAAGCATGAGGTGTCAAGTTAATTTCCATGTGCCCAATGCTAAGGGTTCCTATGGACATGCAAACCTTTATGGATAAGGAAGAAGTCAAGCATGAGATGTCCATGGAGCTTTCCATGTGTCCTTAGCCTAGGGATTTCATGGCCATGGAAGGGGACGGCTCATAGAGGCTTACTAAATATCAAATTTCAGTTTATGGACACTTATAGGCCATCCCAACCGACCTCCAATCAAATAAATAACCACATTGGTTGATAGCTTCTAAAATTAAGCTCGTCATTTATAAAGAGAGTAATCCCTAAAATGCCCTTGGAAAGAAACACCTTCAAACCAAGGTGCAACTAGGCTCCCTATGGTTCAAAAACTAGAGAATGGTGAGGGAATATATAAGGATTATAATTCATGTGACAATATACAAAGAAACCCTCCCAATTGGGTAAATTGTAGAAAAGTTCAGAATGTACCTAAAATTGCATAACTTGCACAAACAACATCCAAATTGGACCAAACTTCATCCACAAGTTATCTTTGATGTTTTGAATATGAATTTTCCATTATTTCCATATTTGGAAGTTATATAATTATATTATACATTAATTATGCCTTTTACTCATTTTCTCTCTCCTAAACTTATCCTAATATTTCAAGGTGGTCCAAATTAGATGAAATTTAACATATAGGATAAATTTGATATGTAGAGTTCGAATTTGAAGTTTGTTTCCACTTTTGAGACTTATTTTTATGAGATATGTCATATGGCCCATTAATGACCTATTATCTAAATTATTCATTCAATTAAGTTTGTTTTCTTCATACTACCAACAAAATGAGTTATGTGGCATATTTTATGTATCCATTATAAACCTAAGATTAATGTTAGAACATTAGGTCACATTAAGGTGATCTATACATGCATTATCTCATTGGGTTTATACTAAACATTAATTTAGGTCCAACCGTCAACCTTGTTTGGCTAAGTCCAAAATGTCAACTTCCAGGGTAGGGTCTGAGATCTAGTATGTAACATGTTCAATGCCATCAAACATTTCACACTCTTGCCCCAATCCATATGACCAAATTGGGTCACCCCTTAGGGAAAAGAGGTACTCCCCCCAGTCTAAACTCCAACCAAGCCACACCCCACTTGGGTGGAATGATAGATTGTGATTGGTTGACATATGTTTTATTCTATAAAAAATGTAGAATATCAACCATGGCTTTAATTGCAAGATATATATATATATATATATATATATATATATATATATATATATGTGCATGTAATGTATATATGTATATAATTTTTTAGCAAAAATATGTCACTTTGGAAGTAAGAATTTCGATACCTAGTTCAGTCTCATATTTAAAAAGTATACTTCAAGTTCATAAATGTAAGATGATGAATATATGCAAACCCTTATTTTGAGAACTAACAATGTATATCATGTTCAATGAGATTTTAATGTGATATAATGAGGACCTACTAAATGATAATGAACTCCTAAGATAAATTAAAATATTAGGGTTACCTATGATGCATAATTAGGGTTTTCTATCTTAAGGACCAATGTTATGAAGAATATAGGGTTTTGAAGTGCAACCCTAACTCAACACTAATTCGACCTTGAAACCATACCTTTAGGACCAAGAGACTTAATCCATATTGTACGAATATAATGGTTACCCCTTAGTCTTATGTAATAAATTTAGATTAATTGATTAGACCAAGTCTTGGTTGAATATGACCTTGATCGCTTGGTTTATAATTGGTTGGGAAACACCTACTTTTGGAAAGGTACTTATTTTTACTTTATGAATTGTAATTTATATCAACTTCTGATGATTTCTAGATGTTATAATGATTCATCATATACCTAAATTGCTTTTTTATTTAATTCTTGTTCAACTATAATGCCCTATATGTATCACATACACATCAATTTTTGAACGCAAAATGTAATCTCTTAAGGGTAGTTTAAGGAGATAAATACTACTAGAAACTAAGGAATCTTTATTGATTTTTGTGAAAATATAATGGTGATGTTGTGATAAAGACCAATGTTGGACTGTCAGTATGAAATCTAATGCTAGATCAAAAGCCTAGCATCCATGGATGAAACAAGAGATTGGTATACAAGGGATTGGTACACCCAAGGAGATATAACTTTTGGTAGTATGCCCTAAGAGACAATCATATGATGATTGGAATAACATAGTTGTAATTGATTTGAATACTACGAAAGACGATTTCAACTATTATGTTTTCTTCAATATGGGATATATATATTATTTCCTAAGAATGAATGAATCAATTGCATGTGATTTTGTGTTGAGAACCTGAATATGAGATCATGTGTATGCTAAGAGTATCAATTCTTTTCTAGGTCCCTAGTCGTATATCATTGTGGAAATTAGTAAAATAATTATACATTAAGACTAGTATGTGTGGTGACTGATAACTAAGCCTCATTAATCATGATATTGCATGTCATGTCAAACACATAGATACTTGTTATGAATAAGTGTACTCAATACACACACCTTGAGTATGATACATGGAAGACATGAATTGCAGTTAAAATCATATCTCAAGCCATGAATGAGTAATATCTTTCTTCTTTCTACCTTTATTCTCCATGACGACAAGGAATGGGGAAATTCAAAATTTCACTTTGAATTCTGGACATCAACATCCTGCTACTCACAATGTTTTACGATCAATATTGGAAATGAATGGAGAAGTGGTGGAACATGTAGAACCACATATTGGATCACTCTAGTGTGGCATGAAGTTGCTGATGCCGAGGCCCTGACAGAATCCCTATCCTTAAATTTGGTGGAGGTTCCGTAGCGTATCATGAGCACCGGTCCCGAGTGGGGTTGAGCAACTCAAGCAAATAGGGTTTCAGTTTTTGAGGTAGCAATCATTGTCTTGAAATTAGTATGTGATTGTACATATCATTACCAATGTAATTGGAACCTATAGGGTCACACACATGTGATGCATAGGGAAGAGTAGAATCATAATAAAGACATGATTAATTGGTTCCTAAAAGGTTTGGAAAATCACTTAAATTGTTGATGGACCAATTGGAAGCCTAGTCGGTCAACTAGAAAGTCCATTCACCCATACGGACATGGTAGTTGATCGAATACATGATCTAACTAAATGAACATGATGATATCCACCCAATCAGTTGACTGGCTAGCCCGATCAACTAACTAGACTAGATCATCCAATCACTCAACTAGATGGTCTAATCAATTGACCTAGTTGAATTAATGGATTGATCAATCCTGACACAGTCTAGTTGATCGACTGGACTGCCATGTATCTCTAATGAACTGAATGAGATGTCGTAATGCATCCCATCCAGGAAATTCGATACAAGGAACCAAGCCAGTCAATCGACCGACAGTCCATGAGTGAGCTGCAATATGAAGACTGATGTCTTTTCATTTTCTAGGGTTTATGAGAAATCTTGCTTCCATATATTTCTCATAAATAGGGGTATGACAACCAAGGTTTTGTGAGACCTTTTGGACTATCCATCATTGCCCATAAGGAAAGAGAGAGAAGAGATTGTGCAATGCTAGCATGTTTCCAGTGAGAAAGGATGATCCTTCCACATCAACTCTTAGAGCATGAATTAGAGTTCCCCTTCATCTGCATAGATAATATAGAGATGTAAAAAAGTTGGCAGATATGTTAGGAAAATGTCAACAACATCTCTTCATCCATATTCTTGTGAGCACCATCTCCGAATCTACTCTATGATTATGACATGCCTTACATCCCTTCCTTCATGTTGTATTGTTTTTTATGAGATCGTCTCATGGGTACATGGATATATATTTACTTTTATTTCCTCCACTGCTCGTGTTGCATCCACATAACCCAATAATGGAATCAATGCCATGTCAATATATGATATATCAAGATTTACTGTTAAGATGATCATATCTATTTTATATTAGTTGTACCATTACATGTGATGTGGTTGATAAATCAAAATGCATATTATATTTAATTCCACATACATATACATCTAGATTTTTATATTGAATGTGTGGCTGACTATGGAAAAATATAACTTTTCATAGTGTTTGTCCATAAGTAGATGAATATTTATTTTTGTTGTTTCCACCACGCCTGTGGAATTCACAGAAACCTACACTAACAACCATAGGTTAGAGAATTTAACTAAAAATGCAAAATTTGATTACTGTTGATAGTTTCTTGATATGCATATTACATTGTTATCAATATATGCATTCCATTTTGTATGCACCCACATACGCATTATAGAAATATGTTGACCATATTCCTATTTGTTGGTCTTTTATGTTAGCTTCTTTAATTAAAGCCTGAATATATGGATGCACCACAAGACATTAAGGCTAAAGACATACCAAGGATTAGTTAGAGAATAATGACATTTTCTTTCATGTAGTAGTTTCCTTTTTAAGCTTTATGCAACTCCTTCAAAGAGCATCTATCTTCCATTCTCTTATAAAAAGTTAATGATTTGAAACAATTAAACATTATTGGTTATTTAATAAAATCTAGATCTCAGAAAGTAAAATAATGATAGGTGCCTTATTGGTCCACCTTCAATGAGGATAATAGGGGGAAAGGAGTCATTACAATTGGTATAAAATCCCACATTTGATATGTAACCTTTAGTAAATAATAGTTGCAAGTATTCCATAGAGCCATAAGGGAATTATTTGGGCATTTTATAATTGTGATGTTGTCTAGAAAAGATCACAACCTGGGGGTTGGCAAAATTTACTCTGCACCACTATCTAGTTTATGAGGACTCCCAGACCAATCTAAATTCAACCTGACCAAAGTCCAAGGTCTTGCCAAAATTAAATTCCTTTAAGTTTTCTCAATATATAGTTCATCACATTCTCTATGCCATGCTCTCCCCTAAACCTTAAGGACCCAATAGGTATTCTCTCTTATGAATTAGGGTTTCTAACAATTAGTTTTATGCCATACTCCACCAATTGTTAACAATATATGTAATAACAAAGAACATTGAAACACATTTTCTTATGGTTTGTTACATAAATATAAACCTAAAAAACAAATTATGTTTTTCCTATGTTATGGCCCACACTAAGATGATTGCGGTTGCAGATGTGGTTTCTTGGATAGAAAATAAGAAGAATGCTCCCTATAAGAAGAAATTCTCTCCATAAACAAAAAAAGGAGGGCCATGAATGGAGAGTCATCCGAAAAGAGGAAGGTGCCAAAGGAGGCCTTCTATGAGGGTGGCTTAGAACCCAATGAGGTCCCTAACCACACTGATGGCCAAAAACTTGATGATGATCCTAACCTTGATGATGGTATAGATCCCAATGAAGGCCCAAATTCTCATGTGGAAGATGCTCTAGATAAGACACATGAGATGCTCTGGATTGAACACTATAAGGGGCTGATAATGCCATTAGGGCCCTAGCCTTTTGGGACAACATGAGAAGAGAATGTTGCAACACACCCAATCTACCCTCACCTTAGAGATACCATCTTGGACTTCTTCAAGCTAAAGATCGAGATGTTCTAGGGATAAAACAAGTCTTAAGTCATAAGCAAGGCCTATGCATGGTTGTTGGCAATAGAGAATTGTTTTTGTATTATGGAGGTGCAACCAAACAAGAAGGTGACTTTCACTCCCCATGTACTCGAGGGAGATGCTAAGCTCTAGTCAAATACTACTTAACCATGAGAGATCCAACTAAGGAACTGATGACATGGGAAGATTTATGAGCCATCTTCACCCCTAGGCTCTTCCCATATCTTCTCAGAAGGAGAAGGAGAAACACTTCATGAATCTCTATCAAGGAAACATGACTTTTTTGGACTATGCTAAGAAATTCTGACTCCTTGAGCATTTTTCCCATATGCTGGATGAGGAATGTCGAGTGGATCACTTTTTCTACCACCTAGAATCTCTGCTCCAACCTCATGTCTTGTCTAGTGAGCCCTTGAACTTCACATAAGATCTCATCTTCACCCTAAAGATGGAAAAGACAATTGTGATGTCAACAAACCCACCTTTAAGATATGTAGGGTTCATCGAAGGCATATCTACTCCAAGGAATGAAGGAAGGAAGACACAAGGACATAATAGTGGTAAGGGAAAAGGATAAGGAGTAGGGAAGTCTCATAATGAAGTTTGCAATAAGGAGGATCCATCGTGATGTAGAAATTGCGGAAGAGGCATCTAGATAAGTGCTGTTTTGACAAGATAATTTGACATCAGTGCAAGCAAGTTGGCCTTTCCAGGCTAACTCCCCCCTCATGCATATGTAAAGGTTTAGAAATGTTGTAACTCAACCAATGGCTATAGCCCAACATATAACATCCCAACCTATAGGGGTGATCATCTGTCTAAAATCGGACCAGACCGGACTGCATACCGCAAAATATGAAAAATACAGACTGCATACCATATCGTAAAAGGTTGGGACCAGACCGTAAAAGGTTGGGACCAGACCGCAGACCGGACCGTTAGGACCAAACTAGAACAAGTTGTTGCTGTTTGAAATTTTAGAAATTTGTTATACATTATATGTAAATGATATTCTCCTCAATATTTTGAATTACTATGACTGTTGTTCTAATTTTCATATGGAGCAACTAGTTATCAAGTCTAATTGCACATAAATTCTATCCTAAACTAAATAAACAACTAGTAACAAGTCAACAAGTTGTTACTTTGAGTTGTTGATTTATTTTGGACAACATTTGAAACCTGAATTTTCATACAAGTATTAGAAATAACTAAACATCTAATTGTGCTCCAAATAAGATATTTTCTTTAGGATAGCATACCACCAAAAAGGATACATACCATACAACTTATGCAAACAACCAAAAAGGAAAATGCTGCTCAAACAGTGAGATTCTGTGTGATCACACTATTGTTTTAGATAATACAATTTGTTGTTCCAACATGAGCATATCCAGCTAGACATTCATGTTCATATAATTCAAGTCATAGATTGTGTTCACCAATGCAAAAGTTGATCAAGTCAAACACTTCACTTCACAAAGATATCTCCATAGTTTACCAGTCTTTCTTTGATGTCTACAAGGAGAAAATGCACAAGTATGATCACTGCAATTGAAATATATAAGCCAAGTTAAAGACAAATGTATTAAACATCAAAATCACTTACATTTCATAATATTCTGGAGACTAGACATCAACGACAGTGTCATTTGTAGTGAGCCTAGACAACACTGAAAAAACATATGAATATAGTCACAAACAAAGAAATTTAGATATTTCATATAAATCTATAGTCATTCCAAGTATCTTTCTCGATTTGATCCAACTATTCAAGATCCGCTTCCAAATTAATCACATGAGGGATAGATCTAATCCAATCTTATTTACATATAATACGTTGGACAGTCCAAATAATACTCAACATGAACATGGTCAATAGAAAATATAGTGCAAATAGTAATTGAAAACTAAATAAGATAATTCAAATCTCACTACCTTAGGTGTGAGAGAGTAGGGATGAACAAATCTTGATTCAGACCGGACTAGACTACACATTCAATCTGGTCTAGTCCAGGACCGAATATCAAGTCGGTTTGATCCACGGTCCATAAAATTCTAATTTTCGGTTTGTGGCTTGATCCGATCTAAACTCAGAAAAACTGTAGTCTAGACCATGGACTAGATTAGTTATGTAACATGTGGCAACACATCCCATTATCACACAGATAACGAGGTGTTACGCGAAAACATGCGGAAAACACCATAACCACAGATTAACAAAAACACTGGTTAATTAAAACCAATTGCGGAAAACTGATAAACTGTGAAACTATTACTTTCCAGTCCTCATCCTGCACAGAAACATGTCATGTAAGATGTACATACACAAGAGCTGACACGTGTCCACAGCTCAGGAACAGATGTTCATCCATCACATGAGTTCACCACCTGTTCATATATATACATAAAGGCCCACATCCGGCCAACAGCAGGATATATATACAGATATCATCGAACGATCTTCGTGAAACATCGTCAAAACACTGCCAAGGACCTAAGAGTACAGGGATGACTCTAGACTCTACTACAAAACATCCAAAACAGCAGCATGTCCAACGCTTTCCTTCTACTGTTCCTCAAGTTGCTCGTTCGCAACACCACAACCACGACCACGTCTACCTCGACCACCTAAAAAGGGTGAAAACCAGCGGGGTGAGACAATTGAACAATTGTCCCAGCGGGAAACATAGCTCCCCACCGCAACCATCGAACCTCAGCAAGATAAACCATAACAGCAATTAACTAACAACAGGTATAACAAGAGCAGTTATATATAAATATATATAGCAAGATCATTCTTACCGGCAAGCATACCAGCTGTACTTAAAGCATATAACCAGATATCTTTCAAAGGAACATGATTACCAAGATAAGATATATCAACATGTAACAGGATATAATGTCACATATCATGATTATCAAGATAAGACAGATTACCACATAACCTGCAAGGTATAACAGAGATATTACACAAACAAGGCCTCAATCAATGTTTCGTGTTTGATCTGATCAGTAAATACTAAACGGCTGAATTACATTTTATTATGCCCTGAGGATTTGAACCGTACCGTTCAAATCCAACCTTCGGTTACGAAACCCAAGCCGGTGCCATACGAGGTCAATGGAAGAGCCGGACTCCATGACCTCCCACCTCATGGTCAGTACATGAGTACAACATGAGCAGGACCGCAATCACATGCTGAAGTGGTCTAAGCCACAGGGTTAGCTCCATAGGCTACCCATCTCTCTAGCCCACCTTGGTACAGGTTTCGGCGCTAGTAAAACTGAGCCACGGGCCTGATCACCATGCTCTGAGCCATGAACGCATTCATGCTCCATACATCACATGTTCACCATGCTCTTATACACATGTCTGAGTCTGCAACCAAAGTTACACTCTTACCTCCTCATTTTCAGGTTAGGAGCAACCTACACATATTCTACAGTATGCGCTTCCAGGTTAACCCGTAGGAAAACCCGTTTCACCATCACCAAGTCCTGACGATGATGGATCTATGGCCAGGGCAAACTACATGATATGTTTCACTGTGATTAGTTAGTATCTTTTAGATGGATTGTAGGATTCAACCAAGTTGTATAACATGCAAGATATAACAGAAAGTAAAGAACACTGTATTATGATCTATTCATATCAACCTGATCCACCTTAAGGATCCAACATCACATGTTATCACTTGGCCTCTTGCCAACCATCCAGATCCATCTCAAGGATCATCACATACCATAGGGTCTCAACCCTTCATCATGCACTATCACTGCCTCTCAAGGCTCACATCATCATCATGGGACCATCACATCACATACACAAACTTATGGGGCAATTATCAAAGTAATGTTACTCATTACATATGTCACATAGCCCTTTCATGGCTAAGTCATTACCTGCATGGTTAGGATACACAACAATCATAGATTCAACATAAGGAATATGTTCACTATCATGAAATATCATTCAAGATAATCTACTTATCAATATGACACTTATTTGGTGACCAAGTATGTTAAGTACATCATTAACAAACCATACTGATGCTTACCCTCAATCTCAGGATCATACAAGCAATCAAGGTATATAGGAACAGATTGAGTATACATAATCAACACTATTATTAACAAGTTCATTACTATGCCATCAACTATTGTCATTTGTATCATGAAGCAACCTTTAACATTACTGTCACTTAGCATCATTATTACCAACATTATGGTCATTAAACAAACTACTAAAGTAGTTATCATCGTTCTCATTATCATTAACAATTAAGCATAACAAGTCACATCATGCATCTATTACATGAGGGCTATCATTAGATACATTACTATCATTAGCATCCTTATTATTTGCAAGGCAACATATTACATATTGATGGTATCACAAACACCACCGTCGTTTTATTAGTTAATGGATAAACATCCACTTCTATCACATAAGGGACCGTCACCAAAGAAACTCATACCCTCACTATAGCCTCACAATCCTCATCTATAGCATATCACCCAACATGGGTATCGGCCACCACACTAACCCTATCGGCCATCATGGCCCAAGGCATGTCGCCCAACATGGTATCGGCCACCATGGTATCGGCCATCATGGTATCGGCCATTAAGGCACAAAGCCTATCGTCTAACATGCCATCAACCATATCGGCCAAACATGGGCACAAGGCATGACGCCCACCAAGCTTATCGGCCAACACACTAAGCTCACTCTATCGCCCATCATGGGCAAGGGTATCGTCCAACATGCTACTGACCCTATCGGCCTACATGGATATCGTCCAACACAAGGGAGAGGTATCGTCCACCAAGGTACTAACCCTATCGGCCATAAGGCACATCAGCCTATCGTCCAACAAAGAACCCTACTATGTCGTGCAACATGAGAGCAAGGGTGTTGCCTAACACCAAGAGCATTAACCAAAACACAAGGGACATCACTATGTCTCCCATCATATCGGCCAACCAGACTTTAGCTCACTCCATCGCCCATCAAGGTGTCATGTCGGCCACCAAAGAGAGCACCATGTCGCCCAACATGGTCACCATGTCGGCCAACACAAGCTAGGTCAACCTATCGACCTCCAACTCAAGGAACTCCAACCCTAAAGCATCATATCGTTCAACTTAAGGGAAAGTGTGTCGCCCAACACACCCACAAGGAAGGGGGGTATCGCCCAACCCTAGGTCACCTTCAACCTCCAACTCAAGGAAGCCCCAAACCCTAGAAAGCAAGGTACACAAAGGGACCCTACAACCCTAAGGGGGATATCGGCCACTAAGGTAGCTAAACTACTACATGCATAAGATCAAGCAAGAAGTAAAGGAGTTAGGGTTAGAAGCTATGCAACCCGCCTTAAGCTCCAAGGAAGAAGATGCACTTTGAGCTCCAAGGTTGTCGGCCACCAAAGCTCCAAAGCACTCCAAGGTCCAAAGCTATCGTCCACCAGGCTGCTCCAGGAAGGTGTATCGGCCACCACTTCAGCTCCAAGGAAGTGTATCGGCCAGCACAGCAAGATGGAGAGGGATATCGTGCACCAAGGATGGAGGGGAGACCAAAGTACCAAAGGAGACTAAGGAAAGGAGAAGAGCTACCTATATAGGAAGAAGGGGAGGTGAAACCAAGGTACAACCATGCTATGTGTCGCCCACCCAAGGGACACTTGTCCTAGGGTTCAAGCCAACACACTAGCAAGCCAAGAGACACTTGTCCAAGATGTGCACCATGTGTCACCAGCCAAGGTCAAGCCTCATGGGCGACACAAGCAAACTATACTGGGCGACACACCAGGCCACTGGGCGACACAAGGCTCAAGCAAGCCCAAACAAGGAACCTCAAGGCCCAAACAAGCTCAACATAGGCCCAAAGGACTCAAACAACAAGCCCAAGCCTTCCTCTCAACCCTAGAGGAAGCAAAGAGGGGAAAACATCTCAAAAGATGGCAAACTTGCACACAAAACCCTAAACTTGGGTTATTTGCAAGTAGCCCCTCGAACTCTCAACAAAGCACAACCAAACCCTAATCACCACTAAAGGTGATTAGCAAGCACCAAAGCACCAAGATCTAGCAAAACAAATAGGGTAAACCCTAAACACGGGTCAGGGTCCTTACAGCCATAAACCTCTACAAAAGGATTTCGTCCCCGAAATCTGAAGAGAAAAGCGAGGGATACTTCCTCCTCATCTCTTCCTCAAGCTCCCACGTGGCTTCCTCAACGCCACGGTGATGCCAAAGGACCTTCACATGAACCAGATCCTTTCTTTTCATCTTCTTGACTCTTCTGTCAAGGATCATCATAGGAACCTCTTCATAAGTCACATCTTTGTCAAGCTCAACTTCAACTGGTTGTATCACTGTTCCTGTATCCGGATGACTTTTCTTCAGCATACTGACATGGAACACTGGATGTAACATGTGCAACTCTGGAGGCAACTCTAACTCGTAAGCCACCTTGCCAACACGTGCTATGACTGAGTAAGGCCCCATATATCTGGGAGCTAACTTACCTTTCCGTCCAAACCTCAGCACACCTTTCCACGGAGAGACTTTAAGATACACCTTGTCTCCCACCTGGAACTCCAAGGGTCGTCGACGATTGTCTGCATAAGACTTCTGCCTGTCTTGTGCCGCTTTCAACTGTTGTTGTATCACCTTGATCTTTTCTGTCATTTTCTGTACTAACTCAGGACCCAAAAGCTGATATTCACCTGATTCATACCAACACAAAGGAGATCTGCACTTCCTCCCATACAAAGCCTCATAGGGAGCCATGTCAATGCTCCGCTGATAGCTATTGTTGTAGGCAAACTCTATCAAACTGAGATGTACATCCCAACTGCCTAGGAACTGCAAAACACAAGCACGAAGAAGATCCTCCAAAGTCTGAATAGTCCTCTCAGACTGTCCATCTGTCTGCGGGTGGAAAGCGGTACTGAACTTCAACTGCGTTCCCATCGCCCTATGCAACTGTTCCCAAAAATGACTTGTAAACTGAGGACCTCTATCAGAAACTATCGTTGCTGGCACACCATGCAAATGAACTATCTCATCCACATATACTCGAGCGAGCTTTTCAGCTGTATACGTGGTCTTCACAGGTATGAAATGGGCAGACTTCGTTAATCTGTCCACTATCACCCAAATGGAATCATGATTCTTAGTTGTCCTGGGTAGACCAACTACGAAATCCATGGTTATATGATCCCATTTCCACTGTGGTATAGGCAAAGGTTGCAACGTACCTGCCGGCTTTTGATGCTCAGCCTTAACTTGCTGACACACCGCACACCTAGCCACAAACTCAGCTACATCTTTCTTCAAGCCGGGCCACCAATACAAGTCCTTCAGACTATGGTACATCTTGGTGACGCCTGGATGCATAGCATACATCGACGTGTGTGCTTCCTCGAGCACCAGCTTCCTCAGATTATCAGCATCTGGAACCACCATCCTATTATGATAGCAAACCACTCCATCCTCGGACTCATGGAACCCATCCCGCTTTTCACTGCCAAACTCTGATCTGATTAGCTGTACTGTATCATCCGTTTGCTGTGCATCCTTGATCTGCTGTCTCAACGTGGGCTTGATTTGCATCTGTGCTAAAAGTCCAGCTAACGAGGAAACCTCCATCTGTACATTCATCTGCTGTAGGGAGACTAACATGTCTCGCCTATGGCATACCAAAGAACTCATATGTGCCTTCTTGGGAGTAGAAGACTTTCTGCTAAGCGCGTCTGCTACCACATTCACCTTAACAGGATGATACTCGATAGTGCAATCATAATCATTGATCAACTCCATCCATCGATGCTGTCGCATGTTCAACTCTTGCTGTGAGAAGATGTACTTCAGATTCTTGTGATCTGTAAAGATCTGACACACTTCCCCATAAAGATAGTGTCTCCAAATCTTTAACGCATGAACCACTGCTGCTAGCTCTAAGTCATGGGTCGGATAGTTCTCCTCGTGTTTCTTGAGCTGTCGCGAAGCAAAAGAAACCACATGATCTTCCTGCATCAGCACACAACCCAAACCTTTCTTGGACGCATCACAGAAAACAACATAGCCTTTTCCAGATTCTGGCAAGATCAACACTGGAGCACTGGTTAGCTTATCCTTCAAACTTTGGAAAGATTGCTGACATCGATCATTCCAAACAAAAGGTACATCCTTCCTGGTCAACTTCATCATCGGCAGAGCTATCGAACTGAAGTCCTTGATAAACCTCCGGTAGTATCCTGCTAGGCCAAGGAAACTACGAACTTCCATCGGCGTCTTTGGCTGTTCCCAATCCGCAACGGATTCCACTTTCTTCGGATCTACTTTGACTCCTTCAGCAGATATCACATGACCTAAGAAAGTCACTTCATCCAACCAGAACTCACACTTACTAAACTTAGCATACAACTGATGTTGACGAAGGAGAATCAATGCTTGACGAAGATGTTGCTCATGCTCTAGCCGGTTCTGACTATAGATCAAGATGTCGTCTATAAAAACTACAACAAACTGATCTAAGAACGGACGAAACACTCTGTTGATCAGGTCCATGAAAGAAGCAGGTGCATTGGTTAACCCAAACGGCATAACCACAAACTCAAAATGACCATACCTCGTCCTAAAGGCTGACTTTGGTATGTCATCCGCCTTTATCCTCAACTGATGATATCCAGACCGTAGATCGATCTTCGAAAACACTGTAGCACCACGCAACTGATCGAACAGGTCGTCTATCCTCGGCAACGGGTACTTATTCTTGATCGTGACCTTGTTCAACTGTCGGTAGTCTATACACAACCGCATCGAACCATCCTTCTTCTTAACGAACAACACGGGAGCACCCCAAGGTGACGTGCTCGGTCTGATGAAACCTTTCTCCAACAACTCTTGTAACTGCTTCTTCAACTCTACCATATCTGCTGGAGCCATCCTATAAGGTGTCTGTGCAATCGGCTGCGTTCCCGGAACCAGATTGATCTCAAAATCGATCTCTCAGGGTGGAGGAACACCAGGAAACTCCTCGGGAAACACATCTGCAAACTCTCGGACCATTGACACTTCTTCAAGGTTAAGGCCTTTCGCCTTGGTATCCACAACGGTATCCACAACGTGAGCTAAGAACGCCTCACATCCTTGTCGCAACAACCTATCTGCCACCATAGCTGACACCAGACACGTCATAAGAATCTTCCTATCTCCCTGGAAGATCCACTTCTCTCCAGCAACATCAAACACCGCCTACTTGGATCCACAGTCCAAGACAACCTTATACTTCTCTAAGGTATCCATACCAAGGATAACATCGAAACCATGCATATCAAGTGGTATGAGATCCACCTGAATGATGTGTCCTGAAAAAGACAAAACACAAGATGGACACTCTTCTCGAAGCAAAGAGGAACCATCAAGAGGGGTTTCTAGCAACAAGCTATCCTTCTTACAACTAACAGGTAGATGACAGTTTTCAAGCATACTATAGGCGATAAAAGAGTGTGTAGCACCCGGGTCAACCAGAACAGATATAAAGCAAGAAGAAGACATATCAGAATGAAATAACTCCATCTGACCTGTCACCACTCGCGGGTTGACTATCGCCTCCGACTGATTCATGGCATAGAATCGAGCCGTAGCTTGCTGTCCACGACCTCTGCTCCATTGAGCAGACGATCCAGCTTGAGACGCTTGACCGCGTCCTCGTCCTCTGCTACCACTGGGCTGTGGTCTCTCAGACTTCTGGAAACTCTGCCTCAGTTGCTGCGTCACTTCAACATCTCTATTCGAGAAATTGAACTTCCAATGCCCGACTTGTCCACAGAGATGACATGCTCTATTGTCAACTCGTGGCCTAGATGGCCCTGTCACTGCCACCGAAGATGAGCTGGGCGCCTTGGACGGTGAAGAAACATAACCTTTCCCCTTACTCGGAGACCACTGAGATGGTGCACCAGAACTTCTCATCACTGACGGTGCTGAAAACCTGGGTTTCTTGAAGCCACCAAACCTTCGTCCTTGAAACTGAGCAGGTCTTTTAAGAGACACCGACTCTCTTTTCTCCCTTACTGTCCTCTCGATCCGTCGAACTGATTCCACAAACGTAGCAAACCGCTCTCGGTTTTCCAGCGCAGACACAGGGGTTGTCAACTCAGCACTCAAACCCTTCTCGAAACGTCTGATCCGTTCATCATCTGTTGCCGCCATGTGAGGACAGAACCTCAACAGATCCATAAACTTAGCTTCATACTCGGTGATGTTCATCGTTCCTTGCCGCAACTTCTCAAACTAACCGATCTTCTCATCCAGGTACGTCTTCGGAAAGTATCTGGTGACGAACTCACGCCGAAATACTTCCCAACAGATCACCTCACCAGGCCGCTTCTCTTCCTCAATGGTCCACCAGTGACCAGCACTACCCTTCAAAAGGTAGACAGCATGCTTTACTTTGTCTGCTTCGGGGATGTCGAGGATCTGAAAAGCCTTTTCAAGACTCGTCAGCCATAGATCTGCATCCGCTGGATCAGCCGTTCCAGCATAATCCGAAGCTCCGACTCGGCGAAGCCGCTCAAAGGTCTTCCCAATACCCGATGCTTCTCCATGGGGAACCTGTGCTCACGGAGGGGGCACTGGTAATCGCTCAACCATGAGATTCATCATAGCCATTAACTGCCCCATAAGCTGTTGGTAGGCAGGGTGTTCAAGTATGGCTGGGTCTAGTTGGGGGACCTCAGGCACCCGATCTTCATGTGCCCGTCCATCTACTCCATCAACCGATGCAGCATCACTATGCTCAGGAGTATGTTCTTCGTGGTTTCCAGACATCTTGGCTTTTCTTCTGCTGAGGGCAGAAGATTTCTGTAGGATAACCTGGAAAACTCATAAGAACAGACTCAACCTAGTCCTAGATCCCTTTAGACTCAGCGAACCTAAGGCTCTGATACCAAAACTTGTGGCAACACATCCCATTATCACACAGATAACGAGGTGTTACGCGAAAACGTGCGGAAAACACCATAACCACAGATTAACAAAAACACAGGTTAATTAAAACCAATTGCGGAAAACTGATAAACTGTGAAACTATTACTTTCCAGTCCTCATCCTGCACAGAAACATGTCATGTAAGATGTACATACACAAGAGCTGACATGTGTCCACAGCTCAGGAACAACTGTTCATCCATCACATGAGTTCACCACCTATTCATATATATACATAAAGGCCCACATCCAGCCAACAGCATGATATATATACAGATATCATCGAACGATCTTCGTGAAACATCGTCAAAACACTGCCAAGGACCTGAGAGTACAGGGATGACTCTAGACTCTACTACAAAACATCCAAAACAGTAGCATGTCCAACACTTGCCTTCTACTGTTCCTCAAGCTGCTCGTCCGCAACACCACAACCACGACCACGTCTACCTCGACCACCTAAAAAGGGTGAAAACCAGCGGGGTGAGACAATTGAACAATTGTCCCAGCGGGAAACATAGCTCCCCACCGCAACCATCGAACCTCAGCAAGATAAACCATAACAGCAATTAACTAACAACAGGTATAACAAGAGCAGTTATATATATATATAGCAAGATCATTCTTACCGGCAAGCATACCAGCTGTACTTAAAGAATATAACCAGATATCTTTCAAAGGAACATGATTACCAAGATAAGATATATCAACATGTAACAGGATATAATGTCACGTATCCTGATTATCAAGATAAGACAGATTACCACATAACCTGCAAGGTATAACAGAGATATTACACAAACAAGGCCTCAACCAATGTTTTGTGTTTGATCTGATCAGTAAATACTAAACGGTTGAATTACATTTTATTATGCCCTGAGGATTTGAACCGTACCGTTCAAATCCAACCTTCAGTTACGAAACCCAAGCTGGTGCCATACGAGGTCAATGGAAGAGCCGGACTCCACGACCTCCCAACTCATGGTCAGTACATGAGTACAACACGAGCAGGACCGCAATCACATGCTGAAGTGGTCTAAGCCACAGGGTTAGCTCCATAGGCTACCCATCTCTCTAGCCCACCTTGGTACAGGTTTCAGCGCTAGTAAAACTGAGCCACGGGCCTGATCACCGTGCTCTGAGCCATGAACGCATTCATGCTCCATACATCACATGTTCACCATGCTCTTATACACATGTCTGAGTCTGCAACCGAAGTTACACTCTTACCTCCTCATTTTCAGGCTAGGAGCAACCTACACATATTCAACAATATGCGCTTCCAGGTTAACCCGTAGGAAAACCCGTTTCACCATCACCAAGTCCTGACGATGATGGATCTATGGCCAGGGCAAACTACATGATATGTTTCACTGTGATTAGTTAGTATCTTTTAGATGGATTGCAGGATTCAACCAAGTTGTATAACATGCAAGATATAACAGAAAGTAAAGAACACTGTATTATGATCTATTCATATCAACCTGATCCACCTTAAGGATCCAACATCACATGTTATCACTTGGCCTCTTGCCAACCATCCAGATCCATCTCAAGGATCATCACATACCACAGGGTCTCAACCCTTCATCATGCACTGTCACTGCCTCTCAAGGCTCACATCATCATCATGGGACCATCACATCACATACACAAACTTATGGGGCAATTATCAAAGTAATGTTACTCATTACATATGTCACATAGCCCTTTCATGGCTAAGTCATTACCTGCATGGTTAGGATACACAACAATCATAGATTCAACATAAGGAATATGTTCACTATCATGAAATATCATTCAAGATAATCTACTTATCAATATGACACTTATTTGGTGACCAAGTATGTTAAGTACATCATTAACAAACCATATTGATGCTTACCCTCAATCTCAGGATCATACAAGCAATCAAGGTATATAGGAACATATTGAGTATACAGAATCAACACTATTATTAACAAGGTCATTACTATGCCATCAACTATTGTCATCTGTATCATGAAGCAACCTTTAACATAACTGTCACTTAGCATCATTATTACCAACATTATGGTCATTAAACAAACTACTAAAGTAGTTATCATCATTCTCATTATCATTAACAATTAAGCATAACAGGTCACATCATGCATCTATTACATGAGGGCTATCATTAGATACATTACTATCATTAGCATCCTTATTATTTGCAAGGCAACATATTACATATTGATGGTATCACAAACACCACCCTAGTTTTATTAGTTAATGGATAAACATCCACTTCTATCACATAAGGGACCGTCACCAAAGAAACTCATACCCTCACTATAGCCTCACAATCCTCATCTATAGCCTATCACCCAACATGGGTATCGGCCACCACACTAACCCTATCGGCCATCATGGCCCAAGGCATGTCGCCCAACATGGTATCGGCCACCATGGTATCAGCCATCATGGTATCGGCCATTAGGGCACAAAGCCTATCGTCTAACATGCCATCAACCATATCGGCCAAACATGGGCACAAGGCATGACGCCCACCAAGCTTATCGGCCAACACACTAAGCTCACTCTATCGCCCATCATGGGCAAGGGTATCGTCCAACATGCTACTGACCCTATCGGCCTACATGGATATCGGCCAACACAAGGGAGAGGTATCATCCACCAAGGTACTAACCCTATCGGCCATAAGGCACATCAGCCTATCGTCCAACAAAGAACCCTACTATGTCGTGCAACATGAGAGCAAGGGTGTTGCCAAACACCAAGAGCATTAACCAAAACACAAGGGACATCACTATGTCTCCCATCATATCGGCCAACCAGACCTTAGCTCACTCCATCACCCATCAAGGTGTCATGTCAGCCACCAAAGAGAGCACCATGTCGCCCAACATGGTCACCATGTCGGCCAACACAAGCTAGGTCAACCTATCGACCTCCAACTCAAGGAACTCCAACCCTAAAGCATCATATCGTTCAACTTAAGGGCAAGTGTGTCGCCCAACACACCCACAAGGAAGGGGGGTATCGCCCAACCCTAGGTCACCTTCAACCTCCAACTCAAGGAAGCCCCAAACCCTAGAAAGCAAGGTACACAAAGGGACCCTACAACCCTAAGGGGGATATCGGCCACTAAGGTACACTTAGCAAAGTACAAAAGTAAGGAGCTAAGCTAAACTACTACATGCATAAGATCAAGCAAGAAGTAAAGGAGTTAGGGTTAGAAGCTATGCAACCCGCCTTAAGCTCCAAGGAAGAAGATGCACTTTGAGCTCCAAGGTTGTCGGCCACCAAAGCTCCAAAGCACTCCAAGGTCCAAAGCTATCGTCCACCAGGCTGCTCCAGGAAGGTGTATCGGCCACCACTTCAGCTGCAAGGAAGTGTATCGGCCAGCACAGCAAGATGGAGAGGGATATCGTGCACCAAGGATGGAGGGGAGACCAAAGGACCAAAGGAGACTAAGGCAAGGAGAAGAGCTACCTATATAGGAAGAAGGGGAGGAGAAACCAAGGTACAACCATGCTATGTGTCGCCCACCCAAGGGACACTTGTCCTAGGGTTCAAGCCAACACACTAGCAAGCCAAGAGACACTTGTCCAAGATGTGCACCATGTGTCACCAGCCAAGGTCAAGCCACATGGGTGACACAAGCAAACTATACTGGGCGACACACCAGGCCACTGGGCGACACAAGGCTCAAGCAAGCCCAAACAAGGAATCTCAAGGCCCAAACAAGCTCAACATAGTCCCAAAAGACTCAAACAACAAACCCAAGCCTTCCTCTCAACCCTAGAGGAAGCAAAGAGGGGAAAACATCTCAAAAGATGGCAAACTTGCACACAAAACCCTAAACTTGGGTTATTTGCAAGTAGCCCCTCAAACTCTCAACAAAGCACAACCAAACCCTAATCACCACTAAAGGTGATTAGCAAGCACCAAAGCACCAAGATCTAGCAAAACAAACAGGGTAAACCCTAAACGCAGGTTAGGGTCCTTACATAACATGTGTAAGTGTAACCTAAACCAATTGAGGCAGACCACATACCAATCATTTCTTACCCCAACACCCAGCCGTCTTGACTCCTGCTCAGACCTTATACCCCCATCATAGCGTCGGGCCACCAGTGAAAAGGGGACTATGGGTTGATTCATCGAATGCTGACTAGTGACTAGGACCACCAGGCACCAGGTGATTATCAAATTAAACTAATCGTAGCGTTGGAGGCTCCCACCATCGCTCGTTGTCGGAGCATCGCAAGCCCTTGGAGCATCCCACACCGTGGACATCACATCAAAGTGCATCAGGCATCAATGACTGGCATGCAAGCAACTACCAAGCTCCACTCCACACTCAACAAGTTCTGATTTGACTATTGTCCATGTTACCGACCGACGTCCATGATTTCCGATAGACCCAACATCAAGTGAAGAAATGCATGGGCTTTGTACGATCAAGTGCATTTTCAAGTTGCTATTAGGCAATTGCAACCAACAAACTGGTAACCAATTTGTTTATTAATACATCTTCCTTTCCGCTTTCCCAGTACCCCTTCTTTTCCATTGATTCCCTCTCTATCTAGAAGAAATGACCATAATTAATGGATGTGTATCATTGGGACATGAATACATAGCTATAAAACACGACATTTATGATTCCCAGTAAAAAGATCAGTGGCATATTCAAATTCAATTTCCAATAGAACTAGAGAAATCAGCTGGGAGCCTGGGACATTAAACATGATGGACTGGTGGAGTTTTCTTTTTATAATCAAGTTGGTGACTTCCGTTACTGAGTATCTGAGTTGTAACTACTACTGTGAGAACTGGTATGTTAATTTTTAGTAAACTATAGTTAATGGTGTATTGGTTTTCCATTTCTTTTTCGGCAGTCCTTGATGTTCGCTCACCCTCTTTCTCTCTACATCAAATCTTTTTTGTTTTAAAATGTAAAATGGTACACGGATTTAAGGGAACTAAAAGGGACAATTAGAAATTCAATCAATATGTTTGCTGTATGATATATCTATAGGTTGTCATATTGACTTTATTATACGTACCAATGCTTAAGATGATATCTATGTGTTTCCATTTAGTAACACTTAACCCACAACATACTATATTCATTTATAACTATTTAAATTTCAAGATTGCCGATTCATTTTTTTTTTCATGAAATAGAACTTCTTTGTGTTACCCGTCTTTGTCGGTGATTGTCATTATGGATTCATCTACAAGACTATTTTGCAATGTAAGACATCTAGTCATGCGTAAATGCACCATGTTTTATTATTTTCATCTTCTTTAGTTATTATTTGATTGTGTCATTTGCATTTATAAATGAGATCCCAATCCAAAAGGACATGAATCAATATTGGCATGTTAGAGAGCACAACAAATACAAATGAATCATCACCTCAAACGCTGATTGAATCTATGGAAAACCCTGATGTTGAGGAAGCACACATTTCTATAGATGAAGAAAATTCAAATGAAGAAGAGGTGGGAAGCTAAGAGTGAAGAAAAGATCACACAAGACATCAAAGGTTTGGTTAAATTTTGTTGAGTATGTTTTTGCTGAAAACAAAGTTAGAGCCAAATGCAAGTATTGTGATAAATCTTTTGCTGCTCATTCTTCAAAGAATGGAACTAAAAACTTGAAGGGACATTTGCCTAAGTGTGAAAACAACCCTGAAAACAAGTCTAAAGGGAAACAGTCTCAGTTAGTGTTAGAAGCAGGAAGTAACGAAGAAGGATAAGGAAAACTTAAATGTTGGATATTGAACTAGTATGATGCTAGGATGCTCTTAGTTATATGGTTATAGTGGATGAATTGACATTTAAGTGTGTTGAACGTCCCAGATTTCAATATTTCATATCTATTTTTTGCCCATATCTTAATTTGCCATCTTGCTTCACACATGCTCGTGATTGCTATCAACTTTATCTAAATGAAAGAACTAAGTCAAAAAGTTTTCTAAAAAGCTCATGTCAAAGAGTTTGTGTAACAACTGACACGACTTCTATCCAAAAGATTATCTACATGTGGACTGCTCATTTTATTAATAAGGATTGGAAGGTGAGGAAGAAGATTTTAAATTTTTGTCCAATATCTGGCCACAAAGGTGAGATTATAGGAAAAATAGTTGATAGTTATTTAATTAATTGAGATTTGGATGGGAAGCTCTACACAATCACTATTGAAAATGCAAATTCAAATGATGTGCGTGTAAGTATGTGAAGAAAAAAATGGCTCAAGGGGGGTTATTTGTGACGGGAAATATTTGCACATGAGATGCATTGCATACTCATTAATCTTGTAGTAGTTGATGGTTTGAAAGAATATGAAACTTATGTATATTGTGATAGAGCAACCATGAGATTTGTAAGCCAATCCCCTGCTAGATTGAAGAAATTCAGGGAGTGTGTGGAGAATGAAAAAACTAAGAGCAAGTCACTCTTGTCTCTTGATGTGACAACTAGATGGAACTCAACATACCTAATGTTAAACTCAACCTTAAAGTTTGAGATAGCTTTTGAAAGATTTATAGAGTTAGATCATACTTTAGGTTGGAGTTGGATGATATTGAGGATGGAAAGATTGCAGTTTCAATTGAAACTAATTGGGCAAATGTGAGGTGTCTGTCTACTTTTTTGGAATCTTTTTATGAGGTGACTCTCTGTGTTTCAGAAATGTCATATGTTACTACAAATTCATTTTTATTTGAAATTGCTATTGTGCATGATCTTTTATGCTCCCACATCTCTAGTAGTGATGTTAAATTATCCAAAATGGCTACCTCCATGAAATCAAAATATGATAAGTATTGGGGTAACATGGAGAAGATGAATACATTGATCTATATTACATCATTACTCTATCTGATAGTAAAGTTAGTTGGGCTACAATTGTCTTTCAATACGATGTATGAAAATAGAGAAGGTGAAACAATGACCAATAAAGTAAAGGAAGAAACATCTGAGTTGTTTGAGGAGTACAAGAAGTTGTATGCCCCAATTTGTTCTCATTACGGCCAAAGTGACGATGCATCTTCTATTGGAGTAAGCAAGACACTTGTTTTTAGAGGAGTTGGTTTTCAAAAGAACATCATGGAGGATATTAAGAGGATGATAAATGGAGCAAAGAGTGGTTTTGTGAAGACCAAATTTGATAGATATTTGAGTGAAGAAATGGCTGAAGACGAGTATGATAATTTTGATATCTTGATATGGTGGCAACTTCATGGCCCAATATTTCCATTACTTTCTTGTTTGGCACACAATGTTTTGTCTACACCGGTTTTTATAGTTGCTTTAGAGTTGGCATTTAGCACGGAAGGTTGAGTACCTTCATTCTTTCAGAAGTTCTCTCACTCCTAATGTAGTGGGTTTTGAGTTGTCTTATTTAGTTTTCAATTATTATTTGCACTATATTTTCTATTGACCCTATTCATGTTGAATATTATTTAGTCCATTCAATGTGTTATATGTTCACAAGGTTGACTTATATCCAACCCTCATGTGATTAATTTGAAAGCTGATCTTGAAGAGTTGGATCAAATTGACAAAGGTACATGGAATGGCTATAAAATTTCTTTGAAATATCTAAATTTCCTTCTTTGTGACTGTATTCATATGCTTTTTCAGAGTTGTCTAAGTTCACTGCAAATGACAATGTTGTTGATGTCTAGTCTCCAGAATAGTATCAAATGTAAGTGATTTTGATGTTTAATACATTTGTCTTTAATTTGTCTTGTATATTTCAATTGTAGTGATCATACTTGCACATCTTCTCCTTGTAGACATCAAAGAAAGATTGGTGAACTATGGAGACATTTTTGTGCAGTGAAATGTTGACTTCATTAAAGATTGCTTTGGTGAACACAAGATATGACTTGAATTATATGAACATGAATGTGTAAGTAGATAAGCTCATGTTGGAACAACAAATTGTATTATCTAAATTTTCATTTTTGGTTGTATGCATTAGTTGTATGGTTTTCATTTTTTCTTGTATGCATTAGTTGTATGGTAAATTGCCTTTTTGGTTGTATGCTATCCTAAAGAAAATGTATTATTTGGCGCATGATTAAAAGTTTAGTTATTTCTAATACTTGTTTGTATGAGAATTCAGGTTTCAAATGCCCAAAAATAAATCAACAGCTCAAAGTAACAACCTATTGACTTGTTACTAGCTGTTTATTTAGTTTAGGATAACAACTATTTGCAATTAGACTTGCTAACTAGCTGCTCCATGTCAAAATTAGAACAACAATCATTGTGATTCAAAATATTGAGGAGAATATCACTTACATATAATTTACAAAAAATTTCTAGAATTTCAAACAACAACAACATTTTCTAGTTTGGTCCTAACGGTCTGGTGTGTGGCCTGTTCCCAACCTTTTATGGTTTGATCCATTATAATTTTAGTTCGATAAACGGTCCATGTTTTTCATATTTTGTAGTCTACGTTGGTTTGGTCCGGTCCAGTCCAATCCAGTTTTAGACCAATGGTCACCCTGTGAGAGAGCTCCTGAAAGAATCAAGGTGTTGTCCTCCTATGCTAAATGTCGACTTTGAAGCAACTATAGAAAGTAGTATGGACAAAACATCACGTGCCAAACAAGAAAGCACTAGAAATCTTGGGCCGTGAAGTTGTCACCATGTCAAGATATCAAAATCATCACACTTGTCTTCGGCCATTTCTTCATTCAAGTATCTATCAAGTTTAATCTTTACAAAACCACTCTTTGCTCCATTCTCATCCTCTTAATATCCTCCATGATGTTCTTTTGAAAACCAACTCCTGTAAAAGCAAGTGTCTTGCTTATTCCAATAGAAGATGCACCATCACATTGACCAGAATGAGAACTAATTGGGGCATACAACTTTTTTTACTCCTCAAACAACTCAGATGATTGCTTCCTTTACTTTATTGGTAATTGCTTCGCCTTTTTCTTTCCATACATAATAATGAAAGACAATTGTAGCCCAACTAATTTACTCTAGGTTTGAGTAATGCTGCAATATAAATCAACATATTCATCTTCTCCATGTTACCCCAATACTTACCATATTTTGCTTTCATGGAAGTAGCAATTTGGATAATTCAACATCACTACAAGAGGTCTGGGAGCATAAACGATCATACACAACATCAATTAGCATATGACATTCTTGAAACACGGAGAGTCACCTCATAAAAAGATTCCAAAAAAGTAGACAAATGACTCAAATTTGCCCAATCAGTTTCAGTTGGAACTCCAACCTTTCCATCCTCAATATCATCTAACTCCAACCTAAAGTATGGATCTAACTCTCCAAATCATTCAAAATCTCTCTCAAAAGGCTGAGTTTAACATTAGGTGTGTTGAGTTCCATCTAGTTGCCACATCAAGAGACAAGAGTGACTTGCTCTCAATTTATTCAATATCCACACACTCCCTGAATTTCTTCAAACTAGTAGGAGATTGTCTTACAAATCGCATGGCTGCACTAACACAATCTATATAAGTCTCAAATTATTTTCAAACCACCAACTACTACAATATTAATGATGTGTTCAATGCACCTCATGTGAAAATATTTCCCATCACAAATAAAGCCCTCCCCCTTTTGAGCCATTTTCTTCTTCACATACTTACATGCCACATCATTTGAACTTGCAATGTCAATAGTGATTGTGTAGAGCTTTCTATCCAAATCCCAATCAATTAAACAACTCTCTACTGCTTTTAGTATAATCTCACCTTTGTGGCCAAATATTGGGCAAAAATTTAAAATCTTCTTCCTCAACTTCCAATCCTTATCAATAAATGGGCTGTCAAAGTCATGTACTTAATCTTTTGGATTGAAGTCCATGTGTCAGTTATTACACAAGCTCTTTGACATGAGATTTTTACAAAATTTTTCAACTGACTTCTTTCATTTAGATAAAGTTGAAAGTAATCATGACCAAGTGTGAAGCGAGATGGCAAATTAAAATTTGGGCAAACAATAGACATGAAATTTTGAAATACGGGACATTCAAAAAACTTAAATGGCAATGCATCCACTGTTACCATATAACTAAGAGCATCCCTATCATTTTCCTCGTTCAATACCCAATATTTAAGTTTTCCTTGTCCTTCTTCATTACTTCTCGCTTCTAACACTAACTGAGTTTGTTTCCCTTTAGACTTGTTTTCAGGGTTATTCTCATACTTAGGCAAATGTCCCTTCAAGCTTTTAGTTCCATTCTTTGAAGAATGAGCAACAAAATATTTATCACAACACTCACATTTGGCTCTAATTTGTTTTCAGAAGAAACACACTCCACGAAATGTAACCATACCTATGATGTCTTGTGTGATATTTTCTTCACTCTTGGCTTCCCCACCTCTTCTTCACTTGAATTTTCTTCATCTGTAGAACTTTGTGCTTCCTCAACATTAAAGTTTCTCATAGAGTCAATCAACATTTGAGGTGATGGTTCATTTGTATTTGTTGTGTTCCCTGACATGCCAATATTAATTCCCGTCCTTTTGGATTGGGAGCTCATCTATAAATGCAAACGACACAATCAAATAATAACTAAAGAAGATGAAAATAATCAAACATGGTGCGTCTACGCATGACTAGATGTCTTACACTGCAAGATAGTCTCATACATGAATCTGTTGTGACAATCACCCACATAGACTGGTAACATAAAGAAGTTTTGTTTCAGGAAAAAAATGAATCAACACTATAGTTATAAATTAACTTGCAATTAAAATAGTTAGAAATCAATATAATATGATGTGGGTTAAGTGTTTTTTGGTCGGAAAAAACACTTAACCCACATCAAATAACAAACATACTAATTGAATTAACTGGAAACACAGATAACATCTTAAGCATTAGTATGTATAAGAAAGTCAATATGAAAACCTATAGAGATATCAAATAACAAACATACTAATTGAATTTCTAATTGTCCCATTCAGTTCCCTTGGATCCGTATACCAATTTACATTTTCAAAGAAGAAAGATTTAATACAGAGAGAAAGAGGGAGAGCCAACATCAAAGACTGCCAAAAGAGAAGTAAAAAACCAATACACCATTAATTATAGTTTACCCAGTTCTCACAGTAGTAGGTACGATTATAGAACTCGGATACGTAGTAACGCAGATCAGCAACTCGATTATAAAAAGCAGACTACATCAGTCCACATGCTTAATGCCCCAAGCTCCCCGCTGATTGCTCTGGTCGTATTGGAAATTGTATTTGAATATGCTACTGTCTTTGGACACAGAATCACAAATGTCGTGATTTATAGCGGGACACAGACCGGGAATCATTTCGTCTAGATAGAAAGGGAATCAATGGAAAAGAAGGGGCACCGGGCAAGCGGAAAGGTTGATGTATGAATAAAAAATTGGGCAATTGCTGAATCACAACTTGAACACACTGCTTATAGATGAATAGCTTGATCGCACACAGACCATGCCTTTCTTCACTCGTTGTTTGGTCTGTCGGCAATCATGGATGCCGGCCGATAATGTGGACGACATTCGAATCAGAATGAGTTAGAGAGTGGAGTGGAGCTCGGTAGTTGCTTGCGTGCTAGTCGCTGATGCCTGATGCACTCCGATGTGATGATGTCTACGGTGTGGGATGCTCCAAGGGCTTGAGATGCTCTGACACCGAGTAATGCTCCAAGCCTCCGACGCTATGATTTATTTCATTTGGGGATCACCTGGTGCCTGGAGGTCCTGGTCACTAGTCAGCGTTCAACGAATCAAGCCATAGCCTACCTTTTCGTCGGAGGCCCGAAGTCGTGATGGAGGTATAAGGTCAAGCAGGATTCCGGGCGGATGGGTGCTAGGGTAGGAAATAATTGCTATGCGGTCTACCTCAATTTGGTTTAGGTTACACTTACACATGTTATAACTAATCCAGTCCTGCAGTTTTGCCGGGTTTGGACCAGATCAGACTGCGGATTAAAAATTAAAATTTTGTGGACTGTGGAGTGGACCGACTTGATATTCGGTTTAGGACCGGACCGAACTGAACCAGACTGAATGTATAGTCCGGTCTGGTTCTACGGTCTGGACCAAGATTTGCTCACCCCTACCAACCTGCTTTCCTTGATAAAAAATGAAGAGGCCCACACTAATATCAATATGCTCGTAGAATGTACCAACCTTTTAAAATATGAAATTCATTTTCTATGCCTTATATTAAGATAAATTAGGAATTAATTGTCATCAATAAAAATTATATGTATTCTTGATATAATGTTTCGTGCCACTCGGTCAAAGTTTTATTGGACTTCAGTTCCACAAATACTTTCATTTATAAAAGTATTGCAACTATGCTCAATTTGGATTTCAAGGACTTGAATTATATCTTAGATGTGACCACACCTACTGGGCATACTTTCTCATTTTTGCTAAAAAGCACATGTCATACTTGTTGTATATCAAAACGACCCCTACCCATTTTGTTCTCTTTGATATGAATGAATTTGATGTCATGATGAGAATGGATTGTATCTACGTTTATGATGACGAAATAGATTGTAGGGAAACTAATATAAGGTTAGAATGACCGATATACCCACTTTCACCATTTTTGATAGGAAATATGCTACCACATTGGTTATTTTCAGCCTTAAAAGCAGAAGGGATGCTAGATGAGGGTTTTCTATCATTCCTAGATATAATGACTAAGCCAGATTCTAAGGCATGCTTCCTTTAGGAGATAGAGATAGTCAATGACTATGCTGACATATTATTGGAAGATTTTCCATGCAAACCTCTAGACAAATAAGTGTAATTCTCCATTGAGATAGCTCTTGAGACGAAACCCATTCCTAGGGTCCCTTATAGAGTGGCACCTGTCAAGTTTTTTTAGTTGAAAAAGCAACTCCAAAAATTCTTAGACAAAGGATTCATACAAAACAACACCTCCTACTAGGGAACCCCTATCCTCTCTATGAAAAAGAAACACGTTCAACTTTTATCTGCATCAATTATCAAATGTCCAACCAAGCCACTATAAAGAATATGTATCCCCTACCTAAGATCATCGACCTCTTTGACTAGCTGAAAGCCACCCATGTGTTTTCAAAGGTTGATATATGATATGGGTACTGCCAATTGCCAATTAGAGAATAAGATATCCCAAAAACTACTTTTTGAACCTAATGTGACCACTATGAGTCCGTAGTAATGCCTGCTGGTTTATCCAATACACCAAGCTATTCATAAACTCTATGAATAGCATGTTCCAACCCTTCCTAGATTCCTTCATCATAGCCTTCATTAAAGACATCCTAATCTTTTTGGACAACATAAAATACCACCATCACCACATGTCTAGGGTCCTTAACATCCTGAGAGAGAAGAAGGTTTACAGAACATTATCAAAATGTGAATTCTAGATTTACTGATTCATGCTCATCAAACACATCATATTCGGGGAAGTATTGTGATGGACCTAGACAAGGTAGAAATAGTTTGTTATTAGCAAGCACCCAAGTCACCTAACAAGATTCATAGTTTCTTGGGGTTAGTTGCTTATATTGGAGGTTCATACCACATTTTGTGAAGATTTATCTCCCACTCACCAAGCTCACATGAAAGAATAAGAAATTTTTATGGTTTAATGTTTGTGAAGCCAGATTCTAGGATCTCAAGGAGAAGCCCACGATTACTTCTATTTTGATCCTAGCATCAATAAACAACCAATTTGTGATATTCACTGAAGCATTGAAGATGGGCTAAGGATGTGTCATGAAACAAGATCAACATGTTTTCACTTTTTCCTCTGACATCTCAAACCCAATAAGTTGAATCAATTGAATCATAGTGTAGATCTCACATCAACTGTCTATGATCTGCATATATGGTAGCACTATCCATACAAATCCACATTCAATATCTGACCAACTATAAGATTTGGAAGTACCTTTTGACCGAAAAGGACCTTAATTTGTTGCTTCCACTTAATAGTCACTTTCCTCCTAGTAAGGCTAAGTGGTGAATGATGCTCTCATTTGTAAGTAGATCAATTGTGATGTTGGTCTAACCACCCAATGGATGATACTCAAAGAGTTCTCTAGATGGATTCTAAAACTCCGCTTGATAGTTTCATCTGGACAACATCAAGATTGTCCCCGACCTACTTTTTGAGTTGACTGCTGTCGCAAAGGTGACACAAAGCGATATTATTCAACACAAAATCGCGAAAGAAAGACTAACAAGCGTACTATTAGAAAACACTATAAATTAAAACCTTTTTCATAAACCTGCCAAACAGCAAAAACCTTCACATATAAGTCCTTTCATGCCTCAAAGTATATATAAGGCATGTTGTTAACCTGTAATTGTTCCAGAACATATATACATGATTCCACCATATCTGGTATACAAAGGGCACATAAAGAAAGCACGTTCACGAAACATATACAAAATATTCCCAAAGACCCGAGTGTACAGAGATGACTCTAGGACTCTATCAACGAAAGACATCCAACAACATTGCCAACCTCGTCAGCTACTGGTCCTCTTACTGGTCCTCAACCTCTGTTGCACAATCTCTACCTCTTCATGCTCGTCCACCTAAAAAGGGTGTGGGAAACCCATGGGGTGAGATTCCAAATCTCAGCGAGAGATATAACTCACCACCAAGTCTATTATTATCACTTGATAAGATAAATTGAGCAGCAATATAATTACAATTGTGTGAAATAGGTATTCATATTAACAGGAAAAGCTTTTGGTATCTGATTTATGGAACATGTTAACAATTTAAAAGGAGTATGAAGAACATATATATTTCCTATCAGCAATGTTGTATCAAAATCAAGCAAGGCCTCAACTAATATTTTTATATTTGATCCTATACAATATACTACACAACTGGTTATGTATTTTATTATGCCTTGAGGATTTGAGCCGTACCTCCCAAAATGAACCGAACACTTGATAAGTTGCAATTGGTGCCATACAAGGTCTAATGGAAGAGCCAGAATCTACAACATCACCTTCCTCAGTCAGTATGAGTGAACATGTAGTGACATCATGGGTCAACTGCTTCTAGTGACACATAGTCTAGCTATGTAGATTTAGCCCACCTTGGTACATGTCACAACGCTAGTGAGTTACGACTGTAGCCGCACTCTTCCATGATATGGCTTGCGGCCAATCCTGTGATATAGATTATGGAGCTGCAGTCTAAAGCTGCACTCTTCCAGGTATGTCTTGCAACCAATCCCGTGTTATAGATTATGGAGTTGCAGTCTAAAGTTGTACTCTTCCAGGTATGGCATGCAAAAAATCCCGTGATAGATATATAGTCGGGACATAAGGAGATACCTCAACTTGCACCCCACATATTCAACTATATGTGTTCCGAGTTAAACTCATTTCACCATTCAGTAAATGTTGACACTGAATAGATCTATGGCACATGGAAAACTATACTATTAGATTCCACTTGATTAATTAGACCAAATTAAACATCTTTAAGCATCAATCAAGTTACAACATACAACCTCTAAACAAATTCTACATGAACAAGGGCATAACATGTCACCAAACATATACTGAAACATATACAATATGTCCTCAACATTTTATGTATGTATTTCCACATGTGTCCAACAAAAGGACTACATATCATGGGATAACAACCCCTCACCTCATTAATTGAGTAAAACATATCATGTAGGGCATCAAGCCAACATTAGGTCATAATACCTTTACCTTATCCTTCTTTATCACCATCTCACATCTGCCTCTCAAGGCTTATTCAAACAGATCATAACCCCCATAGCTCATACCTGGCTATGTGCATCTATTGGTGTTTCCTGCATGGTTAGAACTGGTAACAATAAGGCAATACATCATCAACACCAATGTCTCATAGGATTCATGCCATACATTTTGCATCATTACAATTGGGGTTTCACTTTACATGATTAGGGTTTATAAGGTTGGATCAACAACCACCCTTAGATCATCACTTTCCTTATCATTATGAGATATGCTATGAGACATAGAAAAATGATTTTCATTATCATTATAAAAACATATTATGAGGTATAGAAACATAGTTTTCAACATCATACGTATGACTACTCCATAGGGTATCACATCATACTATGTGATGCTAACATCAACATTGTGTATCTTAGACACCACCACAATGTACCGATTAGGATTCCCACATATGGTATCGGTTAACCTAAGTGTGTCAGGCAACCACTCCAAGAGGGTTATCGGTTTAGGGCATACTAAGAGAGAAACCAAGGTATTGACCTACCACTTGGGATGGTGAATCGGTTTAGGTATCACCATGGGTTTGTCGGGCACAACACCTCAAAGAGAGGGTGTCATCCAACTCCCTTCTATCGAGTAATGCCATCACAGGGGTGATGGGCATTGAGGGAATAACGGTCATCATTGGTGTATCGGGCAACGCTCAAGGTGACTAGATGATTAGGGTCTAAGCAACACATTGGACTCCCCTCATGTCAGGCAACACATCGCATATCATCAACACTTCTTGAGGATGTATCAGCTACAAGAGTGTTGGGCTGCAACGCCCCCAACCAACAGGCATCAACGCTATCACCAAGATGTATCAGCCTCTGCCCCAGTGGGTCCTCGCAAAACGTGACTACCAAACCATAACGGCTAGCACACTAGGTATCCCAATCAAACTCCATATCACCCAACCAACTAACACCCTCGACTCATATTGGCCTAAACCTACCTAAGGCATGACGATCTATGCAACATTTGATTGTGTCGAACTAGTCCTAGCTAAGGTCGTGATGACCTACCACAAGGGTAATGTCCAGGGGCGTCACATGTCATGATAGCCACCCAAAGACCAATGGTCTAACCTATGTGTCAGCCTCCACATATATATCCTTACACAAGCTTATCAACCACAAAGGCATAATGGCCAAAAAGGCATATCGACCACATCATCTTCAACCTCAAGATGACATTACTATCAAGGAAAAAGAAAGTGCAATGAAAA
The DNA here is from genome assembly GCA_963693085.1 of Alisma plantago-aquatica. Classification (NCBI taxonomy): domain Eukaryota; kingdom Viridiplantae; phylum Streptophyta; class Magnoliopsida; order Alismatales; family Alismataceae; genus Alisma; species Alisma plantago-aquatica. Next base: position 429,504,570 of record OY856414.1, read on the forward strand.
ACAACAACTAAGAAAAGTCTATTTTCCAAAATAGAATGTTAACCTACCCAAAAGGGTTACCAACATGCAAGCAATAACGAGCCAAGAAGAAAGGACAACATAGCAAGTAAAAGTTGATAATAACAAAGAGGGTTTAGAGTTATATAACCCGCCTCAAAATTCACCACCAAGATCCCAACTTCACGAGCTAAAGGTAGAAGAATATCCTCCAAGCTTGATCTCCACAACACCTACAACAAGAACATAGGACCATGGTTAAGAGAGCATGAGAGGGAAAGATAAGAAACCAAGTTCCATGGATGAGAAGAAGAAAGAATGAGAGAAAGGAATCTAAGGATCATGCCTTACCAAGGAAGAAGATGAAAAGAAAACACCACAAGATTAGGCTCGTCCACCAAACTCCAAGGGAGAGTACTCCTCAAGCTCAAGATTAGCCACCAAGGAAGAGGAAAGCAAAGATAACCAAAAGGTTTCTCTTGCATGGACATAAAGGTATATATATATATATATATATATATATATATATATATATATATATATATATATATATATATACAAGAGAGATGAAAGAGAGATCAAGGGGAAGGGGTCACCACCTTAGAACCCTAGATGACACATGTGCACGAAGAAGGAGCCACATGCAACAAGGTAATAAGAACTATGCCTCGCCCACTAGGTCACCTTCCTAGGTCATGACCGATACACACACCCAAACTGATACAGATGAAACCCTATAGCCACAAAATGATATGGTGTATCACTAGTCACCACAAAATGATAAGAGGTTTCCACAAGATATCCTCAAACTAATACAAGGCCTCTCTAAGGTTCTCAAACCTGAGACAACACTCCTAGTTGTAGACACACCCCAAACATGAGTGCAAAACATCACCAAGGATGTCACTACTTGACCAAGGCTCAAACAAGGTTCCCATCTCTCTCTCTCTCATTCCTCTAGATTATGATAAGAGAGATAAGGAACACACTAGAGGTGGCAAACTTGCACACAACCCCTATATTGGGTAAATAGCAATTTACACCAAAACCTCTCCATAAAACACAAGCATCAACCAAACAAGCTCAAACAAGGAACTCATGCTTCCAGCATGCCCTAATTATATCTCATATGATTAGAGCAAGGATCTAAGTAACATACTTAAGAAAAACAAATAGGGTTATCTGAAAATGTGGGTTAGGGTCCTTACAATTGCAACCTAATTATCTAGTCTTACCTTGAGAAGACGAAGGTCCTTCTCTCTCAGTCCCAAACCCACCTCTCAGATGGGGTCTGTGGAGGGATTTGATATGAACAATGTATCCGGGTCCCTAGAGATTTTCCACTAAAGGGACACATCCTAGAAGAGGCACATGTGTCTAAATGCCCTCCATAAGGTGAAGAGTGGCACACATGAAGGATTTGTGGCACTTCTTCTTTCAGAATGCATCGATGGTATAAGTTATCTAAACACCTTTTAAACAAAAGCAAGTCATCCCTATAGTGGGTTTCAAGTCAGAAAACAACTTCTTCTCATTATATTTGATTTCAGGCCCCAATTGTTGGCAAGCATGGTAGTTACACATATCTGCAACCATGGTGGCTTGGGCTCGACATGCCTTGCTATCATTAGAGATTCATCTGAGAAGTTGTCTTTGAATGGTAGTGAGTCATTTTTAGTTACAAAAATCCATGAAAAGTGTCCAACCATTGCATGCCCTGTCCCTTTTTTTATCGATAATCTTGTGATTGAACTCTTGTAGCAACAATGCCCCATCACATGAGCATATTATTGGTGTCTTTCTTCTACATGAGATACTTAATAGCTCCTTGATCCATGTCGACTTTCACTTTTTATCCTATTTGATGGATCTATTAAGTATCTCATGCAAAATAAAGACACCAAGCCCATGCTCCTACGGTGGGCACTATTACTATAGGAGTTCAATCATATGATTATCAATAAAAGGGGACATATCATGGAGTAGTTGGCCACTTGTCACAGATTGTTGTAACCGACAATGACTCAGTACCAGTCAATGACAACTACCCAGATGAAGCTCTAATGATGGCAAGGGATATCGAGCCCAAGGCATCATGGTTTGTAGATATATGTAACTACTTTTCTTGCTGACAATTGCAACCACAAATCACATATAATTGTAAGAAGTTATTTCTGAATTGAGAAACTATTACTAGGATGAATCACTTTTGTTTAAAAGATGCGTTGATAACCTATATCACCAATGCATTCTGTAAGAAGAAGTACCACAAATCCGTCATGTGTGCCACTCTTCAAGTGTCAACACACTGGAAACATATCAAAGGGGGACGAGATGCCTATGTCTGATTTGATCAAAGTTGAATTTTTTGAAATTTAGGACTAGATTATATGGAACTCATCCCATCATCACGAGGCAACCAATACATTTTGGTTGCACTTGATTATGCATCCAAGTGGGTGGATGTGGTAGCTACCTCCACTTGTGGCTCAAATGTTGTAATAAGATTGTCCAAGACGATCATCTTTCCCAGATATGGAGTCCCATGCACCGTCATTAGTGATAGGGGGTCTCACTTCATAGAAAGACAATAAACACCACTCCTAAAGAAAGATGGAGTAAGGCACAAAGTTTCCTCCCCTTACCACTTACAAACATCCGACTAAGTTGGGGTTTCAAATACACATATTAAGCAAGTTCTAGGAAAGACAGTTGGGAGGACCAGAAAAGATTGGCCGATGAAGCTTGATGAGGATATGTGGGAATACCAAATTTCTTACAAGATTCCTGTAGGGACCACTCCCTATAGGTTGATGTATAGCAAGGCATGCCATTTATCAATTGAATATGGAACACAGATTAGTAGGCAAGAAGAGATTCTTGCAATTTTAGGAATAAGAGGAGCTTAGGATCCATGCTTATGCAAATGCCAGGAATTATAAACAAAGAACCAAGGTGTGGCATGATGCCCACATAAAAAGAAAATATGTGTTTAAGGGAGACAAGGTCCTTCTGTTCAACTCAAGAATTGGACTTTTCCCTAGAAAATAAAAATCAAGATGGTGATGACCCTTTACTGTGTTGAAAATATACCCATCAGGGATGATGGAACTTTTCAGTGAAAAGACAGGCACTCTCCATGTGATTGGACACAAAGTGAAAAGAGATTATGAAGATGAAGCTTTCTCTGGAAGAGTTGAGGTTCAATTGGATGAACCACCACCTGCACCACCCAAAGATGATGAGGAAGCTACTTAAAGAGTCAAGCTAAAGACTATAGATTAGCGCTTCTTGGGAGGCAACCCAAGGATTTCTTAATATGTTTTCATAAATTCTTGTTTGTTTTATTTCTCAGTAACTAGATTTCATTGATATCTATCCTAGGTTTTATTTAGTCTCTATTAGGTTGCCTTTGTTTCCAAGTTTCTAGTGTACATAGAATAAAGTTGGAAAGAATACAATTTTTTTCTTCTAATGCGGGGATCATCGGGTGATGAAATGAACATTAGCTTCAACCTAGGTCAAGCCATCAGTTTCACATATGATAGCCATCGAGTATGACTCTTGTTGGGAACCACTCTTATGATCAACATAAATTCCAACCATTAGAGATAATCCCTAAATCTAAATCCAAATTTATGAAATAAAATAATGAATTCTTGACAAAGGCGATTAAACAAAATATAAATATTTTTTTCCTTTTTCTTTCTTCACAAATTCATAAATCAATGTCACATCATGGGCATCACATTTAGATATCACAAATCTTATTCAACTCCCTAAAAACTAGTCTCAAATCTTGTTCTCATATGCGGTTCAGTTTACATCAGATACATGTACATTAATGAAAAAACTTAGTCTACAACCCATCCATGGAAAGAGAGAGTACAGGGACATTCTAATCTATCTAGATTATGCTATTTATATTTTCTTTGTCACGAACTCTCTGTTGGATAGCATTATACTTAAAAAAAATTAGGAACAACCTCATGAGACTCATATAGAGCCCCAGTGAGTGGATACCTCCCACTCAAGCTAGGTACATGCATCAACATCAGATCAAGTATAATAAACTTAACAGTAACATGCAAATATTGAAAAGTCTTGCATATAGTTCTATCATGAGTCAAATCTAGCTTACAATGGTAATCTAATTCAATAGATATGCTAATTACTTAAACCAATTTTAACTTTGAAATTACTTTTTAGAGCATGTCTATGAACAAATCAATAGATACTTATTAGTTAAAATTAAGAACCCTGCTGCATGAGAAATAAGTCAACTTCTAAGCATTTTGAATCAATACATTACAATAACATTAACTTTGTGACACTCCACCAGTCATACCAGGAACACATCCTACAGTCCTAAAGATGAAGTACATATAATGCATATCTACCCAACAATACTATCAAATAGCAGACAATCCAACTCATATTCATAATGGATATAAGTCCCAACATTTATAACTCATCAGCATGATAGATCATAATATGAAATTGAAAATGTCCATAGCAACATGATTACTTTCCACAACATGAAGTTTAATAAAAATGATAAATCATCAACTAGTAGTGCAAGGAATGTAATAATCATTCAAATCATGTTCTACACGGCTTATCATCTTTTATTCATTTGCTCTAAAACTACTTAGCGTGTACCTCACCAAGTAGAAGTCACCATGCCTGATTCTTGTGTCAACGACTCACCGTCACTATCTTAGGGTTTAGCCGACCACCCTAATATATCAACAACAGACCTTGGCCACCTCAGGGTTGCCTAAAGAGGCTCATATCCTCATCTTGGGTACACAAGATAGGAACCAACAAAATAGTATATCACATGTCACAATATTTCATATATTTTTTCATTTCACATTTCACATATTTCATTTCATCAGAGTCTATTTCATCTGGACATAGACTTTCACAGTAAGGATTTAGGGCCAGAGCCACTCCAGATGACTCACTCCTAAAATCCAGTGGTCTAACCTTTAAGGTCTCGATCCACACTCCGTAAATCCCTCTCATAATTCATTGATTACTACAAGGAGATCCATTTTGTTTCCCATGTGTGGTCCTCGAGGGAAACTCACAGTGTTCAGGGCACCTAACTATATGTTCCATCATTTTACTTGTTATTTATCTCTTTTACTCATCTTAAAAGAATTCCAAACATCATATATCATATATGTGTATTCTCGCATAACTAGAATAACATGAAGCAAATTAAGTTTATCAATAAGGACAATGATCATAGCAAGAAGCAAAATAAATCTATAGATTACAACACATATGATTATTTCTATCTTCTACATCATCTCATAACAATCATCAACAATGGGCTTTCAACTCGAGACATAATCTTATTGTCCAGCATTTACCCTATCAGGGTTTTATCATCATCAGTGGGCTTTCATCCCTAGACATAATCTCATTATGCAATATTTACCCTTATTAGGGTTTCTCAATGTAAGGAGTGCATATTAAATTAAATTTCAACATAAATCTTATTAGTTCATTGTATATCATAGTTCTGAACAAATATTAGCAGAGGCATTAGAACTAGCAACAGTAAAAGCATATAGATATCATGTATCATTCCTCATACTCAGAATAGATTTATCATATGATATATGCTTGTTCCATCCAATCTGAATAGATGCCAATAAATTTCATGCATTTACATGCATAACAGACTTAGTTCTCTTCTTCTTTTATTTCACATTCTTCATATGGGATTACTAAGCAACACATGTTGATTATCATTTGAATTCCATCAAAATAGTTCATTCTCATAGTACAAGTATTCTATCAAACAATCACAATACAAGAATACATTCTTGTAAATAAATTCAAATGCTTGAACCTCATCTTTTAATTGAATTAAAATACAATTATGTACATCCCTTAATCCCTCATTTGAGATTGTTATTCGTTAGCACCATCTAGCTCAACATTTTAGGGTTAGAGTTTTTTTTCTTAAATTCATCTACTGATTCTCATCTTTTTCCTTTAATTCATATTCATTAATCTCAACTTCTCTCATATCATGTTCATTAAATTACTGGAATCAATCATTTTTAACTCACTTGATATACAATACTTCTCTTTTTATGGATATCCATCAATGTCTAGTTTTAGTATGTTTCATTAAATTTGGCTTGAGCCACATGTAATTAAAATAAAGGATTAAAGACTTCATTATAATAACTTCATTATAATAACTTCATTAGTTTCATCTTTAACTTGCCATCACCATCAATACATTTTTTCTTCATATCATTTCTTATATTTAGATAAGTGTACCATGCCATTGACTTCTAATGTGATTCCCATAATCAACAAAGATCATTCTTTATTATACTAAAGCGAATGCATTTGACTTAGATGGTATTAGTAAGACTCATCGTATTCAATTGAAGTATTAATACTTTCAACTTCAACATTTGATCACATTTACAACATCACATACAAGTTCCAGCTTTATCACTCATAATCGTCTTAATACTAAACTTTTAGGGTTTTCAAGAAGTCATTCCTTAGTTCAACATATCATAAGAATCATATCATTCAACAATCCAATCTTGATTCAAGGGTTCATTAGGGTTATTCACAAACATGGAAACTCTAGTTTCCATTTTCACACATTTCATTCATCAATCATAAGTCTACATTGATTAATTGACTCATTTGATTCACTTCCTCAACACAAATCCTAATCAATATATTTGGTCATTCAATTCTATTAACATTCAACAATACACTTGTATAATACAATCTTGTACAATTCAAATATGATTTTATGCATGGTAATTCAATTTCAAGCATATCGGCCACTGCGCTGATTTTTAGGCAAAATTCACATGAAATAGCATAGTCATCTACCCATAAGAATACCCATGCATCCTCAATAAATATATTAGGAACTAATCAAGTTTCAATCAACGAGAAATAATCAAAATCAGTAGAATTCAATCCCCCAATATCTTTCCCAAATCAAATCCAATAAAAATCAGTAGAATTCAATCCCCCAATATCTTTCCCAAATCAAATCCAATCACATACATATACAAACAAGGTTTCTGAGCCAGATAGAATTAGGATTTCAACATGAATACAAAGCTTAGGAGGGAGAAAAACACTCACCTCAGGTGCCAAGCACCCTAAAAACGTAGGTCAAACTCTGAAATTTTGGAAACCCAACCAAACTCTAGAAAATGAATCCAATTCTTTCTCTTCTCAACTCAGAAACCCTAGAAATGGGGATTAGAAGAGAAAGAGTGAAAAAAGGGGGATATTTGATGTGATTTTGAATGAAATCAAGGGAGGGACATGTAGTGTGGTTTCCACATGAACTTTTAACATGTTTTAACATAGAAATTCAGTTCATTTTGTTCTCATTTAGCCTCTATTCATATCATTTTTGCCACCTTTTTGTTATTTTGCTTATTACATGATGTGCATTGCAGATTTGCATCAAAAGGATCAAATTGGAGATATCCCAGCTCAATCTCATCACTATCGGGACTTCTCCATGCCTTGCAGACAATCATAACTTTAATTCTGCTGAAACAACAATGCACACAACATGTCATATTTAAGACACAACATGTGTATTTCCAGACGGCCTATTACTTCAATCGCTGAAGAAAAGTACATGGCGTGTCCACGAAAGACACAATGTGTACCTAGGAATTCAGAATTGAGCTTTTCCTTTCTGGTAAAGTACACAGTGTGTATTAATTCAAACATGTCATGTGCTTTACACTCAGAACAACTACCTGAGACAACACACGCCGTGTCCAAAGAAAGAGACGCAGTGTGCCTGTTAGTTTCGTCAATTTTCAAATATGACTCCTTTCATTTTCAAAGACGAAACCACTCTATGGAGCGGTTATCTTTGGTCATTATTCAAAACTCTTTCATCCCATAGAAAGGCTAGAGCAAGGAGGGTGATTTTGGAGGTGGTTTCTTGCTAAAGAACCCCATTCTTTTTCTTTTCTTCTCTAATCTTCTTCTCCAAGGTGTAGCATAACTTCTCAACTCCACAAAGCTTCTTGGGAGAGAGGTTTGTCCAGTTTGGAGAAGTTGTAGGAGTGGGATTTCATGCTAAAGTTGGAATTCTACTCCTCTTGGGTTACACCTTGGGTTTTCTTAGATTTTCCTTCTCTAAATCATGTTGAACTTTGAAATTTCTATGCATTTTCTACTATACACCATTATGGATGAGTAGTTTCCTTTTCTTGGACATGGGAGAGTAGCTCCCATGTCATAGCGTGTATGGAACATGATAATTTTGTACTAAATGCTATGTCACTTGTTTTTCCACCTTGTCAGTACTGATTTCTTCTTTTCTGCATGTATGGCTGGCCACCTTATGTGTATGTTTTATGCTCTTTTGCTTGATCTGAGAAGATAGGTGGGAGAGTAAGGAGGTACTCTCTTGGAAACTCCTTCTTTACCATGAGAGTGGAATTTATGGAGTTGAGGAGTACGTTTGTGATCCAAAATGAAATTCATACATTGGAATGTTGAATTGAGTTAGGATCGTTGTACTTGCATCGAGAGGTGAAGTGCAACACACAACCCTCCTCTAAAACAAGTGCTTAGTATGTTAAAATTTCATGCTCCTATGCCGTGCTATGATGTGTTGGTGAAATCCTAAGTCCAAGATACTCCCATATCTGAATTTTAATCTCTTTTGTAATCTGTTTACTGTTTGCTTATTTCTAAAATTTCTAGTTTAATCAACCAAATCTACCTTTAAAACGATCTAGATTGTTATACCTTAGCACTTTTGCATTTAATTGGTTTGCTAAAGCTCCTTGTGTTTGACCTTGACTACAACTGCTTTCGTATACTTGCAGAAATAGGTTAGTTGAGTAAAAAATCTTTTCTAAGATTTAAACTCATTAGTGTAATAAACCAACAAGTTTTTGGCACCGTTGTCGGGGAGCTATAGTAATCTAATTAGAGTAACAAGTGCAAATTAGTATTTGAGACTAGATCATCATTTCCATTTTCGAATTTCCGTATACCTTTAGTTGTGTTCTCAATTTCGCTTGCTATTTTCCAGGTTGTATGCGTCGTTCGCAAAGGGGTCTTCAAACATCAGCGTTGCTAGACCTTGAGATTGAGCGTACTCTTTCAAGCTTAAGAAGAGCAAGAAGAGTAGAGAAACCACTGCTAAGAGGGGTTCCACCATCATCACCGTCACCATATTCTTCATCTTTTGAAGAAGCCGTACAAGGAGATCCAACCATGGAGGACGACCGTCCTTTAAAGGATTTCACCATGCCGGTTGCCACAAACATTTGTGGAGCCATTGACCTACCTACAGTTGAAGCGAACAATTTCTCTATTGCTCCTTCTATGATGCAGATGATATAGCAGAACCGCTTTGGAGGTACAGTCAATGAAGATCTGAATCTTCATGTGGTTGAGTTCTTGGAGTATATGAATACTTTTAAAATCAATGGTGTATCTGCCGAAGGAGTGAGGCTAATGCTATTTCCTTTCACCCTAAGAGATAGATCCAAGGTGTGGCTTTTGTATCTTCCAAAGAAATTAATCAAAAACTGGGACCAACTTCTAAATGCTTTCCTTACAAAGTGTTTTCCACTTAGCAAGACAACCCAGCTAAGGAATTAGCTCACAAACTTCTCTCAATCCTATGGAGAAACTCTGTATGATACATGGGATTAGTTTAAGGACCTACAACGCCTTTGCCCTCACCATGGATTGACCAACTAGCTGCTACTCTAAATGTTCTATAATGGACTGTTCTGCAACACCCAGATGACACTATATGCCACAACTAATGGAGCATTAATGACTAAGTCTTATAGAGAGGCTTATGACATCATTGAAGACATAACCCTCAACCATTGCCAATGGGGATCAGATAGGAGAGCACAATCATCCTCTACAGTTAGTTCTTCAGTTGGGAAACAAGGAGGGAAGCATACTGTTGATGTCATTGTTCTTATTGCTGCTAAACTTGATATTCTTATGCAAAAGTTCAAGAAGATGACTACATTGCAAATCCAATAAGCTAAAGTGATATGTGAAGCTTGTGGGAATTATGGACATACTTCTTCTTCATGCTTTGCTCCCAATAAGAATGAAGGGAACCTAGAACAAGACAATGTCGTTGGGATGCAGGGGAACAAGCAATACAATCCCTATTCCAACACCTATAATCGGGAATGGAGAGATCATCCTAATTTCTCTTACCAAAACACAAGCAATGCTTAGTACTTCCAACGTGGACAGTAGCAACCGCAACAACAACAAAACTTCAACTGGAAAAATAATGGGAATATGTCGGGTTTCAACAACAACATGGATTACCAACAGCCACAACAACCACAAAGTTCTTCCTTAGAGGCCATGATGGAGAAATTTATCTCCACACAGATGCAGTAGAGTGAAGAGTTAAGGGGAAACGACAAGCTCTTAAAGGATGTGGTTGCCCAACTCTCTGCCAAAGTGGATGGTATTTCCACTCACACAAGGATGTTGGAAAACCAAATTGCCCAACAAGCCTTGACGCAACAAAAGAACACCCAATCTGGTTCTCTTCCAAGCCAACCGGAGGTGAATCCAAGACAACAAGAAAATTCCATCACCTTGAGAAGTGGAGCTAAAATCCACAGACCTTCTCCACCCAAGGAGAAGAGTGCAGACATCACCGATGAAGAGAAGCTTGACACCCCTATGGGTGACAAAGGTAAAGGAACAACTGAGGTACCATATTCTATTAAAGCAAATGCACCATTTCCGCAAAGGCTTGCTAACACGAAGGAGGACTCAAAGTTTAGGAAGTTTATGGACATTCTGAATAAACTCCATGTCAATCTTCCGCTAGCTGAAGTTATTGCAGAGATGTCATCATATGCTAAGTTTCTTAAAGACATCCTCACCAAGAGGAGGAAGGTGGACCAAGTGGAGACCGTGATGCTTTCTGAAAGAATTAGTTCTATCATTCAAAATAGACTTCCTGAGAAGGTAGATGACTTGGGAGCTTTTACTCTACCATGCAAGATCAGCAACACCACATTCAAAAAAGGTCTTGTAGACCTTGGATCGAGTATCAATCTCATCCCATCTACCATGTGGCAAGAGCTAGATCTTGGAGATCTGAAGCCTACAAAAGATGGCCATTGAGTTGGCCGATCATTCCATCAAATACCCAAAAGGTATCATGGAAGATGTGCTAGTACAGATTGGTAAACTTTATATTCCTTGTGATTTTGTAGTAATATATATGGTAGAAGTTCCTTCCAATCCCATTCTTTTTGGGAGGCCTTTCCTGAGAACCTCTAGATGCCTAGTTGATGTTCCCAAAGGCAAACTCACACTCTGAGTTGGCGATGAAGCCATGGAATTTTCTGTATAAGATGCCATGAAAGCACCCTCTCGTGTAGAAGAAATCTATTTTATGGACTCTATTGATTATGTTGTATAAGAAGATCGCAATGTTACCAACTTGATACTAAACTATTGTGGTGATGATGAAGGTACAAATAATGGATCTGAAAATTCTGGGGTATTTTTTGTTGCCCAATCAGATGCTACTGAAGAAGATACTCCAATTATTGATGACAAAGCCAAAGACAATGTAGTCGAGAGAAAGGTAGAACTCAAAGACCTTCCACCAGGGCTAAGGTATGCATTTATTAATTCTAACTCTACTTCTCCTGTAATAATCAATAATGAGTTAACCAATGAACAAGACAATAAATTGCTTGCCGAATTGCATTTGTATAAAGATGTTATTGGTTACTCTATTGATGATTTGAAAGGCATTCATCCCTTCATTTGTATGCACCAAATAAACATGGAGGATGATGCTAAACCAACCATTGAACCACCTATATGCTTAAATCAAAATATGATTGAGGTGGTTAAAAAGGAAATCTTTAAGTTAGTTAATGTCGATATCAATTATCCTATAAGTGACAGTCCTTGGGTTAGTGCCATCCATGTGGTACCTAAGAAGGGGCGTGCAACTATCATCAAGGGAGGTAATGATGAGTTGATTCAAACACATATTGTCACGGGTTGGCGTATGTGTATTGATTACCGACGTTTGAACAATGCAACCCGAAAGGACCATTTTCCGTTGCCATTTATTGACTTAATGCTTGAACGCCTTGCAAAACACTCTTATTTCTGTTACTTGGATGGGTATTTTGGGTTTTTCCAGAATCCTATCTACCCTTATGACCAAGAGAAAACCACTTTCACATGCATGTATGGAACTTATGCTTATCGTTGCATGCCCTTTGGTCTTTGCAATGCTCCTGCGATGTTCCAACGATGCATGATGGCTATTTTTTTTGATTTCATTGAAAACATAATGTAAATTTTTATGGATGATTTTAGCGTCTATGGAGATTCATTTGATCAATGTTTATGCAACATGTAATTAGTCTTAGCCCACTGTAAAGAGGTTAACCTAGTACTAAACTGGGAGAAGTTCCATTTCATGGTACAATCTGGTGTAGTATTAGGTCATGTTGTATCTAACAAGGGTATTGAGGTTGACAGGGCCAAGGTGGAAGCTATTGAGAATATGTCCACTCCTTCTTCAATCAAGGACATCCACAGTTATCTTGGTCATGCATGATTTTATAGAAGATTCATTAAGGACTTCTCTAAAATCACAAAGCCATTATGTTCCTTACTTGTAAAAGACTCCAAATTCACATTTAATGATGACTACCACACCGCCTACACCAAGCTCAAGGAAGCCCTTATTTATGCACCAATCATTCAACCACCAGACTAGATTGCCCCATTAGAATTGATGTGTGGCGCAAGCGACTATGTAGTAGGGGAAGTTTTGGGACAGCGAAAGGACAAGAATCTTCATACCATATACTATGCAAGCAAGACCCTAGATGAAGCATAAATAAATTACACAACCACAGAGAAGGAGATGATTGCTATAGTGTATGACTTCAACAAATTTCGACAGTACTTGGTTGGATATAAAGTGATTGTGTATACATATCACACTGCCATAAAGTATTTTCTCAATAAGAAGGATGCAAAACCTCATCTCATCTACTGGATACTGCTTCAATAAGTGTTTGATCGTGAGATCTGGGATAAGAAAGGTACAAAGAACAATGTTGCTGACCATCATTCTAGATTGGCTACAGATGCTGGAGATTGTTTGCCTATTGAAGATCACTTGCCTATTGAGAAGCTTTATGCACTATCATCCACACAACTGCCATGGTTTGTAGACATCGCAAACTTTCTTGTTACAGGATATCTACCGTTGGGTTTGACATACCAGCAAAAGAAGAAGTTTTTCCATGATGTAAAGTTTTACTACTAGGATGACACCTTATTGTTCAAATATGGAAGCAGTCGACTTATTCAAAGGTGTGTCGCTGAAGAAAAGATTGCTACCATTATTTCTGAATGCCATGCCTCTCCTTATGGAGGTCACTTCGGAGGAGAGAAGACTGCAACAAAGATCCTATAGGCCAATTTCTATTAGCCAACATTGTTTAAAGATGTCAATCTATTTGTCAAAACTTGTGATAAATGTCAAAGAACAGAGGAATTTCTAAATGTGATGATATGCCTCTTAACTCTATCTTAGAGATTGAGGTATTCGATGTATGAGGAGTTGATTACATGGGACCATTCCCATATTCTTGTTGCTACTAATATATTCTAGTCGTTGTTGAGTATGTCTCTAAGTGAGTTGAGGCCATCCCAACCCAAGCACCGGAAGCAAAGTTTGTAGTCAAGCTTTTTTAGAAAATCATCTTCCCTCACTTTGGACTTCTAAGAGATGTAATCTCAGATGGTGGGACACATTTTGTTGAGAAACAATTCAATAACCTTCTTTCAAAATATGGAATCACACATAAAGTCTCTATGCCCTACCATCCTCAAACTTCTGGGCAAGTAGAGGTCTCCAACTGGCAGCTGAAAAGCATTCTAGAGAAGACAATGTCTAGCTCAAGAAAAGATTGGACACTGGAGATAGATGACGCACTATGGGCGTACAAGATGGCTTATAAGACTATCATAGGCACAACTCCATTTAAGTTGATATACGGTAAATCTTATCATCTTCCGCTGGAGCTAGAACACTGTGCACTATGGGCTATTAAGTTCTTAAATTTCGACATGAAGAAGGCTAGTGAAAAGTGACTACTGCAACTGCAAGAACTAGAAGAGCTCTGGCTAGATGCATATAAAAATGCAAAGCTCTACAAAGAAAGAACCAATGTTTGGCATGACAAAAGAATCCGGAGGAAAGATTTCCAAGAAGGAGACAAGGTGTTGTTGTTCAACTCAAGACTTAAGCTATTCCCTAGAAAACTAAAGTCATAATGGTCTGGCCCTTTTCTTGTATTGAAGATTTTTCCTTATGGAGCTATTGAATTACAAGGCAAGGATGGAGCATTCAAAGTAAATGGGCAACGTTGCAAGCTGTATACCTCAGGTGATGAAGTTCACAAGGGAGCCTCTTGCTCCCTTCAAGATGCATGATTGATAATTGAAGAGTCTCGCTCCAGACTCTAAATGGAGGACCTCATGGGAATTGAACCCACATTAGGATAGATTTATTTTCAAGTCATTTGAATCAAGAACACTTTTTAGTTTTGTAAATAAGCTTGTCATGGATGAATGTAATAATTTAGACAATTTTATTGCATATCTGTTATTGATTATGTGCTGACAAAAAGCTATTTTCTGTAGAAATTACAGAAGACACATCGTGTCTTATTGAAGACACGACGTGTCTCTACTTCCATAGATACACCAGATGAGTTTTATCTCTAGGTACACGACGTGTCTTTATTTGACATGCCATGTCTCCGATCAGCAGACACAAAGTTCACCAAGACCTGGAAAGGAACATGATGTGTTCTAATTTAGACACGACGTGTTCCCAAGTAGGAGATGGAGGCGTGAGAAATCTGTAACACAAACATGACGTATTCTAATTTAGACACAATGTGTTCCAGAGAAGAAAAGGAAAGATAAAATATTCTGGAAAAGTACACGACATGTCTTTATTTGAACACGTCGTGTAGTTATCAGTGAAAATGGGCATTTTAAAATTCTGAATTAGTACACGACGTGTGCTTATTGCAACACAGTGTGTCTTTTATTATAGAAAAGGAGTTCTGGAACAACACATGTCGTGTCTTTATTTGAACACATCATGTCTTTTGATAAAAATGTAGGTTTATAGCCTAGCACATGGCCGCCCCTCTCACTCACACTCTCATTCAAGCCGTGTGATACTCCAGATCCCTAGCCTTTGCTTCCTTGCTGCCATGTGCCCTAGCACACCTGAGAGCCACCGCCATGCCATGTTCGTCGGTCGTGTCTCCTTCTTCCTCAAGCTAGCAGCCTCAACGCCACCGTGTTCCTTGCTCGCGGCGTGTCTACCTTGAGCTACAAGCGTCACCACTGTATCCTTCCCTTGCTACCGTGTGCCTTAGCACAAGGTGGTGCCCTCACCATTAAGATTCGAGCCGTCACCCCCAAAGAAGAGAATAGCAAACCGTCACCATCATCTTCTACCTCAAGCTGTCATCATTTTATCCAACAAGGATGTGAGAGAGGGATCCACCATCCTCCTCTCCAAGTACCTCCCCGACGCCAAGGAGAAGCACAGTAGATCTACGCAACCGCCGTCACCATCACCAAGCAAGCGTCCAAGCGCCGTCATCCCCCTCCTCCATTTTTCCCCCAAAACTGCTACCGTCGCGACCTGTAGATTTCCAAAGATCTCCAAGCACATGGTGTGTACCTATTTGCACAGGGTGTGTGTGTTGCAGTCTTAGCCGAACTTCTTCTACAGACACACAACGTGTCTATCCTAGCACATGATGTGTGTTAATTTGTCAGTAGCACAAATGGATCCATTCAAGCAAACTAGCAACTCCAAGCATGACGCCAGTTCCTCCCAAGCTCCGACATATGTATCTACTACTCAATTTTGGGTCACCCCTGAAGAAGACCCGACATACCAGTTCTTGATTGCACAGAGGGTATTTCTGACTCGATTTGCTTGCCAGTAGACAATGACAACTTTGGGCTTCAAAGACAAAGTTATCATGCACCTGCAGGACTTGGGGGAGGTACTTATGTTATGGCGGAATGGGCGGGTCTGGTCTTTCACAAGAAAATGATAGATGGAACTGCCATTAAACAACTTCCCCACAGGGGTATAGTTCGGAAAGGCATATATATCACACATAGGACTTGGGGTTGAGCTACATCTGCCTGACGATATCCAATACTTACCCCCGCCTAGTCTACGAGTTTTTGACAACACTCACCACTGAATAAGACCCACAAAAGAAGATGGAGCCCTACTGTATCATTCATTTTAGGCTTTTGGGTTGTGCTTTCAAGCTCACATTTAGATGTTTTTTTGAGTTGTTGGAGTGTCATTACGATGGAGCAATTAGCTACCCGTCGGTTTTTCATAGCGACGAGTTTTGGTTTGGGATTTCCAATGAGGAACATCATGAGGCGAAGCAAGCCAGAGCATCCGCTATCCATAACCCTATCTTCTAGTACGTTCACCTCCTTCTTAGTACCAGAGTGTTTGCCAAGAAGGAAACTCAGGGGGTTGTTGGGAAGCAAGATCTGTTCGTATTATGTGAGATGATGTATGAGCACCTGATTAATGCTGCTTTTTACATTCTTACATGTTTCCTAGACATTAAGAAGATAAAGAAGAGGGACACTGATGACATCATGTGTGGTGGATTGATTACTCTGATTGCATAAAAGCTCGATGTTGATTTGACAAGTTTAGAAGCAGCACCAGGTAGAAACCTGGTAGACATCCAGTACCTTCTCTCAGTAGGGTTGCTCTCGAAAGTTGCCAACTGTGACACCAATTTAGGAAATTCTTTGATGATGATCAGTACATTGACATTCCAGATCCTGAGAATATCACCCTGGAGAATAAGGACAACTGGAAATGCATGCTGAATGCTGATGAGGAAGGAGGCACAGTTGGAGCTGCTAATGATACTGGGGCACCTCCTTATTCTACTTTTGCTCCACCACCTCCCTTCACCAGCACCTAGATAGAGTACTCCTGGGTAATGCCTAATGTCAGACATTTGTACAGCTACGTGCAACAACAGTTTGATCAAATGGACTGCCGCCTGGATCATATGGGCACTTAGTGTACTGCGATGCATGACATGGTCCACTGCATGGATTCGTGGCACATCTCAAAGGGCCACTACTCCATCTCGTAGCCATATCAGCCGCCGTCGCAGTAGACAGAGTCTGCCATGCAACCCACTCTGATGGATGTTCCAGATGATGATCTTGTCAGCCAGTTATTTCCGACTGACCACGGGGTCGCTGGCCCCTCTTATTAATTTTCACCCATTACAGGTATCTAGTTGTTACCTTCATAAGCTCGATTGATGCAGTGAGGACACTGCATATTTCAATCTTGGGGGGGGTGCAACTGACCCGTAATGTAGTTTCTATTTCATTTGCTTTTGTCATTTTCTTTGGTCATTTGCTTTTGTTAGTCATGTCAGTCTTTTATTTCAGTCTTTTATTTTCATGTTCTATATTTTCCCTTCATGGCAAGTTTAGTATGAAATGAGGCTATTGTGGTAGTATGAACTTTTGCACCTTGTATGCTTGAACTATCTTGTACCTTGTATTTCTTTTGGCCATATGAAAGAATTAGTAAAGAGCATGCATGAATCAAATGGAAAATGAAATTCCCCATGTACATGATCCTGGTTCGTAATTGCAGATTGAACTCTCAATTTTCACATCTTTGATTGCTAAATACATGCAATGGTCTCAAATTTTAACAAATAAACCAACTCTACAACATTATTCAGAATACAAGATACTCTTGCCAAACTTTTAGTGCATATACAACCGATGTTTCAATGAAAAATTTGCAAAATAATGAATGGAATCTTGTTAACTTAAATTTCTCGTTGACTCCCTTGTGTTGTGAAAAAATCTCTTATATCTTTTTCTCACTTTACCCAATAAAAGATGGCAAACAACCCACATATCATGCTAGCCTAGTGTGAGTCTGATCTGACAACGATGGTTAGGTGGTATGAAAAATCAAAAGAGGGTAAAAATAACACCCCAACCGACACTCCACGTGTGCGTAAGCCTAAATTAGCAGCTGAGTGCCGAAATCCCAAAAATCAATTGTCATATCTTTTTGAGAAGAGAGCTCAACTGAGATTGTTAAAGTTATGTAAGATTTCATTCATTATTTTGCAAACGTTTCACTGAAAAATCGGTTGTATATGCACTAAAAGTTTGGCAAGAGTATCCCGTATTCTGAACAGTGTTGTAGAGTTGGTTTATTCACTAAAATTTGAGACCGTTAAATGTATTTAGCAATCAAAGATGTGAAAATTGAGAGTTCAAGATACAATTACAAACTAGGATCATGTACATGGGGAATTTCATTTTCCATTTGATTCATGCATGCTCTTTACTAATTCTTTCATATGTCCAAAATAAATATAAGGTACAAGATAGTTCAAACATACAAGGTGTAAAAGTTCATACTATCACAATAGCCTCATTTCATACTAAACTTGCCATGAAGGGAAAATACAGAACATGAAAATAAAAGACTAAAATAAAAGACTGACATGACTAACAAAAGCAAATGACCAAAGCAAATGACAAAAGCAAATGAAACAGAAACTACATTACGGGCCAGTTGCACCAAAAAGTTTTTCTAAGATCTTTCCAACTTGATACTGAACTACTGTGGTCATGATGAAGGTATGAATAACGGATATGAAAATTCTAGGGTATTTTCTATTGCCCAATCAGATGCTACTGAAGAAGATACTTCAAATATTGATGACAAAGCCAAAGACAATGCAGCTGGGAGAAAGGTAGAAGTCAAAGCCCTTTCACCAGGGCTAAGGTATGCATTTCTTGATTATGAATCTACTTCTCCTATAATAATCAATAATGAGTTAACCAATGAACAAGAAAATAAATTGCTTACTGAATTGCATTTGTATAAAGATGTTATTGGTTACTCTACCGATGATTTGAAAGGCATTCATCCCTCCATTTGTATGCAGTCAATAAACATGGAGGATGACGCTAAACCAACCATTGAACCACCTAGACACTTAAATCAAAATATGCTTGAGGTGGTTAAAAAGGAAATCTTTAAGTTGGTTCATGCCGGTATCATTTATCCTATAAGTGACAACCCTTGGGTTAGTGCCATCCATGTGGTACCTAAGAGGGGGGGTGCAACTGTCATCAAGGTAGACAATGATGAGTTGATTCAAACATGTATTGTCCCCATTTGGCGTATGTGTATTGATTACCGAAGTTTAAACAAAGCAACCCGTAAGGACCATTTTCCGTTGTCGTTTATCGACTTAATGCTTAAACACCTTGCAAAACACTCTTAATTTTGTTACTTGGATGGGTATTCTGGGTTTTTCCAAGTTCCTATCTACCCTCCCGACCAAGAGAAAACCACTTTCACATGCACGTATGGAACTTATGCTTATTGTCACATGCCCTTTGGTCTTTGCAATGCTCCTGTGACATTCCAATGATGCATGATGGCTATTTTTTCTGATTTCATTGAAAACATAATGGAAATTTTTATAGATGATTTTATCATCTATGGAGATTCATTTGATCAATGTTTATGCAACCTATCATTAGTCTTAGCCCACTGTAAAGAGGTTAAACTAGTACTAAACTAGGAGAAGTGTCATTTCATGGTACAATCCACTGTAGTATTAGGTCATGTTGTATCTAACAAGGGTATTGAGGTTGACAGGGCCAAGGTGGAAGCTATTGAGAATATGTCCACTCCTTCTTCAGTCGAGGACATCCGCAATTATCTTGGTCATGCATGATTTTATAGAATGTTCATTAAGGACTTCTCCAAAATTGCAAAGCCAATATGTTCCTTACTTGCAAAAGACGTTGAATTCACATTTAATGACGACTTCCACACTGCCTTCACCAAGCTCAAGGAAGCCCTTATTTCTGCACCAATCATTCAACCACCTGAGTGGAATTCCCCATTTGAATTGATGTGTGACGCAAGTGACTATGCAGTAGGGGCAGTTCTGGGACATCGAAAGGACAAGAAGCTTCATGCGATATACTATGCAAGCAAGACCCTATATGAAGCACAAATCAATTACACAACCACAAAGAAGGAGATGATTGCTATAGTGTATTCCTTTGAAAAATTTTGACAGTACTTCGTTGGGTAGAGTTCAGAAGATCCCACACACCATCTTCTCTTCTCTTCTTCCATGTTCTCATCCATAAACCCTAGCGGAGGAAAGCGATGTGATCCTCGCACAACAAGAAGACCAAGTGGGGTTGCGAAGGAAGTTGCACCTTCCCCGATGTCAGAGCAAGCTCTAAGCAGCATCTCCATGCCCTAAACAGCGTGCCATAGCAGCAACATGGCTGCACAGGGTGACTGCAATTGCGGGTAAACTCTGCCAACCCTGGCCATCTCAGCCGAGTTTTTAGGTTGATCTGGGTGCGCCCAGCTACGTCAGAGGTGGGGCAATGGTTGGTGTGGAGTTTTATACCTTGGAGAGGGAGGAGCAGTCCTGCAAAGAGTCGTCCTCGGTGGCCATTGCTGCTGGTCGGATGTAGGAGATGACCTAAGGGTCGTTAGACACTTCTACCCCTCCGCATTGTGCTGGATCAACTGGTTAAGTGAGGGCAATCACCTCTTTTTGAAATATTTCCTAATTGACAACGTTGCATGGAGCGGGGTGACGTGGCGCCCCCTGATTGGCTCAAGTAAGTCTAATTTTCAAAATTCATATCTAATAATCGGTATCTCGGATAAGATTTGAATAATATATGCGTTTTGCTAAAAAAATAGAGGAATTAAATAAAAATATTTTTAGAAGCTAATTCCTCTTACAATTCAAAAAGTAGTGTATGTTACCAACTTTAATGAATTAAACATTAAGAAACTCTACTTTGAGATTATTAATGTAATTAGTAGAGTTTAAAGGGTGATTAAAGTTGATATTAACCTGTTAATTGTAAAAAGGTACATTAAGATCGAAAAGAATGAACTTTGCACATAATTAGTCTAATTTAGTGTTTATGTGCATAAATATGCTTGAAATTTGAAAAGTACATAAAGTTATCATCTTTAATGATTTAATTAATGAAAAACCCTTAGATTTGATGATAGATGGATTTAATGATGTTCATTGGATAATTCAAGCTAATATTAACCTGTTGTTAATAAAAGTGAAAATAGGATCTAAAAAGATGATCTTTTTATATAATTGGCTTAATTTAGGGTTCCATGTGCATGAATATGCATTAAAGGGCTTGAAAATCCTAATTTAGATGAATATGCCTTTTAAAGCAGGAACATCACAGAGGATAGGGAATGCATAAATCTTGTAGTTATATTTAAAATGTAAAATTGTTTGTTAAATGGTAATTGGCTGCAATACATTGTTATGAATAATTGCACGATTATTGGTTCCCCCACATACCAGCTTCGACTGACCGACGTTTTGTTTGTCGGCGCTTTAGGTATAAAGCCAAAAGGACAAACAATAAATCATCATATTGAGAAATACAAGAATTGAAATACAAGGAGGATTAGTAGAGTAGAAATTCATATGTGGATAGAAGTTTAGAGATCCAAATTTTAAAAAGGTATGCAAAAGTTTATTTTCTTACAACTTTCCAGTATAGTCTGTTAAAATTTAATAATTGTTCTTGATTAAATGCCGAACCTTTGATCCAGAAATTATGGGTGCAGCTTCGACCTCTCGGTCTACCTTAATTGGGGGTTATCGGAAGGTGGGGTCGTAAGTAGAGGTCTCCAACTGACCGTTGAAAAGCATTCTAGAGAAGATAGTTTCTAGCTCAAGAAAAGATTCTGCACTAAAGATAAATGATGCACTATGGGCGTACCAGATGACTTATAAGACCATCATAGGCATATCTCCATTTAAGCTAATATATGATAAATCTTGTCATCTTCCGCTGGAGCTAGAACATCATGCACTATAGGCTATTAAGTTCTTAAATTTCAACATGAAGAAGGCCAGTGAAAAGCGACTACTGTAGCTGTAAGAACTAGAAGAGCTCTGGATGGATGCATATGAAAATACAAAGCTCTACAAAGAAAGAACCAAGGTTTAGCATGACAAAAGAATCTGGAGGAAAGATTTTCAAGAAGGAGACAAGGTATAGTTGTTCAACTCAAGACTTAAGCTATTCCCTGAAAAACTAAAGTCAAAGTGGTTTAGCCCTTTTCTTGTATTGAAGATTTTTCCTTATGAAGCTATTGAATTACAAGGCAAGGATGGAGCATTCAAAGTAAATGGGCAACATTACAAGTTGTATACCTCAAGGAATGAAGTTCACAAGGGAGCCTCTTGCTCCCTTCAAGATGCATGATTGACAATTGAAGAGTCTAACTCCGGACTCTAAATGGAGGACCTCGTGGGAGTTGAACCCACATTTGGATAGATTTCTTTTCAAGTCATTTGAGTCAAGAACACTCTTTAGTTTAGTAAATAAGCTTGTCATGGATGAATGTAATAATTTGGATAATTCTATTGCCATATATGTTATTAATTCAGTGCTGACAAAAAGCTATTTTTTGTAGGAACTACAGAAGACACAACGTGTCTTATTTAAGACACGGTGTGTATCTTCTACTAGAGATACATCAGACGAGTTTTATCTCCATGTACATGATGTGTCTTTATTTGACATGCCGTGTCGCCGATCAGTAGACACAAAGTTCACTAAGACCTGGAAAGGAACACGACGTGTTCTAATTTAGACACGATGTGTTCCCAAGCAGGAGATGGAGGCGTGAGAAATCTGGAACACAAACACAACATATTATAATTTAGACACAACATGTTCTCGAGCAAAAAAGGAAGGATCAAATATTGTAGAAAAGTACATGCCGTGTCGTTATTTGAACATGCCGTGTAGTTATCAGTGAAAATGGGCATTTTCAAATTTTGAATTAGTACACGATGTGTGCTTATTGCAACATGACATGCCTTTTATTACATAAAAGGAGTTTTGGAACAACACACGACATGTCTTTATTTGAACACGCCGTGTCTTTTGTCGAAAATGCAGGTTTATAACCTAGCACACGACCACCCCTCTCACTCACACTCTCATTCGAGCCATGTGATAGTCCATAGCCCTAGCCTTTGATTCATTACTTCTGTGTGCCCTAGCACACCCAAGAGTCACTGTCGTGCTGTGTTCGTCAGTTGTGTCTCCTTCTTCCTCAAGCTAGCAGCCTCGATGCCACCATGTTCCTTGCTCACGGTGTCTCTACCCTGAGCTACAAGTGCCGCCATGTCTTTCCCTTTTTGCCGTGTGCCTTAGCACAGGGTGGTTCCCTCGCCATCAAGATTCGAGTCGTCGCCCCCAAAGCAATGGATAGAAAACCATCAACGTCATATTCTACCTCAAGCCACCATCATATTCTCCAAAAAGGACGTGAGAGAGGGATCCGCCATCCTCCTCTCCAAGTGCCTCCTCGATGCCAAGGAGAAGCAAAACAGATCTACGCAACCGCCATCGCCATCATCAAGCAAGCGTCCAAGCGCTGTCGCCATCACCAAGCAAGTGTCCAAGTGCCGTCACCATCACCAAGCAACCGTCCAAGCACCGTCGTCATCCTCCTCCATTTTTTCCCCAAAACTACTTCCGTCGCAACCTGCAGATTTCCACAGATTTCCAGGCACATGGCGTGTACCTATTTGCACACGACATGTGTGTTGCAGTCTCATCCGAACTTCTGCTTCAGGCTCCATTCAAGCAAACTAGCAGCTACAAGCACAGTGCCAGTTCCCCCAAGCTCTGACATATGTCTCTACTACTCAGTTTTGGGTCACCCCTGAAGAAGACATGACATACCAGTTCTTGATTGCACGGAGGGTACTTTTGACTCGGTTTGTTTTCCAACAGACAAGGATGACTTTGGGCTTCAAAGATGAAGTTATCATGTGCCTGCAGGACTGGGGGTTGAGCTACATCTGCCTGATGGTATCCAATACTTACCCCTGCCTGGTCTATGAGTTTTTGACAACACTCATTACTGAATAAGACCAACAGAAGAAGTTGGAGCCCTACGGTATCATTCGTTTTAGGATTTTGGGTCATGCTTCCTAGCGACAAGTTTTGGTTTGAGGTTTCTAATGAGGAACATCATGTGGCAAAGCAAGATAGAGCATCCTCTATCCATAACCCTATCTTTCGATACATTCACTGCCTTCTTAGTACTGGAGTGTTTGCCAAGAAGGAAACTCAGGGGATTGTTGGGAAGCAAGATCTGTTCTTCTTATGGGGGATGATGTATGAGCACCCGATTAATGCTACTTTTTACATTCTTACACATTTCCTGGACATTAAGAGGATAAAGAAGAGGGACACTAGCTTCATCATGTGTGGTGGATTGATTACTCTGATTGCAGAAAGCTCGATGTTGATTTGATAGGTTTAGAAGTAGCACCAAGTAGAAACCAGGTAGACATCCAATAACTTCTCTCTGCATGGTTGCTCTCAAAAGTTGCCAATAGTGACACCAAGTTTAGGAAATTCTTCGATGATGATCAGTACATTGACATTCTAGATCTTGAGGATATCACCCTGGAGAACAAGGACAACTGGAAATGTGTGCTGAATGCTGATGAAGAAGGAGACACAGCTGGAGCTGATGCTAATACCGGGGCACCTCCTTTTGCTACTTCTGCTCCACCACCTCCCTCTACCAGCACCCAGACAGAGTACTCCTAGGCAATGCCTGATGTCAGGCATTTGCATGGCTACATGCCGCAACAGTTTGATCACATCGACGACCGCCTGAATCAGATGGGCACACATTATATTGTGATGTACGACATGGTCCACCACATGGATTTGTGGCACATCTCATAGGGCCACTACTCCATCCCGCAACCATATCAACCGCCATCGCAGCAGCCGTCGTAGTATCCAGAGTCCACCCCGTAGCTTACTCTGATGGATGTTCTAGATGATGATCTTGTCAGCCAGTTCTTTCCAACTGACCACGGGGTGTTGGCCCCTCATATTGATTTTCACCCATGACAGGTATCCGATTGTTACCTTCATGAGCTCGATTGATGCAGTGAGGACACTGTAGATTTCAAGCTTAGGGGTGCAACCGGCCCGTAATTTAGTTTCTGTTTCATTTGCTTTTATCATTTTCTTTGGTCATTTGCTTTTGTTAGTCATGTCAGTCTTTTATTTCAGTCTTTTATTTTCATGTTCTATATTTTCCCTTCATGGCAAGTTTAGTATGAAATGAGGCTATTGTGATAGTATGAACTTTTGCACCTTGTATGCTTGAACTATCTTGTACCTTATATTTCTTTTAGCCATATGAAGAATTAGTAAAGAGCATGCATGAATCAAATGGAAAATGAAATTCCCCATCTACATGATCCTGGTTTGTAATTGTAGCTTGAATTCTCAATTTTCATATCTTTGATTGCTAAATACATGTAACGATATCAAATTGTAGCGAATAAACCAACTCTACAACACCATTCAGAATATGGGATACTCTTTCCAAACTTTTAGTGCATATACAACCGATTTTCTAGTGAAAAATTTGCAAAATAATGAATAGAATCTTGTTAACTTAACTTTCTCGTTGACTCCCTTGTGTTGTGCAAAAATCTCTTTTATCTTTTTCTCACTTTACCCAATAAAAGATGGAAAACAACCCACATATCATGCTAGCCTAGTGTGATTCTGATCTGACAACGATGGTTAGGTGGTATGAAAAATCAAAAGAGAGTAAAAATAACACCCCAACCGGCACTCCATGTGTGTGTAAGCCTAAATTAGTAGCCAAGTGCCAGAATCTCAAAAATCAATTGTCATATCTTTTTTTAGAAGAGAGATAAATTGAGATTGTTAAAGTTAGCTAATATTTCATCATTTACATCCATAATAGATGAAAATTTCGTGTTGTAAATCCACTAGTTGTTTGTCTTGACTATCCAAATCCTATTTAGTGTTGTTTAGTTGATTGTTTCACTTAATTTGTGACTACCATTGCTGAACTGAAATTTCTCTATTATGGATGCTTAAATTGAGATGATGGATATGGATATAAACATAATGTGCATGATTGATTGAGTTTATTACATATCTTCATTTCATTTAATCCATGCATGAGCTTGAACATTCCTTCATTTGTGTGGCTATGCTCTTTTTGCTTGAGGACAAGTAATTGTTCAAGCTTAGGGGGATTTGTTGTGTGGTTTCCACATCAACTTTTCACATGTTTTCACACACAAATTCAGTTCATTTTGTTCTCATTTAGCCTCTATTCATATCATTCTTGCCATATTTTTGTTATTTTGCTTATCACATGATGTGTATTGCAGATTTGCATCAAAATGATCAAATTGGAGATATCCCAACTCAATCTCATCATTATCGAGACTTCTCCACGCCTTGCAGATGATAATAACTTTAATTCTACTGAAACAACAATGCACATGACGTGTCTTATTTAAGACACGATGTGTGTATTTCCAAACGACCTATTACTTCAATCACTGAAGAAAAGTACACGACGTGTCCACGAAAAACATAAAGTGTACCTAGGAATTCAAAATCGAGCTTTGCCTTTCTGGTAAAGTACATGGCGTGTATTAATTCAAACACGTCGTGTGCTTTTCACTTAGAACAACTTCCTGAGACAGCACACGCCATGTCCAAAGAAAGACACGCAGTGTGCCTGTCAGTTTCAGCAATTTTCAAATACGACTCCTTTCATTTTAAAAGACAAAACCACTCTATGAAGCAGTATCTTTGGTCATTATTCATAACTCTTTCATCCCAGTGCAAGTCTAGAGAAAGGAGGGTGATTTTGGAGGTGGAAGGAGGTGGTTTCTTACTAAAGAACCCCATACTTCTTCTTTTCTTCTCCAATCTTCTTCTCTAAGGTGCAATAGAGCTTCTCAACTCCACAAAGCTTCTTGGGAGAGAGGTTTGTCCAATTTGGAGCAGCTGTAGGAGTGGGATTTCATGCTAAGGCTGGAATTCTACTCCTCTTGGATTACACCTTGGGTTTTCTTAGCTTTTCCTTCTCTAATTCATGTTGAACTCTGAAATTTCTGTACATTTTCTATTGTACACCATTATGGACGAGTAGTTTCCTTTTCTTGGACATGGGAGAGTATCTCCCATGTCATAGCATGTATGGAATATGATAATTTCGTACTAAATTCTATATCGCTTGTTTTTCCACCTTGTGAGAATTTGGTTTCTTCTTTTCTGCATGTATGGCTGGCCACCTTATGTGTATATTTTATGCTCTTTTGCTTGATCTAAGAAGATAGGTGGGAGAGTAAGGAGGTACTCTCTTGGCAACTCCTTCTTTACCATGAGAGTAGAATGTATGGAGTTGAGGAGTAGGTTTGTGATCCAAAACAAAATTCATACATGGGAATGTTGAATTGAGTTAGGATCATTGGACTTGCATCGAGAGGTGAAGTGCAACACACAACCCTACTTTAAAACAAGTGCTTAGTATGTTTAAATTTCATGCTCCTATGCCGTGCTATGATGTGTTGGTGAAATCCTAAGTCCAAGATACTCCCATATCTGAATTTTAATCTCTTTAGTGATCCGTTTATTGTTTTCTTATTTTTGAAATTTCGAGTTTAATCAACCAAATCTACCTTTAAAATGATGTAGATTGTTGAACCCTAACAATTTTGTGTTTAATTGATTTACTAAATCTCCTTGTGTTCGACCTCGACTACAACTACTTCTGTATACTTGCAGAAATTGGTTAGTTGAGTAAAAAATCTTTTCTAAGATTTAAACTCGTTAGTGTAATAAACCAACAGGATGAAATATTAACATGTGAGGGAAGATTCACCATGAAGTTCTACACAAAGAAGCTAAACTTACTTGATTTCATCATATCTTACATAGAGAAACCCTAGGTCAACATCTCTATTACTTTCTCTACTCAAAACCCTAGCTCTCATCTCTCTCAAGAATTTCATTTCTTTGATAGGAATGATGAGTTCTGAGAGATCCTTGTATGTTAGGTTAGTCATATAGATGAATTGAGGTGCTTAGAACAATTGCAAACAAGCCCCTCATTGTATTTTTATTTTGCTCAAACTGGTTGTTCGGCTGAGTTATAAACTCGACCAACACCACACTTTTCAGAACTCAAAGATCATCCAAAAATTATGAAATTTTATCCGAATGTCTGAAATTGAGTTTATAAGAAATAGTATACATTTTATGTAATTTGGAGTTACCAATAAATAACTAAAAATAAAATATTACACTATATATTACAGTCAACAGCATGGTCGGTCAAGTTTATCCTTCACACAACTCGACCGACACCCCTCTTTGTAGAGATAAAAAATCATCCACAAATTATGTAATTCCTATAATCGAGTTTACTTACTACATTTTAAATTTGAGATCCACTGGATATTCCAATAAAAATATAAAACTCAATTACCACACTGTTATATCAATCTGAAAATATGATCGGTCGAGTTTGAAATTCGACCGACAAATAGGTCAAAACATTCTTCACAAATTTTGATATTTTTTTAGTAGTGCTCACATTGGAGATATCCAAATCATATCATAATTTAAATAAATCAGAGTTACAAATAAAATACTTAAAATCATTTAGTGAGACACTATACTTATCAAATTCTATATTCATATGTCATCAAAACCCTAATTTGGGCCATTTAGGGTTTCCAAATGTTAACCCTAATTATGTGGATCAAAGTATAAACATTCTCATTATATTTAAAATATCAAAACTTAGCTACCATCACTAATCAAGCTTTTAAACAATGATCAACTTAGTGAAGCATACAATCATCTAAGTAAACCCTAATTATATGACTAATTTGAAAACAGGTCATTACAGATCTAGTCATAGAAGCCATAAAAACATAAAGATTGTTAGACCATCAGAAGATAGCCTTGTAGTTGAACTAGAAAAAGGTATATAGCTAGACAAACCATTGAATGACATCACCTTAGTGAGACCATCAGAAGACATGGGTGGTTTGGCCATCAAATCGCAAAGTGTGTGAACCCATCAGATCAAGTGCTCTACTGAGCCATAAAATGGCTTGTACAGTTGGAACCATTAGGTTTCTAAACCTAGTCAAGTCATCAGTTTCATGTAAAACAACCAAGTTCTCGAAGGCCAGTTGAACCACCAAGAGATAACCAACTAGACCACCAGCTGACTAAGTCCTAGCCATTAAGTTTCCAAGTTTAGTGAAACCAAAGGTAGCTAAGGCTCAAGAAAAATCATCAAGTTTATCCAACCATGAGTTCTTGAAGATCAGTAGATCCATTAGAAGAGTGACATCTAGGAAAACCATCAAAAGGCGTAACACAAAATTTGGTGGTCACCTGGGCCCCACTACCACTAGTGACTTTAGTATCAAAGCAAGGGGGGGAGGTCCAGTACTAAGTACAATCTTATAGATATATAAACCCTAGCACCTATGCTCCTAGAGATAAGGCAAAAAAGCTAATAACCATCTGAAGACACTCATCATCTTCAACCTCCAGCCATCATATGCCAAGCAAATAAAAAGAAGGCTTATTTAGCATCGACGAAACACAAAAAGCTCAACACGATGATTGCCATGACGAAATCATAGTTATCACCTACAATCATAGGATCCAGACGACCTTCTGACAAGGCTGGAACAACATGGAGCCAGTCAACAACGTCCAAAATTGGTAAGCACCTCCATTTCCCTTTCTATTACACTTTCGTAGACACACCCCTTTGTTTTTCTCATAATTCGATACCATCTCTCTGACAAACCTCCACCACCTTATTCTTCCTTTACTTCTACCTTTTCATCTTCCTAGGAAAACCATCATAAGACCACTAGAGGACCATGGCCTCTTTGCCTTCAGTCTGTAAGCCATTGGTTTCCGCTTACCTCATTCCCCCTTCGCAACACAGAGTAAACTATAAGTTGTTTACTTTTTAGGAAGAACCATCAGATCACTTATCTTCGCTCCTAAGTATACTATTTCTTCACAAGCTTATTCACCATCGAGTTTCTCTTTCTTACTTCAGATCAGTTGACCACCAATACCATGCCTAGAACTAGGGTTGAGCATTAGGTTGGGTTGTTGAGGGTCTATTAAAGCCCAGACTCTTACCCGAATTTCATTATTAGGCCACAGGTTGGGTCATGGCCCGACAATTTTCACACTTCTTAGGCATGAACCCAACCCATATTATATACTCGGGTTGTGGGATGGGTTTGGATCTAACTCGTGTTGATATTATTTTATAGAATACAAATAGTGACATACTTGTATTTTTTGTTTCTTTCATCAAAAGCAATTTATATTACAAAATACAAATAAGTGTTATTTGTCAATGTTAAAATTTTAAAACTCTTTATGAAGGTTTGACATTTTGGTCAAAGAGTGGGATGGATATTTTGTTAAGTTAATTTAGAATGGCCATTGAACATCAAAGTGATTCAAGAGGGAAGTTTCTCATTGAATTTTTGTTTTGTCTATATTGCAATTAGGATTTATGTATATGAATCACTTTTTATCATAACATATTATTAATATTTGTCAAGTAGTAAAATCCTTTTCCTACATTGGAAAATAAAAAGTCTAATTGAGTTGCATTGTTGAGTAAAAAGGCTCATGAATCCAATGTCAAATATATGTACATTATCTAGTGAAGGGAAAAACAATTTAGGAGGACAATCACCCATTACATGATTGCCTTTTAATAATGATACTTAGTAATTATGTATACAACTTATTATTGTAAAATGTAAATAAGGTAAATCAGTATATTGTATGCAACATTTGGTAAAATTGTTTCCACAATTTAAAGAAAGTTTACATTATTATCATGGTTGGCCAAAAATGAGGCACCAAATAAATTGGGATAAATCATGTGAATTAACATAATTGAAAATAAATGTAGAATAATTAAAGTATGAAAGAAATCTGTGACACCCATTGTCCATTGAATTGTGGCCTTTCCATCGAATTGTGGCCTTGTAATTAAACAATCAAGAGTTATGTTTCAGAATTTTCACTTTTCTTACCACATTTAACTAAAATAAACAACTGTGCCGTATAACACATGATAAATATGAAACTACACACACATATCATTATTCAGGAAAGCGGCATGTGGTGTACAAGCGGAGGGGGTACTACATAGTGTATATGTGATATGCGGGAGTATATACAGGAGTATATGCGGTTTTGAATTTTTTCTTTCAATAGACTAACTGTATATAAAATGATATATTGAGATCACAAATAAAAGTATAAATATATACATTAGTTACTACTGTATATTTATGTATATATATACGAATATGCATGCATGATATGTTTATATATATGTCCATATATGGAATGTGTTTGTAATATATGTACAAATATTAAAATGTATGTATATCAATGTATGAATGTCTGTAAATTTGAATAAATCAAAATGTATACATACATGTCCAAATATGTGTTTGTATATCTATGTATAACATATATGTTTGTAAATTTGAATAAATGAAAATGTATACATACATGTCCAAATATATGTTTGTATATATAGGTATAACATATATGTATGTATACATATGAAAATGTCAAAATGTATTCATATAAATCTACAAATGTTTGAGGATATTGTTGTATGTATTACAATGTATACATATAAATCAATGACTATATATTTAAATTATAATATTTAATGAAATGTAAGTGTATATGTATGCATGTATGTATAAAATGTGTGGACATAAGTTGTGGGCTTTTCAAAAAGCAGAGTTTAATTGGCCGCTTAATCGGCCAAGAGGGAGTATATGCGGCCCATGACCGCTTAATGGATTGATTAGCAATATGCGGTGCGGTAGGGTGACTGAATAGGCATAAGCGGGAGTATATGCGGATGTGTAGACCGATTACCCAAAAAGTGACATATATATCCACATAATTATATATATCCATATATATATATATATTATGTATATATAAGTGTGTGTGTATACACACACATATACACATAGATAAACACACACACACATGTGTGTGTATTGGGTCAGGTCTTTGGGTCTTCTGGTTTGGATTTACATAAACCCTAACCAACCCATATTAAATTGCGATCCTAAAGTCAAGGCTCTAGCCCACCCATATAAAATTGTTGGTCGGTTGTGGGCCATGTTCCATAGGTCAGGTTGCGATTCAAGTCGAGTTAAACCTAATGCAGTGCTCAACCCTACAAATAATCATCTATAGGTAGATACCCTAGCAAAACCATTGATTTGCCATCTTCCTTGGGAAGTCATCAGATCACCGATTGCTACCATCACACAAAAGAATTAGTTGACTCAGTTAACCAAGTTGACTAGAAACATCAGTTTGCAGTGTTCCTTAGCAAACCATTGGTTGTCTACCTCCATTGAAAAACCATCGAGTGTTTGAGATCCCTAGGAAAACCATTAGTTTGTATTCATATACTTAAATCTAAAATCTGAAAAATTAATTGTTGGCATAACCTTGCAAGAGATACACCAATATCTACATAGAAACCAATCATTGAAATGGCAAGTAATACAGGAAAAAAATCAAGGCATCAACAAGGGTTTGGTCAATCAAGAAAGAGAGACCAATAGAATTAGAGCCAGCATGACTTAGAACAAAATAGACAAAATTGAAAGATTAAAAGATGAAGAAATTTCTTATATCAAGATTCATGGGGATCCTACCCCAGAAAGCATCAGATCCAGGTTAGAAGTTGATACACTCAAAACAGTATGTGAGATGATTCCTGAAGAATCCTCTATCTCGAATGAGTTTAGGAGGACTGTGACTTATGAATATATGCCATCTAATAAATTCCATATTCCCAAGAAAAGGAGGGCACCAAGGCCCCACCCCAAGATAGATTGAGAAAAGTGACCAGGATGTCAGCATAGACAATACCAAAGAACAAGAAACACTATAACAAGTAGTTGTGACTACTACAGAGGTTCTCACCAGGATTTCTCCACCAACCATGAATGTGGTTTAAAAGGAACAACCTGATCATTATTTCTTGCCCAAAGATGACAAGCACATGGATCAATGGGACCAAATTATTGCAAAGAAGAACTTTAAAGACACAAGGTTTGGAGATGTGGACACCCTAGATAGATTGGATATTTATCAAAGGGTGAAGGATAGTCTGGAAAAGATAGGAATCTACAAAGTTTGCTTCAAAAATCACCTAATCTATAATGAACTCACTTTAGAGTTCATGTCAACTTTGAAGAAATTGCCGATTTTAAAAGAAGAAGCAAATGAGTGCGGGAGAAATTATAAACTAGCAGTCTAAATCATCAAAGTGGACTATATAATTACCGAGAATTGGCTCAATTCCATTTTCACTAAATCTGATGAACTAGCAGAAAGTGCCAACAAAGCTAAAGGATACAAAGAAGTTTGGGGCTTCCATACTGACAACACATGGGGGAAATTATTTGGAGAAAGAAAATATAGTTTGGGGCACTCAAAAGTTGCCATGATGCATGCTAGGTTCATAAAAGTCGTACACACAATTTTCACCAACACCATTTTCTTCATGATAGACATGGGGAAGGTGACCAGAATGGACCTCCGTGTCCTATGGAGCACCATGGAAGGCAAGACAATCAACATCAGATGAACACTAATTGATAGGCTCACAACAACAGTTGGACCAAAAGGCTCTCATGATTTCTACATGGGAGGCCTTATCACATATATGGTCCATCATTTAGGCTACCCCATCAAGATGAAGTTCTTTGTGAGATCTAACAAGGAGACACTATTAGATGCCAAGTATCTTACTGTGAGAAACGTATTGAGGAGGCAGAAGCAAAAATATTTGTATTGCTTCTACTGATCCAACAACTTCTTTCCCCTCCCCAAAGTGTGCAATTACGATTATGACAAGCTCATATTCAGGGAGGACAATATCCTAAAAATGAAGGATGGAGACAAACCCATCCAAACTATCAGTGAGAAAACACTAGTAGAACAATTGATGAACCAGTTTGAAGATACTACTACAAAACTAGTAAAGAAAAGAGTGATAGCATGCCTCCCAAAAAGGATGGAAACTAAGACAAAGAAGACAAAATCTCCCATACTCAAGGCAATAGATCTTGAAGAGAATGAAGTAGTTAATTGATGATTACACGCACCATTATTTTCCCTAGGACATTAGAAGATATAGAGATCGAACCTCCAATGAATACCCCTGATGTCAATGTCCTAGAACAATTTGATGAAGATGTGGCTGGTACTAGCCTTATAACAAACACACAAATTAAAGTATGGGAAATACCTATGGAACTAGAATAGGAGGAGGCCAAAGAACCTCCCACAAATGTGAGTGTGGCATCCCACCACTGTATGCCTAAGTAATCATATGACAATGTTAGGGTTGGTATATCAACCAACTAGGGAGGCAATAGAGAAATAATGGATACAAGAAGAAATGAACACTTATCAATCAACATATCCGACTGGGAGATTCCAGAGAAGTGAATACCAGAAAAAGAACAACCGCTGCCAAGCTTCAAGGAAGAGCACAACATACATAGGAGAAGGGGCCACAATGAGTCAATGCATGCAAATGGTGTAGGATAAGAAGCAAGATTGATGAGGCGTTAGGAACAACCACTATGAGCACCTACTATAACTAAATTCATGGAGATAGGGCAAGACACTGATAGCCTCTGTAAAATAGTCTCAATCTCTACTCTAAATATTTTTATCTTAACTAAAAATATGTCTATACTAAATATGTAGGTGGAAAAAATGAAAATTGACAGTCAACTTTGCTAGGCCTGCTACAACATATGCAAATTCTATCTACAAATCAAATGCAAGTCATGGAGACCCTGACATGAATGTCAAGAGAAGTTTCCCTTCTCTGATAAGAGTGGGGGGAAACTTACACCAAGAGAACAACAAACTATGCACCAAGGCAATGAAGTGGAAGGAGGCACCAATGCCATTACATTTCAGTGATGAGGTGTTGCCGAAAACACAACAGATTACCAACACAGAAGTGTCATCTTAGATGGTTACCACCATCAACATCCAACTCAAGGAAGAAATGGCACTATCAAAGATACATACGAGCAAGGTTGCACCACATCTAGGAAATGATGCCACAATAGATTTGTCTACTGAACCTAGGGATGAAGATTCCATAGGGAATGAGGAAGTGTCCATTGGGGAAGATGAACCCTCAACTCCATAACCTTGCTAGGACAATCCACTAACAACAACCAAGAAAGGGAAGCCAAAAAACTAGCAAATTAGGTCAGAGATTATGAAACAAGTCACTTCTGCCAAAGATGTTGAGGTAACCAGGGAGAATGAAATCATTCTAGTATGGCCAGAAGGAGGGGAGGAGGCACCAAAAACAACTTAAGATATAATGAACATGATAGATCCTCTATTCAACTATAAAGTTCCACCAGCTCCTATCAATTACGAAGCCTTCATCAACAAACTGCTATTGGATAAACCAATGAAAGGAGACATCCATCCAAATCCTTTTGTGGTGAATATGGAAGATCCTGAAGCTGAAAATGAAAAAGGAACATGCATTGCATTTTTGACAATTCACCAAACAAACTGGAAAATCCATTGTTCCCCAAACCACCACTAGTTGCAAATAAAAACCTGGTAGCACCACCGCCACTGATGTGCAAGATGAAAGACATGGACATGACATTAGTGTAGAGAATATTTCTACATGACAATAATGTGGTGACTAACATCCTAGATGATGATAAATCGGGAGAAGGCATCATCTACAACAAGAACTGATACAATCTGGCAAATACACCATGTGATCAACATTTAGATATAAAGAAAATATCAACAAGGTCTTCTTCAAGGTTCTATGTGGTACAATAATCAAGGAATATGTATAGAGACATGATAGAGCTGATATTCAACACCACATCCACTCTTGCTGCTCAACTATAGAGAATTACAAGGTTCCATTAGCTGAAGAGCTACAAGAAGTAATCTATAAAACAAAGAAACTACAATATATCACTTCTCTTTAAAATCCTTGGATCCTTGGCTGCTGATTATGGTGGATCTCTCCACATGATAAGTCAAACTCTACAATTTCAATTCCAAGGACCTGCCATGTGGAGGGATGATCTTTGAAATGCCAGAGTCAAGGGCAATACATATGATACCAACCTGCCTCAAATGCCTCATCTAGAGGATAGACGGGTGGTGCGGCCCAAACTAGAGCAAATTCCACATTGAATGTAGTGAACCCCAACAACTGCCATATTTAGGGGACAACACCTTCATAGTGCTTAGGACCATTAAAGTAATTAACAGGAGAATTCCTCTCGAGAAAATTGCTAATGAGGATTTCCATGCATTAAGAGGAAAGTACGTCATGGAAAACATTCAAGACAGACAATTTTTTTATGAAAAATGCATGGAAGACATACCCAGAAGGATGTATTCACTAATCCCCCTTCTAGAAAGGACTCCATAGAGGGAGAAAATAAAAAACTTTCAAAAAGAAGAAGAAACCTCACCTCCACATGTAAGCATGGATAGCGCGGTGATCCCGCCTAGTCACACCAAGATCTTCTCCTCTTCCAAAAACATCTATCCCTCCCAACTCACCCTTAAGGGAAATGGAAACTAGACCACTGGCTCCCAAAGTACCTACTGAATTGCCCATAGTGAACAACTCAAAAAAACACGGGCCTGAAAGATCTACCCTGCCACCTCAACATGAAATCCATGCACAAGAGGCAGAGGAAGAAGTTGCATCACACGATGTAACCAACACCCTTACCGCACCCAACCAAGAGGCAAAATAAGAGGGGGGTAAATAAAGATGTTGTAACCAACAATGGCGACGAGCTAGTCCCAACTGATCTGGTACAACCCACTTTTAAAAACTTTAATAGGAACACTTGGTACGGGTTATTGATTGAGGACTTCAAATTCATCATTAAAGATCAAAGACCTCATGAATATGAATCATCATCATTTTTTAATGGGACAATGTTCAAGTCCTCCATCCAGACCTCCATGAGATACTTAGGATAGGTGGTTACATGACAATCAAGTCATGTCGGCCTACCAGTTACTCTTAGCTGACTAGATGGATGATGTTTACATGGCCTTCTATGATATCGTTGGGGACATCATTCATAAGAAGGAGTCTAGAGAATTCCAACGTCTTATCGATAACTAGAAATACAATGTCCCACATTTCATTTTTGTTCCTATCCTACATGACGGACATTGGATGCTCCTATCAATTGGTACCAAGAAACAAATGACAATCTTCAACAACAACTCAGATGCCATGTTTAGCATGAAATGAACCACACCTATCACAAAAAAGATAACACCATCACAAAATAGTAAGAAGCCAAAGTGACTACAAGAATTGTAGATCTAATAAGGATGTATGGAAAGGGCTTCCAAATGAAGGTTTAAAGTTCAAGAAACCACAATTATACCATAAGAGCCCACAACAAGAACCAGGATCCAATGACTATGATTTTTGTGTTCTATTATAGATGCAAATGTTGGCTACTTCAGACCAGAAAGTGGAGTATTATCAAGAATATTATTAGCACCACCTTCATGGGACATATGAGATGAAGATTCTTACATCAGAATGGACATTGAAACGATCACAACATTAAAACACATATTCTTGATCAACCTCATTCTGTGACACGCTAGGGAAAGGGTGCATGATAAGTTTGGGGAGGGATCCAAACAGACAAGCTTGGAACGTTTGCTAGCCCATCCTCCGAATTTTTTGCATTGCCCATTCTATTTCTTTCTTGCCAAAATCTTTAATGAAAATTTTCTAAAACCTTAAGTGTCCAGAGATATTGCCAATGTATATGTTTTGTCTCTTTAACCAAAAAGGGAAGTTTTCTAGTAGATAAAATTTTTGAAGGAAAATTTTGAATCCAAATTTCCTAGACGTTATGCCATCCTCACCTTAGAACTTCTTGTATTTAGGCTAATTCTAATCATAATCATTTCAAGAGTGATGTTTTGGGATACTAATTCATCTAATAAATATCTAGTTGAGAATATCTTCACATCATTCTTATCTCGAGATACTATAGGAAGAATAAGAACATTGTTATCCCAATAGAAATCATCTAAAATAAGGAGGACCTCACATAACACAACATCGACCGACCACCCAACTCCTAGTACAGGTTGGAAAGTATGAATGCCTGAAAAAGAGAGGAAACAACTACCCTTTCTAGTGCTAAATCCCCACTTTGGGAACAAAAGAGGCTCGAAAACCCACCTTTCTTAAAAAATCCCATTACCTAAAGCCTTTTGAGCAAGAATAAAAGTTGATCGTGAATAAAATTATGAGAGTTGTGCCCAAAAAGATGCTGAAAGGCTCTGCTCGAGCGGTGTATAGTTTTACTCAAGAATGTAGATATGTCATGTCCCATAGTGAAGCCTAGAAGCAAATGAATATTCACTTGTCTTTTTACAACTATCTCACATAAACACCTAAAACTACATTAGGAATTTTAGTTGAGTGACATTGTCTTGCAACAACACTCATGTTTGAGTAAGCCCTATAAAGACAGTATATATAAGTAGCCTTGGCTCACCTTTACACCATTAGCTAGTACTACTAAAAAATAAAGGCTGGGTGTGAAAGATACCTCTATGGAATTTTGCATTAGCACACCTTGGAAATGAGATTGGGAATGTCTTGTGAAGGGGACACTCCTTCTGAGAAGAGGATATGCCAGACAAAGGAGGTCATGCAACTCTAGACTAAAGGGGGAGGAAATTGGGAATATAGTAAGTAGTCTGAGCTATTCCATAGATATCTTGACCTAAGGATGATATGAGGACATGGTTAAAAACACTAAACAAATAAATAACTAACATTCACTTGATGCATTGATTCTATTTATTAGCTTGGGGACAAGATAGACTCTTAAGTTTGGGTGGGGGTGAAAACATCCATTTTGTGGATATTTCATGCCTAATTTTACCCTTAATTTCCCCCAGAGTTAACCTTTTTCATATTTTGCTCTTGATACCAACTATACCTTTATTGGAAGATAATCACTAATTTCTATGTAGATAGATTGCCACGTGATGGTTTTTTTAATGGTGCAGAACATCCTTTGAATTGCAACACAAATGGAGACCTTCCACAACCTCAGAACTAAGTACACACTAGCAGTGTCCATCCATCGGTTCCCAAACTAATGGTCTCTAGCTGAGTTTAGATCCACCATCGGGTGGATGATAAATCCAACCATTAGACCCCGAGACCGATGGTTAGTAAGGTAATCGATCAAAACTAATGGTCCATTAAAGAGCCGAACTTGGTGGCTATGATATGACAAGACGACTGCACACCTACACAATACATCAAACGATGAAATGTAGGGATTCAAGGTGGAGTTGAATCAATGTTGGGACTAGATAGTCCAACTGATGGCATCCCAGTACATAACTGGCAACCAATGGCAGTACTGACATCGATCATTATAGATTGTTAGGCGCGTGCCCTGAGGCACGTGTTTAGAGGACTTGAAGTGCAAGTAAATTTCCCCAAGCACCGCCTCGATCACCAAAATGAATCCTATAAATATAAGACCCCATGCTACAAAGATGAGGTCATGAAGTGAAGGAGACGATAGAGTGTTTTTGCATAGATACCTTGTCATTGACCATTGAGTTATGCCATCTGCCATTGGTTCATGGCCTCCAAGGATGAGAGTCCAAGGGATAACCCACCTCCACATTCACCAATCATCTCCAAACTTCTTCTTTGAGAGGAGGGAGAAGGAACAACCATCATCACTGCTGACACAAAATTTAGATTGAAGAAGCTTTCCATCGACCTTGACCAATCTGTTGTCACTATTGGCGTATCTTCCTTCTTCTTCTGTGAATTAGTCCACCTTCTTTCATCCCTTTCATTCCATTTCATCTTCCACCCTCATTTATAACCAAAAATGTAATCCCCCCAAGTTACTCGTCAACATGAGTGGCTAAACATATCACTTGCGTTGGGAGTAGCCACTAAGGCTCTCCCAACATGTAAATACTTATATCCATTGAATCTATGCTCTTTGAAAAGTTTATCTTCATACTCTTGGTCTTAATTCTTCACTTGCTTTATTAGCTACCATCTTGTGTTGTTTTATTGTTGATAACTCAAAAGAGTAGTATCAACCTATATCTAAGTATTATGGAGTTACATGAATGCATGAGAATGTTAGAATGATTAATATAATGATCATACAATTTTAGTTGCTTGTTTTTTTGCCATATCAAGAGAGAAACAACCTCATAATCTAGATCTATCCTGAGCTCGAGAGAGGAGGGAATAGACATTAATGACAATTGCTTGTAAACTTGATAAGGGTATACAATAGGGGTGAGTTTTGCATGTTGATGAGATACCTTAGATAGTGAAACCCAATCCAAGTTTCCTATCCATACTTGATGCCCCATTTTTTTACTTTCTTGTTCTTTTGGTTTACTTATTGATTTGTTTTACTTGATTTTTAATTGTTTGTTGAAGTACCACCATTACATAAGAAACACAAAAGTCTATCCCACCCTTTGTTTGGTGAAAATAAGCTAGGGATCTCATTTTTTAACGCATACCACCCTTGTCCCTCTGGTTTGACTGTGATTTATTACATCAGATCCCATATTATCATTGTAGGGGGCTGAGTGTCAGGTTATAAATTTAAAAAGTCTGATTTCTCTTGATCCACTTCATTTCAGACGTGTGATTTAGCCTGATCATCTTCCCAGGATTAAGAAGGGATACAATGTTGTATTGGTTGTAGTGGAGCATTTGACAAAGTTGGCACAATTTTTAGCCTGCAAAAACCACCACCATAGTTTTTTACCCACATGTGCTATACATCTAAGAGACTCTACATATTGATGGAGTTCTAAGATCCATCATCTCTGATCATAATCCCAAGTTAACCTCCAAGTTTTATAAGCAAGTCAGAAGAATTTTAACATGATAATAAGGTTTTTTACTGCCTATCCACCTGAAATAAACAGACACTCAAAATGCACAATTTGTACCATATAAGAATTATTAAGGGCTTGTGTCCTAGACTAGGGCAAATTGTGGGGACAATGTCTTCCTTTATATGAGTTTTCCAATAATAAAAGTTACAAATCCAGTGTCCAGATTCCCCCTTATGAAGCTCTTTATGAGATGTTGTGTGAATCACCACTTTGTTGGGACAACAGAGGCAAAACGACCTTGTTCAAATCATAAAGCCCACAAATATACATGGATATTGTTGCCTTTATCAAGTAGAGAGGTGGAAGAAAGCCTGAGATTGGCATAAATCTTATGTAAATACGAAGCAAATGGATTTACACTTCTACGTGGGAGACCGTGTGTTTTTGACAATCTGACCACTTTATCCTGTAGCTAAACACCATGGAAAATTGAGTCCTTGATAAGTGGGTCAGTTTGAGATTTTAGAACGGATTGGTGAGGTTTCCTATCATCTTTCCCTACCACATCAGTACAATATGATGCATGATGTGTTCCATGTGTCCGATATAAAGGACCATGTGAAAAATCTTTCCCATGTGTTGGACATCGAACCTTTAGATCTCCTAGGTAGGTTTACCTACCCAGAGGAACATATGGGGATTTTGGATTAAAGGTGAAGGACTTCAATACTAAGACAATTGAGATGATTACATTTCTATGGAAACACCATGGTGAGGATGAATCCACATGGGAGTTCAAGATAGATATTGATAAAGCAAATCAACATCTTTTCCTTAGCTATGTCAAATTTTGGGGACCTAACTCATAATAAGGAGTGAAGGATGTAGCATCATGGAATTTTGAGACATTGGTAAGCCTTAATGTAATTAGTGCATATAATGAATTTTGCTTTAAATATCTAAAACATAAGTCTTTATTCAACAAACTAGTCTCTGATGTGAAATTATTCCAAATCAATATCTATGCCTTTAGTATTTTGAGTGATGGATTGTATATGGTTTGTCACTGAATTATGAGATCATCAATAAAATTCTAAAACGCCAACGTTGAATGATATGGGTAATTGATTAAATAATTATACTTCCTTAAAAAACAAGTTTAGAGTATCATATAAATTTATTTTTGTCTAATACGTCTTCCTATGTAGGATAATAGTTATTGGAAAATAAACCTAAATTTTGAAATGATTATGAGTTAATATGTGACCTGGGGAACAAATAAAGCAATTACTTGAAAGAAAAGAAGTGGATGTTTATCATTCTCTTTTTGGTATCAAATTTTCCCTAAACCTATGAAAATGATTCTCTAATAATAGTCCTGAAGTTTAATATATTGGAGGTTTCTAGAGATGTAGGCCTTTTTTAGAAGTTAATGATACACTTGGAAAATAATTGATAATTACAATCTAAATCATATTTATATAATATATGAGATGTAAGTGTCGATCTAGGCCTGAACGTTTAGGTGTGACTGCATGCATCACTTAACCACAATCATCGATCATTGATCCAATGACTTGTTTGCACCATTACAGGAGTCCAACAAGACCCAAACTCAAGCCCAACCCCAGTCTCTCTCCACATGCCATAGTTTGACACTATTATTGTCACATTTTTCTTGGGAGGTTGAATTAAACACAATGACCCTTGGTGTGGTCATTATCTCCTACCATGGATATAATTCCCAATTATTAAAAAATTCAAGAGGTTAGGGCCAACTACCAATGCCTCCCCTCACAACCCAAGGCTATATCAGACCCCATCTAGTCTCCCAACATCTCCTACAACTAGACCCTATCTCCAGTTGTCTGTTAAGATTATTGCAAGTTACCATGGAGAACGACCATCATCCCTGGGGACTTCAACTTTTCCCTAGTAACCCAAAGTGACTCTAGCCAATCGACTTGGCTTGCGTCTTCACAAGGAGTCCAAAAAATATCTTCTAACATCTGGTAGGCCTGAAATTACCCAAACCTCAGTATATACTCTTCCTCTATCCTCCTACTTCCTATGTTAATTGTTGGCCTAGAAACCCTTCCCCTGACCACCACACCATGATACAAAGGGCTTTTGGCTGTAGTTACCAAGGCCAACAACCTGTGGTCAACCCTAGGTTTTTTTCCTTGGCTATCTACTTTAAATGCGAGCCATGGGGGACGACCCCTTCATACCCCTAACCAAATGACCAAACTAGGTCACCACATAGGGGAAAATAGGTCCTTTCCCCCAATTTAAACTCTAGCTAAGCCACAACCCACTTAGGGACGTGGTAGGTTGGGATTTGTTAAAATATGTTTCATTTTGTAAAAATCATAGAAAATCTACCATAACACTGTATATAGGCAACATACAAATCAAATTTCTCATAAAAATGTTAAATCTGAAATAATGGCTGCAAGTCCTAATTTATCCTTGGATTAAAAACATATACTATGATGCATAAATATAAGATGATGGATATATCAAAATCCTAATTTTAAGAAATAATGATGTGTATCTTATTCTATAAGATTTTTATGTGACATAACCCAACCCTACTTAGTGATACTGAGATCTCATTATTACTTTAAAGATTACAATTAACTATGATGACTAATTAGGGTTTCCTATCTTAAGGACTAATGATAAGGAAGACTTAGGGTTTTGAAGTGTAACCCTAACTCAGCTCAAAAATTACTCTAAATGCAGAACTTTAGGTCCAAGACTAGACCAAATCCACCTTAGTTTTATGTGGATTACACCATTGTTGGATATAACTCCATTGTTTGGTTTTTATGTTTGGAAAACACCTCTCACTGAAAAGGTATGTGGTTGCTTTATGAATAATCATTTATATTATATTTCAATGATTTCTCGATGTTTCATGATTGATCATATACTTAAACTTCTTTTTCTATTGATTTAAATTCAACAATAATGCCCTATTCATAATACATACACCCTAATTGTTTGAACCTAGAGTGCAATTTTTTAGTGTAGTTTAAGGAGATAAATACTTCCAAAAACTAAGGGATAATCATTGAGAAAATGATTGAAAATAAAATGATGATGTTATGACAAAGTCCAATGATGGAATAATCACCATTGAATCCAATGATAGTTTGAAATCCTAAGGTCCATGGATGGAACAAGGGACTAGTATACACAAGTAGATAGAACAAACATGAGTTTGAGATTTAAACTAAAAATGCAATCGTGGATATTGTTAATATTTTCTTGATATTCATGTATATCATTGTCCATAGTTGCACACCATTTTGTTTGCATCCACATACACTGTATGGAAATATGCTAACCGTGTTATTATTTGTTGGTATTTTAGGTTTTGTATCTTTATTTAAACCTTGAATAAATGGACTTCGTAATGAATGCATCTAAAGACATTAAGGCTACAAACATATAGATGATTAGTTAGAAAATAGTAGTATTTCCTTTTGTGTAGAAATATTCCTTTTGAAACTTTATGTAACTCCTTCGAGGAGCATCTATCTTCCATTTATTCTCAAACAAAATTTAAGATTTGAATTTTTTTATTATTATTGGTTGTTTATTAGTTTTGGAAAGTAGAGTAATGATCCTTTCTGCCTTGGTCCATTTTCAATGGGGTTAATAGGGGTAGGGGATGTTACCATATCCAATTAGTCAAATATGAGAACAATCAATTCCTTAAGATAAACAATAACATTATAGATATATCCGCCCTTGGGGGCAATCTAACGTACATTTTTGAATAAGCATGAATGAGGGGTAAACTTTCCTTTTCAAAAATTCATAATAGATCCTCGAAACCACGAAGATAATTGT
This sequence comes from Alisma plantago-aquatica, assembly GCA_963693085.1. Classification (NCBI taxonomy): domain Eukaryota; kingdom Viridiplantae; phylum Streptophyta; class Magnoliopsida; order Alismatales; family Alismataceae; genus Alisma; species Alisma plantago-aquatica. Next base: position 429,549,546 of record OY856414.1, read on the forward strand.
TTGATAAATAGAATCCAGGTGTTACATTAATGTATGCATACACAAAAGGCATTAGAAGGAATTTTACATTTGCACTTCAAATTCCGTTTGAGGTACCTACCATGCACCCATTATACCAATCTTTATCAATTTTACAACTTCAGATAAAATCACCTTGGTAAATAAATTGACCTTCATATAGAACACCTTTTTATCATATAAAATGTTTGCTATCTATTTCATTTTTATTTTAATCACATAGAGTTTTTCCAATTCATTCACTACTTATATAATATTTTGGTTCATTGAAGAGTGAACATGGTCTTAGATTTACTAGTTTTAGTCACATAGAGTTTCTTCCCATATATTAATTCATTGTCCAGCTAAAATAACTGAATATCTATTTCAAATAGAGAAGTTATTGATATCAGATTGCATCCAAGTTCTTCAGTTTGAGTTTTATATACATTTCACATTACATCCCATTTTAGATTGTTAATATCATATTTAGTTAATTAATTGTTGGTGCAGCTGGTATGGAAAACAACAAAAGTAATATTAGTTGTGAAAGTTTCAATGATATATTATCCCCATACTAAGGTGGTTAAAAATAAAAAATGTTTCCCCTATTAGTAAAATAATGATAATCTTAGTAGGTATGACAAGACATTTATCAATGCAACTGGGATTGTTAGAAGTAGGAGTGACAAGACATGCTCAATGACATTGGGATTGTTAGAAGTCTACCAAATGTTCCACTGTCGCATTTGGGTTCTAGTTAGAGGACCTTCACAAGTGAGTAAATTACAAGATAATTTATTATCACGACACCCAAAAAAAATATTCAAGATGTAGATACTTAATAAAAACTTTTGGCTCTGATCATTGTGACACCAACCTAGGCATCAATGTGTAACAATCATAATAACTCCAAATTGACAGTTGCCTTACCGTATATCTGTAATAGTGGTTGATCCATGCTTCACTAGCTTAGTCTTCATTCATCACATCGTAAGTGGTAAGATAAAACACACCATAATAGTAGATAAAAAGTCACATAGTTCATCATGTACAATGTTTATTTCTAAGTTATTTGATTTCATGGTATACATGAAACTTGCATTAATTATATTATGATTGAAAAGAACTAGCAAAATATTTTCCATATCACAAGTAATATTTTAATTAAATTCACTCATATGTTTTAGAGTTCTTCTCTTGAATCCAATATTATATAAATTATATGGCCACTACCATGTCACATCATAGTGTGTATAAATAATTACATAATTAATCTAATAACAAGATATCAAGAATAGGTGTGAACATACTCAATATCATGGATACTAAACATGAATACATTATTCTCTTCATCCATGGATGGGATTACCATGGTGGTGACTAACAATCAACATTGTCACCTATATTTATCACTCCATATACCTCAAAATGCTATAAATAGACCTCACCTATTTTTACTAAAAGAGGTTTCTCAATATACCAAACTTGGACATGCTTGTTTTTCCAAGGAATAAACAAAGAAATCCTATTTATGAAGGTTTAAATTACCAACAATATGCTTCTCTATCTCTAAAATAAGGCTCATTCCTATTATAGAATATGAGAGAACATAATCATGGGCTATGTGATGGGACTTAAGCCACATTTCACATCTTTGAAGTGGTATATACATAATCTATGGTCCTAGAAAGGTGCCATCTTCATACATAGAAGGAAAAATTATTTTATGGTGATTATATTTGATGATATTAATACCCATAAAGGGTGGTCTAATATGATTTTTGGTTCGTAAAGGGGTGTCTGATTCTTTTAAAGATTAGGTCTTAAAAGTTTCTTTGTAAAGGAGAGCCTAACTAATGTACTAGATTGGAATAAATATCTTATGTTCCAGTTGATCTCTACACCACTTGAATGTTTTCTTATATAGTGGGTTTCATGAAAATAATCTGATGACCATTGACATGCTAACAATAATGTGAAAAAGGCTCAAATTTTCTAGGTTACAAGTCCTCATGAAAAATCATTGATTTCAAATAAGAGATAGAACTTAGAAGAAGAATTTAATAACATGATCAAGGTCTAGTACAACAAGATGCCCCACATGTGCAAGCATTACTCTTAGTCGCCACCTGCATGTGTAGGCATTGTTGTTCTTTTCTACAAAACAAATTTTATACATTAAATAAAGTCAAATGGGAGGTCTATGTGGTTAAGTTGTTAGGGGATTCTCAAGTTTATAAGGCGATAAGATCAAATATATAGAAAAAAGATGATTAATTTTTACCTTAACTCCAAATCTATGATATTTATCAAATGAGAGGAATATCGCTAAACCAACACATCTCTTGCTTCTAAGAACCTTGACGCTGCATACCCGAATATAAACAAGAAAATTACACTCACATTCTCCTTCAAGTTTACATAAATGTTAGGATTATGTTTCCAACAATAAATAAATTAAGAGCGTTCTTGTTGATAAAGAAGTGGCTAAATCGTACCATCACCACTTCTTTAGGTAGGCATCAAGCATGAATTCAACATATACATCCACATTTCCTTATATAATTTAAGTCGATTTGTCAAACAATCCACAAAGAGTGTAAATGAGGGATCTCAAAGGAGTTATCACAGTTATAAGCATATTTATGAAACAAATTGCAAGGCAAAGTATGATCCATGAGTGAGTATATGTACCCAAATATATCAACCCAACCCTAAGATGACGTGACTAGTCATCGTTATACATTTCATATTTCATGGAACTTCTATTTAATTTCCTAGTTCAAATTGAAGAAATAACCTAAACCAATGCTTATTACCAATGCTTATTAAGAAATACTATGTGGAATTTTAATTGTTCTTTGATGTTTATGTGAGGAGTAATGTTTAATCCAAATGTGGTGTTAAATATCTCTCAAGAATTACTATAAATTCATGATAAGAATTTCTCATAATGAATCTCTACCTTTCAATATGGATATGACATAATGGATCAAGGTATTATATTTAATGAGATCTATATTCTAACTGAATACAAAGAAAAGATATTGGATATATTAGTGGTGAAAATATTGAAATATATTTGAAATTGATGAAAATCAAAGTACTGATGAAATTCCCTTTCACGCATGAGTTTACAAATTTTCATTCATATTTTTAGTCCTCTCTTGAATCCAATCAAAAGATCAACATGTCCATATAATCCTAACCATCATATATAGGCATGTAAGTTGTCTTGCACCTCTACGACAATCATATTCATAGAGAGAAATGTCACTCCTCCCAACTTGTTCTTTGTATCTTCATCTCTTCATGATTTTCTTCTCCACTGACTTCCACTTTAATTCCACGCCTATTAGACACTTTTGGAAGCACCTTAGATCGTAAGTAGCTAGAACTCATCTTCCTTTTGTAGTGGGATTCTGGAAATTTTAATACATTTATCCCAAAATATTAAGATCTAAATCTACATAGACCATCATGTGTATCTTTTCTTCCATTAGCTTCACATAACTAAATACACGTGTTTGCAAATTAGTTGAAGTCTTTCCTTATTTTCCCTTCTATACACTACACTACTATTCCATGCACATCACCTTCTTCTACTCAAGATTACTATATCCAACCTCCTCTAGAGTCTAATTTATGTAATAAATCTATTGTGAGAGATAAATTTGTCAATATAGATAAATTTGTCAATATTTCTAGCAGTGAATGCTCCATCAAGATGGATTTGGAACAAATCATCAATGTTGCTAATTTGGTTCCATAATTACACCCAAGGGTTTGTTTACCTGGTTCACAGGTTAACATATCTCATAATTGAAGTCTTGGCTATGATTAATCTATCTTCCCTCCTATTCTAGTTTGTTTATTATCTAAATTGTAAAAATTAAAAATCATGTAGTTATTTCATATAATTTGTATGTTAGGAAATTATAATTTTTTAGGAACATCTTGATATAACAATGAGTACTTGTTGATATTTTTTGAGACTTCAATGAAACCTTAATTATATAACAATACAAATACATAATGGAATATGTATATTTATTTTTACTTACTAAGCATACATGGGGTTATAAGAGTGTAACTTGTCTTGGACATAGTAAAAGAATATATTATATTATTTCTTGGCTACCATGTAAAAAGGAAGGTGTAGGAATAATAATAAAATAGAAATAGAGAATAGATAAACAAGATCACTATACCAAGTTGCAATTGACTAAGCATGTACTCAAAGTGCAATGTTTTTTAAGAAAGAGCACAAGACGATGTCACATGCATACAATGTTTTACAACAGAAGATGTACACATTGACCAAAATTAGTAGCACTAAAAATTGATTAAGTAATTTCTTACTTCTTAATAGAGAGATACAATACTATCTACCAACTTCTGAAATATATATGGATCATGGTATGACATACCAACTATTGAATGATAAAGCCCCACAGAGGTAGCATTCATAGCCCTACTTTCACCATTCATTAACCGCGTTTCATTCTAAATTGGTGGTTCCTTTCATAGTAAATAATGTGGTTTTTTACTTGGTGATCTTGTATGGACTATACACCTATTATGAGGGAGTTAATAGTGTTAATAAGATCCTATCTTCTTTCCCTTATTAATAATGTTCCAATGTACCTAGAATGTTGAAAATTATGTTGTAGCATACATATATCATTGTTGGAATATGATATCCCATTACCATGCTCTATTTAAGGAATTTATTGATATTCAAATTTTTGTACATAACATTCAAGGTCTTTGTATGTGGTATAAAATAGTCATTTTCATTAAAGGGTGTAGACTAATAGATGATGTAACCGGTTGCATCATCATCATATGGTGGGGCAATGCCATTCCCACATCTAATCCCCAAATCTACTATCTTATGCTCATGATTCTGATTGTGTCCTAAAAAACCATAACCATACATGTACCCAAAAACCTATCCCTAATAAAATTTAATGAGGTTTATTTACTACAAAGATTAAAAGAATCACACCTAGAATTGTCGGTATAGTATGCCTAGAGAGCCAATCATATGATGATTGTAATGAGGCATGTGATACTTGATTAGATAATAATAAAGGCAATTTCTGTCTATATGTTTTAACTATTTTTGAGATAATAGTATAACATGTTAGATGTCTAGAGAGTGACAATGCTCAATGACATATGTCTTCAAGTAAGTGACTTGAACAATGAGATCATACAGATGTTAAGAGCATGTACATTCTCACTATTGTCCCTAGTCGGTTGTTATTGTGGAAATAACCATAGAAATCAATCACACAAAAGACTAGAGTGTGTGTTGGTTGTTGATAAAATCTCATCAGTCATGATATATGATATCAAACCAAGCACATAGATACATGTTAGAGAAAAGTGTATCAGACAGACCCACCATAAGAGTGATACATGGAAACCAAACATGGTTAGTAAGGATCATCTCTTATAGTATTCGTGGTGACAATGATTCTTAGACTTGAAATCACTACACTTATCACATGTCGTTGGGTATACTTTGACACATCAAACGTAGTCCTGAAACATGGGTTGTTATAACGGTGATTATTGGGTGACTTTGACACATGGGGACTTGACTGTGAGTGATAGATATGGAATTTGTCCCTGCTAAGGGAGTGTGATATACTGGCCACTTGAGGAGTGAGACTGAGAAATGCATGGCCATGCAGATTTAAATCAATATATGATATTGAGCTTACATATATCTTAGACAGTCTACTCTGAGTTAAGAAACATAGATTGAACGTTTTTAGAGGATGACAAGTCCATGCCTCAAGTTCAATCTGGATATCAGTGACAAAGGAACTATATATTAATTGTAACACCAATAATAGATTGTATCTTTAAAGTTGTTCTCCAACTTTCCTCTTCACTTGGGTAGCATTGATGTGTGACTAGGCACCACTCTTTGCTTGTGATGTCATAAGTTTGTTATAGACATTCACTACCAATGTAAAATGGAACCTATAGGGCCACACACATAGGATTAACCTGGAAGAGGAGTTTATCCATGAATGACATTTAGATTGATTCCTAAATTGTTTAGGTACTCAATTAAACATTCAATCATTAGACTTGACTCAGAATCATCAAGTTCAAGTGTTTAACCAACTGATTAGAGTGTCAGATTGATTAAGAATTGCATTGACTGAGTTCTGTACAACATGGACCACCAACTGACCGGTTCACTGGGTGAACCGATCGGCTCATGGTCAGTGAGACAACCAGTTCACACTGGTGAACCGGTCGGTTCAATTCAACCAAACGAGCATGTGTTGGGTTTCTTAGTTTGTGAGAAAAGATCCTCGTTTGACTTGTTCAATTCGATTGGGACAATAATTAATCTTTGCATTAATTAGAAACGTATAAGGAAAGTAAACTGTGGGCAAGTCTGGGAAGTAAAATGACCAGTTCGCTGGGTGAACTGATCGACTCACCTGCCTAAATGACCGGTTTAGTTATGAACTGATCGGATCACCTGCCCAAACGACCGGTTCATTTATGAAATGATCAGTTCGCCTACCGCAATACAATCAGTTCATGAAAAATTCGGACCCTTCTACTCCCGTACAAACTTGGAACCCTGACCCTGCCCTCTACTACTCCTTGAAATACCAAAGCTGATAGAACCACTCCAAATGCACCTAAGGATAAAATTAGATGCTTACTTGAAGTATGCCAATGATGCCTAAGACATCAAGAACCTTATGTCGAGCTATATGAACTATGAGTTGCATAAATAGCTTAAAGCGTGAACATTCTTGAGATGGTTATACATCTTAAGAATCATGTAAAGAGTGAAAGGTATACTATCTTCAATGCAATATTTGAGTATAATCAGACAGATGGAGATCCAGTATAAATTTCATATGCTCAATATGATTGTGCATATAGATCGAATGTGATTTATTATAGGTCTAGAGTTGACCAAATATATGATTCTACAAATCATTGTGTGAATCATATATCCAGTTTATCAAATGTTTAGAAACTTGGCCAAACCATTGTCTGAAGTGCTTGGCATGCTGATGCCAAAGCATAAATGAAGAAAGGACAAAACCTATGATAATGATCAACAGAGTGAAGTCCATAGATAAAGCAAGGTCAAGAAGTGTTCTGAAACCAAGCTTAGGTCCAAGTCTTCATCACTCAAGATATGGAGAGGATTAAGTTAGAAAGGGAAATAACCTCTTTATAGACGATCTTAGGAAGATGAAAGAGAGATATAGATCTCTACTTCAGGACCTAAGAAGAAATAATCTAGAAACTGTGCGGAGCAAGACTTTCTACCATTACAGTTACAATATGACATTCATGGGCATATAATTGAATTAGTGAATTGCTATTATACATCTGCCATCAATAACATCATCATACATCTTGTATGGACAAGAGTGTAATGAACTGATGCTTCATTTCAAAGAAGTGATCTTTGATGGCAATGCCTATGTCTCATCAACTATACTTGATAGTTAAAGAGACAAATGTGTGTGACACATGTAATGAATGATATGATAACTCAAACTTGAATGCCTATAGAATAGTCATCTATAGTGAATAAATTAGAATTGCATTTCTAGAAATTCGTATGATGGTTATCTAGACTCAATTTGGTTATTGAACCAATAGAGACATGCTAATCTCATTCATTATGCAATATGACAAGTGAGAGAATGATTATTCTATTAATAATTATACATATTGATGTATATAGACCTTTTAGAATAAATACTAAAGGTAATCAATAGTACTTCAATATATTTACTGATCACCTTAGTAGATATGGTAGTTTGTATTTAATAAATGCAAACATGAATCTCTTGAAGTGTTCAAGGAGATCATAAATGAAGTACATAACAAACTTGTTATTAGTATTAAATTTCGATATGATCGATATGGAAATACTTTGAACCAAGAGCTTAAGAACCTTCTGGAAGATCATGATAATGTATCATGATGGACTCCACCTAAAACACAATGATATTGTATCATGAGAAGTGTATCAAAAAGAAGGAATCACACCTTGATAGGCCAGAGTGTGAATACCAGCTAAATTTCAAATTTCCTTTTGGGCACATGCTTACCACTAAAACAATGTACCATTAGTTCAAAAGACACCATATGAGATATGGAATGGGAAGTGTCCTGATATGTCTTTATAAAGATTAGGATTGAAAGCCTAAATAAGAAAAATGTTTCTTAAAAGGTTTTGTCCACAAATCGCATAAAGGTTATTTTGTTGAATACTACTTTGACATCCAAGTCCAATAACAAAGGTGTTTTGGATGGCTGCATTCCTAGAGGAGAACATAGTTCTAAAGGAATCAGTGGGAGAGAAAGTGGAAATTAAAATGTTCGAGATAAACATGAAAATGTTGAACTTAAAGAGGTACAATGGAATAAAGAGAATCACAAAATGTTTTGGAATCTCAAAGTTCCTTAAGTAACACACAGAACTCATGGTTCTAGTAGAACACACCTAAAGCTAGAATGATATATGACATCTTACGGACAAGAAGACAATGAGTTGATCATATGATGAGTCAACAATCTACCTAGAAGCTAATGAGAGCCAGAACCTGAGATATGGCTTAAAGCCATGAAATCCAAGATGGACTCCATGTACATCAACAAAGTATGACCTTGGTTGATCCACCTGAAGAAGTAAAACCCATAGGGTACTTTTGGGTCTTCCAGAAGAAGATGGACATGAAGGGTAATTTGGTTGCAAAGAGTTTCTTACAAGTTCAAGGTGTTGAACATGATGAAACCTTTTCAACAGTTACCAAGGATAAATACATCAGGATAATGCTTGCTATTGCAGCTTAATAGAAATTAAGTCCATGAAGCTGCATAGATCAATCTTTGGATTGAAACAGGCACCTTAATACAAGGATCTTCTATTTGATGAGATAGTCAAAGAGTTTGACTTGAGTCAGAATGAAGATGTAATGTGTTATTACAAGAATTTAGTGGGAGCATATATATTCCACATATTTATGGGGAGTATCATCCTTATACTACAAAAATCTGGCAATGAAGTGCATTCTAAAGTTTTAAAGAAGCATCCAATGTGATTGGAATCAAGATCCATAGAGACAGATCAAGAGGGATTCTTGACCTAAGAAAGAGAACATACATCAACAAGATGCTGAAAGGGTTCAGCATGATGAGAGAAAACCTATCCATGTTCCATGGAGTTAGTCTCTCAAGATTCAAGTGTGCCAATTCTTATGAAGAATAAGGAACACATGGATAGATTCCATATGCATTCACAATTGGATCTATCTCGTATGAACTCATCTTGTTATCTTGTATGTATTGGACATGACAAAAAAATATGAACTAATTATCTTGTATGTATTGGACATGACAAGAATATATGAACTCATCATCTTGTATGTATTGGACATGACAAGAAGATATGGAATCTAGTTATTTCGTATGTATTAAACATGATGAATGGAGATATGTCAAACTCCAGTAAGAGTTACTGGAATACCATGAAGGACATCTTTATGCACTTGTGAAGTACTAAAAGAATTAGTTCTTTAATTATAGTAATAAGGAAGAATTGGGTGTAAAGAGTTACATTGATGCAAGCTTCCGAAATGACAAAATTGTGTTTGACCTTGGAATAAGAATTGTTAGCTGGAAATGTTCCAACATAAGACACTTAATTAATTCTACAATAAGAAGTTGAGTACCTTAGTGTTACGAACACTATAAAGGATACTGTATGAATCTAGAAGTTCATATGGATGAACTTATGGGAGTTCCGACCATTGGTGACTCAATACTAATATTGTGACAACAATGGAGCTACTAGTTAGGTAAAGGAATTTCAGATAGCATACTATGTGACTTCCATCTCATACAAGCTGTCGTACAACGTGGGGATGTGAAACATGCAATATACCGACTTGAAGAAAATGTTGATTACCCGCTATAAAAGCACTTGTGTAATAGAAACATGATGGACATGATAAGATCACTTGGAATATGATTTGTGGGTGATTGGCTCTAAGTGCAAGTGGGAGTCTATCGGTATAGTATGCCCAGAGAGCCAATCATATGATGATTTCAATGAGGCATGTGATACTTGATTTGAAAATAATAAAGGCAATTTTCATCTATATGTTTTAACTATTTTTGAGATAATAGTATAACATGTTAGATGTCTAGAGAGTGACAATGCTAAATGACATATGTCTTCAAGTACGTGACTTGAACAATGAGATCATATGGATGTTAAGAGCATGTACATTCTCACTATTATCCCTAGTCGGTTGTTATTATGGAAATAACCATAGACATCAATAACAAAAAAGACTAGAGTGTGTGTTGGTTGATGATAGAATCTCATCAGTCATGGTATATGATATCAAACCAAGCACATAGATACATGTTAGAGAGTAGTGTATCAGATAGACCAACCATAAGAGTGATGCATGGAAACCACACATGGTTAGTCAGGATCATCTCTTATAGTATTGGTGGTGACTGTGGTTCCTAGACCTAAAATCATTGCACTCATCACATGTCGTTGGGTACACTTTGACATCATCAAACACAATGTTAAAACATGGGTTGTTATAACGGTGATGATTGGGTGACTTTGACACATGGGGACTTGACTGTGAGTGATTGATATGGAATTTATCCCTCATAACATAGTGTAATATCCTTGCCACTTGAGGAGTGAGACTGAGAAATGCATGACCATGCACATGTAAGTCAATATATGATATTGATCTTACATATATCTCAGACATTCTACTCTGAGTCAAGAAACACAGATTGAACATTTGTAGAGGATTACAAGTCCATGCCTCAAATTCAATCTGCCAATATCAACGACAAAGGAACTATACATTTACTGTAACACCAATAATAGATTGTAGGTTGAAAGTTGTTCTCCAACTATCCTCTTCACTTAGGTAGCACTGATGTGCAACTACGCACCACTCTTTGCTTGTGATGTCATAAGTTAGTTATGGACATTCACTGCCAATGAAAAATGGAACCTATAGGGTCACACAGATAGGATTGACCTGGAAGAGGAGTTTATCCATGAATGATATTTATATTGATTACTAAAGTGTTTAGGTACTCAGTTAAACATTCAATCAATAGACTTGACCCAAAATCATCAAGTTCAAGTGTTGAACCAACTGATTAGAGTGTCAGATTGATTGAGAACTGCATTGACTGAGTTCTGTACAACCTGGACCACCAACCAACTAGTTCACTGGGTGAACCAATCAACTCATGGTTAGTGAGATGATCGGTTCACACTGGTGACCAAACGAGCATGTGTTGAGTTTCCCAATTTGTGAGAAAAGATCCTTGTTTCACTTGTTCAATTCGATTGGGACAAGAATTAAGCTTTGCATTAATTTAAAAATGAATAAAGAAAGTCTATTATGGGCAAGTCTAGGAAGTGAAATGACCGGTTCACTGGGTGAACCAATCAGCTCACCTGCCCAAATGATCGGTTCAGTTATGAACCGATCGGCTCACCTGCCCAAACGATTGGTTCATTTATGAAATGATTGGTTCGCCTACCGTAGTATAATCAGTTCATGGAAAATGTAGACCCTTCTACTCCTACACAAACTGAGAACCCTGACTATGCCATCTACTATAAATAGAAAGGTAATGGGACTTCTCAAAACACACAACTCAGAACATCAGTTGCTCTGCAAAATTGTTGTCCTCTCTGATTGTGGTAATCGAGAGAGCCCAAACACGTTTTACCCATCCAGGGAGGAACAACGAGGGAAAGACAATTGCAGAAAAGTGACTGGTGGTGGGAGAGTGTGTCGGTGACTAGTACGTTGACAGAAGGGGATGACTCCTTCTAGTCTGTCCTTCAAGATGACTAGAGTTCTTGGTGGTTAGTGTGGACTATCTATAGAGGCGGGAGATTTCTGCCGCTCAGGAGGACGACTGTCAACCACAGTCCGAGTCAACACCAGGAGCTGCATAGACTCTATCAAAGACTAGGTGGTTGAAGGTCACACTAGTTGCGAGGTATTGTCGCTGAGTAAGCCTCAGGATAATGTATATCTCATTAAATAATCTTTCCTATTGCATAGTTTTTGATGCGATCTACTGGTTATGGATTTGTGGTTAGATTTTTTTTTTTCATTTCTGCTGCCTGTTCTGTCCCACAAAACCCAATAGGAACATCATCTCAAGTGAACATATTTGAATCCCAAACTGGATTCTAAATCTCATAGTTAGTGTAGTTGATTTTACCACCACTACATATTTTCTTCATGGGGCAAAACTCTTTTCTGGTTGTCCTCCTTGAGTAAGATAGTTTGTTTGTTCTTATATATTATGAGTAGCTAGTTTTTATATTATTGAGTCTCCTATAATATGTTGAAATTGTTTATATTGTTGGGCATGTGTTCTACTCATCACCATATGATGCGCTTTCTACATGGCAAGATGTTGTACAATTCTTTGGATTGCACTTACCAATAAATCCCTCTGTCTTAACTCTGGTAAATTTGCTACTACTTTGGATCATTGGAGCATTATTGTTCTCTTTCTTACCTTTTTTATTTTATTTGTACTTGGAACCATGCTAATGACTATTTCTCTTATTGTACTTCTCTTTAGAATCCCCAAACATTACTTATGAGTCATATCAATTTTTTTTATCATTATATCTTTATTTGCTTTCTCATATACCTATGGTATTATTCAATACTAACATGTGTACTAAGACTAGGACAAGGTGGACTCAAAGATTACTTGGATTTTAACGGAAGATGGCCATGTTCTCACTGTGAATTTGTTGAATCAAACTTTGTTTCAATCATGTAACTCTTATTCCAAGATTCATGCATGGATGTGTCATTCTGTATTTCCAATGATGAATTAATGTTTTATTCAATGTGCAACTTAAAGCCTTCGTGATTATAATAAATCTCAACATGGATAAAGCATTAAATATTATCAAAGAAGCCGGTGGATTTATTTTTGTACTTTATGTCACTATATAGCAAAGTTATATACCTCAAAACTCCATCATTATGAATTTCCCAAATCTTTGTAACCATTTACCAATATGATAAAATGTATGAATATCCTTATGACTTACAAGTATGACAAGCCACCTCAAAGCTAGAGTATACAACTCTATACGTAGGCCCAACCAATTTTGTTTACCTCTTTTCTATCTAGATTAAAACAACCCACTTATCTTGATTATTGAATTAGTTTCATATACGTTCGAAGTATATGTACATGGCAAAAGTAGAACTAATCATTAAAGCGTTTTCTATTGTTGGTCAAATCATACATAAATGAACAACGATATATAGAGTCCAACAAAGAGAATGCTCCCAATATAAATTCCAGATTAAGACCTACAAACAGTTTCGAGGTTTGTTCTTTTCCAGACACGAAATTTTGTGACATTGCCACAATGAGACATGTTTCTCCAATTTTGACAATTAGTAGCCTATCCTTGACCTTTTGTTTTGGCTAGTAAACATGAAATCATTAGGGAAGAATTTAACACATGGTCATTAGTTTGGAGGATAGTTCGATTCGTACTCAAGCCACCCTTATTGTTGCGAAATCAACCTTACTAGGAAAAAAAAACATTCAGTCGAGTTGTTAGACAATGGACTGGGTCAATCACGAACATGTACAGCCTTACACATAGATCTTGACTATGTACAGCCAATCACGAACATGTACAGCCTTACTCGTAGATCTTAATTTTTATTTTCCAACTTTTTTCTAGAGCTGAACCAAACCAAGATTTAAATCATATAAATAACTTGAAATTCTAGGAAATAACATTCCTATCGCTTTGACTCGTGATAGACCAATTTTTGCCAAAAGTTGATCTAGAATTTGAAGTAATCGGGAATGAGATCTTGAGGGCATAAAACATCATCATTACTGAAAGTCAAGGCATATGTGCGATCCTTTACTAGTTTGAGAGGCGAATTTGTGATCACTTGTCATTTGATGAAAAAATATGCGACGATTGTTGTACAATGAAGGACTCAGTTAAGTAGGAACATCTCACGTAATGGGACTCCAGGAGAAGAGGATGGCTAAGTAATTAACAAATCATATGTTGATCGTGTGCCCGTGTGAGGAATAAGGCATCCAAACCAATTGCTTATTGCATGGATAGTTAAAATTAATCGCGTTGTCAAGCTTAGGTAGTAGCAGCCCAAAATCTGGGGCAAATGTTGAATGCCCACAGTTGTATATACAGTTAGCAGGAGCGAAGCGGCCCATGGGCTGAACTGTTCGGCTAGGTACTACGGTTCAGTCCCGGTCTGAGTAAAATGACCTAACTTGATAAAGATACTATTTTCCTAATTCTGGGCTTGGATTGAAAATTTGAAGCTCTAGCTCTGCTTATCTGTTGCTATGGCTGATGTGGGGTGGGGGTCCTCGAATGACTATTTGAAATCGACCTAAGATGAAGGATCACGCAATGGGCGCTATAAGTCTATGACAGTACATATGAACTGACAGACCAGCTAGCACAGTTTGACGCTGTGACGATCACTCAGCATGTGATATTAGAATGATACTTTCATAGATTGAGAACCCTGGACCCTGGTCCTTACATATTCTCTTCCTGTCACTGGAAACTCTGCTAATAACCAGCAAGCTAAGCCAGAGTAACAAAATTCCACGGTCACGCACTGCTACCGTTATGTAATCCACAGACCCATACGACGACCTAGCTGGTGCGGCACAGTGATCCAGAATGCATGCACGCTTACGACGTGCTGACGCCACGCCGTACCGCGACAGGGAGAAGGAGGACTCGCTGTTCCCCATGTATTGCATGGCTAGCTGCTTCAGTGCTTCTGCTTCTGCTTCTGTGCTAACTTGCTGCACCCAATCTCCTTGGAACGCCGTGATGACGATGCAATACATACATACGTGTATGTATGTGTGTGTCTCCAGCATAACTGCGGGTGGAGAGCAGCAGATGAGCGTGATGATGGCCCAAGCAAAGCAGCAGTTGCCGGAAATGGAAACTGTAATATGTAAGCAGAAGGATTGATGATAAATGTGGTGTAGCGGAGTGGTCTCGGATGGTAGTACGTACTACTGGAGTCGTCTTACGTCAGACGGGGAAAGACTGATAGTTCCGAAACTCTGCTGCTGGTACTCGGATCTCCACGTCGAGTTGAAAAAAAACCCTCTCTCCGGACGACGACGAGTCACTGAAGGCGAGACGTGATTGAGTTGGGAACGAAGTTACATTGCTAGCTCGAGTGATGTACCGAGGAAGGGTTTGCCAAATTTCGTGACTGGTATCATCATTCTTACGTATGTACTTGCGTCAAGGCTCATTAATGTATGCTATACAGGCAGATCGGCCATGTGTAGTACGCACTCATTTAATGCACAAACATGTGACTTCCAAGTCAAGATACACCCTTCTTTTTCTTCTTCTTCTTCTTAACGAGGCGGTTGGTTATAAGTCGTACATCAAAACGGTAATACATCACCGGTACACGAAGTAAAGCCTAGAAGAAAAATGGCCAAGTAGATCACACAAGGGTAAACGAATTGGTAATACATCCAGTAGGAGCGAGCAAACTGCTCACAAAAGAGGGAACAAGGCTAACGGAAAGAGCCACCTATTCCATTCCAACGGGAGACAGCCAATTAAACAGATGATGATAATGTTCAAGGTTAATGCTGTGTAATGTTACTTGTCGATGTTTAGGCGACGAGCACAGATATCATCGATAAAAGTAGAATTAATCATGCGTAAACATCAAGTGATATAATCGACAATGTATCTCTGGATAACCATGAGTGGAATTTTCCAATATTAAATATCTGTATTTTTCTTAGGTGAAGGAAAACAAATTGAATCACAATTGAATTTATATGTAAGATGACGCTTGTCATGTATTTGACAAAAGATTAGGCTTTTCTTTCAGCAAAAAAGCAATTCTGAGTAAATTTGTCAAAAAAATCAACTTTTCTTTGTCAAACAATACAACTTTTGCACAAGGCTTCCCGTTATGCGTTCGGGTTAACATAATAAAATTCATAGTTAGGTTGATTTTAGATTTTTATATTCAGAATCTGGGTTAATTTTGGGCTTTATAAGATCTCGTCTAGGCCAAAATTGGGATAGACTAGCAAAATATCTAAACTATACAAAATTAAAATTTTGACACGTCTAGCTTATAGGTTGATTAAGAATCGAGTTTGGATCGGTTCTAGATTCTGAATTGGACAAACCGAGTTAGTTCCAAGTCTTAAATGCTAGTCTTGGTTGATCTCACGATTTAAATTACACAATTTAGATCAATTTTGGGATTTAGATTTAGCAATCATGACCAATTCTCAGTTTGCATAGAGTTATAAAAATACAGTTTGTGTAGAGTCAGGAAAACATAGTTTTGATATTGATTTCGGGAATGGATAGAGGAAACGAAGTATAGGTCCGAGTTGGTCTGAAGACTGATTGGCAGAAAATCTCATCAGCCATTTTTGTCTCGAAATTGGCTCGGACATATAATTTTAATAATCTTAACTATGAGTATGATTCCCGTTAATTTTATCTATCAAGTTTTTACTTTATTATGAAAGAATGCATTAGTAATTAATTGAATTAGACCCGATCTGATGGGGTGCTCGAGCTTCCTTTTTCTTTTATTTACTTATTTTTCATGAGGCCTTCTCCCCCATTAGCCACGAATGTTGATGCACCCCTTATATCTAAGATGGTGTTTTGTCAGAAAAAAAGATCTCATGAAGCTTCGCAAAGTAGATGTTGGAGCATTGAAGGTTCTTGGACACACAAAATCCGAAGGGTACAAAGAATTAGAATTTCACAGGACAGTAATTAGAGGATGACGTGCCGATACGTTAATGAGGACGACATCCCATGACGTTTTCGAAGTTTCTGTATCTAAAGATGGTTTAAGACTCCAAAAATTATAAAAGAGAAATGTAAGAAACTTTGCTACTCAAGGAAACCACACTTAGCAATCTGCAAATTTGCATTGTGTTTGGTTTTTCAAATTAGGTATGCTATACATGCAAAGCTACACATCACTGTTGTAGACAACTGACGTCATTAAACAATTTTATACTTAGAATGCCATGCATTCAAATAACTTATATGATTAGCGTAAGGAAAATGGAACTTGGGAGACTCTTATTAAACAACTTGACATGACTAAGAAATACCCATGGAACCAATATTCTCTTGATTTGAACATCGTGTCTTTCAAAACTTTCCACCCTTCTAATAAACGATCTGACTAGTTCTCTTGCTACTTACAAAGTATGGCACCTTTTGGTTGAGTTTTGCAGGTTCTAGATATGCATACACACACACACACACACACACACACATATATATATATATATATATATATATAAAGAATAAAAATAAATTTAGTAAGTATCATCCATATATATTATTTTTGTTTTCAACATGTTGCTCACTGTGACTACTAATGCATAAATCACTTTTGAATTTTACCGTTTATATAACAAATTTCTTTTGGTTGGACTTTACTGTCATGATTAATTTTGATTTGGGTTGGAAAAATAATTTTAGGATAAATAATGTTGTGTTGGATGTAATCTAAAAATGATTTTTCAAAAAATTGTATGTTTTGGCATTGATGAGTTTCCATATCATATTTCTTTTGTCATGTTATTGTAGAGAATATCCACCAAGCCCAACAACTTATTCAAATATATAACTATCTCTTGATTGTTTTTACTTAATGAATTTTTTTTCTAGTCCTATCGATAATCTGCAAGTACAAATGTCTCATTTTTTTCCAGTCCCTTTTTGAATATTAGCAAAAACCTATAGGATTGTCTCATATAGTGTTGACCTCTATTAGTTTTGGAGATTTTCTATTATATTTTATGATTATTCACTCTCTCTCTTAATAAAATTTCCTATAATTATTCCATCTAAAAGGGATGACTAAATATAAGTGATGCAACTAAACTTTAAGCAAACAATTCTATATTTTTGGTTTCTTATAGTCAGAACATGAAACAATCTTCATTGATATCCTTTTTTATTGCTATCTTCAAAGTTCAACAAATCATCTTATAGATTTACTAGAACTAGAAAAACCACATAATCCTTTTGGCATGTTATAAATATATAGAGGATTGCAAAATAATATTAGGCTCAAGTAGGTTCATAATAATAATATTATCTTTTTAAGGTTTGGTAGCCCACACCAGAAAAAAAAAGTGATCTCTTGGTCATTGGTTATAATAAACGCATGCCACAACATTTCCATATGCATACATTTCTAGGATATATTTTGTTGGACATATGTACATTGTAGTAATTATTATTGTTATATATTAAAAGCTCTACTACATAAAATACAACTTTTTCTTGCTTCTAACTTTATTTCAACCTTTTGTGGAAAGAACTTACATGTTTCTGAACAATATTAAATAAGTTGTTACATTGTAATTCACGCTAGCCTCAAAATGTCATATCTCTAAATAATTAGTTTGTATTAATGTAGAATGCTATATTTTCATCCAATAGATATTGTTCCAAATAGTGTTTGATATGTTTTTTCTTCTGATTAATGGGTTGAACCATATAATTAAATACCCAACCCTATCAATATAATCACTTATGGCATACACTTGGTCAAGATACAAATTGGATAACTATAGTGTTGCTATACTTGGATTGTACTTGTCTTGTAATCTCCAAGACAAGAGATCCATAATGCAATTTGTATTATTATGAACTATCTATTGTATGGCATACTTTGTTGTGTAATCTAAGTAAAATGGAATTGTAAATTGTAACTAGACATGCTTAACTTTGATTTGAAAAGGTGAGTGAATAAATAAAGATAATAGGAGAAGTGTATTAAAAGATACAAGTTAGAACAATTGGTGGTTTTGTTTGGTTATGATCAAGAAACATATAGAAGTTCTTTTAAGTAGTCATTTTGTGTTTTATTGGATATATCAATGGATACCGATGATCCAAGATGTGTTTAGCATGATTTGAAGCTAGTTGGCATCAACCAAGTATTGGTCTTGTGGACCAGCTCGGGTTAGTTATACCCCCAAGCGGCCGATGGTGGTTAAATACAAGGTAAATGTCTACCAACAGTCAACATATGGGCTAAAAATGTCAATTCATAGAGGGTTAGTAGAGATCTTGTGCCAACAATAAAAAATGGAGAGTAGTGGAGTTTGGCTAGTTTTTGGTCAATCATATGGTCAATTAGATAGAGATAAAGTTTATTTGAGGAGTGCATGGTGACTAGGAGGTGTCACCCGTTATTAGGTTGGTGCTGACATCGAGAAGTTGCCAATAATCTAGAAAAGTGTAATGAACCCCTCCCCCAGTAATCCCCAATTAAGGTGGTCTAAGAGGGCAAGGGCCATTACCTTAATATATGATCGATGGTTTAGCAATTAACCAATAATAATTAATAAATTTTACTAAATATAAATGAGTTTTATAAAAATAAATCTCTAGTAAGGAGTTACATGATATCGAAAACTAATGTTTGCAGCAAGAAATAAAACCATCTATCT
The DNA here is from genome assembly GCA_963693085.1 of Alisma plantago-aquatica. Lineage (NCBI taxonomy): Eukaryota > Viridiplantae > Streptophyta > Magnoliopsida > Alismatales > Alismataceae > Alisma > Alisma plantago-aquatica. The sequence continues at coordinate 429,569,157 of OY856414.1, forward strand.
ATATCCTCCAGGATACATTAAATCTTTTCATTTGATATCAAATTCTCTAGATGTCCATATTACAAAATATCAACAATTTAACCTAAAAATCCATGAAACAAAAACATGGTTAGTATAACAAGTTATACTGGCATGTGGCAGAATCAAAATATTTGCATCTACATGTAACAACATATTTCAGTAATAGCAACAAATATGTTTATAAAATTGAACATGTATTTTCTTTCTAACTTCTCAAGTTAATCTCTATGGTTCACTCTCTCTCTGGAGTATTCATGTGGGGAAACCCTCTCATTAGGGATTAGTCCATGCAACTGACTTTTCCTAACCTCTCGTTCCTCGACTCAGTTTGTTATGGCATTCCTTTCCTGGCTAGGCCTCATAATGACCATGCTATCCCAACTTGGCCTCATAATGACCATCATATCCCATCTTGGTCTTATCAATGATCATCCTTTCCCGGATTGATCATTTGTCTCCATAGTGACCTTTCTTGAATCTCACATGTATTACTTAAAACCATCAGAGATAGTTGAGCAAGTTATATTTATATAATATGATACTCATAGAGGCTTTAAAGATTGTAGGAATTAAATAAACAACCAAAAATTTATTTGCAATCAACATGGGAAACTTCATAAATCCAAGGAAGTCAATTTATGTTGAGTAGTCATAGGCATAACCACTTACCTTTCTCAAGAGAGATCAAAAGTCCAAGCAATAAATGCAGATTAAGAGCGAGAAAGCGATCACCCTGAAATTAGTGCATAACACCTAAATATTATTACTCTATCCAAAACCTACCATTAAGACTGACTTGGGTTCCAATTTAGGGATTAAGGGTCAACTTCAGGTTTCATTAGAGTTTTGTCTTCCCAAAACCTAATTATTACATTTAGTGCCTTTTTACCTCTCAAACCCTAATATTAATGTTTTATGCATTATTAAACCCTATTAGGTAAAAAATGTCTCCTTTATTCCAAAAGACCCAAATTTATCGATTTAAACATAATATGATCATAAAAGTCAAGAAATTAGGATTTTTATTATTTTAACACTTTAAAGATATCAACTTTAGGCACTTTTTGAATTTGAGACAAAATTAGGTCTTCGAACTATTTTTACTGTATCCATGCAATTTTTGATCATTTTTCATATATTATATGCTACCAATGGACCTTCCTACTAATTATTTTGATTTTTAGAAGATAAATATATTCTGACCAATGATAGGCCACCACCTAGGCAACGAGTCCCAGATCCCTACCTTGCCAACTCGGGTGAGCCGACCAACATACTCGCTACACCCGGTGATCCACGATTGCATGGAGTCGCTTAGTTAGACAAGAAAAAAAGATGGCAAAAGGATAGAAGTGTCCTTACCTATGTGAAGGGATGTTAGGGGCAGACTGGTCTTTTCACCAAGGCTCGTCTTCTTCCTTGCTTCTTCACGAGTAGGCCTGAAGTGAGTCAAACTCATTGTTGAGTTGGCGATCTCATCCTCCTACACATATAGTAAGGTTTCCACGACCTTCACATCACCTTGACAAAGTCACCAAGGGCTCTAATTGCCCCCAGGGTGGTTAGAGTCGCGATGAAGACGATAGGGAATTCTGGCGAGGTTCCACAGAGTAGTAGACGGTAGATACAAGACCACAAAAGAAGAATTAAGGGTAGAGGCACATTCACAAAGTTGAGTGAGATCTTTGTAAACACTTGGGGAGTTTGTAGAGGGATCATAATCCCATTTATAGACCTGGGGTTGGCTATTTATGACTCTGTGATTTGGGAAAACCCTAGATAGCCCTCCATAAGTGGCAAATCCTAGGTTAGGTAACTTTATCTTGACCTCACAAAGCTAATGGAGCTATTTATAGAATCACTCGATCATTGATAAGTGAGAGGAGAGTAAAGGAAAAAGTGGGTTCACTGTTCTGACTTGCCTATTCTGGCGCGTGTAGACAATGTTAATCCATAAGATATTTAATACAATGACTACCAAGCCAAACAACAACTTAAAATATCTGGATATAATTCTAAGATGAACAAAATATCATGACATTTAATCTATTTTCCTATCTATTCATTCACTTTAGGATTTCTAGAAAAATCCATATCTCTATCTCCTTTCATACTTTTAATCCCAAATTTTAAAGGAAAATTTTGATGACATTTCTAAATGTGGGCAATATTGGAGACCAAAATACCAATGTTAAAGATACTTTTCTTAATCTCCAAGTATTCCTCTTTATCTTATTATTTAAGGCATCAAATTTATTATTTTCTATTTCTATTTTTTTCACATCCTTTATTTTGATTACTTTTCTCATTACAGATAATGTGGAAACAAAACCAACCCATTAGTGGCCTTGAATGCCACTTTTCTAGAGAATTCCATGCAATTCCTCATGTTTATTATTAATTCCCATTACCTTTTGTATTTCACTTAATATTAAATTTTTCTTCTTCCTTTTCCCTGTATTTATTAATGCACTAATGAAATCAGTCAAAACCAGGGAATTCATAGAAAAAGGAGATTTACAAAAGAAAACCATGTTTCCAAAACAAAACACACCACTTTTCCAAAATATCCTTGTTATTCAGATAATTGGATTTCAATTATATAAATACATGCGAACATGGTTCAGGAAAGTTGTATGCAATGTACTGGAGGAGAGGGTACTGCATAAAGTATATGCGGTATGAGGGAGTGCATACGGGAGTATATGCAGTTTTGGATTTTTTTTATATCAATAAACTAATTGTATATAAAATAATATAGCGAGATCATAAATTAAAATGTATAGAGTAAGCACATACATCTATTTACTTATAAACATATTAATATGCATGTATGATGTATGATATGCTTATATTTGTATATATGTATATATATATATATAGAATGTGTTTGTAATATATGTGCAAATACTAAAATGTAGGTAAATCAATGTACATATATATGTATAGTGTGTATAAATGTGAATAAATCAAAATGTATATATACATGCACAAATATGTGATTGTATATTTAGGTATATTGTATTTGTATCTATATATGTTAATATATCAAAAGGTATTCGAATAAATGTACAAATGTGTGTGGAAAATTTTTATATGTATTACAATGTATACATATAATTCAATGACTATATATCTCAATTTATATATATAATGAAATGTGTGTATATATATGCATGTATGTATGAAATGCATGAACATTAGTTGTGGGATTTTCAAAAAGCGGAGTTTAATCGGCCGCTTAATCAGCCAAGCGGGAGTATATGCGGCCCATGACTTCTTAGTGGACTAATTAGTAATATGCGGTGGGGTAGGGTGACTGTATAGGTATATGTGGGAGTATATGCGGTCGTGCGGACCGATTTCCCAAACAGTGCATGTGAAAAACCATGTTTGTACATCCTTTCCCTCTTATAGGAGTTATGTCCTCAAAATTCAACTAATCATACAAACAAACCAGGATGAAACTTTTATGTGTCAGTCTTTATGTCCCATGTGGCTTCATACTCTCCATGGTGCTTCCAAAGAACCTTTACCATCTCTATCTTTTTATTACTGAGTTCTTTCACCTAGGTATCCAATATCCACACATGTGACTCAGGGTATGTCAACCTCCCTTAGAGTTTTATAGGCTCAATGTTCAACACATGGATAGGATCCTCCATATAGCATTTCAGATTTGATACATGGAACACATTATTCATCATGCTATTTTGTGGTTCTAAAGCTAGATGATAAGTGGCCTTGCCTATCCATTCTAAATTCTCAAATGGACCCATACATCAGGGACTCAATTTTCCTCTATTTTAAGCTATAACTTGTAGGGGTTAGATTTTCATAAACACATGGTCACCTATAGTAAAGTGCAAATTTGTCTGCTTTGCATCAACATTCAACTTCTGTCGATCTTGGGCTCTCTTCGGCCTCTACTTGATCAAAGCAACTTTGCCAGCATACAATTGTAGTTCCTGTAACCTCAATAAGATTCTCTCGGCGAAATCATCCCAGTAAAGCAATGACCAATGTGTCCTACCATATAGAGTTTCATACAAAGGAATTCTGACTGGCTTGATAACTGTTATCATAGGCAAACTCAGCTAAGGGAAACATTGCTCCCATCATCCACACCAATGAAGAAGACATGCTATCAATAGATCTTCTAAAGTTTGAATCATTCTTTCTAACTGTCCATCCATCTGTGGGTGATGGGCTATGCTGAATTTCAATATCTTACTGAGTTCTTCTTGAACTTGTTTTCACAACTTCAAGTAAACTTAGGGTCATAATTGGAAACTATTGAACTTGATACACCATTTAGACGAACTATTTCTCCAATGTAAAGCTCATCTAGGTCTGATACCTTGGTGGTGACCTTAAGGGAAAGGAAGTGTGCTGACTTGGTTAGGCGGTCTACCACAACCTATACACTTGAGAAGACCTACCACAAAATCCATAGTGATATGGTCCCATTTCCACTCAGGAATCTCAATCGATTTTAGTAACTCACTGGGTCATTGGTGTTTAGCCTTCACCATCTAGCACGTGATACATGTGGCTACATATGAATCTATGTCTCTCTTCATTCATGACCACTAAAAGTATCATTGTACATACTTAAACATCTTTCTGGTTCTAGGGTGTACTATATACTTAGACCCATAACCCTTGTGCAAGATACAAGTCTTTAAGGGTGAATCATTATGTACCCAAATACAATTCTTATACCGAATTCCACCATCTTCACCCACTGAGAGGTGTGTTTGAGTCTTTTCCATCAAACCCTTCATCCTTCCTAACTCCCGGCTGACTAACTGGGCTTCTATAAGGTTAGTCAACAAATTAGGTTTGATCTGGATATTGGTAAGATGGATCCTATCTTCCAATAGTGGGGATGCCCATCGAGCAAAGTCTTCTAGTTTTTTCCATTGTCTAACCAAACCATTTGCACAACTGAGATGTTTTCTACTAAGGGCATCAACAAGCACATTGGCCTTGCCAAGGTGTGGTGAAATCAAAGTCCTTCAGACACTCCCAGCCAATGTCTTTGCCACAAGTTTAGGTCCTTCTGAGTCAAGAGATATTTTAGACTCTTATGTTTAGTGAGGTTGTAGAAGGTAGCCCCATACAAGTAGTGTTGCCAAATTTTCAACGCATAAACAATACCTACAAGTTCCAGATTGTGGGTCGGATAATTCAACTCATTGGGCTTGAGTGGTCTGGAAGAAAAGACAACCAAATTATTGTTCTTCTCTAGCACACATCCTAAGCCCATCTTTGATGTGTCAATGAAGATGATAACACCTTCATTTCCTAAGGGTTTGGTAAAAACAAGGACATATGTGAGCTTTTCCTTCAACTCCTGAAATTGTACTTCACACAAATAAGACCAAGTGAACTTTTTGTCCTTCTTTGAGAAATCCTTAATGAATTGCCCGTAATATCTAGCTAATACTATGAAGCTGTGAATCTCAGATGCATTCTCTGGAGCTATATATTCTCAAACAGACGCTACCCTGATAGGGTCCACCAAAATGAATCCTCCAGATATAATGTGCTCGAGGAAAATCACTCGGTATATCCAAAACTCACACTTTAAGAATTCTCCGTAAACTTCTACTTTCTCAATATGTCAAAGACCTTGTCTAGGTGCTCATGATGTTGGTCTAGGTCATTTGAGTAAACTAGGATGTCATCTATGAACACTATTAAAAAGGTATCAAGAAAGGTTGGAACACACTATTCATGAGGTTCATGAGCACGCTTGGGGGCATTGAATAACCCAAAAGGCATAACCAAAAACTCATAGTGGCCATAGATGGATCAAAAAGTGATCTTTGGCATATCCTCATTCTTAACTCACAAATGGTGGTAGCCAGATCTCAAGTCGATTTCTTAAAAGACTTGAGTAGTTTTGATCTGGTCAAATAGTTCACCTATACAAGGTAAAGGATACTTCTTCTTAATGGTAGCCTGATTTATCATTCTATAGTCTATGCACATGTAGAGTGATCCATCCTTCTTCTTGACAAAGAGGACCGGTGCCCCCCCATGGGGAAGTACTGGGTCAGATGAATCCCTTGTCCAAAAGTTCATGCAGTTGATTTTTCAACTCAAGCAACTCAACGAGAGGCATCCTATAAGGTTCCCTAGAAATCGAGTTTGTCCTAGGAGCTAGCTCTATTGAGATGTTCACTTCTCTCTAGAGGTATTCTAGGAAAATCACTCTAAAACACATCAGCATAGTCCCTGACTACCTCTATTTTCTCCAAGGGTTGGACCTTCAGCTCTGTCATAGTAACTACAACTAGGAATGCAGACAACCCTTGGCTTGCATCTACTCCTCCTTCACATCTAACACATACATGCTAGTGGTAGAATCCTCCCTACCTCTAATGCTAAAGGGTGCATGACCTAGTCTCTCTATTCTTATTTTATTTTCCCTAAATCATCTTTTTGCATTATAAGTTTTCAAGCCAATTAATGTCAATTATTACATCAAAGCCATTCATATCTAGCAAGATAAAATCAGTAAGTAGCTCATTATTCATATGTTTAATAGGTATGACCAGGGTCTTGAAGAGAGATGAAAAGAATTGACCACTAGGGGTAGTGACTTCTAAAACATATGCTAGATCCTTGAAGTCAAAACAAAGCATAGTCACATGATTTCTGAATATGAAAATATTAGTAGAACCAGAGTTAAACAAAACTTTTACATTTTGTCCCATGATATTAAGCATTACTACATTGCATTCATGATAGTCAAACTACTATGCATTTTATATTAAAGGATATGAAAATAACTCTAGGGCCGGTTACCCTCTATCAGACTATTGACATTGTCCTGGGCCTCTTAATTGTCAATAAAGTATACTCATGCCTATCTTTTCTCTCCCGTAGGTGGTGCTATCCCTGGGATGCTGTAGCCACTGATAGGGCCACCACTGGGCCTAGACCTCAAGGGTCGGGAAGAGGACAATTGTCTATGAGATGTCCCTCCTACTGATAGCAATGAAACACAAACATTTCAAAGTGGTACTTTCCAAGATGCTTCCTCCCACAAGTGTGATAGAAGTAGATACAGTCTTAATGATATGGCTTCCCTTTTCCTTGATTCCTTCCCTTACAATTGTTATGACCTTGGCCACTCCTGTGTCATTCCTTGGGGTATAAGTGCCTTCAGTGAACCCTAGGTATCCTTCAGGCAAGTTATGAGGAGGCACGTCTGTCTTCTCCATGCCAAGGGAGAATTTTAGGGCTTCAATGAAGTTTAAAGGTATACTATCCATCACATGAGGATTGATTAAAGGGTGCAGGAACTCCACAAAATGTTGCACCTACCTTTACTCATCCAACATGTATCCAAATTGTTCCAGGAGGTAGAACTTTTGAGCGAAGTATTCGATGTTCATGTTACCTTGATAAAGGAATATGAATTGATTTTATTTCTCCTTCTTGGAGAAGGTAGGTATGAATGTTGTAGAGAATATAATACAGAAGTCTACCCACTACATTGGTTCTTCATTCAGATCTCGATCCATGATACGATTTTCCCACCATTTCTCTACTGCTCCTTCAAGAAGGTGAGCAGTGAAGAGAACTTTCTTGTTTGGTTGTACTTCCAGAATGTGAAAACCATTTTCCTTGGCCAGAAACCAGGCATCCTCATTATTGAACACGTTAGTTTTGTCTTCTACCCAGAACTTTTTGATATTTAGCTTCATGAAATCCATAATGGTGGATTCAAGATGAGGGCAAACAGGTAGAGGATCACCATTCTCATCTCTAGTGACATCCTTTAGGGCCATGGAACTAATGGCCTTAGTCTGCTTCTTCTATTGTTCCATCCAAAGAGCATTTGGGTTTGGACTACCACTTGTCCCACTACCAGTCTGGAGTTAGTTGTATGGCTAGGTTCTTCCTTAGGTTCATATTCTATCATAGGTTCTCCTTTGGGGTCAGGACCATCTTCAGGGTTTGGCATGTCAAAGGAGGGCCTCTCTTAGCAAAGGCCTCACCTTCCCTATTTCTCTTTTTGGAAGACTCACTCTCCATGAACCTCCTTTTCTTCTATGAGGAGGGTCTCTTTTTGTGAGAGGGTCTTGGTCTGGGGTATTTTCTAGAGGTGTTAGGGATGACAATGTCCTTGCCACATGTATGACCCCTGACCTATGTTTTGGATTAGCCCTATTTTATTTGGCTTTATGATGTACTTAGAACCTTTCTATAATCCTTTGGGATGCTTCTAAACCTTGTGGAGAACTTAAGTCTCCAGTTTGAGTGTGTTTGGATGATGTTTGTGCCTTATGTGCTTGTTTTGGGTCAAAATGCAATTTAACCATTTGAAGGGGTTATCTTGCAATTTGTCTCTTCTAGAGTCTTCCTTCTCTTTCTTGACATCATCTATAGTAGATAGAGATGTGAGAACCTTTTTTGTGCCTTGGATCAGTGTTGGCATCGCTTGTGGTGATTAGGGTTTCTAGGGCTTGATGTGTTTTGACCATGTATGGGTGTAGCGACCCATGTAGCTACCTATTTTGTGACCTAGGTGCGTCCTTAGTCTGTCTCAACTAAGACACTTTTCATGGACATGCTCATTTCAACCTAGGGTGTTTTGTTGAGGTCGAGACAGTTCATCTTTTAGTGTCTTGACCTAATAGGTGTATTGAACCCTTGTCTCAACCATGATGTAAGGGTTGGTTTGTCTCAACCCCTTTTGCGATGTCACAACTGAGACCATGTTGGGGGTGACCCAAGCAGGTCGAGACCCAACCTAGTTTGTATCACCACCTTGTGCATGTGAGTTTTAAGTGGTTGCATGTTGGTTTCTTGTGTGGACAAGTGTCCCTTTAGTGCCATAGGGTGTTGACACCTCATCCTCACCCTACTTCCCTCCTCATTTGCTATATAACCCCTTACCTCTCCATGCAAGTGACCCTTTTCAGACATCTTGTTCCTCTCTTCTCACTTGGGCATCTTTGGAGCCTTGAGGAGCAAGAGGATATGTTTTAGAGCTATTGGTGTTCAAACTTCCCTTGCATATGGTGCTTGTGGTGATATTTACTCATCTTCAACCTTGGTAAGTATATACCTTTCCATTGCTAGTTTTCCTTGGATTCCCTACCCCATCTTCTTCTCTTTTCTTATCCTTAGTCGATGTTTTGACATGATGGCCATTATTGAGAAGAGAGATCCTCATCACAAGGGAATAGGCCATGTTTTGACAAGGTAACACCCAAGTGAGAGGGAGTTTCTCCCCTCTTTTCTCCTTTCTTTGGACCGGCCTAGGGTTTTTTCTTGCCCATTCCTTGTGCCATATTTTACCATTATGTCTTCTCCATCTTGAGGTTCTTTGTGGCTGAGAGTGGAGCTTTGGTGGAGCTTCTTTTCCCCTTGGTGATCGTGTGCTCGGAGCTTGCAATTCTTGGAGTGATCTTCCTTAAGGCGTGTTATATAACACTCAACCCTCTCTATTAACGGTACTCTTATATACATGCTAGTTACTATTTTCTCTCTCTAAAATGTTCCCTTAATCTTTTAGTGGATGATTCTAAGATTTATAACTTGTTTGAGGTTAAAATCATGCTTGGTTTAAATGAAATCTAAAACCCTAGTTTTGGCACCTTTTTTTTGGTGATTATTGTGAATGGTGGTTTTCTCTCACACTTTTGACCTCGATTTCACTAAAATGCATGGTGCTTATGTTTCTTAGTGTTCCATGGAGTTTAAGTTATGTTCTAGAAGTGTTAAATGTATCTTGGTCTCTCTTACATGAGGCCCTTTTATGGCAATTTCATGACTTTTGTGTTAGGGTTTTGATAATCGATTTTTGGATGATGTTTTCCTTCTTGAGGATGGTGGTTTCCTTGTTGTTTTCTTCTGTTTTGGTCGTAGTTGCTCACGTTTTGACCTTCTTGAGTCACGATGAGACATGATAAGATCATACTGATATGATGGGTCTAATGAGATGTGATGGCTTGATGTCAATTGTGAGGTGATACCCTCATGTGTTATAATTGAGGGATTTATATCCCACAGTGATGAGACATTTGGTGATGGCCTTATGAATGGAAATGATGAAAGTATCATGTGGTGATAGTGTGACAAGTTCACACCTTATACATTTCATATCTTATGGAGTTGTACTATATCCCCAATCTTTGTAGAATGTGTTTTGGATTTATGTCTTGTAACTTGATTGATGCTAAAAGTCACACAATTGGCTAACTAATCAAGAGGAACCCTAACAATGTAGGTTCCCTATGCAATATATCCTTTTCAATGTCATCTCTAATGTCTGGATTGGCGAAACAAGTAATCTTGGAGTGCATATTTTTAAATATGCGGGCGTGAAGTCGAGTAATTCCTTGTGTCCACAATTACAGGTTGTGTGAGATGGCCATGTGTGAGCTGATCTCCTTGTGATATGGATGGCCATGCGTGAGCCACTCCTTCTTTTAAGAACAGCCATGTGTGAGCGTGTTCTTCTAGTGTCATTACCTGTACCAAGGTGGGTAGGTGTTTATCTATGGACGGCCATGCGTGAGTTGATCCTTCTATTGACTATATGTCACCTTTGGCAGTTGATTGATATGTCTTTGTCGTGTTGTCTCTTGTGTTGACCAAGAGGTGTGGAGAGGTCGTGGATTCCAGATCTTCCATTTGACCTTGTATGGTAGCGATTTTGACTTAGCAGTGGTCAGTTGGATTTGGGTGGTACGACTCAAATCCTCAGGGCAATAATAAAAAATGTAAAACAACCATTTAGTATTTTTTCTTAGGGTCAAATGTGAATAACATTGGTTGAGAACTTTGCCTTATCCTTTTAATGATTTCTTGAATTATAAGACCATAAGATAAATCAACTGTTATACATGATCTTCATATTCCTTTTTTACATTATAAACTGATCTATTGATCAGGGGTATCTGCCTAGTCTTTCTTGATCTGCTTTTTTTGTTGATTACATATTATTTAGTTGAATCTACTCAACCTGCTTAGCATTTTATCTACTTGTTAGTATGTTATATACCTTCTTAGTTATCTAAGAGTTATTTCACTCACTGGGATGTTTGGTCTCACCCTGTGGATTTCCACATCTTTTAGGTGGTTGAGCATGAGGTAGTAAAGATCATGTTGTTGGTGTTGAGCAGCAAGAGGACCAATAGTTACAGAAAGGTTGGACATGATACTTGTGTATAGAAGTAGAGTCCTAGATGTCGTCCATGTACAATTAGGTCATTGGGGAGGTTTTTGTTGTATATATCGATACGATGCTTTGGCTCCATGCCCATCATTGTATAGAGATGACACATATGTATAAAAACAGGTTATCATGTGTGATAGGATGTGTATTGAGAGCTAGTGAACAATATCTTATATAATGTTTTGGGCAGGTAATATGCAATACATGTGGCTTTTGTGGACTCATGTGCTATATGTTGTGACTCCTATGGTTTGTTGAATTGGTTTTAATTTCCCATGTTTTATGGTAACCTTGATGTTTAGTTTTAGTTCCACAGTTTGGTTCTGAGTTATCTCATTTGTGGTACGTTGGGTGTAATAGTTTGGTTGGTGTTAGAGCTTTAGGTTCATTGAGTCTATGGGGACATAGGGATAGAACTGGATCTGTTCTAGTGTCCTCCAGTTTGTCTTATGGTCACTTATCCTTATGTAGAAGAAAAAGAAGAGCTGAAAAGATGGTTGGAGAACATGAAGAACACATTGCTGAGAGTGGTGTTGCTGCACTAGGTGGAGGTGCAAGGAGGCACAATATCGATGAGAGGGCGTCTGAAGTGCCCTAGTTTTACCTGACTATGATGGAAAATACAACTTTCCAATCCATCTTTGGACAATTCATGGAAAAAATGATGCATATGGCAGAGAGAATGCCTATCCCCCAATCCAGGGCAGTTGTCCAGAATGGAGAATCCTCGGGCGTTGGGATGACCTTCGAGAGGTTGAGGTGTGTTGGATCTGTGGAGTATGCTAGTATGATAGATCCAGTAGATGCAAATCTTTGGTTGATGGAACTGGAGAAGGCCTTCAATATTCTTAGCATCCCTGAGGATGATAAGGTGAAGCACACAGTGAACCTTCTAAAGGGAAGTGCTGGCCATTGGTAATCCATTGAGGATGAGAAATGTCTAGGTGTTGATATCAGTTGGGAGGAGTTCGAACAAGAGTTTTTCATTAGGTACTTCATGTTTACCTATCTTCATGAGAAGACCTCATATGGACACCATGGATCAATGAATATGAGGTAAGATTTATGGAGCGTTTGAGGTTCTGTCCTCATATGGACACCATGGATTAGGAGAGGATTCGATGTTTTGAGAATGGATTGAATGTTGATCTGTCTACCCCAGTGGCTGCTCTGGATAACTATGAGAAGTTTTCCACATTTGTGGAGTCTATCAGGAGGATCAAAAGGTATGTGGTTGAGAAGCGTTAGAAGAGTGCCAAGAAGAGGCTTGCACAATATCAAGGGAAATCAACATGAGGCTTTAAGAAGGCTAGATTTTATACAACTCCAACCCTGCAGAGGTCCAATGCACTGACTCAGTGGTCACCAGTAAAGGTAGAGGTTGTAACTTTCCACCTACGGAGCCCCTAACACATTGTCAGTATCAGTGATAGGGCCGTCGAGGTCGTGGTATGAGAGTAGAATATGCTAGAAGTGTGGTTAGGTCAGACATACCAAGCATTTTTGTCCCATGAAGGATGATGAGGTTACCCAATAGTCGAGGCAGAGTCAACGGGGTTCACAGAGACATCAATATAGTAGTAGAGGAGGAGGAGGATGTGGATAGGCATGGCATGCAGGTTCTTCAGGACATGCTTGTAGAGGACAGGGATGTCAGTAGGCAATGACTCGATTCTATGCTATGAGTCAGATGAAAGGAGTGGTCAACCCAATAGTTCCAGGTCAGATAGAGTTATTTCATTCTGATTTCTTTTCTTCTTACTTTATACCTATTTTGGTTGATCTGGGTGTGACCCACTCTTTATCACTCATAAGGTGATTTCTAGTATGTCTTTTCCTATTAGAAATAGACATGATAGTCTTCATTTAGAAACCCCATTGGTTAGTTCCATAAAGTTGTAGGAGGTGTCTCCTTTCTTTTTCAAGACATAGAATTCAAGTGGATCTCCTACCACTTGACACACATGGATTCAATGTGATCCTTGGAATGAACACTTTGGAGAAGAATCAGGTGGTAAAGGACTGTAGTGCTAAGATGATGATGTTTTGGGATGGCTATGAGGCATGGGTCTTCCAAGGAGATAGGAAGATTCTTTTGACATGTTTGATGTCAGTGATGGTGGCAGAGAAGCTGATGAGGCAAGGTTGTGAGGCATTTTTGGCACATGTAATGGATACTAAGGTGAGGAGTCCTAGTATTCAGGAGGTAGCAGTGGTCTATGAGTTCGAGGATGTGTTTCCATAGGAGTTTTTAGGTGTTCCCCCACCTCAATAGATTGATTTTGAGATCAATCTAGCCTCTAGTACCCAGTCGATAGCTCAGGTACGGTACATGAAGGCACCAACAGAGATGGTAGAGTTGAAGACACAGTTGCAAGAGCTGCATAACAAAGGTTTTATCAAGCAAAGTACATCTTCGTGGGGTGCTCCCATGTTTTTTGTAAAGAAGAAAGATAAATCAATGAGACTGTGCCTAGACTACAGACAGCTGAACAAGGTGACAATAAAGAACAAGTATCCCTTCTCGAGGATAGATGACTTGTTTTATCCACTACAAGGTGTTGTAGTGTTTTCTAAGATTGACCTGAGGTTAGGATATCACCAGTTGCAGATCAAGGCATATGACATTCCAAAGTCAGTTTTTAGAATGAGGTATGGTCATTATGAGTTTCTGGTTATGTGGTTTGGGCTAACCAATGCACTAACATCGTTCATGGACTCGATGAACAAGATGTTTTGACTTTTTATTGATCAATTCATGGTGGTCTTCATAGATTATATCTTGATCTACTCCAGGAACAACCAACAACATGAACACCATCTGCGTCAGGTGTTGACCACATTGAGACAACACCAATTGTATGCAAAGTTCAACAAGTGCGAGTTTTGGCTGAAGGAGGTGTCCTTCCTAGGACATGTGATATCTTTCAAGGGTGTTCATGTGGACCCCAAGAAAGTGGAATCTGTGATAGAGTGGGAGCAGCCGAAGACGCCGACAAAAGCTCATAGATTTTTGGGTTTGGCAGGATACTACAGGAGGTTCATCAAGAACTTCAATTTAGTAGTGTTACCCCTATCAAAGCTGACAAGCAAAGATGTGCATATTGTCTGGGATGACAAGTGTCACTATGCCTTCTAGTTATTGAAAGAGAAGTTGACGAGTGCATCAATGTTCGTTTTATCTGAGCAAGGGAAAGTATACATAGTTTTCTATGATGCATCGAAGAATGGTTTGGGTTGTGTGCTGATGTAGGACTAGAATGTGATTTCTTTTGCTTCATGACAACTTAAGAAGCACGTGGAGAACTACCCAACCCATGAAATGAAGCTATATATAGTGGTCCATGCCTTGAAGATATGGAGGAACTAACTTTACGGTGATAAATGTCAAATCTTCCCAAATCACAAGAACCTGAAGCACATCTTTTCACAACAGGAGATGAACACACGACAGAGAAGCTCAACTAGGTGTATGTTGACTAGATTGTCCATTTACATGGAGCCCCAACTACTATTGTGTCAGATAGAGGTCCTCAATTTACGAGTCACTTTTGGGCGCACTTGCAAACAACTTTGGGTACGCAGTTGTGTTTCATCATTGCTTTCCACCCACAAATAGATGGACAATATGAAAGGATGATGTAGATGTTAATGGATCTATTGAGAGCCTGTGTGTTACAGTTTTTGGGTAGTTGGGACATCCACCTCAGTTTGATAGAGTTTTTCTACAATAACAGTTATCAATGGAGCATCGACATGACACCCTATGAGGTGTTGTATGAGAGATGTTGTAGGTCACCACTGTGTTGGCATGAGGATAGTGAGTATCAACTTCTTGGTCCTAAGCTTGTGTAGAAAATGATAGAAAAGATAAAAAGTGATTCAACAACATTTGAAGGAAGCACTACATAGATAGAATTCATATGCATATAATCAGCGTAGACCCCTGGAGTTCCAAGTGAGAGATAGATTGTATCTAGAGGTCTCTCCTTGGAAGGGTGTTTGAGGCTTAGGAAGAAGGTAAGTTGGTTCCTAGGTATATGGGACCGTACCCTATGGCGATACATGTTGGGAAGGTGGCTTATAAGTTGGAGTTACCACCTGAGTTGCATAGGTTGCATCCAGTCTTTCATGCGTCCATGTTGAGGAAGTGCCACCCTAATACCGAGTTAGTTTTGTAGCCAGTTGAGGTTGAGCATGATGAGTATGTGTCCTATGTGGAAGGGCCCATGTAGATCCTTGATAAAAGAGTGAAGAAGATGAATAAGAAGGACATATTATTGGTTAAGGTTTTGTGGCATCACTGTGGTGTTGAGGAATTTATGTGGGAGCTTGAGGAAGAGATGTAGAACAAGTACCTGTCTCATTTTGCTTAGGATTTTGGGGGAGAAGTCTTTGTCAGGGGTTAATGGCTTGTAAGACCCCTGACCTTTGTTTTGGATTAACCCTATCTACTCTAACTTGACGATGTGTTTAGAACCTTTCTCTAATCCTTTAAGATTCTTCTAGACCTTGTGGAGAGCTTACGTCTCTAGTTTGAGCTTGTTTGGATGATGTTTGTGCCTTATGTGCTTGTTTTGGGTCAAATTGAAATTTAACCATTTGAAGGGGTTCTCTTGTAATTTGTCTCTTCTAGAGTGTTCTTTCTCTTTCTAGACATCATCTAGAGGATAGATAGAGAGGTGGATGCCTTGTTTGTTCCTTGGATGAGTGTTGTCATCGCTTGTGGTGATTATGGTTTCTAGGGCTTGATGTGTTTCGACCATGTATAGGTATAGTGACCCATGCAGAGACCTATGCCACAACCAAGATGTGTCCTTGGTGTGTCTCAACTGAGACACTTTTCGATGTTGGTTTCAACCTACGATGTCTGGTTGAGGTTGAGACAATTTGTCTTTTAGTGTCTCGATCTAATAGTTGCAGTGAACCCTTGTCTCGACCATGATGTAAAAGTTGGTTTGTCTTGAACCCTTTTTGAGATGTCATGATCGAGACCATGTTGGGGGTGACCTAAGTTGGTTGAGACCCAACCTAGGTTGTATCACCACCTAGTGCATGTGTGTTTTGATTGGTTACATGTTGGTTTATTGGGTGGACAAGTGTCCCTTTGGTGCCTTAGGGTGTTGACACCTCATCCTCACCTGACTTCCCTCCTCTTTTTCTATACAACCCCTTTACCTATCCATGAAAGTGACCCTTTTTGTCCATCTTCTTCCTCTCTTCCTGATTGGTCGTCCTTGGAGCCTTGAGGAGCAACAAGATCTATTTTGGAGCTCTTGGTGGCCGAACTTCCCTTGCATGTGGTGCTTGTGGTGATCGTTTCTCATCTTCAACCTTGGTAAGTATATACCTTTCCTTTGCTATGTTTTCCTTGGATTCCCTACCCCATATTCTTCTCTTTCCTTGGCCTTAGTCCATGTTTTGACTTTATGACCATTCTTGATAAGAGAGCTCCTCATCACAAGGGTGATAGGACATGTTTTAACAAGGTAACACCCAAGTGAGAGGGATTTTCTCCCCCTTTTCTCCTTCTTTCTTTGGATCGACCTAGGGTTCTTTCTTTCCCTTTCCTTGTGCCATCTTTGACCATGTTTCCTTCTCCATCTTTAGGTGCTTTGTGTCTGAGAGTGGAGGTCTGGTGGAGCTTCTTTTCCCCTTGGTAATCGTGTGCTTGGAGCTTGCAATCCTTAGAGTGATCTTCCTTAAGACGGGCTATATAACACTCAACCCTCTCTATTAATTGCACTCTTATATACATGCTAATTACTATTTACTCTCTCAAAAATGTTCCCTTAACTTTCTAGTGGATTATCCTAAGATCTAGAACTTGTTTAAAGCTAAAACCATGCTTGGTAGAAAATGAATCCATAAACCCTAGTTTTGGCACCCATTTTTTTGGTGATTGTTGTGAATGGTGGTTTTTTCTCACCCTTTTGACCTCGGTTTCTCTCACATGCACGATGCTTATGTTTCTTAATGTTTCATGGAGTTTACACTAGCAATACCTTATTATGAGATGTTTTGGTCAAGACAAATGACCTGGTTACAGTCACAACATCCTGCCCTATGATGGTTGCAACACTTACCTTTATGTGGTTCAAGATGTCTGCTTAATCCCGGTCAAGTTGTTGCTTTAAGATGATATCATTAAATAAGTTTTATGAGTGGTAAAAACCCTTGTTTCTAAGATGGTTGAGACATGGTTTTATGTGGTGGTCGAGACACCTAGTGTTGTTATTTTGGTCAAGACACCAAGTGTTGTTGTTGCAGTCGAGACACCTCCATTTTTTGGTTGTAGTCGAGATGCCTTGGGTGAAGGTGGTCGAGACACTCGTGTCTTGGGTTGTTGAGACACATAGGTGTGTGTTGGTTGGAACACATACTTAACTATCTAATCAACACATGTATATGAGTAAGTAAGTAAGAATCATGCATATAATTGTTTGGATGATTGCTTGATTATCCCTTATCATGTTCCTTAACTCAAAATTTCTCTAAGAATGTAGGAGATGGTATACCTAGGGTTTGGTAATTCAATAAAGTTTTGCAACCCTAATCGGCTATGTATGGATCCCTAACCCTAATTTTGGTCCATGTGATGTGTTTACTTCCCTCCTTTGATCCGATTATCATTATGACATTTTCTCTCTCATGCTTATAAATCCCTAACCTAGCAGGTGATGTAAACTTGAATATCATAGCTTGTGAATATTATGATGGTGATCATGTGACATAGGGGAGATGGGTACGAGTCAAGATGAGACATGAGGATATCATACTCATATGACGGGACCAATGACTTGGTGATGGCTTGATGTCTATTGTGAGGTGATACCCTCAAGTGTTATAATTGAGGGATTTATATCCCACGGTGATGTGACATTTGGTGATGGCCTTATGAATGAAAATGCTGAAAGTATCATGTGGTGATAGTGTGACATGTCCACACATTATACAATTTATATCTTCTGGAGTTGTACTATATCCCTTATCTTAGTAGAATGTGTTTTGGATTTATACATTGTAACTTGATTGATGATAAAAGTCACCCAATTGGCTAACCAATCAAGAGGAACCCTAACCATGTAGGTGCCCTGTGCCATAGATCCTTTTCTAGTGTCAGCTCTAATTGTAGGATTAATGAAATGAGTATAATCTCAGACATATTTTTAAATATGTGGGGGGGGTGCAATTTGAGTAATTCCTTGCATCCATAATTACAGGTTGTGTGAGATAACCATGCATGATCCGATCTCCTTGTGATATGGATGGCCATGCATGAGCCACTCCTTCTTTTAAGAATGGCCATGCGTGAGCCTATTCTTCTAGCATCGTTACCTGTACCAAGGTGGGCAAGGTGTTTCTATATGGATGACCATGCATGAGAAGATCCTTCTATTGACTATATATCACCTTTGGCACTTGACTGAGATGTCTCTGTGGTGTTTTATCTTATGCTGACCAAGAGGTGTGGAGAGTTAATGGATATTATGTCTTCCATTTGACCTTGTATGTCATTGATTTTGAATTAGCAGTGGTTGGTTGGATTTGGGTGGTACGACTCAAATCTTTAGGGAAATAATATAGATGTGAAATAATAGTGTAGTATTTTTTCTTAGGGTCAAATGTGAATAACATTGGTTGATCCCTTTTTCTTATCCTTTTACCAATTTCTTGAATTATAAGATGATAACAGAAATCATCTATTACACATGTTCTTATCTTCCTTTTTAGAATATAAACTGATCTATTGCTCAGTGGTAGCTTCCTAGTCTTGCATGATCTATTTATTTTGTTGATTACATATCATTTAGTCAAATCTACTCAACATGCTTAGTATGTTATTTACCTGCTTACTATGTTATTTACCTACTTAGTTATCTGTGCTTTTAATAGACATTGTCATAGAGTTATATCTCTCATTGGGACGTTTGGTCTTACCCCATGGGTTTCCACATCTTGTAGGTGGTCGAGCATGAGGTAGTAGAGATCGTGTTGTTGGTGCTGAGCAGCAATAGGACCAGTAGTTGCAGAAAGGTTGAACATGCTGCTTGTGCATAGAAGTAGAGTCTTATGTGTCATCCACGTACACTCCTTGGGGGGGGTCTTTTGTATATATTGATATGAGGTTTTGGCTTCATGCCTGTCATTGTATAGAGACGACATATATGCATATGAATATGTCACATGTGTAACAAGATGTGGCTTGAGAGCCAATGAACGATATCTTGTATAATGTTTTGGGCAGGTGATATGTAATACATGTAGCTTTTGTGGACTCCTGTGCTATATGTTATGAATCCTATGGTTTTTTAATTTGTTTTAATTTCCTGTGTTTTATGATAACTTGGATATTTAGTTTTAGCTCCACAGTTTGGTTTTTAGTTATCTCAATTGTGGAAAGTCATGTCACAGCGTGGGCCATGCTGTTTCACATAAATGACTTTATCAATCTCATTTTCATAATTTAAAGCATCATACAATTATGTCTATGATGTATTATTTACATGCATTTTACTTTTTGGTGCAGGATGCTCTAATCCCTAATATCCATAACCCTAGTTCTCAGAAGGGGATAGACAAAGCAATGAAGGGGGGTATATAAGGCATGAAGTTAGATGAGAAACATCCTAGTGGTATTTTATTTCGAGTAATATCCCCTAACTTTGGCCAGACAAGATGCACAATTCTCGGGAGTCCTCGTAAGCTGGCTAGCGGCGCACAGGAGTCCCTTCTAGACACCATTATTGTTAGAGGATACTCTAATAATTCCCTTGGGCTCTACAAACCTTTAAAATTTTAATAATTATTAAAGTTTAAATGGTATACCAGTATCTGACACCAAATGTAATCACCCCACCCTCTATTGTCCCCAATTAAGGTGGACTGAGAGGGCAATGACCATTTCCTTAATACATGAATGATGGTTTAGCAATTATACAATAATAATGAATAAAATTGACTAAATATAAAAGAGTTTGATAACAAGGTAAATTCACCAATAATGATATACATAATATGGGAAACTAATGTTAGCAATAGAAAATAAAACCATCTATCTATATCCTCTACCCCCCCTAAAATATAAACTAATGTTATATGCTCTAAAATATAACTCTGTGAAGGGTTTGAGATGGCTCGTCGGGCTTCTGCGGCTGTGGGCGATCTTGCGACGGAGGGGGTGCGATCTCGATCTGTTCATCCTCTTCCCTTCTTCAGACGCAGAGGCATTTCTCATGAAGTCCATCAGAATCCTGACGTCGAGCCATCATCAGATCTACAAAGAAGCCCGATCAAATGGAACAGTATTAGGCCAAACCTGAAGGATGGATCAGATCTGGGGAAAACTACTGTTACATTGGAAAATGGAAAGCTTATCTACCCTAATGTCGAAGCAGTGGAGAATTCTAGCCGGTGGAGCAGATGCTTGATGGGGTACGTCATCGATTTCCAACCTATCATCCCCCTTCTCGCGGAATACTTCACAAGAATTTGGAATGTCAGTGGGATGTTCGAGATTTTTGACAGAGGGAAGGGGTTTTTCCTAATTCGATTTGAAGAATTACTGGATTTGGAGACGGCATTGAAGGGTGATTGGTTTGTCTGCGGTAGGCCTGTCATCCTGAAGCATTGGAGCATTGGTGAAAAAATTTCAAAGCTATCTCTCTCGGAAGTTCCTGTGTGGATCAGACTGTATAATGTGCCAATGGAGCTTTGGGATCATCGTACTTTTAGCAGAATTGGTTCTCTATTGGGTGAACCACTGAAGATGGATGATGAAACTAAGAGTATCAAACGAATGGATATGGCAAGAATCCAAGTGCTTATGAGCAAGGATGCGAGCTTTCTGAAAGAAATTACTCTCAAGAGTGATTAAGGTATCGAGCATACTATTTACATTGAGTATGAATGGGTTCCTAATATATGTAATCTGTGTGGTTTGTTTGGTCACGATGACTGCCCCCCCCCCCCCCCCCCCCCCGTGCTGTGAAGGTGAGTCAAGAATGAAAACTCAGAAGACTAAAGCTGTCTGGGAGGTTAGGAAACCTATGGCTCTGTACAATTCTATCACTGTGCCAAATGTAGTTCTGGAGGATGAGTATCCGGTTGTTATTGAAGAGGTGACTGATGAGGAAGAAATTAGACAGAAGGTTGCTTGCCGTTTTTCGGAGGTGTTGACAGTTGAAGATGATATCCTGTCGGAAAAAGTGAATGAGGGGCTATCTCCTCATCCTCTGGTTAATGAGGTGCTCAATGTGCTAGCTGAACAGCCTCGTCAGGCTGCTGATGATGTTGTGAAAGGCAAATGTCTGGCGGAGGTTTCATCTGTTTCTCTTCTAATTGGTACTGAGAATCCTGGTCTGTTAACTCCCAGGACTGGTATTGCTGTCCAGAGGATTTCTCCCATTAGTGAGGGGAGTTCTTTTGCTTCTTCTTGCTCTGTAAATTACATGGCGCAAAATTTGGGTTTCAGAGATCCCCCAGAGTGTCTGTGAAAGACAAATATTGCTGTGAGACTTGATAATTTAGTTTCTTCGATCACCCCAAAGGAATTGAAACTCTCTTCTTCAAATACTGAGGCTGTCAGTTCAACAACCGAGGTTACCAAATGACTCCACCAATCAATATTTCTTCTTGGAATGTTAGAGGACTTGGCAATAAAATTGGTCCTATCCAAGAAGAATTAAGGAGGCTCCATTGTGATGTCGTTATTCTTACTGAAACTAAAATTAGGGAAAGGAATGTGAATAGTCTTATGAACAGATACTTTTCTGAGTATGATCTTATAACTAATCTTTCTTCTCATAGATTGGGTCGCATTTTTGTTTTGTATAGAAATGTCACGATTAGTAAGATTTCTGAATCTGATCAGTTTGTGCATTTTAAGCTTTCTATTGATGATTTTTCTATGCTTATTACTGCCATATATGGGCACAATGGTGATTCTGAACGGTCAGTTTTGTGGAGAGATATTGAATCCATTAGTAATTTTGTGGACTATCCTTGGGTTCTCTTAGGAGATTTTAATGCAGTTAGAACTGAGGAGGAAAGACTGAGTATTCAGGCTCCTACTAAGAAGTCCATGGAGGAATTTAACATCTGTGTTTTGAATGTTGGTTTGTTTGAGATGAAGCTCGAGGGTCCTTTCTTCTCCTGGGATAACGAGTAGCAAGGAGACAGGTTCATTTCTTCTAAAATTGATCGAGTTTTCCACAATGATATTTTCTTGACTGATATTGAAGAATACAATGGTGAGTTGGTGTCTAATTCCATAAGTGATCATAGACGTTTGTCTTTAAAGATTGGGAATGTCAGAAAAGTGGTGTCCCCATTCAGATTTATTAATGCGTGGACTCATAGAAAGGATTTCTTAGAGGTTGTTAAGTCTGCTTGGTATATTGAGGTGAATGGGTATGATACTTTTCGTCTTTACAAGAAGTTCAATAATGTTAAAAGGGCTCTTATCAGGTGGAACAAGGACTTTGTTGGGAACATCCATGATAATGCGAAGAATCTTAGAGCTCTTGCTAACAAAGCTATTTCTAATTCTGATATGAACCCTACTGATGAGGACTTAAGAGTTTTTGCTAATGTTTGTAGTAAAAATGCTAAGGAGACTGAGCTTGCTAAAGAATCTCTTATTAGGCAGAAATCTCGTGTTCAATGGCTGAAAGAAGGTAATTCTAATTCTAAATTCTTTTATGCTTCTCTCAAAACTAGAAGGCATGGGAATAGAATTAAAGGGCTCCTGATCAATGGTGTGATGTCTCATAACTCTGAAGATATTAAATCTTCTATTATGGACTTTTATCATGATTTGTTCAATAATCCTCTGGCTGAAGGTAAAGTTTGGCATGGTGAATGGACTAGCAATATCCTTACTTCTGGTGATAGATCCTTCCTCACTTTGAATGTGACTAGGAAGGAGGTTGAGGATATCATTGAGGATCTGAATGAAGAGAAGGCCCCTGGGCCAGATGGTCTGAATGGTTGCTTTTTCAAAAAGACTTGGAGTATCATTGGGGATGATGTTTATAAAGCCATCAAGGAATTTTTTCAGAATGGAGTTTTGTTAAGGGAAGCTAATAAGACCTTTTTGACTCTCATTCCCAAAGGAAATGACTCTTCGATCATATCTAATTGGAGACCCATTTCTCTTTGTAATATCTTCTACAAGATTATCTCGAAGATCTTAGCTAACAGATTAAAGAGGGTGCTTCCTTCCATCATCGATTTCAATTAATGTGCTTTTGTTCAAGGTAGAAGCTTGAAAGATGCTATTCTTCTCTCAAATGAGCTCCTTTGTGATTTTAAGAAAGATACTAATAACATGTGTATTCAGGTGGATATATCTAAGGCCTATGATTCTGTTTCCTGGAAGTTCTTATTTTCTGTTATGTTTAAGATGAATTTCCCTGTTTCTTGGATCAAATGGATTGAAGCCCTCTTCATGTCTATATCCTATCATGTGTTGGTCAATGGTGAACCTACTGAACCTATTATTCCTTCTAATGGTATTAGACAGGGGGACCCTATTGCGCCCTATCTTTTTGTTATTGTGATGCAGGGTCTCACCACTATGATGAAACAAAGGAAAGACTTTCTACCTATTAAAAGATTGAGTTCTCTTGCTGTTTCTCACCTGATTTTTGCAGATGATCTTATGTTTTTCCTCAAGGCTTCTGCTGGTAATGCGACTTATATGAGAAAGTTGTTGGATGACTTTGGGGAAATGTCTGGGTTGATTCTTAATCTCAACAAGAGTTCAATTATCTTTAGTAGGAATGTTGAGAAAGGTAACATCCTGTCTATTCTTGACATGCTTGAGGGCAATTTGGAGGATCTTAGCTATTTGGGTATTCCCCTGTTCTATGGTATGCTGTCCAAGAAGAACTGCTATAAGCTCATTGATAAATTCAGCAAAACATTAGATGCTTGGAAATCTAAAACCCTTAGTATGGCTGGCCGGATTGAGTTAATCAAGTCTACTATTTCAACTCTCCATTTGCATTGGATGTATGCTTTCCCTTTGCCTGCTTCGGTTTTGGATTTTATTGATAAATTGGCTAGGGACTTTCTCTGGGGTAAATCTGAAGGCATAAATCATCTACATTTGGTTCCTTGGGAGAAGGTTACCCTTCCTACTAGTGAAGGAGGTTTGGGTATTAGAAGAAGTAGGGATGTCTCTCGAGCTTATTTGATCATGAATGCTTGGGATGTCTGTAACAAGAAAGACACCCTTTGGGTTAAATGGATATCTTCCAAGTATATGAAGGATGATAATTTCTGGCAGATTGAAGAATCAGCTAATTTTTCTTAGATGTTCAATAAGGTGCTTTCTGTTAGGAAGCTTCTCTTATCTTTGATTGATTTTCATATTGGGCCTGATTCCTCCTTTAAAATTTGGAAAGTTCCTTGGTGTGCTTCGAATTTTCTGGGTGATTTGGTGGATTTGAATCCGATTAACTCTGGTATGGGTGCTAATGCTAACCTAGGGTCTATTATTTCTAACTCCAAGTGGAATCCTCCTAAGTCAAGGGTTGCCCATGTTTTTTTGAAGTGTATGGAAGAGTATAAAGTTATCATTGAAGATGTTGATGGCCTAACTATTCTGGGGGATTCTAAGCCTAGTCTTAAGAAGGTTTGGAATTTCATTCGTACTAAGGGAGAGTTCAGTAATCTGTATACTTGGTTTTGGTCTAGTAAAGCTCCTAAAAACTTTATCATCCATGCTTGGAAAGTGTGTCTTAACAAATTACCTACCTCTGATTATAGTACGAGAAGAGGGATTACTTTGGCTTCAGTTTGTTTCCTCTGTATGTGTAGCTATGAAGACACAAATCATGTTACTTTCACTTGTGACTATGCAAAAAGTGTTTGATTGGCTTGTGCAGATTTGCTATCTATTGGTGGTCCTCCAAATAATTTTGATGATCTTATGTTTATCACCTCTAGTTCTGGGAAGAAGGCTGCTCTGTGCGTTATGTATCATGTGTGGCGAGAAAGGAATTCTAGAGTCCATGATGACAAATGTAATCCGGTGAATGTGGTTATCAAGAATATCAGGGATACTGTTGCTCTGATTAGTTGATGGGTCTCCCGGAGTTTGTTTCTGTTTGGGGCTTTCTTTGTTCTTGATAGGGCTGCTATCTATTGTTCTTTGTATGTTGGCTTGAGGAGTGCTTTGATGTAGAGGCTGCTTTGGTTTTTGGGTATCCGGTTCTACTAGAGGTTGCTACAAGCTGTTTCAGCTTTTCTAGTTTCTTGGGTATCCGGGCTTGCCTGCTGGTTTTCTATTGGCTTTCGCTTGCAGGTTTGGTTTCTGCAGTTGCATGGTTCAGGTTGATCCTCCACGTTTGAGCTACTGCTGGGATCTTGGGTCCATCAGGTTGAAGTGCCCTGTTGTGTTCTGCTTCTTGAGCTGCTGTCCTTTGTCTATCTGTTGCTCTAGCAAGTTTCTACTGGATGGGTCCTCCTTGCTATTTTGTTTATGACTGAAAGAGGATGGAGGACTAGGAATGTTGTTCGTTTGCTGGTTTCCTTTATCTTTCTTTCTGTTGGTACAGTTCTACTCCCCTCTCATTGCTTTATGCAATGAGGGTCGAGCTTTCTTATGCAGAAGTCATAGTTGCAGGATGAGCTGTCATGATGGCTTGATGATTCCCTTCCCTAGATCCTATTTCTTGGAAGTTTGGTCTGAACTATCATCGTTTTGTGATGTTTGAGGTAAGGGCCGAGTCACCATCATGTGGGATGTCGACGCTCCCCTCCCTTTCTATCATGTTGTGATGGTTGAAGTGAGGGTCGAGTCACCATCCTTCGTGGATGTCGACGCTCCCCTCCCTTCCTATCATGGTGTTTGCTGAAGATTGAGCTGTGATGTGTTATCTTCTGTCCCTGTTCTTCTTGGTGGCTGTTATGGCTGTCTTTCTCCCCTCTCATTGATTTATGCAATGATGGTTGAGTCTTTATGCTGATCTGTGATGCTCTGTTGAGCTGTGATGTGTTATCTTCTGTCCCTGTTCCTCTTGGTGGCTGTTATGGATGTTATGACTGTCTTTCTCCCCTCTCATTGCTTTATGCAATGATGGTTGAGTTCTTATGCTGATCGGCTGAGGTTTTCTAGCTGGAGGAGTTGGAGTGTTTTTGTTGATCAGTTTTTTCCTCCATCCTCTTTCTTCTCCTTCTTAGCATACACTGTATAGTTTTTGTTTCTTCTTTTTCTTCCTCCATTTTCAGTTGAAGATGGAGTGCATT
This sequence comes from Alisma plantago-aquatica, assembly GCA_963693085.1. NCBI lineage: Eukaryota > Viridiplantae > Streptophyta > Magnoliopsida > Alismatales > Alismataceae > Alisma > Alisma plantago-aquatica. The sequence continues at coordinate 429,595,642 of OY856414.1, forward strand.
GTACAGAAACCAAAGAAAAATACAAAAAAAGCAACATGAGTTTTCGACCGACCAAAAAAAAAATCTATATCCTCTAGTATTACATTAAATCTTTTCATTTGGTGTCAGATTCTCTGGATGTCGATATTGTTGAATATCAATAGTTTAACCTAAAATGTCGTGAAACAAAAACACATTTAGTACAACAAGTTATATTGTCATGTGGGTGAATCAAACTATTCACATGTAGATGTTGCAACATATTTCAACCATAGAAACAAATATGATTACAAAATTGGACATGCATTTTATTTCCAACTTCTCAATTTAATCTTTGTGGTACACTCCCTACCTAGAGTATTCATGTGGGGAAACCCTCTCATTAGGGTGTAGTCCCTACAATAGACCTTTCATAACCTCCTGTTCCTAGGCTCAGTTTGTTATGGCCTTCCTTTTATGGACATGCCTCACTATGGCCATCCTATCATGGCTTGGCCTCATAATGATCTTCCTATCCTGACTTGGTCTTATTGATGACCATCCTATCCCAGCTTGATCATTTGTTACTAGAGTGAGATTTCTTACATCCCACATGTATTACTTAGATCCATTAGAGATAGTTGAGCAAGTTATACTTATTGCATGTGATGCTCATACATGTTTTAAAGATTCCAGGAACTAAATAAACAACCAAAAATTTATTTGCAATAATTGTGGGAAACCTCAGAAATCCATAGAAGTTGTTTAATTCGAGTAGTCATGGATGTTACCACATACCTTTCTTAAGAGATATTAGAAGTCCAAGCAATAAATGCAGATTGAGAGAAAGCAAGAAATCACCCTAAAATTAGTGCATAACACCCAAGAATTATTACTTTTTCCAAAATCTACCATTAAGACTGACTTGGGTTCCAGGGTTTTGGGGTCAACTTAGGGTTTCATTAGGGTTTTGTCTTCCCAAACCCTAATTATTACTTTTAATGCCTTTTTACCTCTCAAACCCTAGTCTTTATGTTTTACACATGATTAAACACTAATTAGGTCAAAGATGTCTTCTTTATTCCAAAAGACCCAACTTCATTCATTTAAGTCACTTAAACATGATATGATCATGAAAGTCAAGAAATTAGGGTTTTTATTCTTTTAACACTTTAAAGATAGAAAAATAGGTACTTATTGAATTAGAGACACCATTATGTTTGGAACTATTTTAAGTGTATTCCTTGCATTTTTCTAGTCACTTTTCATATGTTATATGTTACCATTGGACCTTCCTACTAATTATCATAATTTCGGAAGATAAATATATTTTGACCAATGATAGTCATCCATCTAGGCAGTGAGTCCCGGGTACCGGTCTCTCCAAATTTACTAGGTCATCCAATGGACTCACACCACCCGATGACCTACCTTGTGTGAACTCGCTTAGTCAGGCGAGAAAAAGAAGACGGGAATAGGACAAAAATGTCCTTACCTATGTGAAGGGATGTCGAGGGAAGACTATTTTTTAACCAGGTCTCGTCTTCCTTCTTGCTTCTTTGGGACCAGGCCTGAAGTGACTCAACCTCATAGTTGAATTCACCATCTTGTCCTCCTGATTGTAGAGCAAGGTTTCCACGACCTTTACCTCACGTTGACGAATTCACCAAGTGATCTAATTGCCCCGGGAGTGGTTGGAGTCACAAGGATTGTAGTAGGGGAATTTGATAATGTTCCAAAGAGTAGTAGAGGGCACAAATGAGACCAAAGGAAGAATGGAGGGCAGAGGCATTTTCAGGAAGTCAAGTGCAACCTTCATGAATGCATAGGGAGTTTGTAGAGGGATCATACTCCCTTTCATGGCCCTGGGGTTGGGTATTTAAAACTCTATGATTTGGGCAAACTGTAGATATCCCTTCATAGGTGGAAAATACAAGGTTAGGTAAGTTTACCTTGAAATTGCAAAGCTAATTGACCTATTTCTAGAATCTCTTGATAATTGATGAGTGATATGAGAGTAAAGGAAAAATTTGGGTCACTATTTAGACTTGCCTATTCTGGCGTGAGGTAGGTGATGGCTCAGGGCCATCATATCTTTAATTCAGTGGATGTTAAGCCTTTACATAACTTAAAACATCTGGATATAGTTCTAATATGAACAAAATTTTGTGAAATTTCATATATTTCCCTATCTATTCATTCACTTTAGGATTTCTAGGAAAATCTATATCTCTCTCTCCTTTCATCCTTTTAATCCCAATTTTTGAAGGAAATCTTTTAATGACATTATCTAAATTAGGGTAACATTGGATATCAAAATACCAATGTTAAAGATACTCTTGTTAATCTCCAAATATTCCTCTTTATCTTATTATTGAAGCATCAAATCTATTCTATTCTCTTTCTACTTTTTCTGTGTCCATTATTTTGATTACTTTTCTCATTAGAAATAATGTGGAAACAAAACCAACCCATTAGTGTCCTTCAATACCACTTTTCGAGAGATTTCCACACAATTCCTTATGCATATAATGAATTGCCCATTACCTTTTGTATTTCACTTAATATTGGATTTTCGTTCATCCTTTTCCCCTATAATTATTATTGCACTAATGAAATCAGTAAAAAATACAAAATTTCATAGAAAAGGGAAATTTGCAAAAGAAAACCATGTTTCTAAAACAAATCACACCACTTTTCCAAAACATCCTTATTATTCAGATATTTGCATTTCAATTATATAAATACATGTGAAAACCATTTTATAACACAAAGACTCTCTTGTAAGTTGGTTTTTGAGATGACCACATCATATATTAATCTCATGTATTTTGATGGAAATAATGCATCTCCATCTATACCTATATAAGCTTTACCTCATCCATCTCGAACTTCACAAAATTGGTTATGAGTATTCCCTTTGTAACTAGAGACGTCACTAGTAATTTTGAGGAGTTTTGAGTGAAGAAAGGATAAAAAAGTAGAAAAGAGGGCAAGTTCTTATTTAGAATTTGTATAAGGTTAGTTATCTATGATATCTTCTCCTCAACTTTGATGTGATGTACTCACTTGAAGAAATCCCATTTACTTATCATCATCCTTCCTTTGTCTTTTTTCCAAGCATGTCACAATTGTTGGTTATTACTATTCACCAAGTGATGTTAATCATATTCTAAAACTACTGCAAAGAGATAGACGTCTGGTCCCAACAAGTTGAAGTTTCATTTAGTAAGTAAAAACCTTAAAAAACTACAATCAATTAGTTCATATGTGATTTATAGTATAGTTTCATGTATCTATTTACTACATTTCAAGTTGAGACTCTTGATGAATAAAAGAAATTGTTATTTAAAATGTTTGTCATATCTTACATTCCAACTTTAATATATTTGTACTCATCCTCAATTGTATTTCTTTTGTGTTTAGTATTATTAATAGAACATCACATGAACTGACCACACTTGTGTTTGCCATGTTTTCACATTGATCACATGAACAATATTTATTTAGTAGCTTACTCTAGTTCCATCTTGATCATCATCCAAAAGAGGCCTTTATAAAGTAATGAGTTTACAAGGTTGAAAGATACAATTTTTACATTACTAGTACATATTTTAGAGTGTAAATAAGACCAATTCATAATCTAATAATCCCTTTCATATAGTCTTAGATGCCCTAAATATATTGATTTCCGATTTTTGTACTACAATGTATGAAATGTATTTGTAGAATAACATAGACAAGGATATAGTAAGAAATAATTACACTCTAGTAGGTGTACGGAACAAACTCTAGTGGGATTATCCTTTAATATTTATATTACCCAACATAATTAGTATGATATGGTGGTAACCTAATAGTTAGTTATATTTTAGGTAGATGAGCATCCTTCTCAATGTACAATGTCATCCTTTTTAAAACATTAATTTGACAAGATCTAGTGAAACCTTATATGAGTACTTATGTTAAGAGTAGTTTTCATTACATACCAACTTGTTGAGTCAGTCACCAAGGCCTGACATAGAAAATCCTAGGGTGTAGGGAGTTAAGAATTCTTGAGGATACCAAGTTTTACCTTGAGACTTTTATAATGAGTCATTAGTCTTCATTGAGATACTTTCATATGAAGGGTATACCACATGAAAATTCAAGGAAAGATGATAAGTGTTGTGGTACTTATTATTACATGCTAATATTCATCTATATTCCTTATCTTGTATATAATGGCATTTATTATTCACCTACTTGAGTATTAATTTTTCTACAACTTTATAGTTTAATTTATCATGCTTTGTTTAAGTTTCACAATTTGAATGCTTTCTTTGCTTTAATTAAATATTGAATCTTAGGTATGAGTAGAATTTAGGTCACTGAGAAAGTATATCACACTCTCTCTTGAAATGGAATTTTAGAGTTCCCATTGTTTTCCTATCCAACTCAAGAAGTTTGGTGTTTTGTTTCTTATCACCTGATTGGTAATTGCCCATTTACATTGAATTAGATTTATGATGTCTTCTTGTTTTAGTATCTAAGTTTTCCTAATAGATTTTATCTTTATTTGGGCGTATAGATGGAAGAAAATAAGAAAAAGGTTAAATAGGTGGAGATTAATGTCCCTCTTGATCTATCCCAAGAGGACATAATTACCATATATTGGATGTAACAAAATTTCAAAGATAGTTCCATATAAATTTTCAATGGTTTTCTTAATGGGAAACATTAGTGGAAGGAAGTAGATGTTGGTTTGTCTTCCTCATAATACATGGAGTTCATGAGGTCTTATTGTTGTTTGTACACCATTAAAGCCATAATTTGATGATTATAATAGGGATATATTGTATAAAACTTCTTACTAATGAAAACCAATTCTGCTTATTGTGTTTATTTTAGTATTCTAATAATGAATAATTGTAATATTGTCTTAAGTATATCTTGACTCAATGACATATAGTTTGGGTAGAAGACATGAACATGGGATCATATGTAGATTAAAAGTATTCATTTTTGTAATGTCCCAGTTAGTTATTATTGTGATATCAAAGGAAAACAATGATACAACAAACTAGTGTGTATGCTAAATGATGACCATGTCTCTTTAGTCATGACTTTGGATATAAATGCAGGTACATGGAACCTATTAGAGAGAACATTGTACTAGACATAACCACTTTGAAAATGATACATGGAAGCCATGTCATGGAAGTTAGATTCATATCTCAATGTGACAAAGTGACCATGATCCTTAGACTGAAATCAGTAACGTACTCACATGTTTTTCAACAAACATTAACACTAACAAACATAATGTTGGGTGAGCTTTGCAACTAGAGTATCACTATGATTGATGTAGATGGAATATGTCCTCCATTGGGGTGATTTCTTTGCCACTTGATATAAGAGATTATGAAATACAATGGTCATGAAAGTCAATATATGATATTGAGTTCATACAATTTTAATAGTCGATTCTAGTTGAAAAAATTAGATTGAATGTTAAAAGGATGACTATATCATGCCTCATTTTCAATCCCTCACTTATAGGTTAATGGTATTCTAAACTTATTCCAATTACTTAGGTAGTAATGACATGTTTCTAGATACCTCTCTTTCCTTGTGAGGTTATTGATATCACTACCAATGTATTGCGGAACATATGGGGTGACACACATAAGGATGCATAAGGGAATGTTCTCAATCAAACATATGATTAGAATTGTTCTTAATCATATAAAGGTTGATTTCCTGCTCAATCAGTGAACTAGATGGTTTGGGTCAACTATTGGATTGATTTTCAATCGATCAACTAATCAAATATTTGAGAAATTGTCCAATCAATATGCTAGATAATCCAGTTGGCCAATTCGACCAAATTGAGGAAACAACAAGGTATAAATGACTTGTTTGACTGGAATCAAATTGGTCAATTAGAACAAGACTAGGAATGGAAAACTGATTGACTCAAAAAGCCATCCGATTGATTGGATGACCCAACCAGTCCCAACTGGTCTACCGTATAAATATTATGGAAGATTAGAAAGTCTGAAAAGATTACTAGTTTGATTGTGTTTTGAGTTGCAACTAGGAGCAAGATTCCATTATGGGAAAATCCAAGCCCATGGATACAATTATAAAGGAATGTTTGCCTAAAGGGAGACACACATTATAACATAACTTTTCTAAGAATTCTTTTCTTTAAGGAGAAAAACACATCCAAGGATGACAACCCATAACATGAGGAGAAGGAGAGCGAGCAACACTAGCGCATCAATATCTCCAATTTCTATTTCCTCTTAGAGACCAAGGTGTTGTAACATGAGCTCTTGCATATGCATGGATGACATAGAGGCCAAGGCCCTTGGATAGAGGCTTGAAGATAAGATACTTCTATAAGGAGAAGACAATGCGTTGTTGGGAAGATAAGAAGACCACAAAATCAATGACTATAGACCTGGAACGAGAAGTGTAAGTTCTACATTGATATAAGATGTGCTAGTTGCTGGAAGCTAGTGTATGCCAAGGTAAATTGGATAAACCTTATATGTTTATAATATACTAATATTTTATGATTATGAATAATTAATTGGATAAGAGTTTTGTTATTAAAAAATTATATTTTTGTGGCGCCTCTTCCTCCAAAACCCTACACTTACTGGCTACTTATTAAGTTTCAAGGAACATAGTTTTGTAGTATGACATATCATAGAAATTCTGATGAGTGATTAATGCAACTTAGACAAGGTCTCTATGTGATGTAGACCTCAAAATCATAGAAGATTGATTATGAAGTGCATCTACTGAATAGGGGAGATGACCAATGGTAGCAAAATGTTGAGGGAAGTAGAAGACTGGCTCCCTAAAGTAAAGGGAATTCATTAAAATATTTTATATGAATTTGTTACAACCTAACCGTACTATAGGGGACTAGGCACATCAACCATGAAATTGGGATAATTATTTTTTACCTATAACTAAAAATAATCTTAACATCTTATTTTTTTGAAAAAGTTGAGAATTTCTAAATACTCATACACAATTTGAAATACTCATGTAAACTCTAAACAATGTATCAATTTATTACAACATACTAGAAATAAAAGTACACTAATCATTGAATTTAACTTATATCATATAAATTTCTAAATATTCATATTAATTAATGCTATTACTTCTTATATATATAGAATTATTTCTTGATATGAGTATGTGCGCTTTTGATATATTGTTTCACCATTCTTTCATCTTTATGTTAATATATGCATAAAACATATTAGTCAACCTAAACAACCAAATTGAAGATACAATATATCCTTGATTAGGAAGATATTATGACAAACAAGTAATAAAGTTGCAATTGAGATTAGGGTTTCCATATCCTCATAATTACTAATTAGGATAGAATTAGATGCTAAAAATCTCCCCATCTAATTTAAATTTTGTCCCAAGTTCTTAGAAGAGGAAAGGCCACTTGTTACAAGTATATGAATAATACTCCCATTCTACTTCCTCCCTCTTAAGATTCCTCCATTGAGCATTCATCAGAGGAATTTCCCTTTTTGTGTGTTTTTAGATCAAACAATATGGTACTTGAGTTGGTCCTTTAATATAAATAAATTCTTCTCTCAAAAATACTGGCACTGGGTCTATGATCTTTAAGATTCCTAGATGAAATTTCTTCAACATAAATATATAAAATTATGGCATGCAAAATAAAATAATGGCATGCCAATTAGCTAGATCTAGTAGCAACTAAAGCTTGTATGCAACTAGTGTCACCCCTTGAATGAGTGGTTCGGGCCCCTTTCATTAAGGAGTTATCATGTATCACTTTTTGAATATTTGAACACCTTTCTCAGTGGAAAATTTTAGATTAACCTCATTCCCAACATCAAAATCTTGTGGTATATATATTTCACTGTATATTTTTCTATTTGGCATATGTTTATTTGAACAACTATTTGATATTGAAATCATTTTGTTATCTCCTCGATGAACTATGGATGAAAATATATCTCTCACAAACTTCTTACCAACAAAAGGAGATACAAACATTCTCCCATGAAAATCTTCATATGTAGCCATACCTAAACTAGAGTGTTGTCTATTATTATATGTAAGCCCCATTTGACTTAAATATGAATCACAAATATCACTATTTTGTAGTACTCACAGTCATAAATTGTCTTCAAGTGTGAATAGTCTAATCTAGCTGTATGTTCATTTGAATGTGAAGTTTCATATTGAACTTCATTTTTCTTCCAAAGCTTGATTTATTAGATTGTAGAATATGGATGCGAACATGGGATCTCTTCCTGAAATGAAGAAGACTAGAATTCCATGCAACATGACCACTTCATCTATATAGACTTAGGATAATTTAGGTACATCCAATGTTTATTTTAATGGGAAAATGAGTATACATTGTTGGTCTATAATCACCCATATTAACTGAAAACCACGTGATGATGTAGGTAAACCAAACACAAAGTACATTATGATGTGTTCCTACTTCCATATAGGAATCATCAGTGGTTGGAAAGTGCAAGTTGTTATTCTAATGTTTATCACTAACATGTTCAGACACCCAGTCATGGCCACTTGATTAACCATAATTTTCTTCACGACATTCCACTAATGCAATTTCTTGATACTTTTATACATCTTTGGACAACCTAGGGTGCATTGCATACATGGAAAAATATGCTTCCTGTAAAACATTACTTTTTAGTTAATTATCATGTGATACACATAATATATGACGTTGATACAACAAACCATAATTCAAATATATGTTTTTTTCTCACAACCTTCTTTGATCGCATGCTAGACATGCACTTATTTTCACTCTTTTAAAGCTATTTAATTTGGTCGATAAAATTGGTATGACCTAACTCAAGGTTCATATATATCATCTTTACTAGTAGATCTCATGCTTTATATCCTGTGGTAAAAAAACTATTGATGATGGAACTTTCATCACACATATTATTTTATGACATTGGATTACTTGTATGGTAATCAATAGTAATTTAATAACATTTTCTAGAATCTGAGTATGCACATGTTTTCAAGTTGATCCCTTTCTAACTGAACATATACTTTGAACTATAATGAGCTTTGAAAACCTAATGTGACTCACTATATATGTAATAATGACATGTATTTGAAGTATGTACCACTTATTCAAACTCAAGATTTTATGTATACTAACTTTCTTCATTCTTCTTGAGTTAGCTAGATGCATGTTCCGTACTTTTTCATCTTACCTATTATAAAATTGAAAACCTTTCTAGATGCATAAAAGAAAAATATCCTTTTCACCCTTGGATAAAATTAGAAATGTTTTTATTTTTAATCTCTCATTCATTTTATAAATATTTTTTCATATGATTTTGAACCAACAAAGGGTACACATTTCCTTAACAAGTGTGTAACAAGTTCCTTTATCACAATGTTACCTATGAACCTCATGTGGTATCAAAATAACTATAGAACGATATTTATATTAGTAAAACTTTATGCTATTTCCACTAAAGTATTGATTCAAATTTCTTAAGATCCACACTAAGGCCATATCCTTATATCATACCCAAAATAAAGCAACTAAAACAAACAAGAACTAGAATTTTTTGAACTTGGCATATACACGATGATGTCTTAAAATTTTTCGAGATATTTTCAAGTGTATCTCACTTAGCTCTTCATTTTTAGTAGTATTTGGTATATCAATACCGCACCAATATAAATTGAACCATATATGGTGTGAAAACACTGATCATCATATCCATGAAGAATAGGGTCATTTGTCAATCCAAAAGGCATTACTACAAACTTGTTATGCATGTATCATATTGTAAAGGATGACTTGGGCGCAACTGATGATAGGAAGATTTGAGTTATCTCTTTAGCAAAGTTGTTTATCACTAAATTGGTCAAAAATATAACCAATAATAAGGTTACCTTGTTCGACTATCTATAATGTACACATACACATATTGCAATCATTCTTCAAAAATCAATAGCAACAAAACTTCCCAATTTGATGAACATTGTTGGGTGAATCTCTTATCCAACATCTATACAACCAAGTTATCAAATCCTTCAACTATTGTTACTAGATGATATATTGGTAACACTATACAATGACCACAAAGTAAGACATTGTATCTCAAATTCAAACTCTCACTCTAAAGGTATACCTAAAAACTTGTTAGAGAAACATCTAGGAAGTTGCATACTACCAACAAACCTCTATATAAATATTTCCTCTCTACCTTTGATATATCACATGTTCTAGAAAGGCTTCACACTCCTTCCTCAACATCTTATCAAATATTACAACTAATACTAAATACGTGGATAAGACTTTCCGATATCTAGTATAGACACATAAAAACAACCTTATTGAAACATAAACTCTTTCTTCTAGTAATACAATTGAGCAATGTAATTCTAAAGACAATCTAAATAGAAGATAATATTAAAGAAATAGATAGATGAATGTAAGATATAAACATTATAGTTCATCTTATATTGCCCAAAAGACAATTTGGTGATTCTCTTAACAATATTTTTTAAACAAAGTCATAAGATAAATCATGATTAACAAATTAAACCACTAAATAGAGGAAAAAGTAAATAAAATGTGCCATACTAGGATATACAATTTTTTCAACATATCTGTTGCTGAAAAGAAGCATATGACCTATGATGTCTATGGGAGAGAAAAATCATTTAGATGGGGTCAGTGGAAAGAAACATCAGTGTAGCTCTCCCACTAGCACATTGTCCTCATTGACCACTACTATTACTAGGTGCCCCTATAGAACCAAAACCCATTTAAGGCCCTACTTCTCTCATTCAAGCTTGTACCCATGTTGTCTAAAATTGTGATTGAAATTACTATGATAATATATGGTGAAGCTCAAGAGAATCCCTATTGAAGTGATCCATCTCTTAATGGTAATAACATGCTTGAGGTTTGGTTTCCCAATACTATCTAGAATGTTCTCTACTAGATGTATTGCACAATGTTGTTTCCCATCCATACAAACATGAATATGTCACAAATACTGACAAACCAAAAGTCCTTACTTGAGGTGTCCATAGATGATTAGGACCAGACCTACCCCTACTGTAAGAAGAAACAACATCATTGGATGTAGAACCATGCCAACCAAAACATATTAAACAACTACTAATCTGTGTTTAGAAACTACCATGTTCTCTAGAATCACCACTACGCTATACTCCTCTATCTTATCCTTTAGTATGGATACCCTTAGATTGCCTTATAGAATTTTCTAACTCCTCAATATGTCATACATCATTAAAAAATTCTCCAATGTTTGATGCTTCTCATTTGCTTATTCTTGACATGTTCTTCTTGATGTCTAGATTCACAACTGCCTAACACATTTTGCATTTCATAAAGAGCAAGTTGCAAATAGAAGTTATCTAGTAAAATAAAGTGTGCATTGTACTCCTTGGCTATTATATTTTCTTGATAATGATCTCTATATATTTAATCTTACTACATAGGAACGTTGGAGGGAAATACTTTATGTAGAATTAATCAAAAAGGTCTGTCAATATCATCACCTAATGTCTACACTTAATGACACCACAACTCAACATATCCTTTAAGCATATAGATAACATGACTTGTCTTCTTATATTTTAATTAATTCTTACGGAAAAAGACATTCTCCAATAATTGAATCCACTCACCCGCTACATATGGATATGTAGCTCCCAAGAACTCTATTATACCAAACTTCTTCATCAACTCATATGACCTCATCAAAGGTTAATAAGATTTTGAGACCCATGTCTGTCTTTTATTTCTTCTTGGTATTTAAATTTTACAATGAATAATCTTATTTATTGCATCATCACTATCATTTCTACCTCAATCCATTCAGTGACAATAGGGTATATAGTAACTCTTAGCCTATTCTTTTCCATGCCCTCTTCATAACATATGAAATAGAAGTATATATTAGAAAATCATAACCAAAAGAGGAAAAAATCCTTAATCCCATTGGCCTCTTATTACATATGTCCCAACCCAATGCTATTATAAGAAAGTTGACTTTACCTAAATCCACTAACCAATGATTATCCCTATCAAGGGTGAGATCAAGATAAACACTCTTTTTATATGTAACTAAATATATTTGTAAATTTGATTATTATAAAGTAAATGAAATTGATTGAAGAACACATGTGAAATTTAACTTTTTAGAATAATTTTTTAGCAACTATGTATAGTTATTTCAACATACTTTCAACAAAATTAAACTAATCCTAAAATTTAATTTTCATCATGTATTAAGTTAGAAAAATCTTATCTCATCCCCACTCTAACATGTCCATGATCATATGTTTATTAAGAGAGTATCTGATATCTAGAAAATTCCTTCTAAATACCTTCTATGAACTACTCTTATTGATAAATGGCTTGTAGATCTTCTTATCGTGTGTTCCTTAACTTGAACTTTTATTTAAGAAGAGTGTAATCTAATGATGCAATGCATGGAATTTCACCAAATAAACATGATAACATATATGAAGTTGATAAAGTGAGTTAAATGTAGGAACAATACATTAATGGAAATTTAATATTTAAACAAGATGGTATTGTAAATCACAGAACATGGAATGTTATTGAACAAGTACCAAATAACTAAAACAATCGATTAGTCTTTTTTTTCATTTATCTATGCCTTGAACCCACGACAAGTAGACCACGACATAAAAATATCACCTCAATCTATGAACTCTTCATACTAGACATAGAGTAGACTTGGGGCTCTAATAAACCATCACCTTGATTTACAACATGGCTCACTACTACAGAAACATCAATCAATGTCGCTTTTCTGGGTGTCGGTTCTTTAGGAAAACCGACGCCTAAAATATTAGACGTCGGTTATTTAGGCAAACTGACGTCTATATTCGAAGACTAGCCAGACACGGGTACCGCTTTGAATACAACGTCAGTTGTTAATGACAAACCGACGCTTAAATTCACCCCGCGAAATCCAATTTTCGAGCAAAAAAATAGTGTCACTTTCAGCGTCAGTTATGTAGATAGAAACCGACGCCTATGTGTGATGAAAATTTGCGCGAAAAGTGTCACTTTCAGCGTCGGTTATCCTTTTATAACCGACGCTGAAAGTGGTTCCCGCAAAATAATTTCGTGAAAATATCGTCCAATTGGACGTCGGTTGTTTCAAACGACCGACGCTAAAGAGGTTTCGGTGTCGGTTGTTTGAAACAACCGATGCTATTTGGGAACTTAATATCCCGCGATCACCCGACTCTTCCCCTTTCTTCTGTTTCATTGCGAGCCGATTTCCCTTTTCTTCTCTGCTGTCGCCCGACCACGCCGCCAATTTATCCTCCACGAAAGCTCCTTCTTCCTCCACGACAGCGCCGCCGCGCCGCCGCCGCACCCCCTTCTCCGCAGCCACTGCTGCTGACTTCTTCCCCTTCTCTGCGCCCCCTTCTCCGCCGCACCCCCTTCTCTGCCGCCACTGCTGCTCCTTGCCGCCGACGCCACTGCTCCTTGGTCTGCCTGCCTGACGCCTGGAGCTCGCCGCCGCGCCGCCTTCCTCCTTGCCGCCGCCTGCCGACACCGCTGCTCCTTGCCGCTGACGCCGCTGCTCCTTGGTCTGTCTGCCCTACCGCCTGGAGCTCGCCGGCCACCGCTGCACCTGCCTACCCTGCCGCCTGGAGCTCGGCGGTCACCGCCACCACTACTGGGAGGTCAGTTGTTGTTGCTCGCTCAGTAAGCGCCTTCCTCTTTATTAGACAACAAAACAGAGTTTATGTACAAGTAAGGTTTAAAAGAAAACTGCAAACCACCTATAAATCCGATCTATAAAAGAAAAACCAGCTCAATCATATAGGGATACTAGATCCCTGATGCTGTTCCAGCATTTGTTATTGTCAGAAGATAAATTTTTGAAAGTTCTGTAGTTTCTCTCTTTCCATATGATGAAAAGAGTAGACAAACTGGAATCCCATCTTCTTAAGATAATCCAGCGTAGGTAGTTTAGCTAAGAAGATTTTCCACGCATTAATGATCAAAACTCTGGGATGGTCAAACCTCCAGATCCAACATGCCCAATCAGATTTAGTTCTAGGTCCTCTGAGGATGTTCCAAGCATCTTTAATTTTCAGAGAATGAAACCCTTGAATACTAATAGTATCATCATCATAAAGACTGATATCAACCTCTTCAACGCATCCCCGGAAACATCTTCTATCCAGAATGATCCATTTTTTCTCACAGATGAACTTGCTAAGGAAGCCATTCCAACCACACCCAATCCTTAGCACATTTTTAGTATCAATATACTCATCCAGAAATTTATTTCCAGGCATCCACGGATCTTTCCAAATTCTGAAACTAGACCCATCTCCAATATGCAGCTTAATCAAAGGTAAGATAGTGCTTCTAAGACTGCACAAATGCTTCTACATCCACGAGCTGTTAGATTTAACTTTATAGGACCATATTAGATTCTGAAATGCTTCCACATCCACGAGTTGTGTATTTAATTTGGATGTATATGCTGAACCTAGATTTAGAGAGGACTAACTATAGTATTTTCCTAGTATGGTGAAAGATTTTCAATCGTGTGTATCACATGGGATTCTTATCTCAACACAATGGACTGCAATATATGCATCTAATGCCTTAAATGGAAGACTCGAATGTTAAAAAATCCCATCAAAGTAGGTAGAAACAACTTATATATATTCAGATATTAATAATTCCATGAAGTGCACATTATCTTACTCAGGAAAAGTATGTGTATAATGTAGGATTTGTTTCATATAATGGTTTGTTGCTTGCATATATTTGTCATATAATGGTTTGCACAACCTAGATTTTGATGCATGTTGAAATAAGATTTAAACTTGTCAATTGTAGCATCCTAATTTGATTTGATTAAACCCTAACATCAATTGTGATGAAACCGTAACATTAATCGTGATGAAACCCTAACATGTACATATCTATTATTGTGTTTGTTGGCCTAGAAACTCGTCCAAGATTGACTCATTAGGAGTAAATCTTGGATAGTACCCAGTTTGGGACTGTTCTTGAACACCTAATCTCACTTAGGATGTAAGTGTATAATGTGTATTGGGTTTTCGAGAAAATTTCGGCAACATTTCCCCGTTTGTTCTCTAAGTACATATGTACTTAGAGAACAACGGGGAAATGCGGCCGAAATTTTCTTGAAAACCCAATACACATTATACACTTACTAGTGAGATTAGGTGTTCAAGGATGGGATAGGTGGTACACATTTATTATATATAAGAATGGCATCAAATGTGTTTGTTGGCCTAGAAACCCGTCCAAGATTGACTCATTAGGAGTAAATCTTGGATAGTCCCCGGTTTGGGACTATTCTTGAACACCTAATCTCACTTAGGATGTAAGTGTATAATGTGTATTGGGTACTTAGAGAACAGCGGGGAAATGCTGCCGAAATTTTCTCAAAAACCCAATACACATTATACACTTACTAGTGAGATTAGGTATTCAAGGATGGGATAGGTGGTACACATTTATTATATATAAGAATGACATCAAATGTGTTTGTTGGCCTAGAAACCCGTCCAAGATTGACTCATTAGGAGTAAATCTTGGATAGTCCCCGATTTGGGACTGTTCTTGAACACCTAATCTCACTTAGGATGTAAGTGTATAATGTGTATTGGGTTTTCGGGAAAATTTCGGTAGCATTTCCCCGTTTGTTCTCTAAGTACATATGTACTTAGAGAACAGCGGGGAAATGCTGCCGAAATTTTCTTGAAAACCCAATACACATTATACACTTACTAGTGAGATTAGGTGTTCAAGGATGGGATAGGTGGTACACATTTATTATATATAAGAATGACATCACATTATACACTTAGGATGTAAGTGTATACCCTAATCTTTTCCTAATATATACTTGTTTCCTAATATATACTTGTTTTCTCTTTGATCATAGAATGAATAGATCATGGATGTCCATTCGTAATCGTTGCACCCCCCGAGTTTATATATGGTCTTGATCAGTTTATTAGATTTGCCGAGGAACATAGGAAAAAACCTACAGATAGGTTCTACTGTCCATGTAGGCATTGTGGTAACAACTTGAAAGTCAACACTGGCGAGGAAATAAAAATTCATGTCATGTGCAACGGGATTGTACAAGGCTATACAGAATGGCACTGGCATGGAGAGATTTCAAAATCGAAACCAGTAGATGTCGATAGCAGTGCTTGGGTGGAAGAAGAAATTGCCTCCGATGACGTAAATGTGAACGAACCAGTTCCAGCAGACATCGTTGATGCGATGCTGGATAGTTGTAGGGTAGAGCACACCGATCCACCTCCTATCTTTAGAAACATTGTGCATGATGTTGAGATACCGTTATACACAGGCTGTGCTAAGTTTACGAAGCTTAGCGCTGTGTTGAGATTGTATAAGTTGAAAGCTAACAATAGATGGAGCGACAAAAGCTTCACTTCATTGTTGACTTTGTTGAAAGAAATGCTTCCTGAAGGAAACAAGGTGCCAATCTCAACATACCAGGTAAAGAAAATGTTGTGCCCAATGGGATTGGAGGCCAAGAAGATACACGCATGCCCGAATGATTGTGTATTATTTCAAAAGGACTATGTAGATTTGAAAGATTGTCCAAAATGTGGTGCATCACAGTATAAATTGACGACTTCGGGGGAGTCCAAAACTGGTTCTCCTGCCAAGGTGTTGTGTTATCTACCTATAATATCACGGTTTCAACGCTTGTTTGCAAATCCGAAAGATGTGAAGAATTTGAGGTGGCATGCAGATGTTAAGAAAAATAATGATGGGATCCTACGACATGTGTCTGATTCTCCACAGTGGAAGAAGATTGATCTATTGTACCCCAAATTTGGTGAAGAAGATAGGAATCTAAGACTTGGGCTTTGTACAGATGGGATGAATCCGTACGGGACATTGAGAAGCCAACATAGCACTTGTCCAGTCATGCTTGTTATATACAATCTTCCTCCCTGGATGTGTATGAAAAATAAGTACGTTATGTTGTCGTTGTTGATATCGGGCCCTAAACAACCCGGAAATGATATCGATGTTTATCTTGAACCTTTGATTGATGACTTAAAGAAACTTTGGGCTGAAGGTGTGATGACCTATGATGCTTCAGCAAGAGAGATATTTCATTTGCACGCTATGTGGTTTTGCACTGTTAATGACTTTCCAGCATATGGGAATTTGTCTGGATATAGTGTCAAAGGAGCTAAAGTGTGTCCTATATGTGAAGAAAACACTGATTCAATAAGATTAAAACATGGAGGAAAGACTGTATATCTTGGTCATCGAAGGTTTCTTTCAAAATTCCATATGTATCATAGGAAGCGCAAAGCATTAAATGGATGGAATGATGAACGGAGTGCACCTAAACCTATACTAGGGGATGTTGTTTATGCAAGAGTAAAATACATTGTCAATGAATTTGGTAAGAAATCACAATGTAGTATGGCCACACGGAGTGACAATTCTTCATTCAAGAAGAAGTCAATATTTTGGGATCTTCCTTATTGGAGTTCTTTGACAGTCAGGCATTGTATCGATGTAATGCACGTTGAGAAAAATGTTTGTGATAGCATCATTGGTACTCTGTTAAATATACCAGGTAAGACTAAAGATGGGATAAAATCCAGACTGGACCTACGTGAAATGGGAATAAGGTCAGAATTAACAGAATTACGTGAAATGGGTAATAAAAGAACATACTTACCTCCCGCTTGTTACACGTTGTCTAGAAAGGAGAAGAAAACTTTTTGTGAATGCTTGGTAAATGTTAAGGTGCCACATGGTTACTCATCCAACATCCGTACATTGGTATCAATGAAAGATCTGCAGTTGATAGGTCTTAAATCTCATGATTGTCACACTCTAATGCAACAAATATTGCCCGTGGCAATTCGATCTATATTGTCGAAGCATGTAAGGTTTGCAATTACCAGACTTTGTTTCTTTTTCAACAGTCTATGCAGCAAAGTTATTGACCCTGATACTCTCGATAATTTTCAAAGAGAAGTGGTTGTTACCCTATGTCAGCTTGAGATGTATTTCCCTCCTTCGTTCTTTGATATCATGCTACATCTTGTTGTCCACTTGACTAGGGAAGTGAAAATGTTGGGACCAGTTTTCTTGCATTGGATGTATCCCTTTGAACGATACATGAGCGTTTTTAAAGGTGATGTTCGAAACCGTTATCGGCCTGAAGGGAGTATTATTTAAGGTTATGTGGCGAGAGAGGTTATGGATTTTTGCAATGACTTTCTCAGTGGTAATGACACTCCTGATAATGACAAGAATATTGAGGAGGGAAAGGAATTTTGGGATCACAGGTGAAAGTAATCAGCCTTGAGCAGTTGGAACAAGCTCACTTGTATATTTTACACAATATGGACGAAGTGAGTGTTTATATCGAGGAACATACCAATTTCATCAAGAGACAACATCCTCAAGCAAGTTCAATGTGGCTTGCTAGAGAGCATAATAAGACTTTTACTAAGTGGTTTGAAGATAAAGTCTTACATCAACTATCTCAAACACCAAATGATATTACAGAAACTATCAAATGCCTCGCCTTTAAACCAAAACCGAATGTTATGTCTTATGAAGGGTTTGACATTAATGGATTCACATATTACACAAAGCGCCAAGATGATAAGAGTGTCGTCCAAAATAGTGGGGTCACTCTTCAAGTTTCGACTATGTACTTTGCAAGTGCAAAGGATAAGAGTCCACGTGAAGCTAAAATGTCATATTACGGTGTCATTGAAGACATTTGGGAGTTTGACTACATAGATTTCAAAATTCCGCTCTTTAAATGTAATTGGGTTGATAACACCAAAGGAGTTATAGTGGATGAATTGGGTTTCACTTTGGTGAACTTTGAAAAGATTGGCGAGAAGGGTGAACCATTCATATTGGCATCACATGCGAAACAAATATTCTATATCAATGATCCTGCAAATGATAAATGGTCAGTTGTTCTTCATGGTAAAAGACTGTTCATTGAAGATCCTATAGATGAAGAAGAGTACTATGATAACTATGATGACTCCAGTCCATTCTCATTTGGGTTGCCAACTCCACAAAATATTGAAGCTAATGATGACTTATATGTGCGCGAAGATCACAATGAAGGATTGTTAATTGATAAAAGATCACAATTTTAGAGACATGTATGTTTATACAAATGCTAAATGTTTTCCTTTTTCTAGTTAATACAAATGCTAAATGTTTGCCTTTTTCTAGTTAATACAAATGCTAAATGTTTGCCTTTTTAATGACATTTTCAGATGGCTGACCATGATGAGCATGATGTCCATGATGAGCATGAAGTCCATGATGAGCATGCTGTCCATGACGAGCATGGCGAGGATACCAATGTAAGTTCCAAAAACATATCTTGTATTTCTATAAAATTCATTATCTTCTAGTTATGTCATATATCCTATATTTCTATATTGGGCTAATTCAGTGTGTTTATTTTTGTCAAATTTTAGGTTGATGATGCACATGTACCCACTGAAGCACTGGAGCAACTTGATGCACAACACCAAACACTTAACAAGAAAAGGGGCATAACTCTGTTGAAGAAGTTAATAGCGCTAAGTGGTAGTGGATCCAAATTGGTTGTGGAGTTTGATAATCATTTGAAATAAAGAAGGGTGAAATAAAGAAGCCTGTCACTGCTGAGGTGGCTGCGAAAATGGTAAAATACAACTCTTAGAGCAATCATTTGAATATTGATTATTTGTGGTGTTAACTTACCAATTTCTGTTGATGGTGATTAGTGGGAGCTGCACGAGCAGAGGAAACAAGGCACGTTCATCCCTCAGGGCACAAGGGATGAATTGACAGTTGCTCTGGGTAATCCAGAGCATCCTGGACGTGTTAGGGGTGCAGGCGCTGGTGTGGGGATCAAAGCATTCTTTTGGCCATCCCAGCGCAAACCCAGAGCGGGACTTTCTCAAGAAGAGGTAACCTATTCTTTTTTTATAATGTTACTACAAAAGGAAATTCAATAATAAGAAGCTAATGTTTCTTTTATCCATGTATAGGAGAATAAGAGAGTCGAGGATATAGTTGCTAAGAAGGTCAACGATGTAGTTGCTGAGAAGGTCAAGGAAGAATTGCTGCAGTGGCAGGCATCTCAGGCTTCCAATCAGCCTATGGCGACCCACTCTTCTCCTGATGCACAGACTGCGAGTAATCCTGGAGACCTATCGCCTAACACATCTGCTGTAAGTATTTTTATGACATTGTAGCTAGTCTTTTCAAGATGATATGTTTTCAAGATGATATGTATATATGTATAACATTCTTTACGTAAATTTGTAGGCATTGAAGCCATGCCGCTTAAGAATGCAAGACTATGTTGTTGCAGAGGCACAGGCTTACCCGTCCCTTCCTGGGGAAAGGTTTCACGGGACTCCAATGCCACAGGGCTACGTTCGTGTGGGCCCATTACGTGTGTTACCCGATTGGAGGGAAGCTACATTGCCATATCCCCACCCAGATATTGATACACTTGCTGAGGCAGAAGGCGGGGTCATATTGTGGCCCAAAGCAGATGTCGTCTACACTACTGAAATTGTAAGATAAATTTACATTGATTTAGACTGTTAATGTGTATATATGAGGTCATCTGATATGAAATTATATATACAGGTTAAAAAGAAGACACCAGGAGCACCTAGGCCTCCACCTCCACTTCCCGCATTACCAAGTTGGGTTCCAACTGACCTAACATACCCGTTAGGTCCTGCTTGTAGGGGAATGGCATGTTGGCTACGGGCACATAATATACATTGCCCTATAATTGTTTCTTTAGATGCAGATTATGCAGGTCAATCATACGATAGCTCTTTATTTATACAAGATATTATTGAGCTGTTTATGTATGCTTGGCTGAATACATCAATGATAGAGACATGGATAAGGTGAGATCTTGTTTATACATCCATATACCTTGTGTAAGATCCGATGATCTGGTTTCTTATATATTAATGCATACATAATACATGTTTTGCAGCTACTTAGTCGAAGATCAATGCAAACAATTTGCATTTGATCATGTGAGATTTTTGATTCCATCATTGATTAGTATGGTAGCTAAAGACCCTGATAGTGTTCAACAATACTATATAGATGCTTTTACAATTTTTGGTTAGCAAAAGAAGACGATAATAATAGCTCCATTCAATGTCAAGTAAGTTTACTTTATTTATAATTTGGACTTAAGAAAATTCCATTTTTATTGTGCATTTTGAGTTATTAATTGTTAACTTTTTACCTCTAGCGGTAGACATTGGGAGTTACTAGTTATTGTCCCCAGGACGTTCACTGTTTATTATCTAGATCCCGCTGGAAGTACATTAAACACTAAAATTGGACACGTAATGAGAATGCCATTATTCTGGTGAGAAATATTTCATTTTTGTATCTGTTAACATCTGTTATTACATTACTATTTACTTATGCAATTTACTGTGTTATATTAACATGTAGGGGTTTAGATGCATTCAAAAAGGCTGGAGGAACGGTCCCAAGGAAAAAGAACCAACCAATAAATTGGAAGAACGTACAAGTAAGTTCCCGACTCCAATGTATATATTATTGATGTGAATTGTGCTTAGTTGTATTATTTTGTGTGTTTCAATTTATAGTGCGCTACACAAGACAACGGCTGGGCATGCGCATACTATGTGATGCGATTTATGCAGATGATTATCCGACATGCCGCATTGGACATCGATACCATACATGAGCTATTATATATAGTCTCATTAGTTAGTATGAAATATATCAATCTTATTTTTATATTATTACTTATATATATACATCATTCTCTTTGCAGGTGTTTAAAACTGACCACACTATAGGTAAACGCTTAAAAAATGTACATGCTCCATATACGATGGAAGCATTAAATGAAATAAGAGAAGAATGGGCAAAAGCCATACAAGCAGTGGCAATTATAAGATATAATTGGGATGTTGATAGAGATAATGAATGATACTTTGTAAATGAATATTTCTGAATGTTAATACATGTATTTGAATGTTTCTATATGTGTGAATGTGAGAATTGAATTGATGTCTGAATGTATCTACTTGTGTGAATTTTTTTTTGTTAAGTTTGCAGGTTTGTGGCCTGTTTGTAGGCTGATATCAATGGATGTCGTAAACCTGCAGTTCAAAAAACTGAACTGCAGGTTCTCATCCTGCTGACCAGCCACAACAGGCCTGCAAACTGATATGAAAAAAAAAAGATATAGGCATCGGTTATTTATAGAAAACCGTCAGCAAAGACCTACAACGTCAGTTTTTTCAAAAAAACCGAAGCCTCATGTGGCCACGGCCGTGCTGGAAACGGCCATGCTGGAAATGCCATATAGCGTCAGTTGTTTAGTTGATCACCGACGCCAAAAGGGTTCGCACCACAGAAAACGGCGTCATCTAGGACACTTTCTGCGTCAGTTACCAATTAAACACCGATGCTATATGTATTATAGGCGTTGGTCTTTTAGTAGATAACCGACACAGAATGTGTCCTAGATGACGCCATTTTCTGTGGCGCGAATCCTTTTGGCGTCGGTTTTCTATAAACAACCGACGCCAATATGTTAAATAGGCGTCGGTTAAAAGACCGACGCCGAAGTGTTCGACCTTTAGCGGTGCCCACATAGGCGTCGCTCAGAAACCGACGCCGATGGGGGTTAAACAACCGACGCTAAAAGGCATTTCTGTAGTAGTGGCTCTCCAAGTTTTGCCTTGACAACCATACGAATTGGCTAGATAAACATGACTCCTCTTCTAAACTTGGGTACTTAGTAAGAGTGAAAAAACTTTGAACGAACTATATACATTAGTGATTCTGTGGCACAATGATTAGTAATTGAACTAATTGTACTTTTTGTGAATAGGGTTCAACAAAAACCTTGTTCGTTTTTGGGTACGTATCTATGATAAGGAGATCATCCCCAATTGGCTTAATCTCGTGTACTCCCATGGTACATTTTGACTATGTAGTCCTTTACTCTGCCAGTTGGTATACATATTTAATCCTTCTACTAATGAAACTTTGTGATGGATTCTTAAATAATCTTAACATGTAAACTCTAATGGATTCTTTTGATTCACTGATCAGTCATCTATTCCACGCTCGTTAGATTAAAAATGTACTTATGCCATTCAACATCATGTTTGTGTTCTTTGTTGTAACTAAATACCTAAAATTCTACAATGTATACTTCTTAATTTGTACAAATTGGTCACATTTGAAAATAGGATAATGACATATGTATTTACAAATTTTGATTTGTAACTAGACGTGAATATGTAATTTATTCTTATTATTCTAGGATTTATTCTTTTAAAATAAAATTTGGGTAAACTAGGGTATATAAGTGCCTCCATGTTTTAACTTATCATAATATAAAGAAATTAGATTAGTATAACATTGAATCTATCAACCAAAATACATCGTTAGTTGTCATTTTATCCAATCATAAAAATAAGAAATTTTAGTTTAATATTTCAAATTCCATAACTATAAATGGGGAAAGTAGGACAGTTATCCATTCATTGAAATCTCGAGATTTCCTTAAAATCTTGATTATTTAGTGATTATACACTTACCTTTCTTGAAATCTTGGTATGGAGATCGATTCTAATCTATCAAAACCTAAAGTTGGAACTAAAGATCCAAACCAACTCCTACATGTTAACTATAGGTTCTTCCATTCATAGGTTAAACTTAGAGGTTCAAAGGTGTAGACGGGAAAGAACAAAGAACCTTATTGTTTCACCCACATCTCACATGAACTACTAATCACAAGATTAGGTCATAAACTGAGTAATGAGAAAAAAACAAACATCACTCTCAACCTTTTTTCGGTTAGAAAAATCCATATATGACACATTCAATAACATGAACTGACGTAGCATATGTATACACCTGATTCTACTTTAATCTAATTTCAATGTTAACTATACACATTAAAACATGAAATTAATTATTGTTATTTACATGTACACAAGTTTTGATAACTACATACATGTCTTGGTAGTAAATATATAATATTCAAAAATATCATTTATAACTTTTTCTATAGAAGGATATAGAGTAGGCATAGACTAGACTGACTAATTTTACCTTAAAACACTACTAACATCCTTTTCTAGTAGAACTCTTCTGAAATATATTGATATCTCCATATCAATAGTGCTACCTAAAAATTTGTTCAATAGAGCGCACGAGCTATTAGCTTAGTGAGTTATAATTCACCCAGGTAGGCATATAATATATATATATATATACATATATATATATATATATATTTATATATTCTATGTTAAGTGGATTGAAACATAAACATAAATAAGCAAGTTATTAAATATTGAAATATTTGAGAAATATTGTAAAGTTCATCACATAAAAATAGTGAGAATAAGTAAACAATACATTTATGAATCTGATTACTTAATCTTAACAACTAAACAATATATTTTTGGGCCTAACCTTTAATCTCTTAGCTTTCTTATTAACACGCTAGATCCACATGAAGTGTACCAAAAATGTGAAAACTATCTCAGGAAGAGAGTGAAAAAGATAGCTAAAACTATGTACATTAGTAGTTCTACAAGGGATGACTCATTGATCAGTAACTGACTAGGCACCATCATGATCTCCGTTTAATACTGGTTTCCACTATATATTAATAAAATTTCCAATCAATATTGGATACTCCTACTATTATTCAAAAGGTCATCCATGTTGAGCTTAACCCCTCATTCCCTATCGATAAACTCTACCTTCCTCTCTCGAACACTATTAGTAGGTAAGTCGTTCCTCCATTGAGGTGAAGACTCCCGCAAGAAATCTAGAATTTTTAAAAACTAATTGATTCTTTCACTAAATGTTGATCTACTAAATTTTTTTCTTAGATTCAGCCTATAATTAAATGATATATTTTCTTTATACATTGTGAACTATATCTCACTACTGAAAACAATATCGTGCAATTCTATGTACTTTTGGTATTCTCAACATTATAGTTTACTTCAACTCAACAATCTACACATATATGAAAATACTGAAATGATTAATGATATAATGGAACTATTAAGTAATCATACTAATATTTCTCATTTGATCTTAGTTGACTTGCACTGAATTACTGGTATGTAAAGCTATGAATATCTCAAACTAGTTGAACCAATCACCAAATAAATAACACTGGAATGATATACATTTATCATCCCTAATTCATTTTTGAAAGGAATAAAACTATCACTTAGCACACTCTATAATGCATTTAATGTTAGTGAAAACCCGTATTGATTTGTGTCTTTATAATATACTATGTTTAAAACCCATACAAATTAGGTACATGCATTATAGAACTGAAATCATTCAGATAAAGGATAACTTCCAGTCACTTTGAGTTCATTCTACCAAAATCTTGGCAAAAACAACATAAAGAACATATTTTTAGACAAAGGAAGTGATTTCAGGTTGATATATCTCATTTGGAATAAAAAACAATCATTTCCTATCACATGAGTCACCTTGGACTAGTGTACTCAAATATCATCTCCTAATATGGAATTTTCAACTATTTTCACCCTAAATGACCAAAACTAGCCAAATTAGGACAAAAGTTAATGAAAACATGATATTTAACCCAAAATATTCTATAAGTCAAAATTATTTTTTAAGAAGGTTTCATTCAATATATTTCTGTAAAACAAGATTGAATATGAAATTTCATTATAAAATTTCCCATTTTACCATTATATCAACCAAATTCTCTAGAATATGACCAAATTAGCTTCAAATATCTCAAGTTAAGTTTATAGACATACTTATAAACCTAAATGGGTGTAAATACACTCATCCTTGCTCTAATAAGAGTTCTAAAATTCTATAAAAGTCCCAACAAACTTCTCTAGAATTGAAAATCACCATGAAATCCCTAGCTTGGGATCCTTCCTAGATAAAAGTAGGAGAAAAGAGAGACAAGGTGGATAGATTAGTGTTTGTTCTTTACCTTTAGAAAGATTTTGGCCCAACCAAGAGAACTAAGTAAATTTAGAAGAAAAAAAGAAAAGCAGCAAAGAACACACAAGATTCAACTTGAATTTGGGGAAGAACTTGAGCTAGATCAACCCTAGGTCAACTTCCACCCAAATCCACTCAAAATCACCTCTCTGTATTCAATCACAAAATTTTAGAGAAGAACAATGTTTTTGACTTATTTTGAGGTTGAATTTGGCTAATAAGGTGTAACGACTCTGCCTCCCAGTAACCCCCATTTAAGGGAGACCGAAAGGTTAGAGCCATTATCTAATAACCCAGATCCAAGGTTCTACAAATAATCAATAACAATTAACAAATTTACTAACTAAACTGAAAACTAGTACAAAATAAAACTTTGCATACCTTTTTCAAATCTGGGATATCTACATCTATCCGCGCCAGGAGTCTACTCTAACTAATCTTCCTTTGCACTTTAACTCTTAATTAATTTCACATATGCCACTTTACTATTTGTCCTTTTCAAGCTTGTACCGAAAACGTCGACAAACAAAATGTCGGTCAGCACATCAGAATATGCCGGTATGTGGGGACATCCAAAATTTTGCAGATATGGCTAACAATTTAATAATCACAATCAAATTATTTCACAAGACAATTTACATTTTCAATGTGTCATTCTCCACCGCTTTTACCCTAACCCTGGCATACCCCTCTAGGGTTTCTCTTTTGCCATTGACTTAAGGCCACCTTCTCAATCCCGATCTTGGTGCCTGGGAGTCACCTCTCATGGTGCTCCATAGTCATGCATCTAGACCACCTTCTCATTCCCGAGCTTGGTGTCTGGGGTCACCTCTCATGGTGCCCATGGGTCTACCCTCTTGGGCCTGACCTTTATGGCATCTTCCATCAGGGTGGCATGTAGGTGCGAGAATACACACTTCTTTATAATTTTGATAACCATAGTGACTTTATAATTTTGCAAGTATGAACATCCAACTGTTTAGATTGCATTCAGTACGAGGAAACATTCAGAAAACCCTCGGGAAACTAATGCGATTAACCATGATTAACCACATACCTATCAGGAAGACTCAGGTGCAGGAATAATCCAAACATGCAAGTAATCCAGAATCAAGCAAGCACACAACCCAGTCCTAAAAATTACATGTAATTCCTTTTTATCAAAATCTATCCAAACCATCTTGCTACTTATGGTTTCTATTCCTTTTTTAGGGTTTCTTCCTCTTTTAGGGTTTGCTTTGCAATTAGAGTTTTACTTCACCTTACTCTTTTAAACCCTAATTCCTCATCTATCCTTCATGAAAGTTATTAAGGTTATCTTTTACAAACACATAACCTTAATTCCAGATTAATGCACAATTAACCATTAATTAAGTCCATTAAGCCTCTTTTACATTAAAGCTATCATTTTATCCTTTTTAATCTATGACAAAGTCATTATGATCGTTTATTATCAATTCATAGTTCATTATGGTCTAATTCACATATGAACATTATTTATTATTAATTCTACCTTTTATCCACTCAAAAACCCTAATTTCTACATTAAGGGTATTTATCCACAATTAGGAATCTTTGTACACGAAATAGATTAGGACCATCATATCTCTGCTTTGTACATGGATTTGACCAATTAAAATAATTAAGTATCATAATTACCAACATTAGGGTTCAAGGTTCATTAAAGCATATGGAACCCTAAATTAATCAAATTACACATAGAGATCACCCCTTTAGATCTAACATGCCCTTTTATTAACAACAGGTTAATATATGCTTTAAACACCCATATAACCCTTTTCTAGTTCATTAATCATCAAAGGTTAGGATTTTTCATTGATTAAACTATTAAAGATAGCAGCTTTATATACTTTTTGAATTACAAGCAGAATCATGCTCCAATTATATTTTTATGAATTCCTTGTATTTTTCTAAGTTTCATATTTTACACGTTTCCATCGGAGCTACCAATATTAAACTATGATTTTTGAAACAAAACCTTACTTGGGCCAATTAGAGAACACCACGTCGCTCATCTTGATGCAATGTTGCTCGGGCCCTTTGGAAACATGACGAAAAGATGTGATTACCCTTGGCTTAAAGGTTGGTTCTTTGGCATGTGAAGGGGCAAATTCGTCCAATGCATGTTCATCATCAAGATCGCGATGCTCCTTGCTATCGCCGGCCAAGTCCGTCTGTGGGGGGGGGGGGGTTACTCCCCCCTTCCCAGGGTCCGATGACCCCACCCACCATCGCGCTTGCTCTGCAGCATCCTGTCGTGCCTAGGGCGCCACCCAACTGCGACCCAGGTGGCCGAAGTCAGGCCAGCAGTGGCATCCAAGGCGGCGGACCCTGCAGATCGGCTAGGTGCTTGGAGCGTAGTTGGGAGCAAAGGTGAAGGAAGCCAATTATCCAGATCATTGGGGTAGCTTCGTGCCTTCACCAATAACTCACCACAGTCGCCTATATGCTCCAAGGTTTCTCTACCCTTTGGGTTAGGGTTTGGACAAAGAAGAAGGAGAAGAGAGGGTTGAATATGTGGGATATTACTCTTTCCTTTTATTCATTGGGACTCCTTGGACCCCAAGAAACTCTAATATTTCGAAATCCTTTTTATTGGATACTCATTATCCTTTTAGATGCATCTAAATGCATTATTTCTCATTATCATATTTATTTCTTATTAAAATACCTCTTTTTGAGGATTTCTCCTTTATTTCTCTTTTATTTTCCTCATCGGTATTCCTTTCATCATTAGGAATCCTTGGGATATGAAATTCCACCAAGGATAACTCAATTATACCTCTTTTCACTTATTTTCCACATTTTATCATTGTTTTCAATTTCTTTCTTAATAAAGAAATATCTAATTGATCTTTTCTTTTCTTATTGCTTTATCTTTGCAATTTTGAACTCCTTGGGACCCAAGGAACCCATGTGGCACGAAATCCACCTTTGGATTAAGTTCTTTTGCCTTCTATAGGTTTCCACACCTTTCTTTTTTCAAAAACTCAATTATTCATTTACTAATTGAATTTCCTTGTTATTGGGCCCAATAGCCAATAAAGCCCACAACACAAAAATCAAGGCTATTGTAAATGGAATCAATTTATTCACAACAAATTGTATCATTATTTTTCTAAATATCTTTAATGTGAGAAATTACATTTCTCACCCAAATGAACCAAAAAATTGGGGTTGTAACATCCTTCCCCTCTTATAGGAATTTTGCCCTCAAAATTCCACCAAGCAAACAAACAATTTAGGATAAGCCTTTCCTATGTCCATCATGGCTCCCATGTGGCCTTACCCTTTCCATGGGGCTTCCCAAGAACCTTCATCATCTCATATTCTTCCATCTGAGTTCTTTCTTACCTTGGTATATCATGCCCTCATAGGTGACTCAGGACATTTCAGCCTCTCATAAATCTGAAGAGGTTCAGGGCTCAACACATGGCTTGGGTACCTCACATAGTGCTCTGGAACAGACATAGGGAACACTTCACACATTACTTTATCCTGAGGGGAAAGGTCAAACCTAACCTTCTCCACCAATCCATCTCAAATGGACCCACATATCAGGGGCTCAACTTTCTCCGCTGTAGCTTAGAGGGGTCATATTTTCACATCACATATTCTTCCATAGTGAACTGCATGTCAATCTCCTTTGCATCAACTCGTGACTCATGTTGCCCCTGGGCTCTCTCCTAGCCATTGCATGATTAAAGTGACTTCATCTGCACACACTGTGGTTCTTTTCTGACCTTCGTGAGGTCTCCTTCACCAAGCTCATATTAATGAAGTGGTGGCTGACACAACCTCCTTATAAAACTTCTGCATCCCGATAAAGGCTATGGTGGTTAACATCACATCTTACAGAAGACAAGAGCTTCCTCCTGATATCACCCTGAACGAGCACACATACTCTCATCAGACCCTCTAGTTTGGATCATACTAATCATTAGTTAGGGGTGATAAACTATACTAACATTGAGTTCTTCATGTACCTACTTCCTCCTCATCGAAGTGAACCTTTAGGTCCTACTCAAGAGCTTTTGAACTCGCATCATAGTGTAGTTGAACCATCTTTCTCTCTAAAGTAGTTCAGCTGAATCCGTCCCTTAACAGTACTCTTTATTTCTCATGTCATCTAGGTAAGGCGATCTATCATAACTCACATTGAATCTTGACCTCCCTTGGTCAAGGAGAGAGAACCACAACATCCATAGTGATGAAATCCCATTCCCTCATGGGAACTCACTTTATCCTTCATATCAAAGCATTGGGTTACTTGCATGGCCACATGCTACATGCAACTTCATATTAAGTATTCAAAGTGCTACTATCACTTACCATCTTTGTAGTATCACGGTGTATGGTGATCTTAAAACCATGATCGCATGTATGTCATGATTCCTCAAGCTTGATACTTCGGAAACCCTAAACCACTCTCATCAGGGTTTCATCACTTTCCTTTCCAAAGAAGTACATCTGAGGTTCTACAACAATCCTTTCATTATATCATGGACTAGGCTAGCTAACCAAACAATCATTTACTGGATTAACCTCTATTGATACATATGGGTGTTAGCCAAACTTATCTCTTTTTCTCATTTTAAGGTTATCCTAACAACCTCAACTTCTTCTAGCTTCCAGCTAAACTAGGTAGCTATATCTCAACCAGAGCATTCATTACCACTTCTTATCCTTAGGTGTTAGGTAATGTTAATGACATACTCCTCCATGTATTCTAATTATCATCTCATCTCTAAGTTTGTCTTCATCAAGAAACTCTGAGCTCGTCTTCATGGTGATCAAACTCAACCGTACATAACTTGCAAATTCCAGATAGCTCATGGTATCACATCCTCACAAGATGATCTCCTTAATACTCTTAGTGTTTGTAAACCATCCATGTATCATTCGCTCCATAAGGGAATGTTATCATCTCTATCCTCATACCTTATAGAAACGTTCCAACTCACATCATCTTTATCCTTGGTGTGTGGCATGTGTACTGTCCTATCTCTCACTCCCATAACAAGAGGAAATAAGCATTTGGCTACAGTCCAAATATAGAGTTCTTCATGTTCCAAGAGTAGAAATGGTACATCCCACCTTCCTAGTACACCTTTGAGTTGAAACGTGCATCTTATGTCTCAACATCACAACCATCATGATATCAAAGTCACTTTCATGGAAAACTGGTCTCGAACCTACCTGGGTCCACACATATTCCTTGGTCATCTCCTCTGGGTCTATAGGGTGCCGACACTTTTGGGGTCATCCCTCTTCCCTTATGCATCCAGAGAGTGCCCTACTCATCTACCCTTTGGGCCCCATGAGTTCCTGAAGGTGATCAATCTCCTAACCCATGGCCCTCAGACAATGATAGTTGTTACCTCCCAACCCTATGGTCATGTGCAACTAGGGAATTAGGCAACTCCTTCTTCAATCGGTCTTATTCCTACCTGACCTTAGGATAGACACAGGATTCCATTATAATACATGTCCAACATAGAACCTTACCCAAGCCTTTCATCATCTGTCTCTGCATTCTTGGGATGTCTTTCATCCTTTCACAGGGGTCATGGTGACCTGCCTACCTTGGTCAGGCCCCATACTGGTTACGTCCATGGTAACACCTCCACAAATGCTTAGAGATGGTTATCTATGGGTCTACATGTTCCCTCTCATACCATGTACTTTTCACTTAGCTTCTCAAGATCCTATGAGACCTCTTTAGGTTACCTCAAAACCAACAAAACTGGTATACATCATACAAAAGGGTCCCTCTCCCAGGATGGGAGGAAACTACACCTTGATAACAACGGTTACAAATGTCCTCATGTTTAGGGTATGCATCCACATGAGCATGCTTAACCCAACAACTACTAAGGCACAAGCAGACCACGTATTAAACCATGCTAGGTCATACTTGTTCTCTTTCCTCAACATTAGATCAACTTAGTTGTGAGGGTTTCATCAAACATACCCTTAACTTAAGTGGTTCCCTTTTCCTCTACACATGAGGAGTACCATCATCGAAACTATAGAGACTCAAATCTCATCATGAGCATTGGGTATACTGCTTCCCCTCTTAGACCTAGGAACCCTAGGTTCACCTTTGGGTGTCCAACTACATGCTCAAACTCTTAAACACGAATCAAGCATGTATAAGGCATGGCATGCACTCCCTGTCATCCTTCTACTCAAGCAACACACCAGGGTCGAGTCCTCCCCAAGGACAACCAACAAGGTACAAGGCCTCACAACCTATTACCAAACCTCTCCAGGTCAAAGGAACTCTTCTTCCTGTCTCAGAAGGTAAACACTTATACCACAGGCACATAGGTGCCAGAAGCATCATCCTCTCTCTAGGGTTTGGTTCCTTTAAAGGCAACCAAGATATCATCAGCCTCCAGGGATCATGTATGAGGCAACTACTATCATCCACTTAGGTCGCATCATTCTCGACTCCCCATTGTTCCTCACATCTCGGGGTTTTAGATTTCCAACCTTCTTGCTTGGTTCCTTCTTTCTCTCCCTAAAGTTAACTCCACATCCAGTCATACTACCAGAGGTCATCTCTCCATGAAGGATCAAGCTCACATGCATACCTCTACGTGGGTGAAGCCTATACTCAAGCTTATGTTTGCTCATGATTATCCATAGCCCCTTATGCTTATCTCATAAGCCATCCATCCTATCCTTCTGGCCTTAGTTTTAACTTACTGCTCGTACTACTGAAGCACTCTGGGTGCAAGCTATACCCTACTTGCCTAAGCTGATAGGGTATTTATAGGTTCTCCTCTAACCTCATCCATGAAGGAGCTATCCTTCTCTCTAACATGCACGACCCTCTCCAGGGTTGGGTCGCCAAAGGTACTAGGTCATCTAACCTCTTATGGCATCCCAAAGGCATGTCCAACCAAACACTCGGTCAACCATGACATCTAACTCATCATGTTATCCTTCTCTCTAACCTTCACTTAGGGTCAGGGTTAACATCATCCTCAAAGGATGTTCTAGGTCTCTACTATTAATGGAGGTCTCTACCCCCAAGAATAACTCTCTCTACTCATCCTCCTAAAAAAGAGATCTATCCTCAGATTTCTCCTGAGAGCAATGACAACTCGTGTCATACGACCTAAGCATGTATCTATTCTTTAGTTTGCACTTAATCTATTAAGATTATGTCCATGCCATCTTATTTACATGTTTTTCATTAATTTGGTGGAGGATTCCTTATACCGTATTAACATTACCCATACCTCAAGAGGGTGAGAAGAAGAGAGGAAACCCTAATCCTTAAGGTCCTTAACAGAATTTGAGTTGAGAAGGGATGAACAAGATGAGAGAGTCCTAAAGGTATCGTATTTCGAGTCATATCCTAAGACATCGGCCAGGCAGTCACACAATCCGAGAGTCCTCGTATTCTGACTAGCAGTGTAGAGGAAAATATTTCCAGCCCCCGTACGTGATCCTTTTCTAGACACCTCAATCTTTTAGACAATCCTCTAATAACTCCCTCGGGTTCTACAGAATTTGTAAAATTTAATAATTATTAAATATTAAGTGAGGAACCTTCACTATGATACCAATTGTAATGACTCCGCCTCATGGTAACCCCCATTTAAGGGAGACCGAAAGGTCAGAGCCATTATCTAATAACCCAGATCCAAGGTTCGACAAATAATCAATAAAAATTAACAAATTTTACTAACTAAACTGAAAACTGGTACAAAATAAAACTTTGCATACCTTTTTCAAATCTGGGATATCTACATCTATCCACGCCAGGAGTCTACTCTAACTAATCCTCCTTTGTACTTTAACTGTTAATTAATTTCACATATGCCACTTTACTGTTTGTCCTTTTCAAGCTTGTACCTAAAACTCCGACAAACAAAACGTTGATCAGCACATCGGAATATGCCGGTATGTGGGGACATCCAAAATTTCACAGATATGGCTAATAATTTAATAATCACAATCAAATTATTTAACAAGACAATTTACATTTTCAATGTGTCATTCTCTACCGCTTTTACCCTAACCCTGGCATACCCCTCTAGGGTTTCTCTTTTGCCATTGACTTAAGGCCACCTTCTCAATCCCGAGCTTGGTGCCTGGGAGTCACCTCTCATGGTGCTCCATAGTCATGCATCTAGACCACCTTCTCATTCCCGAGCTTGGTGTTTGGGGTCACCTCTCATGGTGCCCATGGGTCTACCCTCTTGGGCCTGACCTTTATGGCATCTTCCATCAGGGTGGCATGTAGGTGCGAGAATACACACTTCTTTATAATTGTGATAGCCATAGTGACTTTATAATTTTGCAAGTATGAACATCCAACTGTTTAGATTGCATTCAGTATGAGGAAACATTCGGAAAACCCTCGGGAAACTAATGTGATTAACCATAATTAACCACATACCTGTCAAGAAGACTCAGGTGTAGGAATAATCCAAACAAGCAAGTAATCCAGAATCAGGCAAGCACACAACTCAGTCCTGAAATTACATTCAATTCGTTTTTATCAAAATCTATCCAAACCATCTTGCTACTTATGGTTTCTATTCCTTTTTTAGGGTTTCTTCCTCTTTTAGGGTTTGGTTTGCAATTAGAGTTTTACTTCATCTTACTCTTTTAAACCCTAATTCCTCATCTATCCTTCATGAAAGTTATTAAGGTTATCTTTTACAAACACATAACCTTAATTCCAGATTAATGCACAATTAACCATTAATTAAGTCTATTAAGCATCTTTTACATTAAAGCTATCATTTTTATCCTTTTTAATCTATGAAAAAGTCATTATGCTCATTTATCATCAATTCATAGTTCATTATGGTCTAATTCACATATGAACGTTATTTATCATTAATTCTACCTTTTATCCACTCGAAAACCCTAATTTCTACATTTAGGGTGTTTATCCACAATTAGGAACCTTTGTACATGAAATAGATTAGGACCATCATATCTCAACTTTGCACATGGATTTGACCAATTAAAATCATTAAGTATCATAATTACCAACGTTAGGGTTCAAGGTTCATTAAATCATATGGAACCCTAAATTAATCAAATTACGCATGGAGATCACTCCTTTAGATCAAATATGCCCTTTTATTAACAACAGGTTAATATCTGATTTAAACACCCATATAACCCTTTTCTAATTCATTAATCATCAAAGGTTAGGGTTTTTCATTGATTAAACTATTAAAGATAGAATATTTATATACTTTTTAAATTACAAGCAGAATCATGCTCCAATTATATTTTTAGTGGATTCCACGTATTTTTATGAGAAGGATTCATATTTTACATGTTTCCATCAGAGCTACCAATATTTAACTATGATTTTTGCAAGAAAACCTTAATTGGGCCAATTAGAGCGCGCCACATCGCTCATCTCCATGCAACGTTGCTCGGGCCCTTTGGAAACATGATGAAAAGACATGATTACCCTTGCCTTAAAGGTTGGTTCTTTGGCATGCGAATGGGCAGATTCGTCCAATGCATGTTCATCATCAAGCTTACGACGCTCCTTGCTATCGCCGACCAGGTCCGTCTGCGGGGGGGGGGGGGGGGGGGGGGGTTTACGCCCCCCTTCCCAGGGTCTGACGACCCCACCCACCATCTCGCTTGATCTGCAACATCATGTCATGCCTAGGGTGCCACCCAGCTACGGTCGAGGTGATCGAAGTCAGGCCAGCAGTGGCATCCAAGGCGGCGGACCCTACAGATCGGCTAGGTGCATGGAGCGTAGTTGGGAGAAAAGGTGATGGAAGCCAATTATCCAGATCATTGGGGTAGCTTCGTTCCTTCACCAATAACTTACCACATCCGCATGTATGCTCCAAGGTTTCTCTACCCTTTGGGTTAGGGTTTGGACAAAGAAGAAGGAGAAGAGAGGGTTGAATACGTGGGATTTTTCTTCAACTCGGGCCAGAGATCAACCCTTTATATAGGGGTGGTTTTCCATGCCCTAAGACTCTTACCCATGAAGAAACAAAGTTCTCTTCTAATAGGAATCCAATTCCTTCATGGAGAAGCAAGATTCTCTCTCCTACTTACCTCTTTAAAATATGCTTTTCTCTTTAGATATTAGGAATTCGAAATTCCACACACCTATTCTCTTTATTCTTGGCTTTTAACTTATTAGCCACGAAATTATATTTCCTTTTTTGTAGAAAATACCCTTTCTTCAACAAAACCATGAAATTCATTAATTAACCATCATATTATCTTCTTATTTTCTATTATGGGTATTTTCTCTTTCCTTTTCTTCATTGGGACTCCTTGGACCCCAAGAAACTCTAATATTTCGAAATCCTTTTTATTGGATACTCATTATCCTTCTAGAGGCATCTAAATGCATTATTTCTCATTATCATATTTATTTCTTATTAAAATACCTCTTTTTGAGGATTTCTCTTTATTTCTCTTTTATTTTCCTCATTGGTATTCCTTTCATCATTTGGAATCCTTGGGATACAAAATTCCACCAAGGATAACTCAATTATACCTCTTTTCACTTATTTTCTACATTTTATCATTGTTTTCAATTTCTTTCGTAATAAAGAAATATCTAATTGATCTTTTCTTTTCTTATTACTTTATCTTTGCAATTTTGAACTCCTTGGTACCCAAGGAACCCATGTGGCACGAAATCCACATTTGGATTAAGTTCTTTTGCCTTCTATAGGTTTCCACACCTTTCTTTTCTCAAAAACTCAATTATTCATTTACTAATTGAATTTCCTTGTTATTGGGCCCAATAGCCAATAAAGCCCACAACACAAAAATTAAGGCTATTGTAAATGGAATCAATTTATTCACAACAAATTGTATCATTATTTTTCCAAATATCTTTAATGTGAGAAATTACATTTCTCACCCAAATAAACCCAAAAATTGGGGTTGTAACATAAGGCCAATTGAGGTGCTTGGGTATTTTGCAAAGAGGTCCATAAACAAATTTTCCATTTAAATTTTGTTTTTCAAAACAATAATTTGGCATATATTGTGCATTCGACCTCCAAATCAATATCCTAAAATTATTTGGATTCTAGTTTCATTCTGGAGTCCATTAGTAGCTTAATATCACTTTTTTTGGATAATTTATAATATTACTGAGAACTTAAAAAAGGCGTATAGGGCATAAGACACACCCTATACTATATAACCAGAGACTCAAGCCCCCACACACTGAGAAGATGTAGTTTGAGTCCCCTAAAGCTCTCTCTCGGCTTTAAAGGCCCATGCTAGCCTATTTACAATGAGATAAAAAAAGATAAGGAAATTAGTGTCCCTCTGTCCATGTAACCTAACATTTCTTTCCCTCCCAAAGTGGAAGATGATATTGGCAAACGTGAGGCCACAGAAGCATCTGGAAGCCTTACCATCCTTTGTCCCATACAAAATCCACAGAACAACCTCCTGGAGTGTGTAAGGGGGCGAACCTATTATCACTTTTAAGTAATGAAAATTAATATAAGTAATTTTCTTACTATAATTTTGTCATTCAAACCTATTTTAGGGAAAATTCAGGAAAAAGCCCTAAAATTCAACATTTCTAGGGTTTTTCAAGAAAAATCATATATGATAAACCAAATTAGTAAATTAAATATTAATAGATCAACAAAAAAGATAAATGTGATTTTTACACTAGTTTAGCAAAAAAACATTATAAAATAAGAAAAATGCAGATCAAAGGTCAATCAAGGTTTAGAGTTTCACACTTATAGAAGCCTCTACTTTTGATTACTCCTTATAATTGGAAGGGATGAGAATCATAATGGAATAAAATGATTTAATATAGAATATTACTACTATATTTTCTCTTCTTGGTCAGTTCCTCATATTTTTTGCATTTCACCCTAAAAGTTTTTTCTTGAATTTCTATATATTAACTTTAGGGATTAGATTAGATATATTATTATAAAATGAGGCTAGAATATACACTTTATACTTATATGTTAATTAAATCTCAATATATGATCATTTCTTTCTTGGAAAAATGATAACACCAAACTACACAAGGTAGTCACCCGGATGGTAGTTGTAGTGGTCAATATGGTAGGTCAATGTGGTCCATCTATTGTTCACTACTAGGAGTCAAAGCAGGTGGTTGATTTGGCTTGGTATCAACCAAGTTAGTTCATCTAGTTCAATGTGTCATGAGTGTTGTGTAGTGGTATATATCAATATGAATGGTCATTGCAGACTAGCAAATTATCATCAGAACCCTTATAATTATGGATTCTTGTTTTATTAATTCACCAAGGAGATCCCAAGAGAGAAATTTTGTGCCTACTTTTGTGAAAAATGAGTAAATATAACATGTTCCACCACGTAGTGGTTGTATGTATTACTCTAGAAAGTGTGAGTGATGTAGGAGGGCCATATCCTTTGGTGTTCTCATTGGAGTAGCATTTATCATGTTATATAAGTTTCTATGTGTTTCAAATGTTGTCTGACATTTTTCCAATCTGGTTTTGTACAATTTGGTTTAGTTTCACATTGGATACCTATTTAGTAAGTTGCGTTTAAGCACCTATATATGCTTTGTAAGCCTCTTTATAAGGGAAATTTGATGGTTGAAATATTTAGGTAAATTGTATTCTAATTGATTAGTTATCTCAAATTAGTTTAGTTTTTAATCATTATGTAGTCCATTAGTGGGAATGTGGATTTCCATGATATTCTTAATCATAGTTGGATAAATATATTCCCTGAGGACTTGTCTCTAGATCCAATAGTCTTTAGATCTTCATCCTCAATGATAATTGTAGATTACACCAAAGTGTCTTTATATAAAATGCATACAATATAGTAGCTACCACCTTCTAGGATTGTTCTTTAGTACATAATTAGGGAAACATGGAAGATTAAGATCCATATGATGTTTTTAGACTTTTATCCCCCAATAACGAGTTGTCTCTACTAAAGTGATCATATGTAATATATGGCTTTTCAATATTCTATCTATTTTAGTCTTTGTTGGTCTTTGTATGACACATTCCTTTATAAAACATTATTTTATGGATCACCTATACTCAGTTGTTCAAGATGTACCTTTTATTCTATTTAGAGTGTGCTTTTGGGGTAATTGGTGGTTATTTCTAAGTCTTTATGAAAACATTTTAATGGATAAACATACCTCGTCAATCATAGATCCCTCATTTAATTTTTCCAATATCATCTTGGGTATGGATTGTCTAGAGACTTATATAGTCCATTTGGACTAGTACAATAAGGAGGATACCTTTCAACTTGGTGACTTGTCATATGTCTTCTATAGTTACAAGAAAAATTAAGCACCTATTTCATGTTATTAGTAGTGGCTAAAGTTACCAAATAAGGGATTATAAGATTTTAAAGTACATGGTGAATACTCATGTGATGTTGAATTCCCTTGCTTTTATGATGACTTAATTTTTCATATTAGGACCAGACATGATTTCTCCTTCTTGAGAAGTTATGTTTTTAAATCCATTTTATCATATGTATTCAACAAATCACACAATACGTGTATTGTGTGGGACATGTGGAGTTGATAGAGAAAAAGTCCTAGTTACATGTATTTCAGGACAAAGGTTACACAATCTAAGAAACCTTCATAGAAGCATTGCATGTTGTATGCAAACAAGAAATTTGGTAGTATGAGGTTGTGTACAGTATATAGGTAGCTAAAATAATAATGAATAATAACAAGTATTGTTTTCTATAATCAGTAATATGTGTAATCAGTTTGAGGAGCTATAGTGTTCACAAAGATAAACTTGAGACCATTGTATCATCATTTGTGTTTCAAGTATGAGTATGTGCCCAATTCAACTACAATGACAAGGTACATACATTCAACTATTCTATTCATTCCCACTGAGTTGACAAATTCCTTAAAAAAGTTTACATTTCTGACAAGCGACATACTTATTAGCTCTTAGATTATTTATCATTGTAGTTATTGATGAAACCCAATTTTGATGTATATTAACAAGGATAACACTTAGGAGAAGCCCTTTACTTTCTTTGAGAACATAAACTATTTCCAAAGTTCAATAAGTGTTAGTTGTTGTCGGCTCAAGTTTCTTGTTGGGTCAAATGAATTTTATTGTAAGGATCAATTTGGATGTCAAAAAATGAAACTTGTAATCCAAAGTAAGTACCCAACACTCCTACTAACTACCCATTATTAGGAACAAGGCGAACCAACTTGGTGTGACACAGGACATGTTAACCTATCAGATAATAAATAAACATATTCTTACATCGTTTACATGTAAAACTACACTCTCACATACCCTAAACAAGAGAATAAAAAAAGACCTAAAATCCATAAATATTTATTACTTACTTCAAATTTCTCAGCAGATGAATACCACCGACATTGAATACATATCATTTTGGTGTTTTTGTGCATAACCTATAATTTTTCTAGTAGAGTATGGTATTTAGCTTCGTTGGTGGAAAATTCTTCTTAACTAAAATTATACAAATATATTTTTAATTTGTTAATGGAAACTACTAAATATAAGATAAATATAACATGAAAGTGTCCAATTTTATAAGAAATTATATGGTTAACCATTGATATAATCATAACAATGAAAAATAGGGTAAATCATAATTCAATATGAGAGATGAAGATGCATTATCAAACTCAACTTACACTAATTGGTTTCAATTCATGTTCTTATATTCCTTTGAGCTTACACGAGGTGTAATATACACACACAAATCCAGACGATGGACTTTTTTTGGAAGTATTAGGGTCATCCCAAGAACCGTACTACTACACTAGGTCTCCAATCTACAACATGGATCACCATTTTAGCCTCAATAAATAATACCTATCTGAAAAAATAGAAACCATTTTTGAACTTGGGTTGTCAAGTGGAGAATATAGTCTGGCCTATAATAACATTGTTTTCACTTGGGTTGACATAATGTGTAACGACCCCGCCTCCCGGTAACCCCCAATTAAGGGAGAACGAAAGGCCAGAGCCGTTAACCAATAACCCAGATCAAAGGTTTGACAAATAATCAATAACAATTAATAAATTTTACCTACTAAACTGAAAACTTGTATAAAATAAAACTTTGTGTACCTTTTAAAAATTGGGATTTCTAAACTTCTATCCATGAAGATACTAATCTAACTAATCCTCCTGTGCACGTTAATTCTCATTTAATTCCACATATGCCACTTTACTGTTTATTCTTTTCATTTGTACCTAAAACGCCAACAAACAAAATTTCGGTCAACAAGAAGCTGGTATGTGGGGGAAACAATAATTGTATAACTATAATAACAATGTAGTCATCCAAATATCATTTAACATCTAAGATTATGCTTTAAGCAATACTACTCAATCCTTACCTATCCCCTATCTCTGTGTTGTCCCTATAGTGGACATGGATACTACCTCTCTCATATGGTAGATCCTTACCCCATGGCCCTACCACACAGGTAGCCAATACCTAGGGTTATGGAGTCTCATGGCACTACCCAAAGGTAGCCCAATCCCTGACTCATGGTGACTTCATGGTCCTACCCCAACAGTAGCCATGTACTAAGTCATTTGATGACCTGATGGACCTACCCCATTGGTAGCCATGTACTAGGTCAATCTATTAAGCTACCGAGGGGACTAGGATCTGAGCTAGTAGGCACATATCTTAGGTGATAGTCATATCCACATTATAATTTGCAAGAATTAAATGCAACCAATAGTTTAATTCATGTCATTGATAAAACCTCAAAAATTCTCGGGAAACGAATTCAGGATATTCATAGGCATAACCACATACCTATTAGGCAGACTTAGATGCAGGAATAGCCAAACAAGCAAGTAATCCAGAATCAAGCAAGTACACAGTTCAACCCTGAAATATACATCCAATTCCTTTTTATCAAAAACTATCCAAACCATCTTGCTACTTAGGGTTTCTATTCCTTTTTAGGGTTTCTTCCTATTTTTAGGGTTTACTTTGCAATTAGAGTTTTACTTCCCTTCATTCTTTTTGAACCCTAATTTTCCCATCTATCCTTCACGAAAGTTATTAAGGTTACCTTTTACACACACATAACCTTAATTCTAGATTAATGCACAATTAACCATCAATTAAGTCCATTATGCCTCTTTTACATTAAAGCTACTATTTTTATCCTTTTAAGCCATGAAAAGATCATTCTACACAGTTATCATCAATTCAAAGTTCATTATGGTCTAATCACATATGAACTCGATTTGTCATACTTCTACCTTTTATCCATTAGAAAACCCTAATTACTACAATAAGGGTATTTATACGTAATTAGGAACTTTTATATTCAAAATAGCTTAGAACCATGAAAACTCAGTTCTATAATTATATTTTAGGATTTAACCCATTAAAACCCATATTTCCCCAAATTAGGGTTTCTAAACATAATCATGTGCATAAAACCCTAAAACAAGCATGAAACTACCTTTTTCAAAATTAACTCTCCCTTTTATTCTTAAAAGGTTAATATTTCTCAGAATTAGGGTTCCAAACCAAATTAACCCAAAAGAGTCATTAAATCTGAGTTCCATATCAAACTTAGGGTTTTACCACAATTTAATACATCAAAGGTGATAACTTGGTGTACTTTTTAAATTGCAAGCAACGTCAGGTTCCAATTATATTTTTATTGGATTCTTCACGTTTTCCTAATCAACTTTCATGTATAGATCACCTTCATCCGATATTTCCATAATTAGATACGTATTTTACAAGATAGCTCTTTTTCTACCAATCGGAAACTGCAACGTGGATTTATTGGATTAAAAACAAACTGGCGGCAACATGCTTGCTAATAGGGAGAGGGTGCGAATTACCTTAAAGGACATTACCTATTTACAAGGATGTAGGGGTAAGGAGGTCTTTTCTCCTTCCTCTTCTTCTTCCTCATGAGCCACCCTCTGTTTGCAACCCAGTGCTTGCCGCAGTCAACCTCAGAGTTGACTCTGAGGATCTTGCTCCCCCAGCCGTCAGTAGAGACCACCGCACCTCCGCCCAGCCCTACTGAACTCGGACATGTCATTGAATTTTCTAGTTCCGGCTGGAGTTGATGGGACGGAGAGGCACTTCTCCGAAGAGAAACGGCTCGAAGTCAAGGTGAAAGTCAGGATCTATCTCACAATTGGACCCACACGATGACTCACCTCGTTCATCCGATCATAACAGAGTGTTCAGGACTTTCACAGAGAGTGTGTGTGTGGTCCTATATATATAAGAGGGATGAGTGTGGAGTCTTCCACTTTAGGGGAAACTGACCCACTCATTGAAACCAAGGGAAACTAGGGATGGTTCAGTCCGATTCTGTCTCCCAATTCTAATGAACATCTCATCTTTCCAAAACGTAGCCTGAGGAGAGAGAGAGATGCAAGAAGATCGCATGTCCTACTGAACTTTTCCTTTTCCAAATCAAGCTGGAAGACGATCTCTGGAGCGTCCGATCACCATCCAACAGTTGTCTTTTCTTGCGCTCAACCAAAAAGAAAACCGAATTGTTTATTTTCAAGATTATTTAGGATAACTTGGAAAAATCATAACTCCTCAACCATGGCTCCGTTTAATCCCATATTTTGAGGAAATCTTATTATTGACATAATATATCATCATGCCAAGTTTGGGATCATTATCTAAAAGAAAACGTGTCTTTTATTTAGGTGCAAGATATCACTTAATTATATATATTGCTCACATGTTTTCCCCTTTCCCTTGCCATTAATTTATTATTCCGAGTTCCTTGAACCTCAAGGAACCTTAATGGCTCGAAAATCCACCAAGGATAACTCAATTATACCTCTTTTCACTTGTTTTCCACATTTTACCATTATTTTCAATTTCTTTCTTAATAAAGAAATACTTAATTGATCTTTTCTTTTCTTATTACACTCTCTATGCAACTATGGACTCCTTGGAACCCAAGTAACCCAATAGGCATGAAATCCCTCTTTGGATTTGCCTTCTAGAGATTTCCATCTCATTCTATTCTTTAAAAACTCAATTATTCATTTACTAATTGAATTTTCTTGTTATTTGGGCCCAATAGCCAATAAAGCCCACAACACAGACATCAAGGCTATTGTAAATAAAATCCATTTATTCGAACCAAATTATATCATTATTTTTTCAAATATCTTTAGTATGAGAA
Source organism: Alisma plantago-aquatica (assembly GCA_963693085.1). Lineage (NCBI taxonomy): Eukaryota > Viridiplantae > Streptophyta > Magnoliopsida > Alismatales > Alismataceae > Alisma > Alisma plantago-aquatica. Next base: position 429,639,972 of record OY856414.1, read on the forward strand.
ATTACATTTCTAACCAAATGAACCCAAAAATTGGGGTTCTAACATCCTTCCCATCTTATAAGAATTTTGTCCTCAAAATTCCATCAAGCAAACAATCTATTCAGGATAAGCCTTTCATACGTCCATCAGGGCTCCCATGTGGCTTCACCCTTTCCATGGTGCCTCCCAAGAACCTTCATCATCTCATATTCTTCCATCTGAGTTCTTTCTTACCTTGGTATATCGTACCCTCGTAGGTGACTCAGAACATTTCATCCTCTCAAAAGTTGAATAGGTTCAAGGCTCAACACATGGCTTGGGTACCTCACATAGTGATCTAGATCGGACTCATGGAACACATTACACATCATGCTATCCTGAGGGGTAATGCTAAACACAACCATATCCATCAATCCATCTCAAATGGACCCATATATTGGGGACTTAGCTTTCTCAATTGTAGCTTAGAGGGGTCAGATTTTCACATCACATATTCTCCCACAGTGAACTGCATGTCAGTATGCTTTGCATCAGCTCGTGACTAATGTCACCACTGGGCTCTCTCTCTTAGCCATTGCATGATTAGAGCGACTTCATCTGCACACGTTGTGGTTCTTTACTGACCTTCGCGAGGCCTCCTTCACCATCATCATCTTAATGAAGTGGTGACTGACACAACCTCCTTCTAGAACTTCTTTCATCCTGATAAAGGCTATGGTGGTTATCATCACATCTTTCATTGGGCAAGAACTGTCTCTAGATATCACCCTGAATGAGCACACATGCTCTCATTAGACCCTTTAGTCTGGATCATACTAACCATTAGTTAGGGGTGATAAACTGTACTAACATTGAGTTCTTCATGTACCTACTTCCACCTTATGGAAGTGAACCTTTAGGTCATACTCAAGAACTTTTGAACTCGTATCATGGTGTAGTTGAATCGTCTCTCTCACATGTAGTTCAACCCGATTTGTCCCTTCATAGTACTCTTTCTCTCTCATATCATCTAAGTAAGGCGATCTACCATAACCCATATTGCATTTGACCCTCCTCTTACCACAACATCCTTAGTGATGAACTCCCATTCCCTCTCGGGGACTCTTTATCCTTTATATCAACTCATTGGGTTACCGGTGTTTGTCCTTTACCTCCTGCCTTGCATGCAACATACCACATGAAATCTCATCTCCATCATCCATAGTACTGCTACCACTGATTATCTCAGTACTACCATGGTGTATGGTGATCTTAAAATCATGATTTCCTGTATGTCATGATTCCTCAAGATCGATTCCTCAGAAACCCTAAACCACTCACATCGGGGTTTTATTACCTTCCTATCCAAAGAAGTGTATCTGAGGTTCTATCACCATCCATTCATTATATCAAGGACTAGGGTGGCTAACCAAACAACTACTAACTTGTTCAACATATCTTGTTATATCTGAGTGTTAGCCAAACTTACCTCTTCTATCCTCTAGCAAACAAGGCAACTGCATCTCATCCAAAGCATCCATTTACCACTTCCCATCCTTAGGTGTTAGGTAGAGTTGAAGACATACACCTCCGTGTATTCCACTTATCATCTTATCTCAAACTCTAAGTTTGTTTTCATCAAGAAACTTTGAGCTCATCCTCATGGTGATCAAACTCAACCTTGCATAACTTGCAAGTTCCACATAGCTTCTGCTAAAAACATGCTTATTTCTCTTACTGTTTGTAAACCATCAATGTATCATTCACTCCACAAGGGTATGTTATCAACTCTATCCTCATACCTTATAGCATTGTTCCAACTCACATCATCTTTAGCCTTGGTGCATGGCATGCGTACTTTCCTATCTCTCACTCCCATAACAAGAGGAAATAAGCATTTGGCTGCAGTCCAAATATAGAGTTCTTCCTGTTCCAAGAATAGAGATGGTACATCCCACCTTTCCAGTACACCTTCAAATCTAAGTTAGAACATGCAACTTATGTCTATACATCATAAACATCATGATATCAAAATTACTTCCATGGAAAACTGATCTCAAACCTACTTGGTGCAAACACAATCCTTGGTCATCTCCTCTAGGTCTATAGGGTGCCGACACTTTTGGGGTCATCCATTTTCCCTCATGCATCAAGAGAGTGCCCTACTCATCTGCCCTTTGGGTCCCATGAGTCCATGAAGGTGATCAATCTCCTAACCCATGGCCCTCAGACAATGATAGTGGTTACCTCCCGACCCTATGGTCATGTGCAACTAGGGAATTAGGCAACTCCTTCTTTCATAGGTCTTATCCCTACCTAACCCTAGGACAAACTTAGGATTCTATTATAGTACATGTCCAAGTTAGAACCTTACCCAAGCCTTCGTCATCTCTCTCTTTGCATTCATGGGCTGACTTTCATTCTTTCATAGGGGTCATGGTAACTTGCCTACCTTGGTCAGGCACCCTACCATTTACCTTCATGGTAACACATCCATATGCATTTAGAGATGGATATCTATGGGTCTACAAGTTCATTCCCTTACTATGTACTCTTCACTTAGCTTCTCAAGATCCTCTGAAACCTCTTTAGGTTACCTTAAAACCAACAAAACTGGTATACACCCTACAAAAGGGTCCCTCTCCCAGGATGGGAGGAAACTACACCTTGATAATAGCGGTCACAAACATCCTTATGTTTAGGGTATGCATCCACATGAGCATGCTTAGCCTTAGCAAGCTACTAAGGCACAAGAAGACACTTACCAAACCATGCTAGGTCACACTTGTTCTCATCCTCAACATTAGACCAACTTAGTTGTGAGGGGTTCATCAAACATGCCTTTAACTTAAGGGGTTTCTTTTTCCTCTATACATGTTCAAAACTATAGAGACTCAAACCTCATCTTGAGCATCCGGTACACTGCTTCCCTTCTTAGGCCTAGGAACCCGAGGTTCACCTTCATGTGCCCAACTGCATGCTCAATCTCTTAACCATGAATCAAGCATGTCCAAGGTATGTCATGTACTCCCATGATCCTTTTATATGAGTAGCACCTTAGAGTTGAGTCCTCCTCAAGGACAACCAACTAGTTATAGGGCCTCATAACTTGCTACTAAGATTCTTCAGGGTCTAAGGAACTCTTCGTCTCATTTCAGCAGGTAAACTCCTATACCATAGACACATAGGTTCCAGAAGCATCATCCTCTCGCTAGGGTTTGGTTCCTCTAAAGGGAACCAAGATATCATCAGCCTCCAGGGATCAAGCATAAGGCAACCACAAACATCCACTTAGGTCGCATCATCCTCAACCTCCCCTGTCCAACCTTTTTACTTGAGTCCTACTTTCTCTCTCTAGAGCTAACTCTACATCCAACCTTACTACCAGAGGTCCCCTCTCCATGAAGGATCAAGCTCACAGGCATACCCCTACGTGGGTGAAGCCTATGCTCAACCTTATGTTTGCTCATGATTATCCATAGCCCCTTATGCTTATCCCATAAGACATCCATCCTACTCTCCTGGCCAGGGTTTTGACCTACTACCTACACTACATGACGTACTCTGGGTGCATGTTATCCCCTACTTGCATAAGCCTATAGGGTTTCTATATGTTTTTCACTAACCTCATCAATGAAGGGGCTATCCTTCACTCTAACATGCACAACCCTTTCCAGGGTTGGGTCGCCAAAGGGATTCAGTCATGCAACTTCTCTTGGCTCATATGGCATCCAAGGCATGTCTATCCAAACACCTGGTCTACCATGACATCTAACTCATCATGTCATCTTTAACCTTCACTTAGGGTTAGGGTTAACATCATCCTCAGAGGGTGTGCTAGGCCTCTACTTGTAATGGAGATCTCTACCTCCAAGACTAACTCTCTTTACTTATCCTCCTGACAAGGAGGTCTAGCCTCAGGTCTCCCCTGAGGGCATGACAACTTATGTCATATGACCTATGCATGTATCTATTCTATTATGCTTAATCTATTAAGCTTATGTCCATGAAATCTTATTTACATGCTTTTTATTAATTTGGTGGAGGATTCCTTAAACCTTATCAAACTTAACCCTACCTCAAGAGGGTGAGGAGGAGAGAGAAAACCCTAATCCTGAAGGTCCTTAACAAAATTTGAGTTGATAAGGGATGAACAAGATGAGAGAGTCCTAAAGGTATCTTATTTCGAGTCAAATCTCGAGACTTCGGCCAGACAGTCACACTAATATGGGAGTCCTCGTATTCTGACTAGCGGTGCAGAGGAAAATCTTTCCAGCCCCCAAACGTGATCCTTTTCTAGACACCTCAGTCCTTCGGACAATCCTCTAATAACTCCCTTGGGTTCTACAGAGTTTGTAAAATTTACTAATTATTAAAGATTAATTGAGGAACCTTCGCTTTGATACCAATGTAATGACCCTGCCTCCCGGTAACCCCCAATTAAGGGAGACCGAAAGGTCAGAGCCATTAACCAATAACCCGGATCAAAGGTTCAACAAATAATCAATAACAATTAATAAATTTTACCTACTAAACTGAAAACTGGTATAAAATAAAAATTTGCATACCTTTTAAAAACTAGGATTTCTAAACTTCTATCCATGAAGATACTAATCTAACAAATCCTCCTGTGCACGTTAATTCTCATTTAATTCCACATATGCCACTTTACTGTTTGTTCTTTTCATTTGTACCTAAAACGCCGACAAACAAAACATTGGTCAGCAAGAAGTTGGTATGTGGGGGGAAACAATAATTGTGCAACTATAATAACAATGTAGTCATCCAAATATCATTTAACATCCAAGATTACGCTTTAAGAAATACTACTCAATCCTTACCTATCCCCTATCTCTGTGTTGTCCCTGCAGTGGACATGGATACTACCTCTCTCATACGGTAGATCCTTACCCCCATGGCCCTATCACACAGGTAGCCAATACCTAGGGTTATGGAGTCGCATGGCACTACCCAAAGGTAGCCCAATCCATGAGTCATGGTGACTTGATGATCCTACACCATTGATAGCCATGTACTAAGTCATTCGATGACCTGATGGACCTACCCTATTGGTAGCCATGTACTAGGTCAATCTATAAAGCTACCGAGGGGACTAGGATCTGAGCTAGTAGGCACATATCTTAGGTGATAGTCATATCCACATTATAATTTGCAAGAATTAAATGCAAGCAACAGTTTAATTCATGTCATCGATAAAACCTCGAAAATCCTTGGGAAACTAATTAGGGATATTCATAGGCATAACCACATACCTGTCAGACAGACTCAGATGCAGGAATAGCCAAACAAGCAAGTAATCCAGAATCAAGCAAGTACACAGTTCAATCCTAAAATATACATCCAATTCCTTTTTATCAAAAACTATCCAAACCATCTTGCAACTTATGGTTTCTATTCCTTTTTAGGGTTTCTTCCTCTTTTTATGGTTTACTTTGCAATTAGGGTTTTACTTCCCTTTACTCTTTTTGAACCCTAATTTTCTCATCTATCCTTCACGAAAGTTATTAAGGTTACCTTTTACACACATAACCTTAATTCTAGATTAATGCACAATTAACCATCAATTAAGTCCATTATGCCTCTTTTACATTAAAGCTACTATTTTTATCCTTTTAATCCATGACAAGATCATTATACACATTTATCATCAATTCAAAGTTCATTATGGTCTAATCACATATGAACTCGATTTGCCATAATTCTACCTTTTATCCATTAGAAAACCCTAATTACTACAATAAGGGTATTTATCTATAATTAGGAACTTTTATATTCAAAATAGCTTAGAACGATGAAAACTTAGTTCTATAATTATATTTTCGGATTTAACCCATTAAAACCCATATTTCCCCAAATTAGGTTTTGTAAACATAATCATGTGCATAAAACCCTAAAACAAGCATGAAACTACCTTTTTCAAAATTAACTCTCCCTTTTATTCTTAATAGGTCAATATTTCTCAAAATTATGGTTACTATTTACAGGGACGCGGGGGCAAGGAGGTCTTTTATCCTTCCTCTTCTTCTTCCTCACGAGCCACCCTCTGTTCGCAACCTAGTGCTTGCCGCGGTCAACCTCATATTTGACTCTGAGGGTCTTGCTCCCCCAGCCGTCGGTAGAGACCACCGCACCTCTGCCCAACCCTACTGAACTCGGACATGCCCTTGAATTTTCCAGTTCCAGCTGGAGTTGACGGGATGGAGAAGCTCTTCTCCGAAGAGAAGTGGCTCAAAGTGAAGGTGAAAGTCAGGATCTATCTCACAATTGGACCCACACGATGACTCGCCTCATTCGTACGATCATAACAGAGTGTTCAGGACTTTCGCAGAGAGTGTGTGTGTGGTCCTATATATATAGGAGGGATGAGTGTAGAGTCTGCCAATTTAGGGGAAACTGACCCACTCATTGAAACCAAGGGAAACCAGGGATGGTTCAGTCCGATTCTGTCTCCCGATTCTAATGAACATCTCATCTTTCCAAAACGTAGCCTGAGGAGAGAGAGAGAGATGCGAGAAGATCACATGTCCTAATGAAATTTTCCTTTTCCAACTCAAGCTGGAAGTTGATCTCTGGAGCGTCAGATTGCCATCCAACGGCTATCTTTTCTTGCGCTCAACCAAAAAGAAAACCGATTTTTTTTTTATTTTCAAGATTATTTAGGATAACTTGGAAAAATCATAACTCCTCAACCATGGCTCCGTTTAATCCCAAATTTTGAGAGAATCTTATGATTGAAATAATCTACTATCATGCCAAGTTTGGGATCATTATCTAAAAGAAAACGTGCCTTTTCTTTAGGTACAAGATATCACTTAATTATTTATATTTCTCACATGTTTTCCCCTTTCCCTTGCCATTAATTTATTATTCCGAGTTCCTTGAACCTCAAGGAACCTTAATGGCTCGAAAATCCACCAAGGATAACTCAATTATACCTCTTTTCACTTGTTTTCCACATTTTACCATTATTTTCAATTTCTTTCTTAATAAAAAAATACTTAATTGTTCTTTTCTTTTCTTATTACACTCTCTATGCAACTTTGGACTCCTTGGAACCCAAGGAACCTAACAGGCATGAAATCCCTCTTTGGATTTGCCTTCTAGAGATTTCCATCTCATTCTTTTCTTAAAAACTCAATTATTCATTTACTAATTGAATTTTCTTGTTATTTGGGCCCAATAGCCAATAAAGCCCACAACACAAATATCAAGGCTATTGTAAACAAAATCCATTTATTCGAACCAAATTATATCATTATTTGTTCAAATATCTTTAGTATGAGAAATTACATTTCTCACCAAATGAACCCAAAAATTGGGGTTGTAACATAATGTATAATTCATAATGAATATGAGTGTATATTATGTAACTACAATAAATGGAAACTTGATATGATCACACTCTTCTTATAATCTTAGATACCCAAACTATATTATATGTTTACAAACAATCTAGATTCACATACCCCTCTAGGACACATTGACTACCTCATCCTAGACCTTTATAATTAGTAATCATGTTTACTCCATTACCACACATAACTATGTAAGTGATTACCAAAAATTCATGAGTACATAGTATTTATTTGATTACTTAGGTATAATTCACATTCAAAACTTAATCTTTTCAGTATTGTTTAATATGATCCTCCCTTTACTTCTTATTTACTTATAAATATGTTTATTTCAGTACACTATCATTTGTTAGTGTGAATTAACTAAATCACTAATATTTCAAAAATCATCAAAAACTCTATATGCAACATGGAATCACAGTCAGAGTCAAAGTGGCACAATATACCAATTTAAAAAATATATAAATAGTGAAATTGCAAAAATATGTGTAATGCAGTGGTTGTATATTTGACTTCCTCATATTATCATTCATAATTAATGAAATAATATTGAAACAAATCATATCATAATTATTTAGTTTCACTTAAATCCTTTAGAAATAAAAATCTTTTTATTTTCTATTTTTTATTTAAAATTAGACCATCACATATGTGAATTTATCTTGATAAGGATTCATGAAAGCTTGGTTGAGAAGATAATAATTGTTACCTAATGCACACAACCATTGATAAGATCTAATACCAACTCTCATATCTCTGATTTGACATGAAATTCTAAAATTAGCTCTTGAATGCGATATTCTAGCTTTATAGAAAAGATAGGTTCATCTACTTCTTGGGGAAGATGAAATGAAAAAGGATGAAAAAGTGATTCTAATTTTGTTGGATATAGTTTCACCCATCGAACAAGAAGTGAAAGGGAACAAATAGGAGACTTAACACATATCTAGGTTAGGTGGGTTGAAATTTGGAATTCTTATCAACCTTATATCACTTATATGGGATATTGAGGTTTTTATTGCATACAAAGTATGTTAGGACAAGCATATAGACATTTATACAAAAAATCAACTAGCATTAAAATTAATGTAGTTTTCCAGACACAAAATAAACCCACAAACTAGGGTTTGAAGAAGAGGGGTGAGTTGAGCTAACTACATATATTATACTAATTAAAATTCACTCCTAACTTCTTCTATAATAATCGACTATGATAACGTGTGAACTCATTCTCATACAAGACATATTGAAACTAAAAGTAACTTTAAGCATATGATAATAGTAATTATAGTGCACACATAATCATGACTCAAACAAATTCCTATACTACATCTCTAATGCTAACAATATTTACATATACCACAAAATAGTCAGAAATTATCTCACCCAAGAACTCATACCAAGGACTAGAGGTAGAATATGATACCTTCTAAAGTATGCAAAGCTATCTTTCACCTAAACATCTCTACTTTTGTTGCTAATGCTAGTAGCCAACTTTATGTACTTGTGTCTACAAATATTTTTTAGTAGAGTGTTAGAATTATCTTAGTGTGTGGAAATCTATAAATAGCCATGATAACCTATTATACAACTTGTTAAGTAAAGTACATTTGTATTCAACACAACATGATAGTTACATACAAAATGAAGCAAGTATGTTTTGGGATTTCATGTGATTTGATAGACTACAAGGATAGCTAATAATAAAATTGAAATAAATTAATTAACCCCTTTTCATTTTGTTATGCCCAAACTGAAATGAGGTGACTAGAACATGTAAAAATGTCACAACAAGCTATTAACTCACTAAAAGGATTTGGAGTAGAATTGTTACTATAAGTCTACTGAACCACCTCTAGCTTTGGGGATCTCTATATATTTCCTTGGTGGATGTATCAACTGGCCATATAAATTAGATTCCTCATCTAAATTGGGGTACACAGGTGGAGGTTTGTAGAACTATGCTTAAACTGTCTATATTAGTGGTTCCACAAGAGAGTACTCACTAATTTATAACTAAGATAAATCAAATATTTGTAAACTAGGAACCACTAAATCTCATATTAATTTTGGAGTAAAAAAGTGGAATAAGGTGACTTCCTCACTGATTGTATACCTCATACCCTATCAATAAACCATGCTAATTCATCCTAGACTATGAAAAACAATATGATCGTTTAATTCTTCATGGTTTAGACATCCATGATTGATTTTAGGGTAAATTTGGATATCTAAATCTATTTCATTCTTTAGTCTTATTGTTCGTTTATTTAATCTACATTTCTTTACTTAGACATGAAACTAACTCGTTCAATTTCATATTTGTATTTTGCATTATAAGATAAATTGATAAGATTCCACACTGTAATATATTCAACTAAGTAAACTCAATAAAGTTGAATACACATGAATGTTCTACACAACATTCATTCAATATCATATCTAGAAACAAAATATATATACCATCATACTTTCTTGGACACAATATTGTAGAATTGTGGCAAATGAGGGCTATATGTGCATCAAAATCAAACTTTCTCTGGTTATCATGGAATTCTTATGTAATCTTTCTAAAAAATAAGACAACATAATCCTTCATTTTATTACTTAGATCAATTTTTCTTGATTAGATCAATCGTGCACTTAAAGGTAGGCATTTATGTCACATAACAATAAGCTAGGGTACAACAAGATAAATTTATATCATCTTTAATCACTAGTAAATGTTGTTTAACTTGAGAAATTTCTCTCACCTTTGTTTGTTTCCTAATACTGGCCTTGATTATAAACTATGTGAGTTTGTATTCAAGAGAGTAACTTCCAATTCACCTCTATAGGATATCATCTTGTTCGTATCATATGTCGATTAGATCTCTAAGAGAAAATAAGATATGTATTAGAAGAGGTTCATCATCATCATCTAAGCCTCAGTCCCAACTATGTTGGGGTCGGCTACATGGACCCTTCATTTCCATTCAACTCTATCATGGGCCATATTTTGGTTGAGATGTAGAGATTCAAAATCTCTCTTTATAAGCTCATCCCATGTTAATTTAGGTCTTCCTCTTCTTATATTTATAGTGTTTGGCTCAGTAGCAATGCTTCATATAGGCGCACTAGTTGGTCTACGTTGCACATGTCTGTACCATTTGAGTCGGCCCTCATGCAACTTATCCTCAATGCTCACCACCCCCAATTTATTCTTGATATAGTCATTTCTCAAGCTGTGAGTTAGGTATAGAAGAGGATATTGTCAAAAAAAATCCACCAGTTTGTTGCTTGGGTTAGGTATAGAATATGATCATAAATGACTATAAAAAGTTGATCAAGGTTTCTGAAGCTGTAGTTTCTCCTTTTTATGCTCATGATCACCATCCTACTCGCTAAAGCTCAATGATATCATTTATCTTATGAGTACAACAAAAATATAAAGTCATGCTTCCATCATTAATGATATGTGGATATATAATAAATTTGATATATTATATTTTTTGTGATTGACTAGAAAAACTTGTTGTCATGCTGTTAGTAAGCCATCTAGTCCATTAGTTATATGTCTAATGTTCTAGTATTGGCATGGCTACTGCACACATAACATTTCTACGACCCCTCGTAATCTAAATTGATAGTCCATTTACTAGAGGGAATTATATTTCCCAACTTTTGATTGAGTTGCTGACTATTAGAATCATTCCAATCGAGCCAACTTCATTATGACACTTTCCTACTAGATAGAAGTACAACTATTCTAAGGTCACCATATTAGGGTTGTCTACAATAGCAACCCATACCTACAATCCATAGAAGGCGTTCTCATGAAAATTTTGTGCGCAATGCTTGAAAATATGGTACATAGCAGGCAATGGAATTTACAATTTTATTACCATATTCCCCATAAATTGTATATTGCATCAATAACCATAATACATGAAGGATGGTTTATGGGATATACCTAGTTCTGGAGCAATTCTAGTGACAATACTCCTCATTGTAGATGCAAAACTCTGAATCCTAGTTGCACTGGGATACGTTTGACTACTTCTCCTAATGGTCGACACCACGAACTACAGTCACAAACATCATCTTCTTCAACAACTCCTCTTGTAATAGACTACTGGTTGATGTTGTCCTCCAAGGGGCAAACAATAGCTTCCTACCTCTATGGTAGTCCACACAGACTGCCTAGAACTCCTATCTTCCTTCGAGAACAATCAGGAAGGAGTTGTCCCTCTCCGTTAATGAACTAGTTACAAACTTGCTCTCCCACAATGACAACTCTCAGTTGTTCTCTTCCGTGTTTATCCCTCCCTTATCGGGTAGGACTTGCCTGGGCTCACGTGGTTACCACAACTAGAGAGGACACAAGTTGTCAGAGGAATTGGTTCTCAGTTGTCTGTGTTTTTCTCTGGGAATCCGCCAATACTCCTCTATTTATAGTAGAGGCTAGGGTCAAGGTTCCCAATTTCTATCCAATGTGGGATTAATGTGCGGGAGTGGAAAAGATCGGAAGAACTCAAATCTTTGTAACAATTCTAAAATTTTCACAACCTACGACAGTCGAAACGTCTGTTTGGTTAAGCCAGATGGTTGTATCGCACGTGATATGATCATCTCACTGCGAGATAGTCATTTTGTGGTTTCTAGTTGTGCACAAATTTGGAAAATCAATTCCCATCAATGTTAGACATTGATTTCCTTGTATAACAAGTATTGCTCAAGCAAAATGAATAGGGAAACATCTAGAAACTTCCCCGACTTAACTAAGCCATCTCACCCATGTGAGATGGACATCTCGATAAACCTAGATAGTCATCTGGTGGCCTGAGTTGAGACCGTTTGGCACTCCAGATGGTCGTCACAACACTTGAGATGGGCGTTTGGCAGTGATGTAAACATGTTTGTTGCTTGAATCAAATGCCTAAATACTTTAGCACCTAATTCAAATGTCATTTGAGATCTGAACTCCTCCTATATGTTAAGACCTATGTGTGTGACCCTATAGGTCTCATATTACATTGGCAGTGAGTGTCCATAACAACTTATGACATCACAAGCAAAGAGTGGTGCCTAGTCACACCTCATTTCTACCCAGGTAAATGGAAAAGTTGGGGAACAACTTTAACCTACAATCTATATATGGTGTTGTAGTGTTTGTATAGTTCCTTTGTCATTGATGTCCAGATTGAACAAGAGGCATGAAGCAGTCACCCTCATTATCATTCTATCTTATTTCTTGAACCATGAGTAGACTATCTAAGATATATGTAAGCTCAATATCACATTGACTCACATGTGCATGGCCATGCTTTTCTTAGTATTGCTATTCAAGAGGCCTAGGACATCGCGCTTTAGTAGGAGGGACAAATCCCATGTCCATCACTCACAATCAATCCCCATGTGTCAAAGCCACCCAATCATCACTGTTATAACAACCCATGTTTCAGGACTGTGTTTGATGATGTCAAAGTGTACGTAGTGACATGTGTTGAGTGTAGTAATTTCAAGTCTAAGAACCACAACAACCACCATCACTGTGAGAGCTGACTATGACTTCCATGATGATGGCTTCAATGTGTCAGTCTCACGGTGCATCTATCTAATACACTGTTCTTTAACATGTATCTGTTTGCTTGGTTTGACATTGTCATTTCATGACTAATGAGATTTTGTCATCAACCAACTCACACTCTGATCTTATGTGTCATTGTTGTCTATCAACCTTCCACAATGACAACTGATCAGGGACATAATGAGAATATGTATATGTACTCTTCACATCTGTATGATCTCATCCATAATGTTAGTAACTTGATTACATACGACATTGAGTAATTTAATTATCTAGACATTTATCATGTTACATTATCTCATAACTGAATTAAACATAATAAATTGTAAGTTTGCCTTTTATTAATAATCAAATAATTTTACATGATATGCCATTACAATCATCAAATGATTGTCTCTCTGGGAATACATAACTAACAGACTCCCACTTGCACTTATATCCAATCACCCATGAATCTGATTTCGAGTGACCTTACATGTCCATCATGCTTCTGCTGTGAATGTGCTTTCATCAAGGGATCAACAACGTTGCTTTCAGTTGGTACTTTGAAAATCTTTACATCTCCACGCTACACGATCTCTCCTATGAGATGGAACTGCCTTTGTATATGCTTTGAGAGCTGATGCAATTTTAGCTCCTTAGCTTGTGCAATAGGTCCATTGTTGTCACAATATAGCTTGATTATGTTGATAATGCTTGGAACAACCCCAAGTTTTGTGATTATCTTCTTGATCTATACATCGTCCTTTGCTATACTTGATGCAATAATATACTCGTCCTCTGTTGTGGAATCGAAATATATTTCTTGCTTGGAACTCTTCAAACTCACAACTCCATGTTGAGGCAGAACACAAATGTTGATTGTGATTTGTAATCATCTAGATCATTCTGGATGCTAGCATTGTTGTAACATTTTACCACCAACTCTTCCTCTCCGCTGTTGACCAAGAACTAGACCTTAGTCCTTCTCAAGTACTTGAGAATGTTCTTTATGGCTATCCAGTGAGAATCACATAGATCTGATTGATATCTGCTTGTCATGCTCAAGGCATACGAGATGTCTGGATGGGTACACAACATTGCATACATGATTGACCCAATTGCTAAGGCATATGGAATCTCACTCATGCGTTCCCTTTTTTCACAAGAAATGGGACATTGAGCTCTAGAGATAGGTTTACCATGGTGCACATGATGGTTTCCTCTCTTTGAGTTCTCCATGCTGAACTGTTTCAGCACTTTGTCAATGTATGTGCTTTGACTTAGTCTGAGAAGTCTTCTGGATCTATCTCTATAGATCTTTATTCCCAATATGTAGGGTGCTTCTCCCAGTTCTTTCAAAGAGAATGTGTTTCTAAGCCATGCCTTTACCTTTTGTAAAGTAGGGATGCCATTCCCCATCAATAGTATGTCATCTAGATACAATATGAGGAAAGTCACTATGCTCTCACTAATCATTTTGTAAACACAAGGTTCATCTTTATTTTGGGAAAATCCAAACCCTTTGACTATCTCATCAAAACAAAGATTCCAGTTCTGAGATGCTTGCTTCCATCCATAGATTGACCTTTGTATCTTACATACTTTATTTGCAAACGTTGGATCTATAAACCCCTCAGGTTGTGTCATATACACGTCTGCAATAAGGTTCCCATTAACGAATGCGGTTTTAACATCCATTTTCCAAATCTCACAGTCATGATAATATGTAATAGCAAGCATGATCATGATGGATTTAACCACGACGGCCACTAGAGAAAAGTATTCATCATAGTCAACATCTTGAACTTGTCTAAAACCCTTTGCAACCAATCTTCCCTTATAGGTTTGAACTTTTCCATCCATGTTGGTCTTCTTCTTGAAGACACACTTGCACCCTATGGGTTTCACCCCTTCAAGTGGATCCACCAAAGTCCATACTTTGTCGGTATATTTGGATTCCATCTTAGATATCATCGCCTCAATCCATTTCTCAGACTCTATTCCCTCTATAGCATCTTTATATGTTATTCGCTCATCATCTATGACTAATTCACTTCCTTCCTGAGTTACAAGATATCTGAATCTTTCAGGATCAAGGTGTTTCCTATTAGATCTAAGAGGTTCATGTGTTACTTGAGGAATTTGGGATTCCACAACACTTTGTGAATCTTTAGCTTCCTCTTGTACAACTAATGTTTCAATGTTTTCTTGTTGGTCTTGAACCTCTTCGAGTTCTACTTGTCTCTGATTGACACCTTTAGAAATAGAATCCATTTCAAGGAAGACAACATGTCTAGAAACAAACACTTTTATTTCAGATGGATTATACAAGTAGTATCTTATGGTTTCCTTGGGATATCCAACAAAGTAACATTTTTCATATCTAGGGCCAAGCTTTTTAGGAAACATTTTCTTGACATAAGCTTTGCAACCCCAAATCCTCATAAAAGACATTTTGGGACGCTTCCCAGTCCATATCTCATTTGGTGTCTTTTGAACCAATTTAGATGGTGCTCAGTTTAGTGTAAACACAGAGGTTTGTAGATCATGCCCTAGAAGGTTATCAGAAGCTCAGATAAACTCATCATTAATCGCACCATATCCAGTAATGTGTGATTCCTTCTTTCTGATACACCATTATGTTGAGGTGTTCTAGGCAGAGTCCACTGGGATACAATCCCATGGGCTTTAAGAAGGTCCTCAAACTCTACGTTTAAGTATTCTCCACCTCGATTAGAACGAAGTGCCGTAATAATTTTACCAAGTTGGTTCTATACTTCATTCATAAACTCCTTAAACTTTTCAAGAGATTCTGACTTATGTTTCATTAAATAAACATAGACATACCTACTAAAGTCATCATTAAAGGTTATCAAGTACTGATACCCACCTCTAGTGATTGTCCTAAAAGGTCCACACACATCCGTATGTATGAGTCCTAATGGATCAATATCCCTCTCATTGTTACCAGTGAAAGGGATCTTATCCATCTTGCCCAACAAACATGATTCACATGTCTCTATTGATTCAAAATCAAAAGAGTCTAAATAACCATCTTTATGGAGTCTAGATATGCGATTCTCATTTATGTTCCCTAGATGAAAATGCCAAAGGTAAGTTTTGTTTGATCGGTTGAGTTTTAGTCTTTAGTATTAACGTTATATATATGTATCTGTCATTAGATCTAACAAGTAAAAACCATAAGACATAGGGACACTGCCATAAAAGATCCCATCTTTTGAAATAGATCATCGACCACTTTTAATATGGAATTGAAATGCATTGTTGCCCAAACAAGATACATAAATGATGTTTATATTTATAGCAGGTACATAATAGCAGTTCTTTAAATCTATTACAAACCCCATAGGTAGAGATATACTATAGGTTCCAACTGCACTGGCCGCAACTCTTGCACCATTAGCAACTAGCAGTTTCACCTCGCCTTTCCCCAAAGGCTTACTTCTCTTTAGATCCTACGTATGAGAACATATGTGAGACCTACATCTGATATATAATAACCAAGATGATGAAGCAGATAGATTTATCTCAATAATGTATATACCTGAAGTGGAGATCACCATCCCCATCTTCTGCTTCCTGAAAGCCTTCAAGTACAAAGGATGAAATCCTCTTGTAATTTTGTTTCTCCTTATCTTGAGTGCTGAAGAAATGGACTTAGGATTGACCACATAACTCTTCTCGGTCTTGATTTGATTCTTGGACTCAGTTCTGCTGATCGCCATCATGAGCTTGTCCTTCTTCACTTTTGCTTCCACATGAATCAACATGGCAAGCAATTCTGACATCTGTCCAACCAAATTACTCACATGCAGGTATGAAATAAAATGGCTATATGATTATGGCATAGTCTTTAGAATCATATCAATATCCAACTCTTGGCTCAAAGTGAATCCCAGTTCTTCAAGATGATACACATGCCCAATTATATTTAGCACATGTTCTTCTACCGAGGTTCCCTTTGTCAGTTTTGACTCAAGCAACACCTTTAGGTTACCGTCTCTTTCTTTCTTTGTAAGACTAAGTTTCACTTTATTAAGATGTTCTACCATCTCAAGAACACTCATATCTTCACATTGCTCATGCAACTCATAGTTCATGCAGCTAAGCTTAAGGTAATTTGTGGTCAAGGCATCGTTGGCATGCTTCCAGTAAGCATCCACTTGTTTGCTAAGTGCAATTGGAGGAGGTATTTCAAGCATTAGTTTGTCAAGGATGTAGAGAATGCACTCTTCATTGAGAACCCTTCTCAAAGTCCAAAACCAGTCATGGAAATTTCTCACATCTAGTTTGTCCTTCTTCATGACCAATTGCAAATTAGATTTATTCATCATTGATTCTACAAGAGAAAATTTGCATTTGTGAAAAATAGTTTTAATTTGATTTTATTTGAAAAATATTGATGATATTAATTAGGTCTTTAATTATTACCGCTCCCAGTATTTTATTTGGATTGATAGCTCTCAATATCAATTCAGAATATTGCATCATACAATATTTGAGTGTGTCAAGATCTAAAATAATTCAACCCATTACCCGACAAACACCAGCGTCCATGATCAATTATTAAGGTAGGCAATCATGCTAGTTGCTTCATATTCAACTCTTAGATAGATGATATGCGCAATCCCTTTCCATAATCACCTTCATGCTTCTGGTCTTAGACTCTCTAAGAATCACACAAGTAGTTTTTCATCATCTTGGGTTAGGTTTAAGTGGTGATTCTTAGAGAGTCTAATGTGGGATTAATGTGCGGGAGTGGAAAAGATCGGAAGAACTCAAATCATTGTAACAATTCTAAAATTTGCAAAACCTATGACAGTTGAAACGTCTGTTTGACTAAGCCAGATGGTTGTATCGCACGCGATATGGTCATCTCACACTGTGAGATAGTCATTTTGTGGTTTCTAGTTGCGCATAAATTTGGAAAATCAATTCCCATCAATGTTAGACATTGATTTCCTTGTATAACAAGTATTGCTCAAGAAAAACGAATAGGGAAACATCTAGAAACTTCCCTGACTTAACTGAGCCATCTCACCCACGTGAGATGGACATCTCGATAAACCTAGATAATCATCTGGTGACCTGAGTTGAGACCGTTTGGCACTCCAAATGGTTGTCACAACACTTGAGATGGGCATATGGCAGTGATGTCAACCTATTTGTTTCTTGAATCAAATGCCTAAATACTTTAGCACCTAATTCAAATGTCATTCGAGATATGAACTCCTCCTATATGTTAAGACCTATGTGTGTGACCCTATAGGTCCCATCTTACATTGGCAGTGAGTGTCCATAACAACTTATGACATCACAAGCAAAGAGTGGTGCCTAGTCACACATCATTTCTACCCAAGTAAATGGAAAAGTTGGGGAACAACTTTAACCTACAGTCTGTGTATGGTGTTGTAGTGTTTGTATAGTTCCTTTGTCATTGATGTCTAGATTGAACTAGAGGCATGAAGTAGTCACCCTCATTATCATTCTATCTTATTTCTTGAACCAAGAGTAGACTATCTGAGATATATGTAAGCTTAATATCACATTGACTCACATGTACATGGCCATGCTTTTCTTAGTATCACTTATCAAGAGGCCTAAGACATCACACTTCAGTAGGAGGGACAAATCCCATGTCTATCACTCACAATCAATCCCCATGTGTCAAAGCCACCCAATCATCACTGTTATAACAACCCATGTTTCAGGACTGTGTTTGATGATGTCAAAGTGTACGTAGTGACATGTGTTGAGTGTAGTAATTTCAAGTCTAAGAACCACAACAACCACCATCACTATGAGAGCTAACTATGACTTCCATGATGATGGCTTCCATGTGTCAGTCTCACAGTGCATCTGTCTAATACACTGTTCTAACATGTATCTGTTTGCTTGGTTTGACATTTCCATATCATGACTAATGAGATTTTGTCATCAACCAACTCACACTCTGATCTTATGTGTCATTGTTGTCTATCAACCTTCCACAATGACCACTAATCAGGGACATAATGAGAATATGTATATGTACTCTTCACATCTGTATGATCTCATCCATAATGTTAGTAACTTGATTACATACGACATTGAGTAATTTAATTATCTAGACATTTATCATGTTACATTATCTCATAACTGAATTAAACATAATAAATTGTAAGTTTGTCTTTTATTAATAATGAAATCATTTTACATGATATGCCATTACAATCATCAAATGATTGGCTCTCTGGGAATACATAACCAACAATCTCCCACTTGCACTTATATCCAATCACCCATGAATCTTATTTCAAGTGACCTTACATGTCCATCATGCTTCTGTTGTGAATGTGCTTTCATCAAGGGATCAACAACGTTGCTTTCAGTTGGTACTTTGAAAATCTTTACATCTCCACGCTACACGATCTCTCCTATGAGATGGAACTGCCTTTGTATATACTTTGATAGCTGATGCAATTTTAGTTCCTTAGCTTGCGCAATAGGTCCATTGTTGTCACAATATAGCTTGATTGTGTCGATAATGCTTGGAACAACCCCAAGTTCTGTGATGATCTTCTTGATCTATACATCTTCCTTTGCTATACTTGATGCAATAATATACTTGACCTCTGTTGTGGAATCGAAAAATATTTCTTGCTTGGAACTCTTCAAACTCACAACTCCATGTTGAGGCAGAACACAAATCTTGATTGTGATTTGTAATCATCCAGATCAGTCTGGATGCTTGCATCGTTGTAACCTTTTACCACCAACTCTTCCTCTCCACCGTTGACCAAGAACTAGACCTTAGTTCTTCTCAAGTACTTGAGGATGTTCTTTATGGCTATCCAATGAGCATCACCTAGATCTGATTGATATCTGCTCATCATGCTCAAGGCATACGAGACGTCTGGATGGGTACACAACATTGCATACATGATTGACCCAATTGCTAAGGCATATGGAATCTCACTAATGTGTTCCCTTTCTTCACAAGAAATGGGACATTGAGCTCTAGAGATAGGTTTACCATGGCGCACAGGCAGGTTTCCTCTTTTTGAGTTCTCCATCCTGAACCGTTTCAGCACTTTGTCAATGTATGTTCTTTGACTTAGTCCGAGAAGTCTTCTGGATCTATCTCTATAGATCTTTATTCCCAATATGTAGGGTGCTTCTCCCAGTTCTTTCATAGAGAATGTCTGTCTAAGACATGACTTTACCATTTGTAAAGTAGGGATGTCATTCCCCATCAATAGTATGTCATCTAGATACAAGATGAAGAATGTCACTATGATCTCACTAATCGTTTTGTAAACACAAGGTTCATCTTCATTTTGGGAAAAGCCAAACCCTTTGACTATCTCATCAAAACAAAGATTCTAGCTCTGAGATGCTTGCTTCCATCCATAGATTGACCTTTGTATCTTACATACTTTATTTGCAAACGTTGGATCTATAAACCCCTTAGGTTGTTTTCATATACACATCCTCAATAAGGTTCCCATTAACGAATGCAGTTTTAACATCCATTTTGCAAATCTCATAGTCATGATAATATGTAATAGCAAGCATGATCATGATGGATTTAACCACGGCGGCCACTAGAAAAAAGCATTCATCATAGTCAACACCTTGAACTTGTCTGAATCCCTTTGCAACCAATCTTCCCTTATAGGTTTGAACTTTTCCATCCATGTCGGTCTTCTTCTTGAAGACCCACTTGCACCCTATGGGTTTCACCTCTTCAACTGGATCCACCAAAGTCCATACTTTGTCGTAATATTTGGATTCCATCTTAGATATCATGGCCTCAATCCATTTCTCAGACTCTAGTCCCTCTATAGCATCTTTATATGTTATTCGCTCAGCATCTATGACCAATTCACTGCCTTCCTGAGTTACAAGATATCTGAATCTTTTAGGCTCAAGGTGTTTTCTATTAGATCTAAGAGGTTCATGTGTTACTTGAGGAATTTGATATTCCACAACACTTTGTAAATCTTTAGCTTCCTCTTGTACAACTAATGTTTTAATGTTTTCTTGTTGGTCTTGAACCTCTTCGAGTTCTACTTGTCACTGATTGACACCTTTAGAAATTGAATCCATTTCAAGGAAGACAACATGTCTAGAACAAACACTTTTATTTCAGATGGATTATACAAGTAGTATCCCATGGTTTCCTTGAGATATCCAACAAAGTAACATTTTTCAGATCTAGGGCCAAGCTTTTTAGGAAACATTTTCTTGACATAAGTTTCGCAACCCCAAATCCTCATAAAAGACATTTTGGGACGCTTCCCAGTCCATATCTCATTTGGTGTCTTTTGAACCAACTTAGATGGTACTCAGTTTAGTGTAAACACAGAGGTTTATAGATCATGCCGCAGAAGGTTATCAGAAGCTCAGATAAACTCATCATTGATCGCACCATATCTAGTAATGTGTGATTCCTTCTTTCTGATACACCATTATTTTGAGGTGTTCTAGGCGGAGTCCACTGGGATACAATCCCATGGGCTTTAAGAAGGTCCTCAAACTCTACGTTTAAGTATTCTCCACCTCGATTAGAACAAAGTGCCTTAATACTTTTACCAAGTTGGTTCTATACTTCATTCATAAACTCCTTAAACTTTTCAAGAGCTTCTATCTTATGTTTCATTAAATAAACATAGACATACCTACTAAAGTCATCAGTAAAGGTTATCAAGTACTAATACCCACCTCTAGTGATTGTCCTAAAAGGTCCACACACATCCATATGTATGAGTCCTAATGGATCAATATCCCTCTCATTATTACCAGTGAACGGGATCTTATCCATCTTGCCCAACAAACATGACTCACATGTCTCTATTGATTCAAAATCAAAAGAGTCCAAATAACCATCTTTATGGAGTTTAGATATGCGATTCTCATTTATGTGCCTTAGACGACAATGCCAAAGGTAAGTTTTGTTTGATTGGTTGAGTTTTAGTCTTTAGTATTAACGTTTTATATATGTATCTGTCTCAAGATCTAACAAGTAAAAACATAAGACATAGGCACACTGCCATAAAAGATCCCATCTTTTGAAATAGATCATTGACCAATTTTAATATGGTATTGAAATGCATCATTGCCCAAACAAGATACATAAATGATGTTTATATTTATAGCAGGTACATAATAGCAGTTCTTTAAATATATTACAAACCCCGTAGGTAGAGATATACTATAGGTTCCAACTGCACTGACCGCAACTCTTACACCATTAGCAACTAGCAGTTTCACCTCGCCTTTCCCCAAAGGCCTAATTCTCTTTAGATCCTACGTATGAGAACATATGTGAGACCCACATCCGATATATAATACCCAATATGATGAAGCAGATAGATTTATCTCAATAATGTATATACCTTAAGTGGAGATCACCATCCCCATCTTCTGCTTCCTGAAAGCCTTCAAGTGCAAAGGATGAGATCCTCTTGTAATTTTCTTTCTCCTTATCTTGAGTGCTGAAGAAATGGACTTAGGCTTGACCACATAACTCTTCTCGGTCTTGATTTGATTCTTGGACTCAGCTCCGCTGATTACCATCATGAGCTTGTCCTTCTTCACTTTTGCTTCCACATGAATCAACATGGCAAGCAATTTTGACATCTGTCCAACCAAATTATTCACATGGTGGCATGAAATAAAATGGCTATATGATTATGGGATAGTCTTTAGAATCATATCAATATCCAACTCTTGGCTCAAAGTGAATCCCAGTTCTTCAAGATGATACACATGCCCAATTATATTTAGCACATGTTCTTCTACCGAGGTTCCCTTTGTCAGTTTTGACTCAAGAAACACCTTTAGGTTACCGTCTCTTTCTTTCTTTATAAAACTAAGTTTCACTTTATTAAGATGTTCTACCATCTCAAGAACACTCATATCTTCACATTGCTCTTGCAACTCATAGTTCATGCAGCTAAGCTTAAGGTAATTTGTGGTCAAGGCATCGTTGGCATGCTTCAAGTAAGCATCCACTTGTTTGCTAGGTGCAATAGGAGGAGGTATTTTAGGCATTAGTTTGTCAAGCACGTAGAGCTTGCACTCTTCATTGAGAACCCTTCTCAAAGTCCACAACAAGTCATGGAAATTTCTCACATGTAGTTTGTCCTTCTTCATGACCAATTGCAAATTAGATTTGTTCATCATTGATTCTACAAGAGAAAATTTGCATTTGTGAAAAATAGTTTTAATTTGATTTGATTTGAAAAATATTGATGATATTAATTATGTCTTTAATTATTACCGCTCCCACTGTTTTATTTGAATTGATAGCTATCAATATCAATTCATAATATTGCATCATACAATATTCTAGTATGTCAAGATCTAAAATAATTCAACCCATTACCCGACAAACACCAGCATCCATGGTCAATTATTAAGGTAGGCAATCATGCTAGTTGCTTCATATGCAACTCTTAGATAGATGATATGTGCAATCCCTTTCCATAATCACCTTCATGCTTCTGGTCTTAGACTCTCAGGATAGAATACACTCGAGTGAATCCATAGCGAAATACACTCAAGTAGGTTTTCATAATGCAATATATTTTTTAAAAATATAATCCATTGATCTTCTTAAACATATCGTGAACAACTCATACACAAAATTTGAGCACATTTGGATATGTATAGCTCATGTTATGAAGACCGCAAAAATTATGCATTTCAAATAAGTTTCACACGTGAATTTTGTTGCCCTTAGATGAGTGACTTACACTCATCCAAATGGGCTCAAAATTTGTATGTAGCCTAGTTATAGTATGACAATGAAGATCAATGGTTTACATTTTGCAAAAAATAGTCTTGATATGCAAAAACACTTGAGTGTATTCGTACGATCTGTACACTTGAGTGTATTCTAGCCTAACTCTCTCTCTCTCTCTCTCTCTATATATATATATATATATATATAGATATATATATATATATAGTTAGTCTAGAATACACTTGAGTGTACATATTGCATCAATACACTCAAGTGTGTTTGCATATCAAGACTATTTTTTGCAAAATGTAAACCATTGAACTTCACCGTCATACTATAGCTAGGCTACATACAAATTTTGAGCCCATTTGAATGAGTGTAAGTCACTCATCCAAGGGAAACAAAATCGACACGTGAAACTAATTTGAAATGCATAATTTTTACGGTCCTTATAACATGACCTATAAATGTCCAAATGTGCTTAAATTCTGCGTATGATCTATTCACAAGATGTTTAAGAAGATCAATGGATTACATTTTTGAAAAAAATATTACACCATGAAAAATTACTTGAGTGTATTCTGCTTTGAATACACTCGAGTGTATTCTAGCGTGACTCTCTCTCTCTTTCTCTCTCTCTCTCTCTCTCTCTATATATATATATATATATATATATATAGTTTGGGATTATTGTGATGTTTGGATTTGATAAGATATTATTCACATAGCATGCAATAATAGAATGAAAAAACCAAAATTCGATCATATCAATTATCCCATAATATAGTAAATTGGTGTTGCCTATAATACCACTATTGGGAAATATGGTACAGAGAAGACAGCAAAATTTAAAATTTTATTACCATATTCCTCATAAATAGTAGACTGTGTCAATAACCATAATGCACAAAGGATGGTTTATGGGATATATCTGATCCTGGAGCAAGTCTAGTGACAATTCTCGTCGTTGTAGATGCACAACTCTGAATCCTAGTTGCACTGGGACATGTCTGACTGCTGCTCCTACTGGTCGGCACCACGGACTTCAACCATGAACGTCGTCTTCATCAACAAATCTTCTTTTCATGGAATGTTGGTTTACGTTGTCCTCTGAGCGGCAAACAACAACTTCCCGCCTCTATGGTAGTTCACACAGACTACCTAGAACTCCTATTGTCCTGCTAGAATGATCAGGAAGGAGTTTTCCCTCTCCGTCAATGTACTATTCACTGACTTGATCTCCCATAATGACAACTCTCAGTTGTTCTCTCCCATGGCTATCTCTCCCTTGTCGGGTAGGACTTTCCTGGGATCTCATAGTTACCACAACCAGAAAAGACAATAGTTGTTAGAGAAACTAGTTCTTAGTTGTTTGTGTTGTTCTCTGGGAAGCCCCCAGTACTCCTCTATTTATAGTAGAGGCCAGGGTCAAGGTTACCAGTTGCTATCCAATGCGGGATTAATGTGCAGGAGTGGAAAGGATAGGAAGAACTCAATTTTTTACAATAATTATAAAATTTGCATATCCTGTGACTGCTGAAACGGCCATTTGGCTGAGTCAGACCATCATCTCACTCTGTGAGAAGATTGATTTGTAGTTTCAAGTTTTGTACAAATTTGGCAAAACAATTCCCATCACTTTTAGAAATTGATTTCCTTTTACAACAACTATATCTCAAGAAAAATGAATAGGGAAACATCTAGAACCTTCCCCGACTTAACTGGGCCATCTCACCCATGCGAGATAGCTATCTCAGTTCACCAAAACATTCATCTGGTGACCTAAGTCGAGACCGTTTGGCCGGGTTGGTTCAATCCATTACCAATTTCAGCTCACAACTAGGCCTAACACCCAGACGCTTGTCTCAACACTTGAGACGACAGTTTGGCACTCCAGACGGCCGTCACAACACTTGATATGGGCGTTTGGAAGTGATGTCATCCTGCTTATTTCCTAAATCAAATGCATAAACACTTTAGCACTTAATTCAATTATCATTCGAGATCTGAACTCCTCTTATAGGCCAATACCTATGTGTGTGACCCTATGGGTCCCATATTACATTGGTAGTGAGTGTCCATAACAACTTATGACATCATAAGTAAAAAGTGGTGCCTAGTCACACACCATTACTACCCAAGTAAATGGAAAAGTTGGAGAACAACTTCAACCTACAATCTGTGTATGGTGTTGCAATGTTTGTATAGTTCCTTTGTCACTGATGTCCAGATTGAACTAGAGGTATAGATCAGTCACCATCATTATCATTCAATCTTGTTTCTTGAACCAAGAGTAGACTGTTTGAGATATATGTAAGCTCAATATCACATAATTACTCACATAAGCATGGCCATGTTTTTCTCAGTCTTGCTTATCAAGAGGCCTAGGATATCACACTCCAGTAGGAGGGACAAATCACATGTATACCATTCACAGTCAATCTCCAAGAGTCAAAGCCACCCAATCATCACCTTATAACAACCCATGTTTCAAAACTACATTCGATGATGTCAAAATGTACCCAACGAAATGTGTTGAGTGTAGTAATTTGAGGCGTAATAACTACAACCTCCACCATCACTGTGAGAGCTGGATATGACTTATATGATGATGTCTTTCATGTGTCAGTCTCATGGTGGGTCTAGAAAATACACTGTTGTCTAACATGTATTTGTGTGCTTGGTTTAATATTTCCATATCATGACTAATGAGATTTAGTCATCAACCAACTCACACTCTAATCTTATGTTTCATTGTTGTCTATCAACCTTCCACAATAAAAACCGATCAGGGTCATAATTAGAATATGTATATGTACTCTTAGCAATCATATGATATCATCCAAAAGGTTAGTTACTTGATTACATATGTCATTGAGTAATATAATTCTATAGACATTCATCATGTTACATCATTATCTCAAAACCAAATTAATTAGAATAAATTAGAAGGTTGCCTTTCAGTAATAATCAAATAATTTTACATGATATGTCATTTCAATCATCACATGATTGGCTCTCTAGGCATACATAACCAATATAATCCCACTTGCACTTAGATACCCACAAATCTTATTCCGAGTGTCCTTACATGTCCATCATGCTTTTACTGTGAAAGTGCTTTCATCAAGGGATCAACAATGTTGCTTTCAGTTGGTACTTGCAAATCTTTACATCTCCACGCTGCATGGTCTGTCATATGAGATGGAACCACCTTTGTATATGTTTTGAGCACTGATGTGATCTGGATTCCTTAGCTTGTGTAATAGCTCCATTGTTGTCACAATATAGCTTGATTTGCATCAGTGATGCTTGGAACAACCCCAAGTTCTGTGATGAACTTCTTGATCCATACAACCTCCTTTGTTGCACTTGATGTGGCAATATACACAACCTCTATTGTAGAATCGACAACTATTTCTTTCTTGGAACTCTTCCAGCTCATAGCTCCATTGTTGAGGCAAAACACGAATCCATATTGTGATTTGTATTCATCTTGATCAATATAGAAGATTGCATTGGTGTAACCTCTTACCACCAACTCTTCCTCTCCGTTGTAGACCAAGAACTGATCCTTATCCTTCTCAAGTACTTGAGGATGTTCTTCACAGCTATCCGATGAGCATCACCTGGATATGGTTGATAGATGATCGTCATGCTCAAGGCATACAAGACGTCTAGACGGGTACACAACATTGCATACGTGATTGATCCAATTGCTGAGGCATATGGAATCTCACTCATGCATTCCCTTTCTTCACAAGAACTAGGACATTGATCTCTAAAGATAGGGAAACCATGGAGCATAGGTAGGTTTCCTCTCTTTGAGTTCTCCATGCTGAACCATTTCAACACTTGGTCAATGTATGTGCTCTAACTTAATCTTAGAAGTCTTCTGGATCGATCTCTATGGATCTTTATTCCCAACATGTAGGATCCTTCTCCCAAGTCCTTTCATAGAGAATGTGTTTCCAAGCCATGAATTTACCTTTTGTAAAGTAGGGATGGCATTCCCCATCAATAGTATGTCATCTACATACAATATGAGGAAAGTCACTATGCTCAACTAACCCTTTTATACACACAAGGTTCATCTTCATTTTAAGAAAAGCCAAACCCTTTTACCATCTCATCAAAATGAATATTCCAGCTCTGAGATTCTTGCTTCAATCCATAGATTGACCTTTGTATCTTACAAACTTTATTTGAAAATTTTGGATCTATAAACCCCTGAAGCTGTGTCATATACACATCCTTAACAAGGTTCCTTTTAAGGTATGCGGTTGTAACATCCATTTCCCAAATCTCATAGTCATGATAAGATGTAATATCAGGCATGATCCTGATGGATTTAACCATGGTCACTGGAGAAAAGGTTTTGTCATAGTCAACACCTTGAACTTATTTGAAACCATTTGCAACCAATCTGTCCTTATAGGCTTGATCTTTTCCATCCATGTCGATCTTCTTCTTGAAGACCCACTTGCACCCTATGGGTTTCATCCCTTCATATGGATTCACCAAAGTCCATACTTTGTTGGTATACATGGATTCCATCTCAAATTTCATGGCCTCAAGTCATTTCTCAGACTTTGGTCCCTCTATAACATCTTTATAGGTTATTGGCTCATCATATATGACCAAATCACTGCCTTCCTGAGTTATAAGATATCTGTATCTTTCAGGCTCAAGACGTGTTCTATTAGATCTAAGAGGTTCCTGTGTTGCTTGAGGAATTTGAGATTCCACAACACTTTGTGAATCTTTAGGTTCCTATGTACATCTAATGGTTAAGATTTTGTTGCATTAATTTCTTGACTATAAATTGAGGTTAAGATTTTATTGCATTAGTTTCCTGACTAACAGTTTGGCTGGTATATTTAACATGCGGTGGCAATCTGACCAGAGTTATCTACTATGCCAAGGTCAGTCACTAGCATCCCAACATCTCAGATAGGTCATCTTGAACTCTATCCACCCGTGGCCATCCATCGAACAACCATATGGAACAATTTGCTAGCAGCCTTCCTGAATTACAAGTTTCACCAAGTAGCCCATGAGTATGACAAGTATGTGTGTCACTTATTTAGGTTGGCCAACTTGTCAGGATAATCTTAGTAGAACTTGTTTATGGGTTATTATGAGAACTTTGATCCAAATCTTATCTAGCTAAATCTAGTCTAACTATATCTGAGTGTTTTTTTTCTTTTTGTACCATTTATTGATTTGTGATAAAATATTAAATTTATATCTTATTGATTTGTAAGCTATACTGATTTATGTTTTAGTAATGTAATATTTAGGGTCTCCACTTGTTTACATCCTCTCAAGAAAAAAAATCTAATGTTACAAATCTATCTCAAATTTCCTTTCACATAAATGTTAAACATTTGAAATTCTAGAAAACACACACACACACACACATATATATACATATATATATATGTATGTATATATATATGTATATATATATATATATATATATATATATAAGGGCCCATCTTTATTGCCCGCGCGGGTAGCTACCCGCCCACCCTTCCGACAACGTTTTTTCAAAAAAAATTTTGCAATTGTAGAGGACTATTTTGTCTAGCTCTCTAAAAAATTTTAGCCAAAAATAATATCATTTTCCCCTCCAAAATAAAAAAAACCCGTCCTTATATATATCTGTTGTATATTTTGTACAGAGTTACTTTTTTGGCCAGCAGAGTTACTTTTTTGACACCATAGTTACTTTTTTTACAGTAGAGTTACTTTGTTAGCCAGGAGAGTTACTTTTTTGGCTGCCGGGTAGCGAAAATCCAGGCTACCCGCGCGGGCAATGAATGAACTCCCTATATATATATATATATATATATATGGCCGTTTATTCATTGCCCGCGCGGTAGCCTGGCGTTTCACTACCCGGCAGCCAAAAAAGTAACCCTGCTGGCCTCAAAAGTAACTCTGCTGTCAAAAAATTAACTATGGTGATAAGAAAGTAACTACACGACTAAAAGAGTAACTCTCTAAAAATATACAGCAGATATATATAAGGACGGGTTTTTTTATTTTAGGGGGGGAAATGATATTATTTTAGGATGAAATTTTTTGGGGAGCTAGAAAAAATGGTCCTCTGCAATTGTGAAAATATTTTTTTTGAAAAAAAGTGATCGGAAGGGTGGGCGGTTAGCTACCCGCACGGGCAATAAATATGGTCCCTATATATATATATATATATATATATATATATATATATATATATATATATATATATATATATATATATATATATATATATATATATATATATATATATATATATATATATATATATATATATATATATATATATATATATATATATATATAGTGTGAGTGTGTGTGTGCACAATAGTCTATTTGACGATTAAAAAAATTAGTTAGATATATGAAAAACTTGTAGTGGAAAATCAATATGTACTTGATTAAATTGAAATTTGAAAAGCAAAATTAAAGTTTTTATAGCCCATGGATTACTAATAAATTGTGAAATAGGCCATAAATGTCCTATTTAATTAGATTTTTATTTAGAAGTCCTTACAAGAAGACAGAATAATTGTTAAGCATCTCCAATTCTAACAACTGATTCATTTCTTTTACACCATGATTCCTAGTAAATACATCCAGTTAAGGTATTTCTCTTTTATTAAGTGTCAATGTTCTACAATGTAGAATTTGTATGTAACCTTCAACATAGGAAACACCGTCAATCAACGAAACTACTTCTACATCCATGCTTTTCTCTATAATTAGATGCCATTTGTGGAACTTGAAGGCATGCATAACATCAAAAAGACTAGATAACACCACTAATAAGCATTTAACTATTTCTTTGGATGATTTTATTTGGCTTGATGTCTCTTTGATTTAGTTTAACCCAAACCTAAAAGCACCTTTCTATGAAGAATATATGAGATTTTTGTCATCTCAAACATCACTCAGGTAGTCTAAATCGATTGTCAACATAACTCTCATTTCCATTTTGTACTACTTTTGACTTTATTTAATCACTAGTATGTTATGTATTATCACTTAATCTAGTCTAGGAACCAAAATTGTAACTCTCCCACTTCATACTATAAAAGTGAATATCTAAAATTCCTATCATAGAAAACCTTGTACAGAGCCATACTCAAACTTCAGGACAGATATTATTATGCATATGGTCTACAAGGATAAGGTATATATTCCAAACACTACTAAATATTATAACACACACCATAAACATATCTTGATTAGTTTCAATGATCCACTTTTTTCGACCATCTTTCTAAGGGTAAAAAATTGCGGTGAACCTCAAATTAGTTCCAAGTGCATGATGTAAATTATTGTGAACCATGTTGTGAACTTAGGAGATCTATCAAATATAATAATTACTAGTAGATGTTGTAATATGAAAACTTCATATATGCAAAGTTTTGTCAAGATCATTTGCATTCCACATGGACTTAATAGGTAGATAATGAGCATATCTGTTGAACTAGTCCACCATCAACTATATTGAATCAAAACCCAATGATGACTTATTAGAATAAGCATAATGTCACCTATAATGTGATCTCAATTACATACAAGGATAGTGAGTGGTTGCAAAGCTCTTGATGACCTATTCAACTAAGCTTTAAGTTGTATACACACATTACACTCAACACATACTCAACAATATCACTTTTCCAACCTAGTCACCATTGTAACTCCTTCAGGTTTATGAACACTTTAGTGTTGCCTAAGTACATTGCATAGATGGAATTTTGGGCTTCATAAAAATATCAGTTAAGTCATTATTATTTAGAATACACATTTTGTTCCACAAACATCAAAAAACCATATATATATATATATATATATATATATATAAAACAATAATCTACTTAATCCACCCATATTATGTATATTATATTAATTTTTATTATATTCTAGCTATAACTTTTTGATTTGATCATGTAGGACTAGTTTCACATGTATATCTGCATTCAACCCACAATATTTGACACAAACGAATGTAAGATAAGCTCTCGGAGTATTGATAATGGACCCGCTTCTTTAGAAA
Source organism: Alisma plantago-aquatica (assembly GCA_963693085.1). NCBI lineage: Eukaryota > Viridiplantae > Streptophyta > Magnoliopsida > Alismatales > Alismataceae > Alisma > Alisma plantago-aquatica. The sequence continues at coordinate 429,671,681 of OY856414.1, forward strand.
CTAGGGAAACCATCTCTATCGAAGATTACTATTCTCTTTTAGGGGGTCACGTACAACATCAACATTCTGAAGACGGCAATAAATGCACAATCACAATCCTTGATCAGTTCCAACATTATTTGTTGCCTTAGGTCTAGTTCTTTAAAAATATATAATTATTATAAATTTGAGTGTTCAATAAAGTTAAGACATAGCTAATGCTAGGTATATAAATCATGTACCACAATTTCTAAGTCAAGATAACGTGTAGAATGATTTCTACCATTTTTCGTGGGTAAAATAAAGAAATATGCTACTGCTTCTACATTCAATGTCTGAGGCACATCCCAAACCCTTTCTAGATGCATTAGATGATAATGTGATATAAAATTTATCTCTGAAAAAAATCATAATAGATGTTGATGTCTGTAGAATGAGTGTCATTATTGGAAAAAATCTCGGTAAGAAAATATAAGGTATTATCAAATTAATGGCACGGTAGGATGAGTAACATAAAATTTCTAATTTTTAAGAAAAACACTCATCCATGTGGATTAGGGGAACACATGAGAGGAAGAAAAAGGTAACGTTTTGCCTCTTGTTTGTTTTGACGTATTGTAAATAGCATGGGATCTTTTGTTTACACTTTTTGTTTATTGTCATTTTTTCAATAGCGATTCAAGTACTCCACTGTTTAAAGTCCTTCGCAGCTGAAACTAGCTTTTTTCTCGACGAACTGTAAGATTCAATAATGGATGATCATGCAAGAATGAATGGACAATACTAGCAACGGGTTCACGAGCACTAGTCAATACTAGCGTGCATTGTCAGCTAGTGACAATAGTAGTAACAAATTCAATATTTTCAAATCCACGTGACGGAGGCCCTGAAACCTAGCAAACGACCATCTCGTGCCAAGAAGACAGTGGGTTTGCGGCTTACAGGCAGGAACTTTGTATAAGATGGACCTGCGGCTGTATATCCTGCTTGCCTGCCGTTACTCTTCTATTCTCTCCGTCCGTACTTATGCCATTAGATCTATTCCTATTAGATTTGAAGTATGACAGCCACCGAGAAGGAAGAAAGGAAAGGAGGAGGAAGGGAACCGAAGGGATAGGAAGGATTAGGGTAAGGGTATTGCGTCTGGCATCATATAGAATGAGCTATTTTTAGAAAATTAAATAAGAGAATTGAGTCTCCTATATATAGGAGCCAGGGAGTACATGGAGTAAACAGAAATAAGAAAAAATATAATAGGTTTAAGTCCAATTAATAAAATATAACATGTCCTCTCAAGTTGGAGAGTAAACATTATGAAGTCTCATCTTGACACTTATATTTTTTAATAAAACATGAGGAAGAAGTTTGATAAGATATTTGCAACTTGATCACATGTCCTAATGTGAGGAGTAATGATCTTCTTAGTTTTGACCATGTCCCACATAAAAAGGAAGTGAACTTCAATATATTTTGTGCACTCGTAGAAGACTATATTATTAATTATATGTATAGCCGCCTGGTTGTCACAATATAAAGTAGCCGTAGATTAGAATGTGATTCCAAACTCAATCAAGATGGACCATACCCAGTATAGATCACATCATGCATGAACCATGCCCGATATTCTGTCTTGGTGATGGAGTGAGCTACCACACCTATTTTTTAATCCTCCAGAAAACTGGGTGGGTTTCAATCATGACATAATATCTGGAAGTAGACCATCATTCTATGAAGTCACTAGCCCAATCTACATCTCAATATCTAAAAATAGAGATTACTTTGGATTTTGGATGTTTGTAGAGAAAACCTCATCCTGAAGCACTCTTTGAGATAATGAAGAATATGTTGAACACTTGACCAATGGGTCTAGAGTGGTGCACTCATGTCGTTAGTGACTACCCCAACAACATAAGCAATATCTAGTCAAGTGATAGTCAAATAAATCAACTTTTTGATTGTACAGAGATATTTATCAGGATCAACAAAGAGTTCTCCTTTGTACATAGGCTTCGTATGATAGTCCATATAAGTAGAGACCGATTTGGCTTCTGTCTTCTTGACCTCTTGAAGTAGGTTCATGACATAGAGTCATTGTGACAAGCTGATCCCCGAGGCTGAGTGGAGGTCCAGAGGACTTTCATCCTGAGGAAGTATCACAGGGTGCCCAAGTGTTTTGTGTGGAAATATGCCTATAGAGAGTGCTTGAGATGGGATATCCCCATCGTATCATTGCCGATGATGATGATGTCATCAATGTAGAAAACAACAAGAACATGGCCTTGGTAGGACTTGGATAAGAACAAGGAGTGGTCTGTGGATGATCTCTTAATGTTAAGCTGTGTAAGGACATCACAGAACTTGTTGAACCAGGAAAGTGGAGACTACGTGAGGCCATTGAGAGATCATTGAAGATGACGTACTTTGTGAAAATATGCCCTCTAAGTAATAAATACAGGCATTTGCTGCATGTAGATTTCCACCAGGAGATTTCTATGAAGAAATGCATTCTTGATGTTGAGCTAATAAAGAGGCCAACCAATGTGAGCTGCAAGGAAGATAAGGATGTGAATAGATAAAATCCTTGTGATTAGAGATAAAGTCTCAAAGTAATCAACATGATATGTTTGGGTGAATCTTTTGGCAACCAGGTGTGCCTTAAGTCATTCAGAAAAGGCATCCAACTTATGCTTTACATAGAAAATCCACCGACAACCTACGATATTTTTTCTTGTTGGCGGGGTCACAAGATCCCATGTTTAGTTGTTGTGAAGAGCCTATGTTTTTTCTATCATAGAAGCTTTCCATCTAGGATGACATAAAGCATTTGTTGAAAACTTAGGGATATATGTAGTGTCCAAGGTAGTAGTAAAAGATGAGGAAGAAGAAGAAAGGCGTACTAGACAACAAGTGTTATAAATGGGATGCTTGATAGTGCAAAGGGAATATAGCTTTTTGTAGTACCACCAATATATTGGATTTATCCGGAACTGAGAATGATGATTCATATGCAACTGGTGACTCATCTTCCATGTACCTATTTGATGGTAGAGATGGTGGTGGTGTTGGTGGTAATGTTGGTGGAGTTGTTGCAAGGAAGGGACTAGGAAGCCAGACCATAGTATCAACATGATCTATGCGAGGAGAGGATGATGAAAAGAACATTTCATTCTCATGAAAGGTGCTTCTGAAAGGTGCATCCATAAAAAAATATTATGTCAAAGCTAGGTTCAAGACACTTGTACCCTTTTTGACAAATAGGATGCACGAGAAACACCATTCAAATAGCTCGAGGAGAAAGTTTGTCTGCCTTGGGATCAAAATTATGAACAAAGGTCACACAACTAAAAACCCAAGGTTGTAGATGAAATGGTGTGGATCTAGGATAAACAATAGAAAAATGAGTGTGCTTTTTGAAATTAGAGGAAGGTTGGCGATTGATAAGAAAGCAAGTGGTGAGGACCACATTAGATCAAAGTGCTTGGGTGAGTTGACATGGGGGAGAAGAGAGCGTGTAATGTCACATTAATAAAATTATTATGCTCAACAATACCACTTTGTTGTAGAAAGTATGCGCACGAGTTTTGATGAATGATCCCTAAGTTTTAGAAAAAGGAGACAAAAACCTTTTGGGTATATTTGAGAGCATTTCCAGTTCAAAGAATCTTAAAAGAAGTTGAAAATTGAACTAAAACTAACTTGTGAAACTTGATAATTAGTGTAAAAACTTCATCATGAGTTTGAATTAAATAAATTCATGTCATCCTAGAGAAATCATCCACAATCAAATAAATTATATGTAGCCATTGTATCTAGTAGTCATGAATGGACCACAAATATCACTACAAACTAAACCAAACATATGAGATGATTGTTTAAGATACAAGTTGGGAACACACGACATTGTTTTCCTATCTGATAGGGATTACAAGGAACATAAGAACATGTAGATAAAGAACTATCTAATAGTTTTAGCTTGTCTACAGGTAGAAGGACATGATGTAGATGCAGCTGAACTGACATGAAGGCAAGAAGGACTTGTGATAAACTTGATGGTAGGGAAGAGAAGTAGTAGAGATCACCAGAGCATACACCCTGCCCAATCATCATCAAATTCTTCCAAGCTAAAAAATAAAACTAGATGGACCAAAGGTTACAAAACATCAGAGTGAGTAAACATTTTTTTCTACTGATATTATATTGTATGTAAAGTTTGGAACAAAGTGGACATCAATTACTTGGTTTTAGAAGAGATATGAATAATTCCACATTGATTTACTTGTTTAGATGATCCATACATTAGGGTGATAGTGGAGTGAGGGATTAATGAATCAGATGTGGCTAGAAGATGAGGCATACATGTCATATGTTTGGCACACCCAAGTCCACATTCCAGTTAGAACTGGTAGCATGTGTAAACACCTCAAAGTTACCTTGAGGAGTTGTAGCTATGTAGGAGGAAAGACTGACATAGGTGAATACCTGACTTCCAATTCGAGGAGACATATGCAATCATGTTGTTATGGAGGGGAGACTCCCAGTAACATTGGGATACTTGGAGAAGATGTTTGTACTCCTCATTGGATTATGAGACATGAGAAATTTGAGAGGATTCCTGTGATAGAGTAGGTGCACAACTAATTTCCAGAGTAGATTCTTAACTGATGTGGGTAGGTTCTTGAGAAACTTGGTCAAAGCCCTACTATGACATCTCCCATTGTTTGTTGGATAGGCATACTTTGAGTGGTAGACGTCTTCAGTGTGGCCCAACTTACCAAATAAGTGCATTTTGGGCATCAGCCTCTCCCACGACCATGGCCTCTAGCTAGCAACTATTTTTGGTGGAGGTTTAGATTCAACAATATGAGAGATGTGAGGAGAAAGCATCTCAGACTAGGCCATGCATACTGCCTGGTCCACAGATGGAAGAATTGCACCAACTAGGAGTAGTTTTCAGACTTCAAAAAAACAAGGATGAAGCCCATTGAGGAAGCATTCAGTGAGAAGAGTTTACCTCTCTTTGGTGACATCAAGAAAGGTTGTTGGAGAGAAGAAATTCAACTCATTTAATAGGGCCTTCATTGCATCATAATACTTTGATAGGGGACGATCTCCTTTATCCTTGGAGAAGATTTGGTCCTTGTCATTGTAGGTGTGGAAGTGGTTCTTCTTCTGAGTGAGCTATTGCTTCATTTCATCCCACATTATTTGGCACACCTATACCACATGTACTTACAACTTTAGGCTCCATGCACTCCCAGATCCAGGAGAGAACCTGGAAATTGCCTATAGTCGAGGTAGTGTCAGGCACATTCCAGAAATATTAGAACAACATTCATCCAAAGTAGAAAGTTTTCATCATTGAGTCTAATAGTAGTAAGATGGGGAATTTCATGATAGATAATGGTAGGAATTGGATTGGAAGCGTCACCCATGATATGACAATTAAAATACCAGAATATGTAGCATAACATAGAGAAAAGATAAAGGTATCGTAATGAAGCACAATACTTATAGGAAGTAAAGGTACGAGAGTGTAGTACGGTATAAATAGATAGTAAAGGTACCAGAATGTAATATGGTACAAGAGAACAAAACATAAATACTATTGGAATGAAAACTTGATAGAAAGAGGAGTAGTACTACAAGGATGGAACTTGATATGACAAAAGTAGTACTACCAGAATGAAACTCACTAAAAAGAGGAGTGACAAGACAAGAATGTATCTAGGTAGGAAAACATAAAACACTACTAGATTAATGATATGATAGGAGAAAGAACATAAAATTCCCAAGTTTTAAGAAAATAATCAGCCATCTGGATTGGGGGAACCTCATGGAGAGGAAGAAAAGGTAATTCGTTGTCCCTTGTTTGTTTTGATGCTTTATAAATTAACACATAATCTTTTGTTTACACTTTTTTTTGTTATTTTTCCAATAGTAATTTAATTAGTACATCATTTTACCTTCGTGGATGAAATCAACTTTTTTCTTGATGAACTATAATGATTCAATAACAGATGATCATTCAAGAATGAATGTGAAATACTAGTAATAGATTCAAGAGAACTACTCAATACTAACATGCATTGTCAACTAGTGGCAATCCTAGTAATGGATCCAAGATGCTAAAATCCAAATGATGGAAGCCCTGGAACCTACCAAATGACCATCACATACTGAGAAGATAGTGGACTTCAAGCTTTACATGGAGGAACTTTGTAGATGATGGTGGACTTGCGAGTGTATATGTCATTTGCTTTCTACTGCTCTTCTACTCTCTCTGTCTGAACATATCCCATTAGGTTTGTGCCAATTAGATCTAAAGTCTGACAATTTTTGGGAATGAATAAAGTAAAGGAGGAGGGAGGGAAATAGAAGAAATAGGAAGGATTAGGGCAAGGATACTTCTCTAAAGGAAGGAAGAAAGGAAAGGAGGAGGGAGGGAAAAAGAAGGGACATGAAGGATTAGGGTAAGGGTACTGCTCTGATACCAAGTAGAATGTGTTTCTTTGAGTAAATGAAATAACATAATGAGGCCTCCTATATATAGGATCCAGGGAAAATATGATAGTGCTAAGCCCTTCTAATCAAATACACTAACAATGTCAAATAAAAACATCTTAGAATTTTAAAAAAATGGAAGGAAGATCCTCGCTCCTCAAAACAATAAGTGGTTACAAGATAATAGTGAAGTTCCTTATGAACCTTCAATAGTAACAATCAAGGATATGAAAACTCATGAATACATTATGAGTCTCTGGTTATTCCCATTGAAGTAAATATTCCACTATTTTGGGTTCAGTGTGATTTACTCTCCTTAGATCATGGTATACAAAAAATGAAATTTCTACCAACTAAAAAATACATTTTAGTGGGATACTAATGACATCTAGTGTTAATTCAATCCGGGTGAAATTGGGTCACCTAATGAAATCAATCTTTATAATTAAAATCCATTTAAAAAAAAGATCTTGTACATATATATTAATAAAAGCTAGTGAAAATTTACGGGTCCTAGCTCTAACAGTACCACATAGAGATCCCAATTGAACTTCTTAACATAAAAATCAAGTACATCATGACTTTGGGTCTTAGTTAAAGTTCAATACATCTTTATGTCAAGTGAGAGAAAATGTCTATGCCCCAGATGACTTTTTAAAATCCTACTTTATATAATGTTGTGGTCTTTGGGACCAATATACTTATCATGAGGTTCTCCTATAATAACACTAACTATTCTAGTATATGTGTTACTCCATGCAAAGCACTGCATTGGATCAAAGTGAGTATACAATATTTAGCAATGCCCTAGATTGTTAGAAGAGGTATGATATCTAGAGCATAAACCACTAAAATTCGATATTGTTAGTGAAGTCTGCTTAATGGTTTCCACTCTGAGTATTGTTCAAATTTTGGAGAAAGTGATAAAATAATTCTATGTATGTAGATTTATATCCCACTTTTTCTTATGTAGGGTCAGTCACTTCCTGGTAGAATTACCTTTTTTAGGAGACCAAAAAAAAACAGTTTGAGTTGTACAGTCTGATGTTGCATATATGTGATCATAGCTCTAATATCAACAAGATTTTGATCCTAATTTTTGTAGAAAGGTGTTTCATTTTTTGAAGGTTATATATAAATCCTTACTATAAGATCTAAAATTCAAGGATGAGAGAGATCCATCTTATGGTGCTATTTTTAGAAGAACAGAGAAACCATCTTGGAAGTGATGTGAAAATGAGAATTTGAGATGCGTAACAACAAGCCATACCTCTCGTTGAAAGTTCTTTGGTGAAAGTTTTATAAAGTGTGAATGTTCTTCTAAACCTTCCCACTAATGTATGATCTATGCAATTAGAAATCACTAATCATGTTTTACTATAAAATTCTTATTATTTTAAGACTTCATTCATTACATAAGCTAAAGATATTGAGCACTTATGATGTGTTGTGTGTGCTAAAGTTTAATGTATCAATAGCAATGCTCATATGCTAAAAGCAAAAAAAACAAGATAGAATAGTTGTTAATTAAATTTATAGCATGTATGGGTTGATGGATGGTCGCTCGTACAGGATAAAGTTTATTCTAGGGGTTGTGGCTGCCAAATGGAGTCTACAATGAACAAGTTGGCTTTGGTACCAATTCCATCACCAACAACCAATTTGGATCATAAAAAAAAAGATTATTTGTGTGTTGACAACTTTCTATTTGAACCCATAGATTTTAATAAAAAATAATAGTCTCCAACTACCTCTATATAAGATTTCCATCATCCTTCTTTCACCTCTTTATTTTGTTTCCAAACATTTCATAAATGTAAAAATCTAAGCTTAAGGATCTTGGAGGGTTTTGAAAAGAACAAAGAAAGACAAACAAGGAGGAGTGTCATGTCTTACTTATTTTTTATATATTAATTTTATATTATATCTTATCATTACTCCTTGCATATATCATCATCGTCTATAGAAACCCCTTTGTCATCTTTATCATCTTTTCTATTCTTCTTCCCTAGCTTGGTGTGGTGTTTAGGTCACTCTCCTTCACCAATAAGGTAAATTCAATCTCTAGCTTCCATAAAGAGAAATTAGTTTTTGTCACAAAGGGTTAGATGATGTTTTGTGAGTAAAAATACATTGAAAATCATAACTAAATATTCCTATACACTTTTCTTCCTGGATAGTTAGCGTACATGTACTTGTACCACCTAGTAATGTCTAATGTCCAAAATAGTTTTGTACCCCATATTCTAGATTTAGTAGTTTGAAGTCAGAAACAACTATACTTGATGCATTTATTTAGTGTTTCTAGGTGAAAAATGTTGGCTACTACCTTAACTGGGTTTGCCACAATTTCACATTGTTTGCATGAAGAATATTTGAGCATCCTTCCATTATATTTTGATAATGATCAACAACTGTCTAAGGTATTTGAGCTGGAAATGAACTCAACAATGTTTTATATAAGAATATTGCCCTAATGGTGCATATTTATCATTAAACATTTTCAAATATCTTTATCTTAATGAAAATCATAAGAGGCAATTTTTTTATTATAAGAAAGATTGATCAATGATAAATTCAATCTTTCCATAGCCTTGTAATCCGTGTATATTTTAGATTCCCTCACTGATCCTAACAATACAACATATGAAAAAAAAATAATGGGATAATTGAGATTAAAATTATGTATCACATAATGCATTCATTGTAGGTGTGTTGAACCACCCCTCATGGAATGTCCCATGTTCATATTGAGGTACCCAACTCAAACTAAAGATCTCATTGGTAATCTAGTAGTTATTTAGCTTTTGGATGATTGACCATCCTTGTCATTTGTTATATGCTTAAATATTTCTATCTTGTGTAACTTGCATGCTTCAACATTTTTTAATTTCTCTTTCAAATGATAATTTGTCTATTTGGTTTTACTATATGTTAGTTATGTTATGTAAGTTGTATGGATGCCATTCTTGATTGAAAAAATGAATTTTTCTTTGTTTGCACCATATTATAGATTAATTCCTATCCCATAATAGTTTAAATATGCCCTATTTTAGGGATAATAGGTTATGCCTTCCCATGCATACTTTTTATTTATCACTAATAACAACTATTATGATTAGAGAAGCATCAAACAATATTATACAACACAATTATGATACTCTTGTTTGATTAAAATAATGTTTTTGTTTTTCTCATTATTAGTCCAATGTATTTGGAATATTATTTTGACATAGTTATCGAGATAGAATGAAAACAATCAAAACATTGAACTATAGTATTATGAAAAGAATTAGTTATTAGTAGTCATATGATGAATCTTGAATGTTCTGATTTCTAGTAAACATGCTTACAAAAGAAGTGTATTGCAATTAAAATGTTATCCATAAGGTTTATAGTAATTACTTGAGGCCTATGATCAAATAATAAGTGAAATGCATCGTCGAATATTAGATAAAAAGACATCCTCTACAGACATGATGACTCAATCAAAGAAATTCATGATTAATCAAATTCCAATTTCAAGATCATAGAAAGGAAGACCCTTTTGATTTAGTTGAAGTACACCATGGAGAAATTGTTGTTGGCTTGCTTAGTTTAGTCATATATAATATAACAAATCATGTTCGCAATAAATTTTTGCACTATGTTTCTTCATGAAACAAATAATGGAGATAGTCATAAAGTAGAGCTTTAGAGAAATGTAGTACACACTAAATTTGTTATCGTTAGTAGAAACAAAACATATTATGCATTACATAATTATTTTGAATAGGTCCAAAAACTAATACAACTCGCAATTTTAGAATAACTGGAACTAGTTTAGGTGAAGAAGATGTCCTACAATGTGATAAGATTTTGTTACTTAAGGTCTATTACTCACATGGAAAATTAAAACATGATCACATCTTCCCTTAGATTGAATAATGAGTTTCTTAAAACAGGTAACACCCCAAAAAAGAGAAGTAATTAGTTTCACTTGATTACTTAGATATGTGAAACCTATAGCATGGATGTATGGATAAGTAAGAAAAAGAACATGTTAAAACCACTGTGTAAAAAATAAGTTGAAGTGACAAATATTAAGGAATAATGTGAGAAAAGCCTTCATATAGTTTTACCACGTGTGACACATGTTGACATGTGCACAAATTCTATGTAATTTTATCGTATAAGAGTATATAAAAGGCAGGAGAATAACATACATAAAGGTAGGAGAATAACATACATAATGGTGGGTAGAGTTGATTGGAAGACACTTGAATTTATAAAATTTACTAGAAGTTTAATTTCAAGATAGAGTTAATAGAAAAAAGTATATATCATGTTTCTTATCCAACATGGTTTCTTATGAGAATATTATGATGATATAGATGGGTGCACATATGTATTAGTGCCAAGAAGATCCTAATATAATTAATTAAAGGAATGTTTGGTTTGTTTAATTGAAATGGATTTGAAGATATGTTACATTATGATAATCCTATATGAGGATTTTTACATTTTGAAGACCCATGTAATATCACAATTCAAGTTTGGTTTATTCGGAATTGTTGTGAAGTATCCACCACACTAGGGGCCATTTTTGTACAGTGTTGTAGTGTTAGAGTTAGGATACCCTTAATGGATAATGACAAACTTGTTATAGGACATGTTAGAGAGTATGTTTACTTAAGTTGGTTAGTCTATTTTGTAATATGGGCCAAAGTGTGTCTTGGTCAATTAGGGTTTTTCTTGAGTCTGTATGCTTTCCCCTTATCCAAATTATAGCAGAGGGGGGATGCCATTCTATCAATAAGAAAAACCTAAACAAGGAAAATTCCTCCATCATGTCATTTTTCCTCATGGTATCAGAAATGTTTTTTTTTGTGATGTCCTCATCCCTAAGAGAGAGAGAGAGCATAAAGGAAAAATGCCTCTCCTTGTAGGAGGCTGTTGTTTCTAAGCATTGCTTGATTGCATGTAGAAATGTCATGTCCCTGCTTCTTCTTAGAGTTTTCTCCACAAGCCATCTTCATCTTCAACAAAAAACGATTCCACTTTGAAGTTTCTACTATTTAGATCTACAAGGGATTGTCATGCCACTTATCTATACTTATTACTAATGGAGCCACTAAATATATCCTATTTTCCACCTTCATCTACTCCTCTACTAATCTATACTGCCATCATCTAACCTTTGTAGATCTACACCACCATCATCTACAATTCTATAGATCTACACCACCTTTGTATTCCATGAATTTGTTGACATCTAACTCTAAACATTAGATAAAGATATCCCCTTTCTGGTGATTTTGGGGACATATCATCACTGTATTGATATGGTGGAGATATGAAAGGATGATCCATCTTTTACTGATGTCTAAGAGATTTTTTTACTGTTATTTTCCGCTAACATGACGTGTCACTTCTTGACATGGTGTGTAGACAATTTTCATCTTTGTTAGTGACTTTGTTTCCAAAATTTACCAAATGACACAACATGTCAATTTTTCACACGGTCTGTTGGCAGCACACTGACAAGGCATGTTGCCTAAATGACAATGTGTGCAACTTGCATTCTATTTTGATTGAAGTTAAGTTTTATTAACTGATATGACATGTCACCCAAGAGATGGTGCGTCGTTGGCTTCTTACCGTCGATGACTTCCGTTGCTGCACTACCAATGCACAAACAATGTATCCCTTCACCAACACCATGTGTTACCTACTAGTGCCACTATATTTTGGCATAGTACATTATCTACGATGATTCTATTACATGAAGGTAGTTACTATACATGACGATTCCCTTCTTTATTCTTACCAGTGACAATTATCTTCCTATTTTAGAAAATTTATATTTGTTATTGTTCTTGAAACCCCCACCCTTTCCAATCCTATATACATATTTTCTAGGTCCCCAATACTTTCACTACCTCCCATATATATATTGTACCCAATGCTAATCATATCCTATTATTTTTTGACCTAGTCAAATTTTTTGATGGGGACTCCACACTTGCACCCCTAGATTTGTATGTCTAAGAGCCTCACAAATATCCTTTTTTGGTTCATAAGATGCATTTATCTTCTACTCTAATCTATGTAATTGGGTCATGTTGCAAATTGACTCAAGTTGGTAGTTACCTCCTTCACATATTTACCTACATTCACTCGCTTGGCACATTTCGTGTTTGGAATGAGTAGGAGAATAAAGGATGATGAGTACAAAGAAGAGATGAGATGGAGGAGAGAAGAAGAGGATTTTAGTTCTACTGCTATATGGATTTTTATGACTACTTTTGTTGCTACTATGTGGATCCTTTTATTACTACTTGGTGTTCCTATTGCTGCTTCTATGTGGATTCTTATACAGTTATGTGGAGTCTTCATGCTATTTTTTTCCTACTTTTTCTTCGATGAGGATCTTTCTGCTACTAATATTGCTTATTCATCATCATCTCAACTACTGCTAAGGAGTTATCTACTTCACTTATGCTATTTGTTAATTTCTTTTCTACCTGATGATGTCATTCTTGCTACTTGTGCTATGATCAACACATTTTACTTGCTACCTTATGAGTTTGACTACTTATGTCCATGCTCTATTTGCACGTTAACTCTTTGTAAGTGCCTTGCACATGTTTGCTGCAATTGTGACCCAATATTCTTTGAACTTTGACGTCTTCTACACTGTTGGAAGTTATATGATGATATGATGATGGTACCTTTTGGTGACTTACATGCGCATGATGGAGCTTCATGATTTTCTACTACTATTGTTCATCTTGGAGTCTTTTTGTTGCTTTCCATTTTGGACATTGGTCTTTTATTCAGCTAGCTCATCTGCTTTCTACTACTATTTTCCAATGCTCTTTGGCTTGTTTGTACTGTGAAAGCATGTTGACACTTTTCTTATCCATACGTTATATGTATGTTATCTACTGCTTCTTGTGTTCCAACACTCTCAGGTGTATTTTTTGACAATAGAGACTATGATGAAGACAATGATGCCTATATGTTAATGTTTAATCTGCTTCAGATGCTACTACACATTGATAAAGAAGCTCATGCTAATTGCCTTTGTACCTGCTTTTGGATTATCAGCTTGAGGGGGAGTATTTTAGTGCTTGATTTAGTTATTGAAATATGAAGGGGGAGAAAGTCTTGTATGGGCTTGGTTATCATTTTATTTTTTTCCTTTATATTTAGCGTATCTATCATTTGCAAGCTGACTTGGGATTCTCCCAAGATTGAGCTTGAAGGGGAGTGTTAGAGTATCTATTTACTTAAGTTATTTAGTCTATTTTGTAATATGGGACCAAGTGTGTCTTATCCTATTAAGGATTGTCTTAAGTTTGTATGTTAATCCCTTATCATATATATAGGAGAGGCGAGCTACAGTTTTATTAATATGAAAATTCTACAAAGAAATTTTTTCCATCATATCATTTTTTCAAAGCACGCATCCTATAATGATCCTAGGAGTCAATGAATTTATGCTATAGTGTACAATATGCAATTTTTGCTCATTTTTTTAGGAGGTAGGAATTCAAAGAGGAATGAGAATGGGATGTTGCACTCTGATTAAGACATAAAATTATAGGACTTGTCCTATACTACAATATACCATTGGATCACGGTGCGTGGTGGTTTTGGAAAGGGTGGCACAATTCTGCATTCATTTCTTATTCAACAATGCGTCATTAGTTCCATTTTTTTTTCTCCTTCACACTAAACTTAATATTTAATCTAGTGGCATAGGAAATACAATCCAATTTGAGTAGATTAGGATAACCAGACATCCTCTAAACCACAATGTCCACTGTATCTAAACCATGCATGACACCATTATTTATGAAATACGGAGAATATTTGTCAAGTATCCTTAAGTCTGTGACTGAGATCATATTAAGTTTTTTATTTTTTTGATGAACCATGCAAGTCTCTTCCATTACTCTAAAAAAGGATGTATGATCATGTTCTAGTGCATAACAAGGAAAAAGGGATAGAAGAAAAGTGAGCTATCTATACAAACTACAAAACTACAAGAGAAAAGAAGAAGAAAACAACTCAAAACTATCTATGCAATTATAGATCTTCCAAAATCTTCCTCTAGATCTTCACAAGGCTTCTTTGAACTCCCAGAAAAATTCTTCCATTCCTTTCTATCCAATTATGATAAATCAACATGGCTACTAGGGTCTTTTCATCCTTCTTCATGATATTCAGATTGGATAAGAAAATGACTCTCCTACAATATAACTCCTGAAATGATATCCAGATCTTAGATGTGAACCTGCATCCCAAGAACATGTGTTCCATGGACTCTTCAGCAGCTTTGCATAGAACACATCTCAAAACCAATTGAAACCCAAAACTCTTTAGGGTATCAATGGTTGAAATCCTATTGAGGAAATAGTTTCAAAGAATAATAGAACATCTCCTTGGAATGTCATTAGACCACATCACTTTCCCCATTCAATATGGGTTGATAAGTTGTGACATAATCCCACCCGTCTCTCAAATGAAAGGAAGATCTCCCTCTGTATAGAATCATATCGTTATGACCAGTAGATTGAGTTAGATGATTTAGGACATATTTAATAGATTCAGCTCTGTGAAAGTCAGGACAAACCCAAAGATTATCCATAATACAAGTACTTAGCTTACAATTTATGCCTTTTCTAAAATGGAAATAAGTTGTTTATTTACATTGTCAATCAACTTCTTTTTCTCTAATAACCAGGGAGCCATCCAGAGCCTGAACACCTCACCATTACCTATTTTGAAACTCACATGCTTCAGTAAAAAACCCCTATTGTTCAGAAGCTATTTGCAAAGCCATGACGCATTAGTTCTTTCCACAACTAACCAAATATATTCATTTCTCAGGTACTTTTCATACAACCATTTCACCCAGAAAGAATTCTTATAACTAGCCAAATCCCAAAGATTTTTCACAATACCTGCACCAGACCAGTCTCTAATCGATCGAATGCCAAGTCTACCTTTTGTTTTTGTCTTGCACATGGTGTTCCAAGAAACATTAAGGATGCGCCTTGTATCTTTGTCATCATTCAGATAAAGTTTCTCATCATTTTCTCCAACTCCTAAATAACATATTTCAAAATAGGAAACACGGACGACCAAAGGATATGATAAGAAGAGAGTGTTGAAATAACTAATTCAACATGACCTGCATACAAGAGAAGCCTCCCTTTCTAAGAGTCAAGTTTTATTTTCACTTTAACAATGATGGGTAAGCACATGGTCCTGGTTAGTTTCCCTATAAACAAAGGAAGATCGTGATATCAAACAGGTAGTTGTAAAGTTGCAATCTTCAAGATATCACTGATACTATCATTTTTGACAAGACGTGCTATTGAATAATTGGCTTTTATCATTGTTCAGTTTCAGACCAGAAATAGATTGAAAAATCTTCAAAACATTGCATTGTCCAATCAAATTATTAAAATCAGCTTTGGCAAATACAAGTAAATCATCATCGAAGATGATATGAAAAATACTAGCTCGCTCAGAGAGAGTGATAGGAACCACTCGATTATCTACAACAACTATTTTAAGAATGGAAGAGGAGCCCTGCATATCTATCACAAAAAGTAAAGGAGGTAGGGGGTCTCCTTGCCTAACCCCATTAGTGCCCTAAAAAGGTTCAGTAGGAGAGCCATTAATGAGAACTTAAAATGAAGCTGAATTGAAACATTCATCTACCCATTTCAACCAAAAACTAGGGAAGCCAATCTTATGCATAAGAAAAAGAATATAGTCTCTTCTAATAGAATTGAAGGTCTTTGATAGGTCCACTTTCACACATATTCTTAGGACCGTGAGGATTAGGAAAAGTGTTGAGAAGTTCATTAGCAAGCAGACTAAAATCACCAATCAACCTACCTTTGATAAACACCATTTGGTTCTCATCAATGATTTTTTTCATAATACGACTAAGTCTGTTAGCCATGATTTTCTTAATATCTTTGTACAAAATGTTGCATAAGGAAATTGGCCTGAAATCCTTAATACAAGAGGCATTAGGAATCTTAGGAATCAATGTAATAAATATCCTATTGTATTCTTTGAGAATCTTTCCATTGTCAAAGAAGTTGAGAATAATAGTAGTAATAGTGGGACCAATGATACTCTGACAATTCTTATTAAACACTGAGTTAAACCCATCTAGTATGGGAGCCTTTTCATCGTTCAAGTTTTTGAAAACACTTTCAACCTCCTCATTAGTCACTCACTTTCTCATCAAATTGGAATTTTGTTGTGAGAGTTGTGACAACTTCTAGTCCATATTGCATTCCACAAAAGAATTACTGGTAGAGTTGAAGACGTCTTTATGGTAGGCCACAATGCTTTCAGTTATGGCATCATATCATAACAGACTTGACCATTAACCTCCAAAGAATTAATGATATATCTGACTCTCCTGGTTTTAAAAGAAGCATAGAAGAAGGTTGTATCCTTATCACTTTCCTTAAGCCATTGGACTCTCAAATTATGTATCAAAAGAGTTCCTCCTCCTATTTTTCCTTGATAGAAACATCCCTAGAAAGATTCGAGTTGTTTTGAAGTCCCAAGTTACCAGGATCGTGGTCTACTTTGCGTTGAAGATCAATAGCTACAACCTCCAATTCATAAGCTTTAGAAAGGTATTTCTTGACTTTATTGTTGTTATAACCTCAAATTTAGTAAAATTGGATTATATAATTGGATTGTTTTGTAATTTCCCCAATGATATTGATAGTGGAATACTAATTACCCTTGTGGCATATGTGCTTGTAGCACGAGCTATATATAAAAAAGGGATATTTATACACTAATTAGTGATAATGGAATAAGAGATATCTTTTAATGGAAAGGTAATGATTTCTTATTTTCCTTATACCAAACCCAAGATATAAGAGAGTGGTGGTTTCTGATGAATCATATAGATAATAACCATGGGTTTTATTAATTAAGAAAAGGAAGGGATATATGTTAATTTGGTTTCCTTAAAAATATGGAAACTTGACCCATCAATCTGTGATTAACCAACATACATGTGAGAATAGGACTCTCTAGAAAGGGAAAGGGGTTAACGGAGGCAAACCCTAAAGGGGTGAGAACATCAGACACTCTCCAAGAGATTCGTATATATATGGTACCGCAGGCAACCCTCTCATCCCCAAGAAGGACGTGTCTCATTCCGTGGTAGCAATGAGGGAACCCTACGACGGACACTGTCATCTGGGATCCTGTGTTCTATGTACGAGCATTGTTCTTCGCCGATAATCAAGGGCTCCATGTTCCCCTCATCTATTTCCTCCCCTGCTGCAGTTGTCGAGTTGTCCTGATCTTGAGGCACCAGTACCATAACCAGAGAGGATATACCCAATGGGGCAAAGTCCTGAGCAAGGAAGGGGACTGGTCCTATTAGCCTTCATCCTGTCAAGATATAAGATTACCAAGACTTCTATTGAGAGGAGAGCAAGAACACAAGGAGAGTCGAGGAGACAAGCCAAGGCTGATAGAGGCACGGTGGCCATCAGGCCAACCTTCCTTGGGTCGTCGCTGCCCTGATTGTACCCCACTAGTGAGAACTTCGATGGAGGATTGAATGGCATGGGACTAGTACTGGGACATTAGAGGAATCTCGAGACATTTTTGGAGCACCCTGCAGACTAACCCCATCAATGGCGGCCCAGAACCGTGGATTCCCTACTCTGGTTTGGGTTGTTCTGGCGGGGGACTAGCAAGCTGCAAGGAGGATGCAGAACTCAGCGATCGGACCACCTGCGGCGGTGTCAATGGGCTACCTTAGTTTGCCTAGGATGAGCGGAGTCAAGGGGTCGATCTCCCCGATGATCGGAGCCCTGGATGTGGGAGTCAACCCCTTGGTTGACCCACCCGAGGCGTAGCCTGGTCCTGCGCGAGGTAGGAGAAGGATGAGGTCCTTTTGGACCATTTTTCCCCTGGACGAGAGGAACCCCAAGGCACAGAGAGAGGGGTAGTAACGTCCTTTCATTATGTTTTAATTTCCCCCGCTTCACTGGTGCAAAAGGGCCAGCTGGCCGCAGGCACGCGGTAGGATGATGTGGTGTCTCCCGATTGGTCGGTAAGTGCATTAACTTGAAATAATTGTAGTTGATTATTTGTGACTCTGATGAGGACATATAATATATGAAAGTTTCTTAGAAAAATTAGAAGAATCCAAATAAAATACTATCAGAACATGATTAAGCTTCCTATTCTAAAAGTATGTACAATACATGTCCTAATGTGTTTAATTGAAAGGAAGATCTATATTTGCCTAAGTCTGATGCTTAATTGAATAGATTAGTTCATGTTAAACTAATACCTGATGTAGACTTATATTATGAATAAATCCTTGACAAAGATGAATAATGGATGATTCCAGATTAACAATCTTATATATGCTGATTTAGGGTTTTAAAACCAATGTTGACATCTTGCTATGATCTTAATGCTAGTAATGTGATCTAGGTATCATGAATAGTTTAATATGTTTAATATGATGATTAGGGTTTCACCTAATATGATTAATTAAAAGTTGTAATCTTAGAAACCATAATGTGGTGGAATTAGGGTTTGTAACCCTTATCCCTAGTCTAAGCATGAGATAACCTAAACCCTAGTTTAAGAGTGCATCCAGATCTGAGTAATGTAATATGAATACATGGTGACACATATGTAGTATGCTTTGTTTCAGATACCTGTTGATTACATGCTTTTTTGGTTGGATGTTTGGTTACACTCTTAAAGTACTATGTTAGATTCTGCATTGTTTCTGTGATGGCACAAGGTACATGGTTATGCTTATGAATATACATGTATCGAATTCTGAGATTGCCGATGTTTCTTGATGAGATTGAATGACAAATAAACTGCTTGCTTATTTATTTAGTTCTTGCAAACTATAAAGTTCCTATGAGTATCATGTAAATTAAATAATAGTATTCTGAACCCTAGGTTAGACTGATCTTAAGGGTAATGCATATGAACCCCAGAGGGACAGTGATTATACTTGAGGTAGTTCACCAGATATGGTTTAGAATATAAAAACATGTTTATGTTCTTATATGTAAGATAAAGATGTTGATTATATGTTACTTGTGATTATTGTTTGAACTCACGTACCAGTATAGCAATATACTGACCGCGTATTTTTTGTCAACATTTTAGGTATCAGATATACTTGACTCATAGACATGAGGGTACAGATAGAGATATTGAAGACAGTACAATTTAATCATGAAGGTTTAGTCTTAATGTTTTATCTTCACACATGTATAATTGATTCTATTTAAAAGTTATGTAACTCCTTAGAGGAGCTTTTTTATGTAAACATGTAAATATTTTCTCATTAATGGAAATTGTTTACTATTCTGTATTATTTCATGAATCTGATCCTAGAGTATATGATTAACGATCTACGACTTTAAGGTCTTTTAGACACTTAAAAGTGTGGGTTATCACATTTGGTATCAGAGCACAGATTCATCAACTAATACTTAATAGTTTGTAATTTCAAATTAACTTTAGAAATTTTAAGAGAAAAATTAGGTTTCACATCTCACATTTTGATCTATTTCTCAACTCTTTGCTTAAAAAGCTTTGAAAAGAATTTGTTAATTAGAGAAGTAAAATGTGAAAAGATGTAACCTTTTGTGTAAGTCCCTCTAGAGAGGGTAGACACTAGAAAGATACATGTATGGGTAAGCCCTTTCATAGAGGAAGGACTTGGATTAGGGTATGAAAACTCTAGAGAGTCTAGGGATATAGAAACTCTGAGAGGTAGAATATAGTCCCTAACCCTAACCCTAACCCTAAAAACCTTAATCTTAAACAATGAACATGGTGTGGTGGTATGGGACACTACCCATGTGAAACTTGAAATCAGGAATAGGAAAGATAAAGGGATTGGTTTAAGTAACCCAGTCTCCCATGCATATGTGCAGGAGGAGCATAACATTTAGGTAAGATGTCTTAAGAAATATATAAACCCAATAATCATATATGATAATGAAGATTTGAATATAACTTTCTCAAACCCGTTATGTTGTCTTAAGAAGTTTGGTGATGATGGCCAAGCCCTTGGAGGGGAAGGTCGAGCTAGCACCAAGCCCTTGGAGGGGAAGGTGACCCAAGTTCATTGAATGGACATAGACCATGAGGGGGTATTCTAGAAATTGAGCAATCATGTGTTGATATGTTATAATGATAAAAGTTATGCCTAATGAAAAAGAATGAGATATGTATGAAACCTTTAGGGTTAGTGTGCCAACCTGGGGTGGGTCAACCCAAAGATTGGTAAGATGACCTATGAGGGAGGCAAAACCTAGATCTTGGGATCAGGTTGTGGCTAGAGAGACTAACACCCTCCTATGAGCCGAGAAGGCACCCTAGGCTAGGACTTTCCCTTAAGGTAACTAATGAACATATTTAAGTATTGAGATAACCTTAGTCCTCACCTAGAGGGGTGGAGTTAAAGATATAAAGATGAAAGCACTTACATTGTTTGAACCCAAGGATGCCATCTCTGCTTAACAACTGGTCAAGCCTAGGATTGGGAAGACCAGTAAGGCACCAAGCCCAAGAGGGAAGGTGGCCTGAGTAAACGACCAAGCCCAGGAGGGAAGGTCATGAAATGGTCAAGCCCTGGAGGGAAGACCAATGAGGCACCAAGCCCAGGAGGGAAGGTGGCCTAACTGGATGACCGAGCCCAGGAGGGAAGGTCATGAAAAGGTCAAGCCCAAGAGGGAATACCAGGCAAGCACCAAGCCCAGGAGGGAAGGTGGCCTAAGTCCACAATGCAGTTGTTTAGGATCAATCCCCTAGAGCGGAATATCATCACAGAGGTCAAGCCCAGGAGGGAAGACCGAGATGGCACCAAGACCTGGAGGGAAGGTGGTCCGAGCCTAATGTTGGGACAAACACTGCATAATGTCTACTCTAAAGTGAGAGGTGAAGGCAATCTGGGTTAAATAATTAAATAAGTGAATAATGTGCTTAAAATATGTGACATCTCAAAAGAAAACCTTTGGGAGGGTAGAGACCTAATGCATTCCTAGGGTCAAGTAGGGTGTATTAGAGGTACATAGGACCGATGGGTTGGGAGTTGATAAACCTTGAATGCACATGACTAAGTGGTCAAGAGGTAACAGTTAGTTTGCCCTAGGCCTATGTCTCAGGAGGTTGGCCACCTCGTTGATGTTCATATGGCTTATTAGTGTGAATGTAAAGACACTCTCTTGATGCATAAGGATGAGATCACCACAAAAAGGTACATATACCCCTAGAGACCCCAAGGATTTGGCTAAGGCTCATAATGATACATGAAATGTAAATATAAAGATATAAGGAAGTCATGAAAACTTGAGAGAAGTTCTGCGCTAACTTAAGAGTAAGAAAAGGGACACTTGACTTCATGGGATATAAGAATGTTTTGAAATTGAGAACAAGTAAGTTTAGAGTCATATAGAGTATGATTCAACTTAATATGTGAAATTGAAAGGTAATGTGTGGATGTGCTATCTCCGCTCTTGGAATGGAATGAACTTTGTGTTTGGGCAGTAGACACATGCTTATTTCATCTCATTATGAGGGAGGGAGATTGGATAGACACACATTATCCTTAAAATGGAGAATAAATATCTTAAGATGAATGTGTAATGGCATGAACTAGGGTTAGAGGTGTTACCTCACGCTTGTATTAAAAGTAACAAATTATAGGTTGGAAACCTGAGTGAAAGGAGAAATCACCAAGAAATAATGAAATCACTAATAAGAATAAAATCATCAAGGGTTGATGAGGTACGAGTACTATGGATGTGGATATACTTGAATTTGATTTAGGTGCCAATCTTAGTAATAAAATGAAAACTGATATACTAAAGAAAAGTTGTTAAAGATATTTGAAGTGGGGCGGTAACCCTTAGTTTTGAGGATAAGATGAGTATCATTCACCTAGGATTAGTAGGCCTGAATTTTGAGGGCAAAATTCCTTTCAAAGAGGGGTGAATGTTATAACCTCAAATTTAGTAAAACTGGATTATATAATTGGATTGTTTTGTAATTTACCCAATGATATTGACAGTGGAATACTAATTATCCTTGTGACATATGTGCTTGTAGCACGAGCTATATATAAAAAGGGATATGTATACACTAATTAGTGATAATGGAATAAGAGATATCTTTTGATGGAAAGGTAATGGTTTCTTATTTTCCTTATACCAAACCCAAGATATAAGAGAGTGGTGGTTTCTGATGGATCATATAGATAATTACCATGGGTTTTATTAATTAAGAAAAGGAAGGGATATATGTTAATTTGGTTTCCTTAAACATATGGAAACTTGACCCATCAATCTATGATTAACCAACATACATGGGAGAATAGGACTCTCTATAAAGGGAAAGGGGTTACCTGAGGCAAACCCTAAAGGGGTGAGAATAGCAGACACTCTCCATGAGATTCGTATATATATGGTACCACATGCAACCCTCTCATCCCCAAGAAGGACATGTCTCATGTCGTGGTAGCAATGAGGGAACCCTATGACAGACCCTGGAAATAGGGATCCTGTGTTCTGTGTACGGGTGTCGTTCTTCCTCAATAATCAAAGGTTCCATGTTCCCCTCATCTATTGCCTCCCCTGTTGCAGTTGTCGAGTTGTCCTAATCTTGAGGCACCAGTACCATAACTAGAGAGGATATGCCCAATGGGGCAGAGTCCAGATCTATGAAGGGGACTAGTCTTGTTAGCCTTCATCCTGTCAAGATATAAGATTACCAGGACTTCTGTTGAGAGGAGAGAAAGAATGCAAGGAGACTTGAGGAGGCAAGCCGAGGCTAACAGAGGCACGGTGGCCATCAGGCCAACCTTCCTTGGGTCGTCGATGTCCTGATTGCGCCCCACTAGTGAGAACTCGGATGGAGGATCGAGCGGCCTGGGACTAGGACCGAGACATCAGAGGAATCTCGAGGCATTGGCAGAGCACCCTGCGGACTAACCCGATCATTGGCGGCCCAGAACCATGGATTACCTGCTCAGGTTTGGGTTGTTCAGGCGGGGGACTGGCAGGCTACGAGGAGGATGCGGAACCGAGTGATCGGACCACCTATGGTGGTGGAAATGGGCTACCTGAGTTCGCCCAGGATGAGCGGAGCTGAGGGGTCGGTCTCCCCGATGATCGGAGCCCTGGAGGTGGGAGTCAACCTCTTAGTTGACCCGCCAGAGGCACAGCCTGGTCCTACGCGAGGTAGGAGAAGGCTGAGGTCCTTTTAGACCATTTTTCTCCTGGACGAGAGGAACCCCAAGGCACGGAGTGAGGGGTAGTAATGTCCTTTCATTATGTTTTAATATCCCTCGCTACACCGGAGCAAAAGGACTAGCTGGTCGCAGGCACACACTAGGATGATGTGGCGTCTCCCGATTGGCCAGTAAGTGCATTAACTTGAAATAATTGTAGTTAATTATTCGTGACTCTGATGAGGACATATAATATATGAAAGTTTCTTAGAAAAATAAGAGGAATCCAAATAAAATACTATCAGAACCTTATTAAGCTTCCTATTCTAAAAGTATGTACAATACATGTCCTAATGTGTTTAATTCAAAGGAAGATCTAGATTTTCCTAAGTCTGATGCTTAATTGAATAGATTCGTTCATGTTAAACTAATACATGTTCTAGATTTATATTATGAATAAATCCTTGATAAAGATGAATAATGGATGATTCAAGATTAGCAATCTTATATATGTTGATTTAGGGTTTTAAAACCAATGTTGACATCTTGCTATGATCTTAATTCTAGTAATGTGATCTAGGTATCATGAATAATTTCATATGTTTATGATTATGATTAGGGTTTCACCTAATATGATTAATTAAAGGACAATCTAGAATCTGTTTGATTGGAAAACTAAAATTTGTTGGTGGGAAAATCTTAGAAGGAAATATGTTGCCTAGAGAAGGTAAATATATTGATTTTTTTCACATATATCCATATATTAATGGAGACATATCCTTTTTGAAAGAATTTTTTTCACCATAATTCACCATATCTTTCCATGCAGACAAAAGAAGACCAAAATTTCACCACGGAAAAATTCCCTATACCTACTGTAAGTACGTATAGAGCTCAATTTTGACTTCTAGGACAAATAGATGGGAAAACAAATTATGCTCTCTATCGAATCTTTCTTTGGCTGTCAAGAAATGAGTTCTTATGTCAAGAAGAAATAACTTTTGATCTTTATTGGTGGAAAATGTCTGGTAGAATATGTACGTCTCACACATCCATCTAATCATCCTAACAAAAGTATCACCCAAGTCGCCAGGTTAGGATTCTCGAGACAAGATGTGGCCTTTTCAATGCTGATATATTAAGTTGTCATTTTTCTTTTGTCATTGATCAAACCTATCACCATTCATATTTAACTCATTATAAAATGTGGACTTTTTATTGTGTAATATACTCATTTCAAAATCTGTCGCTCTTTCTTTGGTTTGTGACCGGAAGGAAAATAAAGCAAATAAGTCCATTATTAGAAAACACATATATACTTTGACCTTTTGTTTTTTCCTTTGATCGCTATCGCAATTTTTAAATGAAGCAAAGTATTAAATTACCAATTCTTTGGAATGTGCAAAACCACTTTTTTTCTATTTTCTTTGATCAATCAAGGATGGATGTTTCTGTTGAAACAAAAAATTGTTAAAAGTTAATGACATCTAATCTGTGTGCATCAAGGCTCTTGTTTCTTTTGACCTGCAACTCACAACAACCAACTATTTTCATGGACGGAAACTCCGTCTAAAAGTTGACAAGTTTCTTAAAAATTATGCCATCCAACTTTAGTTTGATTATGCATAAGTAGAAGTTCATGGCTATTCAGATGTCTTTGATGCACTATAAAATAGGATATTGACAAACAAGTTAAACCAATCACCAAGTGGTCATGATGAAAATGTTGCTCCTTTAAAATTATTGTAATGTGATATAACTATAATTTTTATAAAAATATTATGGTTCAAATCACATCACAATATTTTAATTTTACATTGTATGTATAAACTATTGTAATGATATCTACATTTTATGTGTTTGTAAATATAACTTTTGGTTCATCATTGTTTAATAAATTTACAACATTAATTTTTGGTATATTCTTCCCTTAAAATTATAGTTAATTATCATTTTCATAACATATTATTTAAACATAAAGAATACAAACATGTTAGATAGATTTTATTTTTTATCACATGGTGCAACATGATTACTTTCCGGTGGTGTTCATATATCTTTATTGTATTGACCACAGTGATAATGGTAGTTGTAGTGTAAAATATTTTCTCAAGTTTTTCAAGGCATGGACATCTACATTCATTGGAATGTAGAATTTATCAAATTACATATGAAGGTAGATGTGACAATATGGTCATATTTTTTGATATTTCTTGAAATATATTATGTAATTAATAAATTATTTTTAACATTTTTATGATCATATGTAACAAATCTCAATCCTCAAGGTCTCAAGTAAAAGTGAGAGAATCAAGAAGCACACAAACAAACAATTAAAAAACTGTGCAAATGTGTGGTGAAGTCTCAAGCCCTGATATAGGACTGTCAAAAATTATCCGAACTGGTAAAATTGATTGTGTCTGAGCTAAAAAAATAGCTTTGGGTTTCACTTGTGATGTAAGGGTCGGTTCTGAGTTTAATATTACATGTCCAAATTTAAAATGGTTCGGTTTCGGGTTCAGAAACTGGACAAAATCACGTTCTAAATGCTTACTTATATACCTATATTAATGAAATGAAAGCTAATATTTTGAAGTGATACATGTGTTATTTTTATATAATATATATGATGTTACCTTGAGGAGTTGTAGCTATGTAGGATGAAAGACTGACATAGGAGAATACCTGACTTCCAATTCGAGGAGACATATGCAATCATGTTGTTATGGAGGGGAGAATCCCAGTAACATTGGGGTACTTGGAGAAGACATTTGTACTCCTCATTGGATTATGAGACATGAGAAATTTGAGAGGATTCCTATGGTAGAGGAGGTGCAAAACCAATTTCCAGAGCAGATGCTTAACTGATGTGGGTAGGTTCTTGAGAAACTTGGTCAAAGCCCTACTATGACATATCCCATTGTCTGTTGGATAGGCATACTTTGAGTGGTAGACGTCTTCAGTGTGGCCCAACTTACCAAATAAGTGCATTTTGGGAATAAGCCTCTACCATGACCATGGCCTCTCGCTAGCAACTGTTTTTGGTGGAGGTTTAGATTCAACAGTATGAGAGATGTGAGGAGAAAGCATCTTAGACTAGGCCATTCATACTGCCTGGTCCACAGATGGAAGAATTGCACCAACTAGGAGTAGTTTTTAGACTTCAAAAAAACAAGGATGAAGCCCATTGAGGAAGCATTCAGTGAGAAGAGTTTACCTCTCTTTGGTGACATCAAGAAAGGTTGTTGGAGAGAAGAAATTCAACTCATTTAATAGTGCCTTCATTGCATCATAATACTTTGATAGGGGACAATCTCCTTTCTCCTTGGAGAAGATTTGGTCCTTGTCGTTGTAGATGTGGAACCGGTTCTTCTTCTGAGTGAGCTATTGCTTCATATCATCCCACATTATTTGGCACACCTATACCACATGTACTTACAACTTTTTGCTCCATGCACTCCCAGATCCAGGAGAGAACCTGGAAATTGCATATAGTCGAGGTAGTGTCAGGCACATTCCAGAAATATTAGAACAACATTCATCCAAAGTAGAAAGTTTTCATCATTGAGTCTAATAGTAGTAAGACGGGGAATTTCATGATAGATAATGGTAGGCATTGGATTGGAAGCGTCACCCATGATATGACAATTAAAATACCAGAATAGGTAGCATAACACAGAGAAAAGATAAAGGTACCACAATGAAGCACAATACTTATAGGAAGTAAAGGTACGAGAGTGTAATACAGTATAAATAGATAGTAAAGGTACCAGAATGTAATATGGTACAAGAGAACAAAACATAAATACTATTGGAATGAAAACTTGATAGAAAGAGGAGTAGTACTACCAGGATGGAACTTAATATGACGAAAGCAGTACTACCAGAATGAAACTCACTAGAAAGAGGAGTGACAAGACAATAATGTATCTAGGAAGGAAAACATCAAACACTACTAGATTAATGACATGATAGGAGAAAGAACATAAAATTCCCAAATTTTAAGAACATAATCAGCCATCTGGATTGGGGGAACCTCATGGAGAGGAAGAAAAGGTAATTCATTGTCCCTTGTTTGTTTTGATGCTTTATAAATTAACACATAATCTTTTGTTTACACTTTGTTTTTGTTATTTTCCCAATAGTAATTTAATTAGTACATCATTTTCCCTTCGTGGCTGAAATCAAATTTTTTCTTGATGAACTATAATGATTCAATAACAGATGGTCATGCAAGAATTAATGTGAAATACTAGTAACAGATTCAAGAGCACTACTCAATACTAACATGTATTGTCAACTAGTAGCAATCCTAGTAATGGATCCAAGATGCTAAAATCCAAATGATGGAGGCCCTGGAACCTACCAAATTACCATCACTTACTGAGAAGACAGTGGACTTGAAACTTTACAGGGAGGAACTTTGTAGATGATGGTGGACTTGTGAGTGTATATGTCATTTGCTTTCTACTGCTCTTCTACTCTCTCTGTCTAAACATATCCCATTAGGTTTGTGCCAATTAGATCTAAAGTCTGACAATTTTTGGGAATGAATAAAGTAAAGGAGGAGGGAGGGAAATAGAAGAAATAGGAAGGATTAGGGCAAGGATACTTCTCTGAAAGAAGGAAGAAAGGAAAGGAGGGAGGGAAAAAGAAGGGACATGAAGGATTAGGGTAAGGGTACTGCTCTGATACCAAGTAGAATGTCTTTCTTTAAGTAAATGAAATAAGAGAATGAGGCCTCTTATATATAGGATCTAGGGAAAATATGATAGTGCTAAGCCCTTCTAATGAAATACACTAACAATGTCAAATAAAAAAATATTAGAATTATAAAAAAATGGAAGGAAGATCCTCTCTCCTCAAAACAATAAGAGGTTACAAGATAATAGTGAAGTTCCTTATGAACCTTCAATAGTAACAATCAAGGACATGAAAACTCATGAATACATTATGAGTCTCTGGTTATTCCCATTGAAGTAAATATTCCACTATTTTGGCTTCAGTGTGATTTACTCTCCTTAGATCATGGTATACCAAAAATGAAATTTCTACCAACTAAAAAATACATTTTAGTGGGATACTAATGACATCTAGTGTTAACTCAATCCGGGTGAAATTGGGTCACCTAATGAAATCAATCTTTATAATTAAAATCCATTCTAAAAAAAGATCGTGTACATATATATCAATAAAAGGTAGTGAAAATTTAAGGGTCCTAGCTTCAATAGTACCACATAGAGATCCCAATTGAACTTCTTAACATAAAAATCAAGTACATCATGACTTTTGGTCTAAGTTAAAGTTCAATACAACTTTATGCAAAGTGAGAGAAAATGTCAATGCCCCAGATGACTTTTTAAAATCCTACTTTATATAATGTTATGGTCTTTGGGACCAATATACTTATCATGAGGTTCTCCTATAATAACACTAACTATTCTAGTATATGTGTTACTCCATGCAAAGCACTGCATTGGATCAAAGTGATTATACAATATTTAACAATGCCCTAGATTGTTAGAAGAGGTATGATATCTAGAGCATAAACCACTAAAATTCGATGTTGTTAGTGAAGTCTGCTTAATGGTTTCCACTCTGGGTATTGTTCAAATTTTGGAGAAAGTGATAATATAAATCTATGTATGTAGATTTATATCCCACTTTTTCTTATGTAGGGTCAGTCACTTCCTGGTAGATTTACCTTTTTTAGGAGACCAAAAAAAACCTTTTGAGTTGTACAGTCTGATGTTGCAGATATGTGATTATAGCTCTAATATCAACACGATTTTGATCCTAATTTTTGTAGAAAGGTGTTTCATTTTTTGAAGGTTATATATAAATCCTTACTACAAGATCTAAAAGTCAAGGATGAGAGAGATCCATCTTGTGGTGTTGTTTTTAGAAGAATAGAAAAACCATCTTGGAAGTGATGTGAAAATGAGAATTTGAGATGCGTAACAACAAGCCATACCTCTTGTTGAAAGTTATTGGGTGAAAGTTTGATAAAGTGTGAATGTTTTTCTAAGCCTGCCCACTAATGTATGATCTATGCAATTAGAAATCACTAATCATGTTTTACTATAAAATTCTTATTATTGTAAGACTTCCTTCATTTGAATCATAAAAAAAGATTGTTTGTGTGTTGACACCTTTCTATTTGAACCCATAGATTTTAATAAAAAAATAATAGTCTCCAACTACCTCTATATAAGACTTCCATCATCCTTCTTTCACCTCTTTATTTTGTTTCCAAGCATTTCATAAATGTAAAAATCTGAGCTTAAGGATCTTGGAGGGTTTTGAAAAGAACAAAGAAAGACAAACAAGGAGGAGTATCATGTCTTACTTATATTTTATATATTAATTGTATATTATATCTTATCATTACTCCTTGCATATATCATCATCGTCTATAGAAACCCCTTTGTCATCTTTATCATCTTTTCTATTCTTCTTCCCTAGCTTGGTGTGGTGTTTAGGTCACTCTCCTTCACCAAGTAAGGTAAATTCAATCTCTAGCTTCCATAAAGAGAAATTAGTTTTTTTCACAAAGGGTTAGATGATGTTTGGTGAGTAAAAATACTTTGAAAATCATAACTAAATATTCCTATACACTTTTCTGCCTGGATAGTTAGCGTACATGTACTTGTACCACCTAGTAATGTCTAATTTCCAAAATAGTTTCGTACCCCATATTCTAGATTTAGTAGTTTGAAGTCAGAAACAACTATACTTGATGCATTTATTTAGTTTTTCTAGGTGAAAAATATTGGCTACTACCTTAACTGGGTTTGCCACAATTTCACATTGTTTGCATGAAGAATATTTGAGCATCCTTCCATTATATTTTGATAATGATCAACAACTGTCTAAGGTCTTTGAGCTGGAAATGAACTCAACAATGTTATATATAAGAATAATGCCCTAATGGTGCATATTTATCATTAAACATTTTCAAATATCTTTATCTTAATGAAAATCATATGAGGCAATTTTTTTATTATAAGAAAGATTGATCAATGATAAATTCAATCTTTCCATAGCCTTGTAATCCGTGTATATTTTAGATTCCCTCACTGATCCTAACAATACAACATATGAAAAAAAATTATGGGATAATTGAGATTAAAATTATGTATCACATAATGCATTCATTGTAGGTGTGTTGAACCACCCCTCATGGGATGTCCCATGTTCATATCGAGGTACCCAACTCAAACTAAATATATCATTGGTAATCTAGTAGTTATTTAGCTTTTGGATGATTGACCATCCTTGTGATTTGTTATATGCTTAAATATTTCTATCTTGTGTAACTTGCATGCTTCAACATTTTTTAATTTCTCTTTCAAATGATACTTTGTCTATTTGGTTTTACTATATGTTAGTTATGTTATGTAAGTTGTATGGATGCCATTCTTGATTGAAAAAATGATTTTTTCTTTGTTTGCACCATATTATAGATTAATTCCTATCCCATACTAGTTTAAATATGCCCTATTTTAGGGATAATAGGTTATGCCTTCCCATGCGTACTTTTTATTTATCACTAATAACAACTATTATGATTAGAGAAGCATCAAACAATATTATACAACACAATTATGATACTCTTGTTTGATTAAAATAATGTTTTTGTTTTTCTCATTATTAGTCCAATGTATTTGGAATATTATTTTGACATAGTTATCGAGATAGAATGAAAACAATCAAAACATTGAACTATAGTATTATGAAAAGAATTAGTTATTAGTAGTCATATGATGAATCTTGAATGTTATTTCTAGTAAACATGCTTACAAAAGAAGTGTATTGCAATTAAAATGTTATCCATAAGGTTTACAGTAATTACTTGAGGCCTATGATCAAATAATAAGTGAAATGCATCATCGAATATTAGATAAAAAGACATCCTCTACGGACATGATGACTCAATCAAAGAAATTCATGATTAATCAAATTCCAATTTCAAGATCATAGAAAGGAAGACCCTTTTGTTTTAGTTGAAGTACACCATGGAGAAATTGTTGTTGGCTTGCTTAGTTTAGTCATATATAACTTAACAAATCATGTTCACAATAAATTTTTGCACTATGTTTTTTCATGAAACAAATAATGGAGATAGTCATAAAGTAGAGCTTTAGAGAAATGTAGTACACACTAAATTTGTTATCGTTAGTAGAAACAAAACATATTATGCATTACATAATTATTTTGAATAGGTCCAAAAACTAATACTACTCGCAATTATAGACTAACTGGAACTAGTTTAGGTGAAGCAGATGTCCTACAATGTGATAAA
This sequence comes from Alisma plantago-aquatica, assembly GCA_963693085.1. NCBI lineage: Eukaryota > Viridiplantae > Streptophyta > Magnoliopsida > Alismatales > Alismataceae > Alisma > Alisma plantago-aquatica. The sequence continues at coordinate 429,703,732 of OY856414.1, forward strand.
ATTTTGTTACTTAAGGTCTATTACTCACATGGAAAATTAAAACATGATCACATCTTCCCTTGGATTGAATAATGAGTTTCTTAAAACAGGTAACACCACAACAAAGAGAAGTAATTAGTTTCACTTGATTACTCAGATATGTGAAAGCTATAGCATGGATGTATGGATAAGTAAGAAAAAGAACATGTTAAAACCACTGTGTAAAAAATAAGTTGAAGTGGCAAATGTTAAGGAATAATGTGAGAAAAGCCTTCATATAGTTTTACCATGTGTGACACAAGCTAACATGTGAACAAATTCTATGTAATGTTATCGTATCAGAGTATATAAAAGGTAGGAGAATAACATACATAAAGGTAGGAGAATGGGCTAAGGAGAAAGGCTTGGAAAGAATAGAAGTGGAATCAGACGCCAAGGCAATCATACATGCATGCAACAGCAGCTGTCTCTGGAAAGACTACATTGGCTCCATGGTTGAAGATGTTATCCACCTGAAGAATTTATTTTCCTTCTGTAGTTTTAGTTATATTAGTCGTAATTGTAACAAGGTTGCTCACGAGGTAGCAAATGCTGCGCGTAGGGGTCAAGTAGATAGGTTTTCCTTTTCTCAGCATTTTCCTTCGAACTTTATGCCTTTTGTAATTCTTGATTTAGCTAATATATGACGGGGAGTCCCAATCATAGGGCTTCCCGTCCTTCCTAAAAAAAAAGGTGGGTAGAGTTGATTGGAAGACACTTGAATTTGTAAAATTTACTAGAAGTTTCATTTCAAAATAGAGTTAATAGAAAAAAGTATATATCATGTTTCTTTTTTTTTTTGGAGAAGGTAAGGTATTTCTATTATCACCAAAAAAGCTGTATAGATGGTAAGCCCCATCATATACTATACAAGTGGGTTACACTATTAAATCCCACCGATCTAGGATCACCCTATTGACCCCTCTACCAATAGTAGGTCTAGCGATTAAAGCCAACCTAAACTGGGAAACAAAACTATCAAAAAATACAAGGACATCATTGTCTCCTCTCCCATGGAGCCTGTAGTTACGCTCCTTCCATATCAAGAAGCATAACTCGGTTAAGAACAACCCTACAAACTGTCTAACAACACTATTCTGCTTGGTATTGTTCAAGATACCCACCAGGATGTCGAACAAAGAACATGGGGCATTGCCACCCCACCCCATCTTTAGCCAACACCTACACAACAAATATCTAGTATAGGTACATTCAAAAAACAAATGCCCGTGGGATTCATTTTCAGATCTTCATAGCAGGCATTTTGCATCACAGTTCAGACCCCATCTTATCATGCGATCTTTTGTAGGCAACCTCCCCAAGATGTTTCTGTAAGTGCTGCAACACCACTTCAGTATGTTCCCTTAGTTCCACAAGATGGAGAACCAAATGACCTTCGGCCTCTGAATGGGAGGAAGAGTCCAAGGTTTTGACTGCGTCACCTTCAGCATCCATCTCGTCTGAAGATACATGTAATCATCCGCCACCTCAGGCCACGCCCTACACATCCCCCTCCGCACTCTCAAGGTGTTCTTGTGGCCCTGTAACTCTAAGATAGGACCATAACAAGCAGCCATCCACTTGCTCCACAAGGAATCCATTCTAAGGAATTTGCAATCCTTTTCAATGTAGCCACGCGAGCAATGGAACCTGGGTCAGCTACATTCAGGCCCCCTCCTCAAATCTCCTAGCCACCATCCTCCAGGATACATCATGACCTCTCCCCCCCCCAAAGAAAAGAAGTCATGACACCTCTCATTTTATCAAGAACAAACTTCGGCAGCTGTGCTTGTAAGCACCAGAACCTGATCATACCGTCCAGGACCGATCTGATAAGAACCAACCTTCCTAACAAAGAAAGGTTAATTCCCATCCATCTCGCTACCTTGTCTCTGAGTGCATCCACACATACCTGAAAGTCCCTCCCTTTTTCTTTTCCACCACACAGGGGTATACCCAAGTATCTTGTGGGTAGGAGGCCTTCCTGCAACCCCACTGCATCTTTTAAGCGACCTCTTCTGCTATCACATGATCTAGAAAGAAAAACTCTAGATTTGATCGTGCTAAGATACAAACATGCACACTGTCCAAAAGATCTCATCAATCTACAGAAGTTTTTGAGAGTTTTCCAGTTGCCAGAGAGGAAGAACAGGACATCATCAACAAAGATCATATGGGTTAGGACTTTGAAACCACCATGTCTAAAGGTCGTAATCAATTTGTCCACTATATCTCTATCCACCAATCTCGTCAAGATTTCCATCACCAGGGTAAACAACAACGGGGATAGTGGGTCCCCTTGTCTTAGCCCATTGGTTGCTCTGAATAACCCAAAGGGACACCCATTCACAAGGATAAAGAAGGAAGTCATAGTAACACATTCTTTTATGATATTAATCCATCTGTCGCAGAAACCCATATCACTCATACACCTACATAGGGATTCCCATCTAACATTGTCATACGCATTTTTCAAATCTAACTTAATACAGGCTTTCCTGGAACCATTTTTGACTCCAAATTCAAGCATAAACTCTGCTACGAGCAAGGCACTATCTGAAATGCACCTCCCCTTAATGAAGGCCGTTTGAGCTGGGGATATCACTTCGGGTAGAATCTTCTTGAGCCTACTAGCCAACAACTTTGCTATGATCTTGTAGATAACCGAACAACAGGCTATGGGTCGCATATCATTCATATTTTCCTCCACTGCTTTCTTTGGTATGAGCCGAATAAAAGCATGATTGACCCTCCTAATCATCTTGCCCCCAACAAGGAACCATCTAACAGTTCTAAGAATATCATCTTTGATCAGCTCCCACATAGATTGAAAAAACCTTGCATTGAACCCGTCCGGCCCCGGGGCCTTAGACGCACCAATACTAAACAGGGCAGATTTTATCTCCTCGTCGGTGGCGGGTCCACAGAGCATAGCATTCATCGAAGCCGTCACTTTATTAGGAGGGAGTTCACATTCAGGAATCCTCGGTATCTCTTCTTTGTTATACAGATTGCTGAAAAATTGCACTGCTTCAGCCCCAACATCGGCCAGCAAATTCACCATCGACCCATCCTTCTTAAGCAACGTGTGGATATTATCTCTCATCACATTTCTTTTAACATCAGCATGATAAATCTTCGTGTTCCTGTCCCCATCTCTTATCCACTTCAGACGGCTTCTTTGCCATAAACAACTCTCCTCTGCTTTCTCTAACAAGATTAACTTGTCAGCCTTCTCAGCTTCATCTTTAATGGCCTCTTCCCTCAACGAGTAATTCCTTAGATCTTCCGCTGCCTTGGCATGACTTTCCTTAGCCTCAGCCACCAGCCTGCTAATACCGCTCATCCCTTGCACCCATCTCTTCAGTGCATTTTTTGTTCTGGACAATTTCTCCGTTAACACAAACACCGGGTTGCCCTCCACTCTACACTCCCAAGCCCCTTTGATAGCTTCCACATAGTTCGGCCAATCCAACCGGCTATTAAAGAACCGAAATGGTTTACATTTCCATTCACCCTGGGTTAGAGGGACAACCAACCACGCATGGTCGTTATTAGGATGTCCACCCAAGTGAACATTGGACAGCGGAAAAACATCTAGCCAGGTCTCATTAACAACAGCCCTGTCAAGATGGCTTGCTATGCATTTTTTAACTTCTCTTTTGTTCTGCCACGTCACAATCCCTCGACACATATTAAGTTCAATCAAGTTGGCCGCATCAATGGCGTCATTGAACCTCCTAATGCAAGCATCCGGAACAGGCAGACCTCCCTTCTTCTCATTAGCCTTTCTTACATGGTTGAAGTCCCCAATAAAAATCTGTGGTAGCTCTTTTTGATTGGCTGAAGAAAGAACCTCCCGCAGTCTTCGTCTACACATCTTCGACTTATGTCCATAAACTGCAGACACAACCACATGCAGTCCACCATGATTGATGCAGCTAGCAGTTATCAACTGGTCCATAGAGAAAATCACTTGTACATCCCACACTTGTGGATTCCACCCCAAGGCAATCCTACCTCCTTCAATTTGTTCAAGATTCAAAGCACATCCCCAGCCACCAGGGAACAAACCAGCTACCCTTTCCCCCACCTCTCTTCTAATCCTAGTCTCCAACCCCACCACCAACGAAGCATTCACCTCCTGGATGATCTCCCTGAGCTTTCTTTGTTTACCCACGCGAGAAGCACCCCTAAGGTTCCATTCTAGAATACACATTATTTGGCTAGCAAACGACACCCCTATATCATGTTTCTTATCCAACATGGTTTCTTATGAGAATATTATGATGATATAGATGGGTACACATATGTATTAGTGCCAAGAAGATCCTAATATAATTAATTAAGGGAATGTTTGGTTTGTTGAATTGAAATGGATTTGAAGATATGTTACATTATGATAATCCTATATGACGATTTTTACATTTTGAAGACCCATGTAATATCACAATTCAAGTTTAGTTTATTCGAAATTGTTGTGAAGTATCCACCACACTAGGGGCCATTTTTGTATGGTGTTGTAGTGTTAGAGTTAGGATACCCTTAATGGATAATGACAAACTTGTTATAGGACATGTTAGAGAGTATGTTTACTTAAGTTGGTTAGTCTATTTTGTAATATGGGCCCAGGTGTGTCTTGGTCAATTAGGGTTTTTCTTGAGTCTTTATGCTTTCCCCTTATCCAAATTATAGCAGAGGGGGGATGCCATTCTATCAATAAGAAAAACCTAAACAAGGAAAATTCCCCCATCATGTCATTTTTCCTCATGGTATCTGAAATGTTTTAACCAAGTCTCATTAACAAAAGCCCTGTCAAGATGGCTCGCTATGCGTTTTCTAACTTCTCTTTTGTTCTGCCACGTCACAATCCCTCCACACATATTAAGTTCAGTCAAGTTGGCCGCATCAATCACATCATTGAACCTCCTAATGCAAGCATCCGGAATAGGCAGACCTCCCTTCTTCTCATTAGCCTTTCTTATATGGTTGAAGTCCCCAATAAAAATCTGCGATAGCTAATTTTGATTGGCTGAAGCAAGAACCTCTCATAGTCTTCGTCTACACATCTCCGAGTTATGTCCATAAACTTCCGACACAACCACATGCAGTCCACCATGATTGATGCAGCTAGAAGTTATCAAGTGGTCCATAGAGAAAATCACTTGTACATCCCACACTTGTGGATTCCACCCCAAGGCAATCCTACCTCCTTCAATCTGTTCAAGATTCAAAGCACATCCCCAGCCACCAGGGAACAAACCAGCTACCCTTTCCCCCACCTCTCTTCTAATCCTAGTCTCCAACCCCACCACCAGGGAAGCATTCACCTCCTAGATGATCTCCCTGATCTTTCTTTGTTTACCCACACAGGAAGCTCCCCTAAGGTTCCATGCTAGAATACACATTATTTGGCTAGCAAATGACACCCCTATATCATGTTTCGTATCCAACATGGTTTCTTATGAGAATATTATGATGATATAGATGGGTGCATATATGTATTAGTGCCAAGAAGATCCTAATATAATTAATTAAGGGAATGTTTGGTTTGTTTAATTGAAATGGATTTGAAGATATGTTACATTATGATAATCCTATATGAGGATTTTTACATTTTGAAGACCCATGTAATATCAAAATTCAAGTTTGGATTATTCGGCATTGTTGTGAAGTATCCACCACACTAGGGGCCATTTTTGTATGGTGTTGTAGTGTTAGAGTTAGGATACCCTTAATGGATAATGACAAACTTGTTATAGGACATGTTAGAGAGTATGTTTACTTAAGTTGGTTAGTCTATTTCGTAATATGGGCCCAAATGTGTCTTGGTCAGTTAGGGTCTTTCTTGAGTTTGTATGTGTTCCCCTTATCCAAATTATAGAAGAGGGGGGATTCCATTCTATCAATAAGAAAAACCTAAACAAGGAAAATTCCCCCATCATGTCATTTTTCCTCATGGTATCAAAAATGTTTTTTTGTGATGTCCGCAACCCTGAGAGAGAGAGAGAGAGAGAGCGAGCATAAAGGAAAAATGCCTCTCCTTGTAGGAGGTTGTTGTTTCTAAGCATTGCTTGATTGCATGTAGAAATTTCTTGTCCCTGCTTCTTCTTGGAGTTGTCTCCCCAAGCCATCTTCATATTCAACAAAAAACGATTCCACTTTGAAGTTTCTACTATTTAGATCTACAAGGGACTGCCATGCCACTTATCTATACTTATTACTAATGGAGCCGCTAAATATATCCTATTTTCCACCTTCATCTACTCCTCTACTAATCTATACTATCGTCATCTAACCTTTGTAGATCTACACCACCATCATCTACAATTCTATAGATCTACACGTGCATTTGTTGAGATCTAACTCTAAACATTAGATAAAGATATCCCCTTTCTAGTGATTTTGGGGACATAACATCACTGTATTGATATGGTGGAGATATGAAAGGATGATCCATCTTTTGTTGATGTCTAAGAGATTTTTAAACTGTTATTTTCCGCTAACACGACATGTCACTTCTTGACATGGTGTGTAGACAATTTTCATCTTTGTTAGTGACTTCGTTTCCAAAATTTACCGAATGACACAACATGTCAATTTTTCACATGATCTGTTGGCAGCACATTGACAAGGCATGTTGCCTAAATGACAATGTGTGCAACTTGCATTCTGTTTTGATTGAGCTTACATTTTATTAAATGATATGACATGTTGGCTTCTTACCGTCGATGACTTCTGTTGCTACACTGCCAATGCACAAACAATGTATCCCTTCACCAACACCATGTGTTACCTACTAGTGCCGCTATATTTTGGCATAGTACATTATCTACGATAATTCTATTACATGAAGGTAGTTACTATACATGATGATTCCCTTCTTTATTCTTACTAGTGACAATTATCTTCCTATTTTAGAAAATTTATATTTGTTATTGTTCTTGAAACCCCCACCCATTCCAATCCTAGATACATATTTTCTAGGTCCCCAATACTTTCACTACCTACCATATATATATTGTACCCAATGGTAATCGTATCCTATTATTTTTTGACCTAGTCTAATTTTTTGATGGGGACTCCACACTTGCACCCCTAGATTTGTAGGTCTAAGAGCCGTGCAAATATCCTTATTGGGTCATAAAAAGATGCATTTATCTTCTACTCAAATCTATGTAATTGGGTCATGTTGCAAATTGACTCAAGTTGGTAGTTACCTCCTTCACATATTTACCTACATTCACTCGCTTGGCACATTTCGTGCTTGGCGTAAGTAGGAGAATAAAGGATGATGAGTACAAAGAAGAGATGCGATGGAGGAGAGAAGAAGAGGATTTTAGTTCTACTGCAATATGGATTTTTATGACTACTTTTGCTGCTACTATGTGGATCCTTCTGTTACTACTTGGTGTTCCTATTGTTGCTTCTATGTGGATTCTTATACAGTTATGTGGAGTCTTCATGCTATTTTTATTCTATTTTTTCTTTGATGAGGATCTTTCTACTGCTAATATTGCTTATTCATCATCATCTCAACTACTGATAAGGAGTTATCTACTTCACTTATGCTATTTCTTAATTTCTTTTCTACATGATGATGTCATTCTTGCTACTTGTGATATGATCAACACATTTTAGTTGCTGCCTTACAAGTTTGACTACTTATGTCTATGCTCTATTTGCACGTTAACTCTTTGTCAGTGCCTTGCACATGTTTGTTGCAATTGTGACCCAATACTCTCTGAACTTTGACGTCTTCTACACTGTTGGAAGTTATATGATGATATGATGATGGTACCTTTTGGGACATTGGTCTTTTATTCAGCTTGTTTGTACCGTGAAAGCATGTTGACACTTTTCTTATCCATACGTTATATGTATGTTATCTACTGCTTCTTGTGTTCCAACACTATCTGGTGTATTGTTGACAATAGAGACTATGATGAAGACAATGATGCCTATATGTTAATGTTTAATCTGTTTCAGATGCTACTACACACTGATTAAGAAGCTCATGCTATTTGCCTTTGTACCTGCTTTTGGATTATCAGCTTGAGGGGGAGTATTTTAGTGCTTGATTTAGTTATTGAAATATGAAGGGGGAGAAATTCTTGTATGGGCTTGGTTATCTTTTTATTTTTTTCCTTTATATTTAGTGTATCTATCATTTGCAAGATGACTTGGGATTCTCCAAAGATTGAGCTTGAATGGGAGTGTTAGAGTATCTATTTACTTAAGTTATTTAGTCTATTTTGTAATATGGGACCAAGTGTGTCTTATCCTATTAAGGATTGTATTGAGTTTGTATGTTTCTCCCTTATCATATATATAGGAGAGGCGAGCTACAATTTTATTAATAAGAAAAATCTACAAGGAAATTTTTTCCATAATATCATTTTTTCAAAGGACGCATCCTATAATGATCCTAGGAGATTTATGCTATAGTGTACAATATGCAATTTTTGCTCAATTTTTTAGGAGGTAGGAATTCAAAGAGGAATGAGAATGGGTTGTTGCACTCTGATTAGGACATAAAATTATAGGACTTGTCCTATACTACAATATACCATTGGATCATAGTGTGTGGTGGTTTTGGAAAGGGTGGTACAATTCTACGTTCATTTCTTATTCAACAATGCATCATTAGTTCCATTTTTTTGCTCCTTCACACTAAACTTAATATTTACTCTAGTGGCGTAGGAAATACAATCCAATTTGAGTAGATTAGGATAACCAGCCATCCTCTAAACCACAATGTGCACTATATCTAAACCACGCATGACACCATTATTTATGAAATACGGAGAATATTTGTTAAGTATCCTTAAGTCTGTGACTGAGATCATATTAAGTTTTTTATTTTTTTTTGATGAACCATGCATGTTTCTTCGATTACTCTAAAAAAGGATGTATGATCATGTTCTAGTGCATAACAAGGAAAAAGGGATAGAAGAAAAGTGAGCTATCTATACAAACTACAAAACTACAAGAGAAAAGAAGAAGAAAAAAACTCAAAACTATCTATGCAATTATAGATCTTCCAAAATCTTCCTCTAGATCTTCACAGGGCTTCTTTGAACTCTCAGAAAAATTCTTCCATTCCTTTCTATCCAATTATGATAAATCAACATGGCTACTAGGGTCTTTTCATCCTTCTTCATGATATTTAGATTGGATAAGAAAATGACACTCCTACAATATAACTCCTGAAATGATATCCATATCTCAGATGTGAACCTGCATCCCAAGAACATGTGTTCCATGGGCTCTTCATCATCTTTGCATAGAACACATCTCAAAACCAATTGAAACCCAAAACTCTTTAGGGTATCAATGGTTGAGAGCCTATTGAGGAAGTAGTTTCAAAGAATAATAGAACATCTCCTTGGAATGTCATTAGACCACATCACTTTCCCCATTCAATATGGGTTGATAAGTTGTGACATAATCCCACCCATCTCTCAAATGAAAGGAAGATCTCCCTCTGTATAGAATCATATCATTATGACCAGTAGATTGAGTTAGACGATTTAGGATATATTTAATAGCTTCAGCTCTGCAAAAGTTAGGACAAACCCAAAGATTATCCATTATACAAGTACTTAGCTTACAGTTTATGCCTTTCCCAAAATGGAAATAAGTTGTTTATTTACATTGTCAATCAACTTCTTTTTCTCTAATAACCAGGGAGCCCTCCAGAGCCTGAACACCTCACCATTACCTATTTTGAAACTCACATGCTTCAGTAAAATACCCCTATTGTTCAGAAGCTATTTACAAAGCCATGAAGCATTAGTTCTTTCCACAACCAACCAAATAGATTCATTTCTCAGGTACTTTTCATACAACCATTTCACCCACAAAGAATTCTTATCACTAGCCAAACCCTAAAGATTTTTCACAATACCTGCATCAGACCAGTATCTAATCGATCGAATGCCAAGTATAACTTTTGTTTTTGTCTTGCACATGGTGTTCCAAGAAACATTAAGGATGCGCCTTGTATCTTTGTCATCATTCAGATAAAGTTTCTCATCATTTTCTCCAACTCCTAAATAACATATTTCAAAATAGGAAACACAGACGACCAAAGGATATGATAAGAAGAGAGTGTTCAAATAACTAATTTGACATGACCTACATACGAGAGAAGCCTCCCTTTCTAAGAGTCAGGTTTTATTTTCACTTTAACAATGATGGGTAAGCACATGGTCCTGGTTAGTTTCCCTATAAACAATGGAAGATCGCGATATCAAACAGGTAGTTGTAAAGTTGCAATTTTCAAGATATCATTGATACTGTCATTTTGACAAGACGTGCTATTGAATAATTGGCTTTTATCGTTGTTGAGTTTTAGACCGGAAACAGATTGAAAAATCTTCAAAACATTGCACTGACCAATCAAATTATTAAAATCAGCTTTGTCTAACAAAAATAAATCATCATCGAAGATGATATGAAAAATGCTAGCTCGCTCAAAGAGAGTGATAGGAACCACTCGATTATCTACAACAACTATTTTAACAATGGAAGAGGAGCCCTGCATAGCTATCACAAAAAGTAAAGGAGGTAGGGGGTCGCCTTGCCTAACCCCATTAGTGCCCGGAAAAGGTTTAGTAGGAGAGCCATTAATGATAACTTAAAATGAAGCTCTATTGAAACATTCATCTACCCATTTCAACCAACAACTAGGGAAGCCAATCTTATGCATAAGAAAAAGAATATAGTCTCTTCTAATATAATTGAAGGTCTTTTATAGGTCCACTTTCACACATATTCTTAGGACCGTGAGGATTAGGAAAAGTGTTGAGAAGTTCATTAGCAAGCAGACTAAAATCACCAATCAACCTACCTTTGATAAACACCATTTGGTTCTCATCAATGATTTCGCTCATAATAAGACTAAGTCTGTTAGCCATGATTTTCTTAATATCTTTGTACAAAATGTTGCATAAGGAAATTGGCCTGAAATCCTTAATACAAGAGGCATTAGGAATCTTAGGGATCAATGTAATAAAATCCTATTGCATTCTTTGAGAAGCTTTCCTATGTCAAAGAAGTTGAGAATAGTAGTAGTAATAGTGGGACTGATGATACTCCAACAATTCTTATTAAACACTGAGTTAAACCCATCCAGTCTGGGAGCCTTGTTATCGTTCAAGTTTTTGAAAACACTTTCAACCTCCTCCTTAGTCACTCACTTTCTCATCAAATTGGAATTTTTTTGTGAGAGTTGTGACATCTTCCAGTCCATATTGCATTCCACAAAAGAATTACTAGTAGAGTTGAAGACGTCTTTATAGTAGGCCATAATGCTTTCAGTGATGGCATCATATCATAACAGACTTGACCCTTCACCTCCAAAGAATTAATGATATATCTGACTCACCTGTTTTAAAAGAAGCATAGAAAAAGGTTGTATCCTTATCACTTTCCTTAAGCCATTGGACACTCGAATTATGTATCAAAAAGAGTTCCTCCTCCTATTTTTCCATGATAGAAACATCCCTAGAAAGATTCGAGTTGTTTTGAACTCCCAAGTTACAAGGATCGTGGTCTACTTTGCATTGAAGATCAATAATTACAACCTCCAATTCATAATCTTTAGATAGGAAGTTCTTGACTTTATTGTTGTTATAACCTCAAATTTAGTAAAATTGGATTATATAATTGGATTGTTTTGTAATTTCCCCAATGATATTGACAGTGGAATACTAATTACCCTTGTGGCATATGTGCTTGTAGCACGAGCTATATATAAAAAAGGGATATTTATACACTATTTAGTGATAATGGAATAAGAGATATCTTTTAATGGAAAGGTAATGATTTCTTATTTTCCTTATACCAAACCCAAGATATAAGAGAGTGGTGGTTTACGACATATCATATAGATAATAACCCTGGGTTTTATTAATTAAGAAAAGGAAGGGATATATGTTAATTTGGTTTCCTTAAACATATGGAAACTTGACCCATCAATCTGTGATTAACCAACATACATGTGAGAATAGGACTCTCTAGAAAGGGAAAGGGGTTAGCGGAGGCAAACCCTAAAGGGGTGAGAACAGCAGACACTCTCCATGAGATTCATATATATATGGGACCACAGGCAACCCTCTCATCCCCAAGAAGGACGTGTCTCATTCTGTGGTAGCAATGAGGGAACCCTACGACATACCCTGGCAACTGAGATCTTGTGTTCTGTGTACGAGCATTTTTCTTCCTCGATAATTAATGGCTCCATGATCCCCTCATCTATTTCCTCCCCTGCTGTAGTTGTCGAGTTGTCCTGATCTTGAGGCACTAGTACCATAACCAGAGAGGATATGCCCAATGGGCCAGAGTCCTGAGCTAGGAAGGGGACTGGTCCTATTAGCCTTCATCCTGTCAAGGTATAAGATTACCAAGACTTCTGTTGAGAGGAGAGCAAGAATGCAAGGAGACTTGAGGAGGCAAGATGAGGCTGACAGAGGCACGGTGGCCATCAGGCCAACCTTCCTTGGGTCGTCGCTGCCCAGATTGCACCCCACTAGTGAGAAATCAGATGGAGGATCAAAGGCCTGGGACTAGGATTGGGACATTAGAGGAATCTCGAGGCATTTGTGGAGCACCCTGCAGACTAACCCCATCAATGGAGGCCCAGAACCATGGATTTCGTACTCTGGTTTGGGTTGTTCTAGTTGGGGACTGGCAGGCTACGAGGAGGATGCAAAATTGAGCGATCGGACCACCTGCGATGGTGTCAATGGGCTACCTTAGTTCTCCTAGGATGAGAGGAGGCGAGGGGTTGATCTCCCCGATGATCAGAGCCCTGGATGTGGGAGTCAACCCCTTCGTTGACCCACCGGAGGCGTAGCTTGGTCCTGCGCGAGGTAGGAGACGGCTGAGGTCCTTTCGGACCATTTTTCCCCTGGATGAGAGGAACCCCAAGGCACAGAGAGATGGGTAGTAACGTCCTTTCATTATGTTTTAATCGCCCCCGCTTCACTGGAGCAAAAGGGCCAACTGGCCGTAGGCACATGCTAGGATGATGTGGTATCCCCCGATTGGCCGGTAAGTGCATTAACTTGAAATAATTATAGTTGATTATTCATGACTCTGATGAGGACATATAATATATGAAAGTTTCTTAGAAAAATGAGAGGAATCAAAATAAAATACTATCAGAACTTGATTAAGCTTCCTATTCTAAAAGTATGTACAATACATGTCCTAATGTGTTTAATTGAAAGGAAGATCTAGATTTGCCTAAGTCTAATGCTTAATTGAATAGATTCATTCATGTTAAACTAATACCTGGTGTATACTTATATTATGAATAAATCCTTGACAAAGATGAATAATGGACGATTCCATATTAACAATCTTATATATGCTGATGTAGGGTTTTAAAACCAATGTTGACATCTTGCTATCATCTTAATGCTAGTAATGTGATCTAGGTATCATGAATAGTTTAATATGTTTAATATGATGATTAGGGTTTCAAATAATATGATTAATTAAAAGTTGTAATCTTAGAAACCATAATGCGGTGGAATTAGGGTTTGTAACCCTAATCCCTAGTCTAAGCATGAGATAACCTAAACCCTAGTTTAAGAGTGCATCTAGATCTGAGTAATGTAATATGAATACATGGTGACACATATGTAGTATGCTTTGTTTCAGATACCTGTTGATTACATGCTTTGTTGGTTGGATATTTGGATGCACTCTTAAAGTACTATGTTAGATTATGCTTTGTTTCTGTAATGGCACAAGGTACGTGGTTATGCTTATGAATATACATGTATCGAATTTTGAGATTGCCGATGTTTCTCGATAATATTGAATGACAAATAAACTCCTTGCTTGTTTATTTAGTTCTTGCAAACTATAAAGTTCATATGAGTATCATGTAAAGTAAATAATAGTATTCTGAACCCTAGGTTAGATTGATCTTGAGGGTAATGCACATGAACCCCAGAGGGACAGTGATTACACTTGAGGTAGTTGACCAGATATGGGTTAGAATATAAAAACATGTTTATGTTCTTATATGTAAGATAAATATGTTGATTATATGTTACTTGTGATTATTGTTTGAACTCACGTACCAGTATAGAAATATACTGACCGAGTATTTTTTTTCCTGCATCTTAGGTATCAGATATACTTGACTCGTGGACATGAGGGTACATATAGAGATGTTGAAGACACTACAGTTTAATCATGAAGGTTTCGTCTTAAGGGTTTATCTTCACACATGTATAGTTGATTATGTTTAAAAGTTATGTAACTCCTTAGAGGAGCTTTTTTATGTAAACATGTAAATATTTTCTCATTAATGGAAATTGTTTACTGTTCTGTATTATTTCATGAATCTTATCCTGGAGTATATGATTAACGGTCTATGACTTTAAGGTCTTTTAGACACTCAAAAGTGTGGGTCGTCACATTTGGTATTAGAGAAAATATTCATCAACTAATACTTAATAGTTTATAATTTCAAATTAACTTTAGAAAATTTAAGAGAAAAATTAGGTTTCACATCTCACATTTTCATCTATTTCTCATCTCTTTGCTTAAAAAGCTTTGAAAAGAATTTGTTAATTAGAGAAGTAAAATGTGAAAAGATGTAACCTTTTGTGTAAGTCCCTCTAGAGAGGGTAGACACTAGAAAGATACATGTATGGGTAAGCCCTTTCATAGAGGAAGGACTTGGATTAGGGTATGAAAACTCTAGAGAGTCTAGGGATACAGAAACTCTAAGAGGTAGAGTATAGTTCCTAACCATAACCCTAAGCCTAAAAACCTTAATCTTAAATAATGAACATGGTGTGGTGGTATTGGACACTACCCATGTGAAACTTGAAATCAGGAATAAGAAAGACAAAGGGATGGGTTTAAGTAACCCAGTCTCCCATGCATATGTGCAGGAGGAGCATAACATTTATGTAAGATGTCTTAAGAAATATATAAACCCAATAATCATATATGATAATGAAGATTTGAATATAACATGCTCAAACCCCTTATGTTGTCTTAAGAAGTTTGGTGATGATGGCCAAGCCCTTGGAGGGGAAGGCTGAGCTAGCACCAAGACCTTGGACGGGAAGGTGACCCCAATTCATTGAATGGACATAGACCATGAGGGGGTATTCTAGAAATTGAGCAATCATGTGTTGATATGTTATAATGATAAAAGTTATGCCTAATGAAAAAGAATGAGATATGTATGAAACCTTTAGGGTTAGTGTGCCAACTTGGGGTGGGTCAACCCAAAGAGTGGGAAGATGACCTATGAGGGAGGCAAAACCTAGATCTTGGGATCAGGTTATGGCTAGCGAGACTAACACCCTCCTATGAGCTGAGAAGGCACCCTAGGCTAGGACTTTCCCTTAAGGTAAGTAATGAACATATTTAAGTATTGAGATAACCTTAATCCTCACCTAGAGGGGTGAAGAGTTAAAGATATAAAGATAAAAGCACTTACATTCTTTGAACCCAAGGATGCCATCTCTGCGTAACAACTGGTCAAGCCTAGGATTGGGAAGACTAGTAAGGCACCAAGCCCAGGAGGGAAGGTGGCATGAGTAGACGACCAAGCCTGGGAGGGAAGGTCATGAAATGGTCAAGCCTCGGAGGGAAGACCAATGAGGCACCAAGCCCAGGAGGGAAGGTGGCCTAAGTGGATGACCGATCCCAGGAGGGAAGGTCATGAAAAGGTCAAGCCTAAGAGGGAAGACCAGGAAAGCACCAAGCCCAGGAGGGAAGGTGGCCTAAGTCCACAATGCAGTTGTTTAGGATCAAGCCCCTAGAGCGGAAGATCATCACAGAGGTCAATCCCAGGAGGGAAGACCGACATGGCACCAAGACCTGGAGGGAAGGTGGTCTGCGCCTAATGTTGGGACAAACACTGCATAATGTCTACTCGAAAGTGAGAGGTGTAGGCAATCTGGGTTAAAGAATTAAATAAGAGAATAATGTGCTTAAAATATGTGACATCTCAAAAGAAACCCTTAGGGAGGGTAGATACCTAATGCATTCCTAGGGTCAAGTAGGGTGTATTAGAGGTACATAGGACCGATGGGTTGGGAGTTGATAAACCTTGAATGCACATGACCAAGAGGTCAAGAGGTAACAGTTGGTTTGCCCTAGGCCTATGTCTCAGGAGGTTGTCCAACTCGATGATATTCATATGGCTTAGTAGGGTGAATGTAAAGACACTCTCTTGATGCGTAAGGATGAGATCACCCCAAAAAGGTACCTATACCCCTAGAGACCCCAAGGATTTGGCTAAGGCTCATAATGATACATGAAATGTAAATATAAAGATATAAGGAAGTCATGAAAACTTGAGAGAAGTTGTGCGCTAAATTAAGAGTAAGAAAAGGGACACTTGACTTCATGGTTTAGAGTCATATAGAGTATGATTCAACTTAATATGTGAAATTGAAAGGTAATGTGTGGATGTGCTATCTCCACTCTTGGAATGGAATGAATTTTGTGTTTGGTCAGCAGACAAATTCTTTTTTCATCTCATTCTGAGGGAGGGAGATTGGATAGACACACATTATGCTTAAAATTGAGAATAAATATCTTAAGATGAATGTGTAATGGCATGAACTAGGGTTAGAGGTGTTACCTCACCCTTGTGTTAAAAGTAACCAATTATAGGTTGGAAACTTGAGTGAAAGGAGAAATCACCAAGAAATAATGAAATCACTAATAAGAATAAAATCATCAAGGGTTGATGAGGTACGAGTACTATGGATGTGGATATACTTGAATTTCGATTCAGGTGCCAATCTTAGTAATAAAATGAAAACTGATATACTAAAGAAAAGTTGTTAAAGATATTTGAAGTGGGGCAGTAACCCTTAGTTTTGAGGATAAGATGAGTATCATTCACCTAGGCTTAGTAGGCATGAATTTTGAGGGCAAAATTCCTTTCAAGGAGGGGTGAATGTTATAACCTCAAATTTAGTAAAATTGGATTATATAATTGGATTGTTTTGTAATTTACCCAATGATATTGACAGTGGAATACTAATTACCCTTGTGGCATATGTGCTTATAGCACGAGCTATATATAAAAAGGGACATGTATACACTAATTAGTGATAATGGAATAAGAGATATCTTTTGATGGAAAGGTAATGATTTCTTATTTTCCTTATACCAAACCCAAGATATAAGAGAGTTGTGGTTTCTAATGGATCAAATAGATAATAGCCATGGGTTTTATTAATTAAGAAAAGGAAGGGATATATGTTAATTTGGTCTCCTTAAACATATGGAAACTTGACCCATCAATCTGTGATTAACCAACATACATGTGAGAATAGGACTCTCTAGAAAGGGAAATGGGTTAGCTGAGGCAAACCCTAAAGGGGTGAGAATAGCGGACACTCTCCATGAGATTCATATATATATGGGACCACAGGCAACCCTCTCATCCCCAAGAAGGACGTGTCTCATGTCGTGGTAGCAATGAGGGAACCCTACGACAGACCTTGGAAACCGGGATCATGTGTTCTGTGTACGGGTGTCGTTCTTCCTCGATAATCAAGGGCTCCATGTTCCCCTCATCTATTGCCTCCCCTGCTGCAGTTGTCGAGTTGTCCTGATCTTGAGGCACCAGTACTATAACTAGAGAGGATATGCCCAATGGGGCAGAGTCCTGAGCTACGAAGGGGACTAGTCTTGTTAGCCTTCAGCCTGTCAAGATATAAGATTACCAGGACTTATGTTGAGAGGAGAGCAAGAATGCAAGGAGACTTGAGGAGGTAAATCGAGGCTAACGGAGGCACGGTGGCCATCAGGCCAACCTTCCTTGGGTCGTCAATGTCCTGATTGCGCCCCACTAGTGAGAACTCGGATGGAGGATCGAGCAGCCTGGGACTAGGACCGGGACATCAGAGGAATCTCGAGGCATTGGCGGAGCACCCTGCGGACTAACCCGATCATTGGCGGCCCAGAACCGTGGATTACCTGCTCTAGTTTGGGTTGTTCAGGCGGGGGACTGGAAGGCTGTGAGGAGGATGCGGAACCGAGCAATCGGACCACCTGTGGCGGTGGAAATGGGCTACCTGAGTTCGCCCAGGATGAGCGGAGCTGAGGGGTCGGTCTCCCTAATGATCGGAGCCCTGGAGGTGGGACTCAACCCCTTAGTTGACCCGCCGGAGGCACGGCCTGGTCTTGCGCGAGGTAGGAGAAGGATGATGTCCTTTTAGACCGTTTTTCTCCTGGACGAGAGGAACCCCAAGGCACAGAGTGAGGGGTAGTAATGTCCTTTCAATATGTTTTAATCTCCCTTGCTTCACAAGAGCAAAAGGACCAGCTGGCCGCAGGCACACACTAGGATGATGTGGCATCTCCCGATTGGCCGGTAAGTGCATGAACTTGAAATAATTGTAGTTAATTATTCGTGACTCTGATGAGGACATATAATATATGAAAGTTTCTTAGAAAAATAAGAGGAATCCAAATAAAATACTATCAGAACCTGATTAAGCTTCCTATTCTAAAAGTATGTACAATACATGTCCTAATGTGTTTAATTGAAAGGAAGATCCAGATTTGCCTAACTCTGATGCTTAATTGAATAGATTTGTTCATGTTAAACTAATACATGGTGTAGATTTATATTATGAATAAATCCTTGATAAATATGAATAATGGATGATTCTAGATTAGCAATCTTATATATGCTGATTTAGGGTTTTAAAACCACTGTTGACATCTTGCTATGATCTTAATGCTAGTAATGTGATCTAGGTATCATGAATAGTTTAATATGTTTATGATGATGATTAGGGTTTCACCTAATATGATTAATTAAAGGTTGTAATCTTAGAAACCATAATGTGGTAGAATTAGGGTTTGTAACCCTAATCCCTAGTCTAAGCATGAGATAACCTAAACCCTAGTTTAAGAGCACATCTAGATATGAATAATGTTATATGAATACATGGTGACACATATGTAGTATGCTTTGTTTCAGTTACGTGTTGATTACATGCTTTGTTGATTTGATGTTTGGATGCACTCTTAAAGTACTATGTTAGATTCTGCATGGTTTCTGATGTCACAAGGTATGTGGTTACGCTTATGAATATACATGTATCGAATTCTGAGATTGCTGATGTTTCTCGATGAGATTGAATGACAAATAAACTGCTTGCTTGTTTATTTAGTTCTTGCAAACTATAAAGTTTCTATGAGTATCATATAAAGTAAATAATAGTATTCAGAACCCTAGGTTAGACTGATCTTAAGGGTGATGCACACGAGCCCAGAGGGATAGTGATTACACCTGAAGTAGTTGACCATATATGGGTTAGAATATAAAAATATGTTTATGTTCTTATATATAAGATAAATATGTTTCTTATATGTTACTTGTGATTATTGTTTGAACCCACATACCAGTATAGCAATATACTGACTGCGTATTTGTTTGTCGGCATTTTAGGTATCAGATATACTTGACTCATGGACATGAGGGTACAAATAGAGATGCTTAAGACACTATAGTTTAATCATGAAGGTTTAGTCATAATGGTTTATCTTCAAACATATACAATTGATTTTGTTTAAAAGTTATGTAATTCCTTAGAGGAGCTTTTTTATGTAAACATGTAAATATTTTCTCATTAATGGAAATTGTTTTCTATTATGTATTATTTCATGAATCTGATCCTGGAGTATATGGTTAACGATCTGTGACTTTAAGGTCTTTTAGACACTCAAAAGTGTAGGTCGTTATATTGTTGTTCCATTCAATCAAGTCAACCTGAAGGTTGTTCAATTTATAATAGACTCTATACATGGGGGCACCAGAGTAGCTCTTTTTAACCCAGCTGCTCTAACAAGATCCATAAAATTATCCTCTTTTGTTCAGTTTTTTATAAATCAGAAGGGGGGTTAATTTTTTTTTCTCCTTAGTAAGATGAATAGCAATCATAATATGGTCATTGATGATAATGTCAATAGCCTCTCCCGATGTATCAGTAAAAGAGTTAAGCATACATTGGAGAAAATACGATCAATCTTGGAAAAGGTGTTGTTATCCTTTTTACTTTTACTATCCCAGGTGAAAAACTGACCATTTGTAGTAATCTCAAGAAGACCAGAATAAAAAATGGAATTGTTGAAGTCTAACATACTTCTAGTAGAGGGGGTTGTTTACCCAGTTTCTCAGAATTTAATCTAACTATTTTTTATTGTTTTAGAAAAGGTCTATGATTGAGTATCAAGGAAGTTTTGTGAATGGTTTTGAAGAAAAAGAGTGTGTCAATCCAATATATCGACTTGATTAAGGACATGTATGATAGCTCCAGTTCAAGTGTGAAGACTCCTGCAGGAGAGACACCAATGTTTTGAATCATAATTGGGGTACACAAAAGATCCACACTCAGCCCATATTTGTTCGTTGTTATTATGGATGAGTTGACAAAGAATTTTTAGGGTGATATTCCTAGGTGTATGCTATTTGTTGATGATATTCTATTGATTGACAAAATTAAAGATGGATTGAATGATAATGTTGAACTTTGGAGAAAGACATTGAAATCAAAAAGATTAATGATTAGTAGGAGCAAAATTGAGTATATGCATTGCAATTTCAGCCAATCTCGTAGTATAAATGATGGAGTCAAGTTGCACGGAGTAGATATATCAAAATATGATAAATTTCAGTACTTGAGTTCAAATATTTAAATAGACGGGGATGTCTAAAATAACGTTTGTCACGTGATCACTACAGGATGGTTAAAATAGAGTATTATGTAATCGGAAGATCCCTTTCAGGTTAAAAAGTAAGTTTTATAGAATAGCTATATGGCCAACCATGCTCTATAGGAGTGAATGTTGGGTGGTGAAAACAAGGTCTCAAAAAAATATATGTGGTCAAAATGTGTATGATGAGATGAATGAGTGGGAAGACGAGAAAAGATCGCTTGAGAAATGACTATATCAGGAAGAAAGTGGGGGTGGTGAGCATTGAGGATAAGTGTGTGAGGGCCGACTCAGATGGTATGGACATGTATAACACTGACTGACTAATGCGCCTATACGAAACATTGCCATTGAGTCAAGTAAAATTAATAGAAGAACAAGAAGGTTTAAATTACATGGGAAAAGTTTATGAAGAGAGATTTTTAATCTCTAAATCTCAACTAGAATATAACTCATGATAGAACTGAACGGAAACAAATGATTCATGTTGCCAACCCCAAAATAGCTGGGACTGAGGCTTAGATGACGATGATGATGATTCTTAAGTCTGTGACTCTTTGATAATGTTCTGTCCGTGGGTTGCAAATTATTTTGGAATCGATGTTAGTCATGTATGCATGTCATTGCTCCGACCACTTCTGAATATGACGTTGGCGTCCGTTAAAAATCAAAGTAAAGGTTGATCGTCAGACCTAATCCGTTTTAATTATGGACAGGACCAGAAAAATCAAATATTCAAGAATGTTCACAATGTGATGGTTAAGACTCAATCAGTTTGACAAATCAGTTAATGTATATTGTATAGTATTGAGATGAGAGCTGTGGGTCAATAACTTTTTCGAATTTCAAGGCCTTCGAGCATGTCTTTTCTGTCATCTTGACCGACTACGAATATATCTTTGTCCAGAATCCGATGTTTGATATCATGAATCTCATTATATAATGCGCCAGCCAGCTGACCAGAAGAGAATGGCAGCTGACCACCTCCCTGGTATGGCGAGTTGAAGACAAAACTATCAATCAATTTAGCTAGCAATCACTATAGTAGTAGCGGTTTATGCATTTACTCCCTTGCGCCTGCCTGGGAGGTAGCTAGGAGGGATATAAATATGGATACATCTAAGCATAAATATGTGTGTATATTTGCCTTCGCTGCGAGAATTTATTGAATAGAAGTCAAAGGCACAGCAGAAGCAGAAGAAGCACAGTGGGAAGACGGGGCCTTTTGAGCCTTCCATTCGGACATGTTTGAAAAGGTAGAGAGGAGAGGATGAGGATGAGGATAGGGAACCTTAAAGACGTCGAATCCCACACGCAAAGAGCGTGCTTTCCCTTCGGAGTTAATGGCCTAGGGCGCCGGGGAATTGGTCTATGGGAGCTAGGTCAAAACATGGCGTCCTTTCTCCGAGGTCGTCTCCAACCCTAAGCTAGGGTTTTTCATCAGTTCATGACAGCCAGCGATAACGTAGTCTGGTATAACTACACTATCACTGTAGCCTCTCCCGAATGATGATAGCATCAATATCCTGTAACAGAAAACCAAGGGTATGTGGGTGGTTGTACTTCCTCATACGGCAAGAAGCCAAAACTGTAGACGATAAGCTGGAGCGCCGTGACGTAAGGTGACGGTTTGTTGTTGCCAAACTGCCGTTGCAGTCTTGCAGAACTGCTACCGACTGGGACTCGTGCGCAAACTTGCCGGCGGAGATCGCGGAAGGAGTGAAGTCGGCTGGTTCGCATCCTCTCTTCCTCGCGTCCGTTCAAGCAAGATACTGTGTGATGGATGCGATGCCAGACAAGAGCACAAGGAACGCCTCAGCCTCTGCTTGCGCTCTGGGTATTCGTTTCACAGAAAGGGAAAGAAAACGCCAGTGCGTGTCCAGTTCTCGCGTTTTCATGAATTCGTTGTGCTCCTCATATCCATGTTCAGGCAAGACACCAGACCGTTAATTGCACGTAAAGAAGGCCTACTGGGTTTTATTTTAGAACAAGTATAAAGAAAAAAAAAAGTTGCTTTCAAAACTAAAACCAATTTCTACCGACGCCTTTGAAAGAGTCCAAAAAAGAATTTAGGAGTCAACAGTTTTTGGTTAAAGTGCATATCGGTGGTTTTTTTGTCCATATCTTTTGAAGGTAGGTTTTAGATGTGGAATGTTGCATTTTCATTGATGGTCTTATAAGAAAAATATATGATCCACTTTGTCACAATTTTCCAAGGGACTCACATCTATATTATAGGAGGAGTACTCTAAAAGTTGGTAGAAGCCAATAGATTTTTGTTAAAGTGCACAGTAGTTTCCTCTCCTTGTTCTTTTAGAGGATAAATTTTATATGTGAAATATTGCATCCACATTGGCCGTCCTATCAAAAGTAAGAAAATGCTAGGCGGACATAACTTCTAGACCAAAAATGGAACTAATTTTATCTTTTTGACATAAACAAGAGACATGACAAATAAATTATGTTATTTTATTTGTTTGATCTTTGAGTTTGTGGTTCACAAGAGATTGATATCATTTTTGGTCCCATATCTAGTTTGTATAGCAGACCCCACAAAAGTATAGGACCTCTCGTATATCACAATTTTCAAAAACTAATATATTTACTATAGATTGGGTCCTATAAAAATTTTAGTAGGAGCTAACAAATTCTCATTGAAGCACACATTCTTCACTTCTCTCTACTTATTTTTGTAGGGGGTAGCTTTTGGATATTCATTGAATGATACATATTCTTTGTCCGTCCTATAAATAATTATAAGACCCAACCTGTATTATTATAATCTTCCAAAAGACCGACACATTTACTATAGGATGAACCCTATAATAAGTTGGTTCTTCTCTCTTTAGTTTTTTAAGGTGTATGTTTCGGATGTAAAATGATGCATTGTCATTGGTCATCCCGTAGAAAAAAGATATAGGAGTCCTCCTAAATTGTAATCTTCCAAGGAACCGACACATTATTATAGGATGGGTCCTATAAAGAATTTGGTAGGAGATAATAGATATTTGTTATACTGTGTAGGGGCAATTTCTCTCTCCTTCCTTTTTTTGGGGTAGATTTTTTATATGATCTATTGCATTCTCATTGCTCATTCCCAATGGACTAACATCGTGATTAAAGGATGGGTCCTATAAAAACTTGATAAGTGCCAATAGATTTCTTATAAACTACATAGTAGTGGTTTCTCTCTCCTTATTTGATAAGGGGTAGATTTTGGATGTAAAATGTAGCATTCACATTGATTGTCTAATAAAAAATATAGGGCATGTCCTATACTACAATTTTCCTCTTATGCGACGACCAATAAAATACATCATGTGACATATCCTATAAGAATTTAGTAGGAGCTGATACATTTTTGTTAAATTGCATATTGATCGTTTATTTCTCTCTTTATTTTTTTAGGGAGTAGGATTTGAATGTGAAGCGCTACATTTTTATTGGTCAATTCTATAAAAAAAGTATAAGATCCGTCCTATGTTACAATCTTGCAAAGAGCCAACACCATTATTATTGGACGGTTCCTATAAAAACTTTGTAGGAGCTAATAGATTTTTATTAAAGTATAAGCGGTTTCTCTCTCTTTATTTATTTAAGGGGTATATTTTAGTTGTGAAATATTCTCATTGATAGTTCTATATAAAAAATATAGGAACCATCCTATATATACTATAGATCGGATTCTATATAAATTTAGTTAAAGCCAATAGATTTTCATTAGAAGTACAATCTTTCCAGGGACCGACAACTTTACTTTAATTAAGAAGGTTTCTATTAAAACATGAATTTGATAAGGCCTCTCATTTTTAAGCTACATCAATTAAAGGGAAAACAAGAATAGTATGGTATACCAAGATCAAGTCCAAGATCCGTATCAACATGAAAATGTTTCTCGCAGTTGCAGAAATTCGGCTGGTCCTGACGGCGATTGTCGATGTGGCTCTCATATTCCTTCTAGCTCGTTGGATTCAAGCAGTTGAAGAAGCCGTTGGGGCGTTCTTAACTTTTGGTTTTTTGGCATAGCGGCGTCATCTATAGTTCTATACATGCCTAAATTATGCCATCATTATCTCTCAATTTATCCATGCATTCTTTGTTTCTATTCCATCCATGATTATGTGTGCTATATAAAAACAAGTTAGTCCATACGTAATATCTTGATTTACGGAGTAATTTCAGTTTTGAAGGAAAGGAAGCACTCAACGTCGATGATAGTTGGCATTGTGTTGATCGTTAAGGCTGTACATCAGTCCAAACTTGAATCAGACCAGACCGGACCGGATCGAAATCGGTTATGTTCAAATTTACAGACCAAGAACCGGACAGAATAAAATCCACTTCGGTCCGTACTGGACCGAAAAAATCATGGACCGGACCAAAACATTACTGTTCTTATTAGTTGCAATTTATGTCTATAACAAAGCAAAAATGCTGCAAATTGTACCTTACGTCACTAAATTATCATGTCTGGTATTGTTATACAGATATATCGAATAATATATATACATAGGTAACGACAAATATTGTATATTCATAACGCGATAAAAAAATAACCATACCGATGATATATAAGCTAAACCTTCAATACAAAAATAATTACTAGTGAAAGTGTTTCCATTTTATTTTACGTAATGACAAGCAGTAACAACCCATCCGTCTATTTGTTTTGGTCACTACAACTGTGTAATATAATAACGATTTGGCTAGTGACTACTTGGCGGCTGGTGCTATGCCTCCGGTCATTATTTCATTCTATATTTCGGCAAATAGAATTGCTCGAGCATTACATTTTCTCACAATCTCTTTTAAACGTAAGATTTAATTACTACACTTAAAAAAGTTATATGAACTCACTCTAACTAATCCCAATCGGTTTTTATCAATTTTGGACAGGACCAGACTGAGAATCAGATTTAATGAAAATAGAGGACCGAAGAGCGGATCGGAATTCAAGTCGATCCGAACGATTTAGACAGCAATATGTACAGTCCTACCCGAGGTCATCTGGGGAAGCTCGACCATCAAGGCTGTCTGTCAAGACTTATGACAAATGTCCAAAAAGTTCTTTTAATTCATCCTCATTGACTCTATTACACATATGAGTTTACTTACACGTCATACAATCATTACAATTGATTTACATTAACGATCTTAGGAAAAACGATCTATTCTTTAATTTTGATCTCTATGCATGTATGACTTGATTTTTTAAAATTATATTATATAAGTCTAGACATTTGGAGTGTGTATATCGAATATAAAATTACTCAAGTAAAAACATTAGACAAAAATAAGTGGAATGGTTTAGTCATCATCAAAATAACGGATTGGTCAATTTTGACCTTGAGGAAACAATTCACACTTAAAACAAATACATGCTTCTCATAAATTGAAAGGAAATCTAAAGGGATCATTGCACCGTAGTTGGCATCCATCAAGATTTTCCGTCTTGAGCTAGTTCTTGCACGTCAGATAGCTCCATTCCTCTATGCTTGCTTATTACCTACAAGCATCGCACCCCCAACTATACATCAAATAAATTACCAAATTGAATTGAACATATTATATTCGAAAGATAAACCGAAAATAAATTATTCACATTAAAAAAAGATATAGTTATTTTTAAATCATTTTTTATATTGACCTATGTAAGAATTCTCAGGTTTTTACATAAGTTTCTCTGCTATTAAGAACCAAGGTGCCCTTTGTATTGTCCCAAAGTACCTCTTCTCTTATGCAACAAAATACATTTTAGTTTTTATCTGAGGAGCCTCTTGATGAGGATCTTATACAAGTTATCTTTTATCATTATCTTTCTCTTGAAAGCTCTTAATTTTTCTCTTAGATAATAATTTCAATTTTACTCTTAATGTGCATGAGAGATTATATAATAAAAAATGACAATAAACATGCTATTCAATTCTTTATAACTCAATTGGCTTTTAACTATTGAAACAATGGGTAAAACATTCATATAATTCTATGTACATTGTACATACATACATAAAATCAAACAATACCTATGTTCAAAGTGCAAAGACCACTTACCTCTCTCTTAGAGAAGATCCTAGTTCCTCATCTTAGATTTAAGAAGAACTAATCACTTTTAATTGGGATTAATGAACCGTAATTATCATGTTAAATCAATTAACATTCATTAATAATTGGTATTCAACCTAACTTCCTATGGTTTCATTATTCTTTAATTTTTCAGGAAAAACCCTAATCAAAACATGATTGAAAACCATCTTAGGATTGTTCCTTTTATTTTTTTATCTGTCCATCTAGTATTTATGGCACTTTTCCTTACAACATATGAAGAAATATGATCTTTTAAAGATTCTGACCAATAGGAATAATCCATTAAGAATGATGAATCAGATTATCCATAAATTGGGTCCTTGTCCAACTGCCCCAATTAGGGAGGACAACAAGTCCTGGCTCACCCACAGAAACAATGCAATGAAAATTCCAACTAGGGTCGATGTAATTATGAATTTACCCATGCAAACGTCTCACACTGATGAATGCCACAATGGGAAAAATGGGAGAAACAAGCCCTCAATTCATAGTTCTCAAGATCCAAGAATGTAAAGAACCAAGCACAAAGACAAGTGCTATCCTACGACCCAAAACTTGATCTCATTTTGATCGAGGAAAACTAAGGTGTTGGGCACCCTCCCCATCACCGACAGAACACAACAAGCCCAAGAGAGAGCTGAGGGATGGCATGAAGCTTAAACACCTACTCCTGCCATGGCTACCAACTATACATAGTTAGGGAACATGTCAGAGCAAATTACAATGCACACTGAAGCCACAAGTAGAAACACCACACCTTGACAGAAGTGAAAGTGATTGAAAAATCAATAAAGCAAGGTCATAGGTGTTGAACTTCTATGAAAGATGATGAAATAGGTAAAAGGGGAATACATCCAATTGGGTGAAAATAGGAGGAATAGAGGTATCTTAAAGCTTTGTGGTGCTATGCCAAGATGATCCAAGGCTAATCTAATGGTTTTGGATCCATTTATTATGTAGCACAAATTTGAATCTCCACAATACAACCAAAAATAGGGGGTTCAATGGGGGAGAGTCTCCTGGGAATGTAGGATATTACGAGAAAGAGTGAACATTCTAAAGGTGAGGTGATCATTTTTTGGGTGTTCAAATATATAGGTAATTGTTGTTAGAGGTGTGGCAGGAAGTTGGGGTGGTTGAGATCCACTGTAACCTAAACTCTGGTAGACTAGGATCTCTAGGGCATGGTATCTTGGGTTATTTTGGATCATGTGGATTGCTAAGACTTCAGGAGCACAACACTAGTCTTGGTTGCTTGTGAGTTTTGATGTACAAAGAGAGGGGGTATCATGCCTCAACAAAGTCTAAGGAACACAAGATTCATGTGAAGGGTACAAGTCCCCAACACACAAATTGCTCTAGGTCTAATAGTCCTAAATGGACTCTGACTCTATCTTCATGACACATAAAATAAATTGGACCATAGGTTATATTAGGATTAACTATATAAAAACTATCTAAAATCAATAGATAGGTAAAAAGAGGTCAAATCAACGTCAAATTTTGAGCATAATCTCATTTTGGTGTATGTAACATTCCCATCAGACCATATTTATGTTTTGACTATCTTTCCTTCAGAAATTCTACATGTATCAATATCTTAATTTAAATGCATTAAAAGATAGGATAAATTTTATTAACCTTTCTCTTATTTAGTTATTTGAGAAAGTTGGAGATTTTTGGTGGCTTTCCATTGAAGTACTATCTTGAAGGTCAGTTATGCCAGAGAAATTAAAGTGAAAGTAATCTATTTATATTTATCCAATTCATTTATGCATTAAGAAGGGAAAGAAAAAATTATAGTCTCTTTATCTCCCTTTATGTATTATATCAAAAGAAGTATTCATTTTTTAAGTAAATTTCATCAAGGTCCATGATATTAAATCAATTAGTGGAAACTTTTCTTTGAAAACTCTAGACATATTTTATTCAAAAGTTGGAATGTTACAACTCTACCCACCTTAATTTGATTTTTTCCTCAAAATTTCCATATACTACCCACCTTAGGGTTTTACTTAACATAGTTTTTTATAAACATTCATGGAATACACACTTCCATCAAACTCAAGTTAGGGTTTGAACTAGGTTATACCACAACTATAGAAAATGCTCTTTATAATAAAAAATGCAACATTTCTACTAGCACTAGTACAAAAATGGGTTATAACGTCCCTACGTGTAGGGTCGGTTTTACCAAATAACCGACCTTATATGTCTAAAAAAAATGCGGGCACCACTTAAGACCTCTTGGGTCGGTTTTCTTTAAAAAACTGACCTTGTAGTGTATCTCTATAGGGTCGGTTTTCCAAATAACTGACCTTATATGTCTATAAAAAATGCGGGCACCACTTAAGACCTCTTGGGTCGATTTTCTTAAAAAAACAGACCTTGTAGTGCATCTCTATAGGGTCGGTTTTTATAAAATAAGCGACCTTATAGACAATTGGTTTAGAAATTCATTTACAAGTTTCCCGCGGCAAAAATTTGCTAGATTTTTGGATTCGCGCCTCGATCTATAGGGTCGGTTTTTCCTTATAACCGACCCTAAAGGGCTCCTCGGTCGACAAATATGTCGACCGAATAAGAGCTGGATTTCACGTATACGAGCACCTTTAGGGTCGGTTTTATCCTTATAACCGACCCTAAAGTCCTCTTCGGTTCTGCACCTCTAAGGTCGGTTTTTCCTTTAAAACTGACCCTAAAGGATCCTCGGTCGACAAATTCGTCGACCGATAACAATTCTGGATCCAGTTTACTTCATGCATGTATAAGCACCTCTAGCGTCGGATTTGTACTTATAACCGACCTTAGAGCTTTTCTCGGTCGAAAAATTCAACGATCGATAAGGAGTCAGATTTCAAGTGTATAAACAACTTTTAGGGTCGATTTTTTGCTTATAACCGACCTTAGAAGTCTATTCGGTCGACAATATTGTCGACCGAATTGGACTTTAGGGCCGGTTATAAGCAAAAAACTGACCCTAAAGGTACTTATACGAACGAAATCTGGCTGTTTCTCGGTCGACGAATTTGTCGACTGAGAGAGAGCCAGATTCGTTCGTATAAGCTCCTGTAGCGTCGGTTTTCCTTTATAACTGACCCTAGAGGGTTTTTCGCTCGAAAATATTGTCGACTGAGATAAACTTAGGATCTAGTTTAGTATTTCACACATGAATAAGTACCTCTAGGGTCGGTTTTAAGGAAAAAACCGACCCTAGAGGTACTTATACGAAGGAAATCTGGCTCTTTGTCGGTCGAGGAATTATTCGACCGAGACAAAATCGGTCGACAAATTGTTCGACCGAGGCCAACCCTGTGAACCTCCATTTGCTTGAATTAAAAAGGCAATATTCTGATTAAAATATAAATCGTAACGGCTAGAAAATCGACCGTCGTAACGGCAGACGACCGTTGCGGGTGTCGGTCGACAAATTGTCGACCGAAATGGCTAGAAAATCGACCGTCATAACGGCTAGAAAATCGACCGTCGTAACGGCTAGTTCGATCGACCGTTGGCCGACCAGGAGACGACCGTTGCGGGCGTCGGTCGACAAATTGTCGACCGAAATGGGCTCTGTTTTGCTATAAATAGCACCCAAAATGATCCATTTCTTCACACCTTCACATTCTCACTTCTCTAGCTCCTCTCTAGTGTATTCTTGTGAAAATCTTTAGCTTCTCTACATCCAAGTCTTGCTTTCTACTTCTCCATTTCAAAGCAATGAGATGGCTTCCTCATCAACGCGTGGAAAGAAGCAAGTTGCAGGCAGGAAAGGAAGGACAGTCCCTGATCCGCTGTCGTTCATCAACGACGTCCCTTTCAAAGACGCAGCTGCAGGCGACCGCTACCTTAGGCTCTCCTCAAAAACTCCTCTTCCACGACGGCCAGTCGACGTCATGGACTTCCACAACATTGTCGATTTGGAGGAACTCTTTAAGGTACAACATTTGACTGATTTTCTGATCCCCTCCTTCCATTCCTACTCCTCCAAAGTAGTTAATGAATTATATGCCAATTTAACCCCACATCCTGACCATGATTCCTTCTCCTCTATGGTTGGTGGGTATGGATTCCATTTTACCGAGGAGGGTATTCTTGATATGCTTGACATAAACATAGAAGACTATAAAGATTTTTTTGATCTCACCACAAGAAATCCACTCAAAAAACTCTCCCAAGATGACATTACCACTAGCCTTAGTGATGTCAAAAAAGCCATCTTTCAATCAAATACGACTTGCCATGAAGATAGGGGTACCTATTATGCCATAAATTTAAAACCTGAAGCTAGGATCATAAATCTCATCGTTGCCACCAATATCCATCCTAGAGCAAACAAATATGAAGTACCCACCTTTCATATGTGTCTTATCTATGCCATTCTCAAAGGTATTCCCATAAATTTTATTCGTATCATCCTTAAGAATATGCTTGAGTTTTCTGGCAATCCACCTTATGCTAACTTTGTATGCCAAATCACTCAACATTTTCTTAAGAAGAATATTGAGGATGACTTAGGTTACACATGGGATAGAAAACCCCAAAAGATAAGTAAAAATACGGTGGA
The DNA here is from genome assembly GCA_963693085.1 of Alisma plantago-aquatica. Taxonomy (NCBI): domain Eukaryota; kingdom Viridiplantae; phylum Streptophyta; class Magnoliopsida; order Alismatales; family Alismataceae; genus Alisma; species Alisma plantago-aquatica. Next base: position 429,735,131 of record OY856414.1, read on the forward strand.
AAAGATGGGAATCGACTTTGGCCACAAAAGGGCTAGGACTGAAGGGGAGACATCCACCCAAGACATACCTCCACCACCTCCTCCTACCAACCTACCCCATGATCCTATTACAAACACCTTGACATACATTGCTGGATCCTAATATACCTAAGTAGGCAATTGGATTATAATCACCATGGCATGACTTATTTAAACCAAAGGATGCAAGCTCTCTCTCCTAACCAACCTGATGAATATCCCTATTCCCTTAATCCTGGCATGATAAATCCATACAATCCTTCCTACGACTACTATCAAATTCCACCTCCACCATCTCCTGATCTCACACATACTCAGTTTTCCCCAATTCAACTTCAAGACATTGCTGCCCACTTTCACTTTGATCGTGTTCCCACCTTCTTGGAGGCTTATGCCTTAACCAAGACAGGTGCCTTGGAGTGGCAGACACTGGTCAAATATTATGGAGCTGAGCCCTTTCTTGGAAAAGATCCAGACATTGATGTAATCCTTCGGTCTTTTCAGTGAGATTATGAGATATCTTTGTAATGATTGTAATGGATATCTTTTTATAAAGAAAGTATGTCATGCTTCATCTTATAAAGTGTATGGGCATTAAATTGTTATGAATAAAAGTGTTTTCCATGGCTTCATTTGGACATATACATGTTATATAAGAATATTGTTATTTCAAATGATTGAAAAATAAATAATGGCTAAATTTGACAAAGCATCACTTGGTTTTAAAATTAAATATCTCTTTAAGGGAGAGCATAGCATAAAATTAAGAGGGAGAACTAAAGAGTCATACAAAATGATTATATTGGATATCATGTAAAATCTTGTACAAGTACTTAATTTAAACATTGAAACATGGTTAATCTCGGTCGAAAAACTACTCGACCGATACATCTCGGTCGACATATTTGTCGACCGAGAATGAGAGCCAGATTTCCTTTCGTGCGTGTACAAGCATCTCTTGGGTCGGTTTTATCTTTAAAACTGACCCTAGAAGGTCTCTCGGTCGACAATATTGTCGACCGAAATGAGTTTTGGATCCAGTTTAATTCACGCATGTATAAGAACCTCTAGGGTCGATTTTTTTACTTTTAACCGACCCTAGAACTCCCCTCGGTCGATGAATTTTTTGACCGATATCATCTCGGTCGACAAATTTGTCGACCGAGAATGAGAGCCAGATTTCCTTTGTGCGTGTATAAGCACCTCTAGGGTCAGTTTAAAAAAAAAACCGTCCCCAGAGAGTCTCTCGGTCGATAATATTGTCGACCGAGTTTAGTTGTGGATCCAGTTTATTTCACGCATGTATAAGAACCTCTAGGGTCGGTTTTTTAATTTTTAAACCGACCCTAGAGCTCCTTTCGGTCGATAAATTTGTTGACCGGAAGAAGAGCCAGATTTCCTTTCGTGCGTGTATAAGAACCTCTAGGGTCGGTTTTTTCTTTAAAACCGACCCTAGAGAGTGTCTCGGTCGATAAATTCGGCGACCGAGAAGTCTTTGTTGTTACCTCTAGGGTCGGTTTTAACCATATAACTGACCTTGTAGGAGGCATCCTCGGTCGAAAATATTTTTGACAACGAAGCTTGTTCGGGCATCACTTACATGTTGGGTCGGTTGTTTACAAATAACCGACCCTACAGGTTTCGAGGGTAACAAATAGTCGGGGTCTCATTTTCCCTCCATTCTCGCTTCCAAGACCTAGTTCTTCTTTTCTCTTTTGCCTCCATTTTCACACCGCCAAAGCTCATTTTCCCTCCATTCTCGCTCGGCCAAAGCTTCTCCTTACCAAAAGAGCTTCCGCACCGCCAAAGCTTTGCCAAGAAGGTCATCGTCGTGTTCGAAGGGAGCTCGTCGTCAAAGCCTTGCCTCCTCTCCGTGAAACCCTTGTCGCCTCTCCGCGCCGCCAAGCCTCCTCTCCACAAAAAGAGCTCATCGTCGCCGCCTCTCCACACTTCCACGAAGGTCGCCACCTCTCTGGGAAGGTTGTTACATCCTCCACGAAGGTCGCCGTCATTTCCAAGTAAGGCCGCCGCCTTGTTTCCTCATTCCCGAGTTCGTTCCCGCTGCCATGGAAGCGTCCAGGTCCAATCTCGGTCGACAATTTGTCAACCGAGAGCCCACCTGCGTGCGGCGTCCAGGTCCACTCTCGGTCGAGAATTTGTCGACCGAGGGTGGACCTGGACGCCGCGTGCAGGTGGGCTCTCGGTCGATGAATTGTCGACCGAGATTGGACCTGGACTCCTTTAACTATACAATTATATTGTTTTTCCATTTTATATGGTTTGATAACATCCCACTTTCTTAATCAATTGCTTAACATCCAATTTTGTTAGTTGCATGCTAGCCTAGCTCTCTTCTACTTTCCTTAGTGTTAATTTCTTAAAAACATTTCTCTAGTTAGTGTTACTTAACCTGCTTTTAATTGTTTAGTTAGTTGATTTCCGAGTTAGTGTATGATTTCTTTGTTTAGATAATTTCTCTAGTTAGTTGATAGATCAGGGTTGCCATTATTAGATTAGTGTAGTTGCTTGTTCTTTCTAGCTTGGCCTAATTGCTTGCCATTTCCAATCTTCAACTAGTTTCTCTCTCTTGCTAGTGTATTGATCATTTCTTTCTTAGTCCATGATATCTAATTTGCCAGGGCTGGTCTAGATTTTAAAAATTTTCCTTCCATTTGCTTACATCTTAGTGTAAACAATCATACCCCCATTTAAACCATAAAAATTGTAGCTCTATGCACTAGAAGTCTGGATAATGACATCATGACTGGAAGGAAATCCTTAGATTATTAGGAGTAAACTTTGGATACTCCCAAATTGACACTTTAGGGTTGATGCATGAAATAATGCATTTATATATTAACTTAGAAACTCGTTCAAAATTTACTCATTATGAGTAAACTTTGGATAGTCCCCCGTTTGGGACTATTTTTGGATATTTAATCTCACTTAGGATGTACCTGTATAATGTATGTTTAGTTTTGTAGAAAATTTCAGTAGGATTTCTTCATTTGTTCTCTGGGTACATATGTGAGTGGTTATTTGCCATTTACATCGGTGTACTTGGAGAACTTAGGGGAAATGCTGTTGAAATTTTTTTAAAAACTAAACATACATTATACAATTACTAGTGAGATTAAATATTCAAAAATGGGATAGGTGGTACACTTTAGTATATAAGTAATTAACTTCCTATCAATAAAAACTTACAGATTATTATAGTATCAATATTAAACGGTTAGTTTTATAATTAATTTTGATGTGATATAGAAAATGGATCGAAGTTGGATGTCTATCAAGAACCGTTGCAGTCCAGAGTTTGCCAAAGGTCTTGATGAATTTATCAGATTTGTTGAGGAACATAGGAAACTACCTACAGATAGGCTATATTGTCTATGTAGAAATTGTTGTAACAATTTGAAAGTTGATACTGGTGAGGGAATTAAGAATCATGTCATATGCAATGGGATCATATAAGGTTATAATGAATGGTATTGGCATGGAGAGAAATTGAATTATGGATCAGAAAATGTCGATACTAATAGTTGTGGCATAGAAGATATAGATAATGATGATAATGTTAATGATGAACCGATTCAAGATGATATTGTTGATGATATGCTACGTAGTTGTCGGGACAATGTCATTGATCCACCTTCTTTATTTGTAAACATTGTTCATGATGCTGAAAAACCATTATATAAGGGTTGTACTAAGTTCACGAGGTTGAGTGCTGTGATGCGATTATATACTCTTAAAGCTCAAAACCGTTGGAGTGATAAGAGTTTCACTTCACTGTTGTCTTTGTTAAAGGAAATTCTTCCTGAAGGCAACGAGCTTCCAATTTCAACATATCAAGCAAAGAAAATAATGTGCCCAATGGGAATGGAGGCTAAGAAGATTCATGCATGTCCAAATGATTGTGTGTTATTTCAGAAGGACTATAGTAATTTGATAAATTGTCCAAAATGTGGTGCGTCAAGGTATAAGACTACAAATTTAGCTAAGGCTAAAAATGGCTCTCCTGTGAAGGTGATATGGTATCTACCAATAATACCACGATTTCAACGTTTATTTGCTAATACAGAAGATGCGCAAAATTTGTCTTGGCATGGGGAGTTAAAGTTCAATGATGATGGCTTCCTACAACATGCATCTGATTCACCACAATGGAAGAAAATTGATTTATTATACCCTCAATTTGGTAAAGAACCAAGAAACCTAAGACTTGGGATCTGTACATATGGAATGAATCCCTATGGTACATTAAGAAGCCAACATAGCACGTGGCCTGTTATGATTGTTATATACAATCTTCCTCCTTGGTTGTGTATGAAAAATATGTATGTGATGTTGTCAATATTGATATCAGGGCCCAAGCAACCTGGAAATGATATTGATGTTTACCTTCAACCTCTAATTGATGACCTAATGAAACTATGGGAAGAAGGTATTATGACATATGATTCTTCACGTAAAGAGATCTTTAGTTTGCGTGCTATGTTATTTTGCACGATTAATGACTTTCCAGCTTATGGAAATTTGTCTGGATGTAGCATAAAAGGATACAAAGCATGTCCTATTTGCGAGGAAAATACTGATTCGATCAGATTGAAACATGGTGGTAAAATCGTATATCTTGGTCATCAGAGATTTCTCCCACCAGTGCATCCTTATCAAAGGCAACACAAAACCTTTAATGGGTCAACTGAGGAACGAAGTGCTCCTAAATCTATACCAGGAAATGTTGTATATGATAGGGTGAAACATATTGTTAATGAATTTGGAAAGAGTTCAAGTAGTCATACACTCACATGTAACAAATCTCTATACAAGAAGAGGTTAATATTCTGGGATCTTCCTTATTGGAGATCTTTGGCAATTAGACACTGCATTGACGTCATGCATGTTGAAAAAAATATTTGTGATAGCATCATCGGTACGCTATTGAACATACCAGGAAAGACTAAAGATGGCATCAAATCTAGAAAAGATTTAGAATTAATGGGTATTAGAAAAGAATTATCAGTGGAGATCAGGGGTCACCGCACATATTTACCACCGGCTTGTTACACTTTGTCAAAGAAAAAGACTTTCTGTGAGTGCTTGTATAATATTAAGGTTCCACAAGGATACTCTTCTAATATTCATAGATTGGTATCAATGAAGGATCTGAAACTGATAGGTCTCAAATCTCACGATTGTCACACCTTAATGCAACAAATTTTACATGTGGCTATTCGATCTATATTGCCGAAGCATGTAAGGTTTGCAATTACAAGACTCTATTTCTTCTTTAATGAAATATGCAACAAAGTGATACATCCTGATACTCTCGATAAATTACAGAAAGATGTAATTGTTACCATGTGTCAGCTTGAAATGTACTTTCCTCCTTCATTTTTTGATATCATGGTTCATCTTGTAGTACATATTACAAGGGAGGTGAAGATGTTGGGTCCAATTTTCTTACACTGGATGTATCCATTTGAATGGTACATGAGTGTTTTTAATGGTGATGTTCGAAATCGTTATCGTCCTGAAGGGAGTATTGTTGAGGGTTACGTGGCTAGGGAGGTGATGGACTTTTGTAATGATTTTTTGAATAGCAATGAAACTTGTAGCGATCAAAAAAATTCCCATCACGCTGGATCTTATTGTGGCAAAGGAACTCTGGGAGGACGAGTGAAAGGAATCAGTCGTGTATTCTATATCATGGAAGACCAAGAAAAACAAGTATTCTATATTGATGACCCGGCAAATAAAAATTGGTCTGTCGTTCTTAATGGAAAAAGACAGTTTACTGTAGATCCTATAAATGAAGAAGAATACTACGAAAAGTATGATTATTCCAGTCCATTCTCAGTTGGTTTGCCAAGTGTAAATGTTGAAGATAACATCGATGAATATTATAAACGTCAAGACCATGCTGAAGGAATTTTCCTTGACTAACAACTCAACCAATACTAAAGGCATGTATTCTTTGAATTATTTATTTTATTATCATGTATACCTTATCACTTGTGCTTTTATTATCACTTTTCTTTTATCATGTATACTTGCAGGTTCTAAAATGGCGAGTGAAGATGAACATTCTGAGCATGAGCACCATGAGGATGGTAGTGGTGATTCTAAGAAAAGTAGAGGTCCTACATTGATGCGTAGGCTGTAGGAGCTCAAGGCTAAAGGGGATAAATTGCCAGTCCAGTTTGATATGATAGGAGCACCTGTTGGGGAACATGCTAGTGCTTTCAAGCATTACGTAGGGGCGACCCCACGCAGTAAGGTGGCAATAGATATAGAAAATTGGCATGATGTTCCTAATGCCAAAAAAGACCTCATATGGAAAGATATATCTGTGAGTGGAAGTGATATTATTTTAATATGTTTTTTGTCTATTGATTCTAATTCAGTTTGCTTGGAATTAATTCCTTTTGAAAACAACATTATTAATTGCTTCTTTTGTATGTATAGGGTGTTTTTCATCTAAATGAAAAATATCACAAGAAAAGAGTGCTACAACGTTGTGGTGTACGATGGAGGGGTTTTAAGACATATCTTGTAAGGGAATTTATAAATAATCCTAAACAAAAGAAGAAAGCTATAGATGTATATATTTTTATAGATCATGAGGTGTGGGAAAGATTTGTTGCAGCTAGGAGATCGGAAGAGTTTCAGGTAATAAAGATTGTGATGTATTGTATGAATATTTAATTTTATACAATTAAGGAGGTGAATCTTTTTATACATGTTTGCCAAGTCTAAATTGCAATACCTCATTTTAAATGACCAGGCTATTCACCAGGCTCAAAAGGAAAGACGGGCTAAAAATGTGCATGACCATCGCTTGGGGCCCGGTGGTTATGCCTTCCGCCGCCAACTACAAGAGAAGCAATCCTCTTCTGGAGAAGAATCTAGTACAACTCAAGTTGAGAGACCACCCCGACACATGACATGGATTGATGCTAGAAAGAATCGAGCAGGTGAAATTGTCAACCCTGCAACTAAGGAGGTGGCACAAAAGATGGTAGGTTTATCCCAACTAAGTATTTATATCTAATTGATATTGAGATTTAATATTTTTATTAACTATGAATAGATTGATCTCCACAAGCAAAGGAAGGAAGGAAAGTTCATCCCAACTGGCTACATGGATGAACTAGCAGTTGCTCTTGGTACGAAGGAGCATCCTGGTCGTGTTAGGGGATTAGGAGCTGGCATAGGATTCAAGTCTTATTTTGGCCCTTTGCAATCTAAAAGAGGTCGTGTAGGAGGTCTTACACAAGTGGATCTTGAAGCATTAGTAGTGCAGAAAGTAAAAGAAATAATGTCTTCATTTCAGCCTACTCAACCTTCTCAACCTATTCATACTGCGCGTCTCTCAAGTGATGAGGTACAAGCCCATACTCCAGTTGTAGAAGGTCATGGGAGCACTCCCGATGACCCACCACAACAATCTGCAGTAAGTTTTTATTCTATATGTTGTGTTATTAGTATGATAAATATATGATAATATATATAGTTGTAACATGTATCTGTTCTACTGTTTCTTATATAACTTATATTATTTCAATCTAGGTTGGTATGAACTGTAAACTTGCATTGGAGGTTCTAGAATATAATGTTGTGGCAGCGGGTAAGGTGTACAACCTTGGTGGTACATTGCATTGCCAACAAATTACTGATGACATTTGCCGTGTGTCCATCCATCTTGTGTATGACGGAATGGGGGACAAACCACTACCCATACCTAATCTTGAATATAGTACAGTTGAAGAATCTGAGGGTGCTATGGTGGGTTGGCCTAGACACTTGGTTATCAATGACAAGGTATGCCTTATTTCTACCATATTTTTCATATTTGACTACATATATGAACTCGTGTAATATAAGTATGTTATTTAATTAACAGGTTTGTAAACCAAAAAGTAAAAATTCTACTAGTCGTCCTCCTATGCCCAAGCCATCTTTCATTCCTGAAGCTACATTCGACGAATTGGGAAGCAAATGTAAATGTTTGTGTCGATACTTAGCCAACCAAAGCTCATGATTACAAATGTTGGTCAATTTAACAGAAGATGCAGTTGGGAGGGATTTTGAGAATTTAATTTTTCTTGATGATATTATAGAGTTGTTCCAGTATGATTGGCTAAATACTTCGGTAATAGAAGTATGGATAAGGTAATGATCTATCAATATATATATCAAATTCTAATACACATTTTTAGCTTAGTTCTATATATGGAAATAATTACAAATGTTTTACAGCCATTTATATACTGAGATCACAAACTTTGATATAAAGAATGTTGGATTCTTAGTTCCTTCAATCACTAGTCAAGTGGAGATAAATTTTGAGGATGTGAATGAGTACTTCTCTACTGCATTCAAATATTTTTCTAGTGAAGGGAAGGAAATTATCCTAATTCCTTTTAACGTGCGGTAAGTATTATTATTCAATATAATTTTAATAATGAATAAAATTATTTATTTTAATGTTTGGTTTATTCTTACTCAGAGGTAGACATTGGGAATTAGTGGTGATTTCCCCTAAATTGATGAGTCTTTATTATCTTGACCCAATGGGTAAAACAACAAGGAGTCACAAACTGAAATTGCCAGCTATGGAGTAAGTATAAATTTAGTCAATGCTTCAACATGATATTTCTATTTAGAATTTCTATTTTACCAACTATTATTTAATTGATAGGGGTATAAAGGATTTTTGCGATGCTGGAGGACAAATACCAACAAAATTAAAGACATTGACTTTGAAAAATGTCAAGGTAGCTACTTTGACAACTGCTTAGTCTTATATGTATTAATTTTCAATTCTAATATGTCAACTCTTATAGTGTTATCTCAACTGCTGTTTATAGTAGTTTACTAACATTAAGTATAATTCATTATTTGTAGTGTCCTATGCAAAATAATGACTGGGCTTGTGGCTACTATGTAATGAAATATATGCAAGCTATTGTTAAACAAGTATCACATGACATTCAGACTATAAGTCAGGTAATAAAGAATAACATCATAAATTTACAAGTGATTGTAGTCATTTTATAAAATATTAGCATGTGCATTTTCTGTTACAGATCTTTACAACTCAGCTTTACACCCTTGTGGACTTGAATGAATTCCGAGAAGAGTGGTCAGATTCTTTTCTAAATGAAGTCAATATAGCATTGGATTAAATATGTCAGCTCCATTTATGTATGTGGCCCTTTCATATTTACTTTTGTATCTGATTAATATCATCTCAGACGTGCAATCTATCATTTTGTAAAATTTTATGTGATTATGAATCATTTTTGTCATCAATGTGTGGTTTTGAATGGTGATGGTTGAGCATCAATGCTCCCCTCTCCCAGAATATATGAATCTTCTTGTTCTTCTGTTCTATTTCATTTTCTGCAGAAATTTTAAAAAAAAAATCGTAACTTCTTGCGTCGGTTTTTTAAATAACCGACCCTAAAGATTGAATGACCACTTCAGTGTGATCCTCGGTCGAGAACATTTTTGACCGAAAATATTTCGGTCGACAATTTTCTCGACCGAGAGAGTTTTACAGGGTCGGTTTTTTTGGAATAACCGACCCTAAAGATTGATAAAAGACTTCAGAGTAATCCTTGGTTGAGAAATTGTCGAACGAAATATTTTTCGGTCAAATATGTTCTCGACCGAGGATCACACTGAAGTGGTCATTCAATCTTTAGGGTCGGTTATTCCAAAAAAACCGACCCTGTAAAACTTCTCGGTCGAGAAAATTGTCGACCGAAAATATTTCGGTTGAAAATTTTCTCGACCGAGGATCACACTGAAGTGGTCATTCAATTTTTAGGGTCGGTTATTCCAAAAAAACTGACCCTGTAAATGATATCGGTCGAGAAAATTGTCAACCGAGTTCGTTACAGGGTCGGTTTTTTTGGAATAACGGACGCTATAGAGCAAATTCTATAGAGCAAATTCTCGCCTGGGTCGGTGTTTTGCTTCGGTGTTTACTCTGTAAGGTCGGTTTTATTTGGTCAAATAAACCGACGCTATAGAGCAAACTCTATAGTGACGGCCACTTAGGCATCGGTTATAAAGTGACGCAGCAGGCTTAAAAAAACCGATGCTACAGACAATTCCTGTACTAGTGTAGTTATGTTGTAGGTAACATATTTACTACAACAAGTCTATTTGTGCGTTTAATACAATACACGCTATATACAACGGGTAAAATCTGTTATATACATTATATACGTGCTACACTATTGTAATAGACTATTATATTACAAAATTTTCAAAACTATTTTAAATGATGCTAATTATACAACATGCTCTAACCTGTTGTAATAGTTACATATGCTAACTTTTTGTAGTATATCATAATAAAAAAACATACTCTAACCCATTGTGACATACCATAATCACACAATGGGCATGGACCAGTTGTAATAGTTACATGTTGTAATAGAACACAATCCTACAATATGTTTTAACCTATTGTTATGTACTAAGATCACACGACAGACTCTAACATACTGTAATATATTATAATTACACAACAGACTCAACCTATTGTATAAGCGCATGGGCCATTATTTAAGAAATCCACTACAACAAGTCTACCGTTCAACAACATTTTTCACTAAAAATTTTAGAGATAACTTCGTAAATATATAACCTACGTCAATAAAATCTCCAGAACTCTCACACTCCAATTCACGCTACTATATAGTTGCGTGGAAGATAGGTAATGTGCACAAATCATATCATCTTTTCAATCATGTTTGGTTGCATATCTATGTTGCTTTGACTCAATTATCACTCTCATTCATGCTAGATTCTATATTTTTAGCTATTCTTACTTATCTCATGGTTTGGATTGTAGGTACTACATTTTGTAATGAAATGATGTGAAATATATCATATTATCACTCATTGGATTACTCCTAAAGTATCTACATGTTTTGGGGTTTGAAACTATGCAAATACCACTTTTTACGGCATGTAAATCAGACCTACATGCTAAACGTTATGAGCAGAATATACAAAACCCAGAACAACCATTGACACGCCGTGTCTTAAAAAGACACACCGTGCACCTGGGAGCGTCGAGCAGACTGAAAGTTTCTGGAAAGTTGCATGATGTGTATTAATTCAGCACACGTCGTGCACCTGAGAGCGTCAAGCAGACTGAAAGTTTTTGAAAAGTTGCACGACGTGCATTAATTCAGCACACGCCATGCAAAGTGCATTCTAGAGCAACTGACGAAGGATTTACACGCCATGCACCAGGAATGCACGTCATGTGCCTATCAGTTTCAACAATTTTCAAATACGACTCCTTTCATTTTAAAAGATGAAACCACTCTATGGAGCAGTTATCACTTGTCATAATTCGAAGGTCTTTAATCCCAGATCAGGTCTAGAGAAATTAAGGGAGGGTGATTTTGGGTGGAAGAAGGTGGTTTCTTGCCAAAGAACCCCCATTCTTCTTCTCTTCTTCTCCATTTTCTTCTCCGGAGGTGTTGTAGAGATCCTTCACTCCACAAATCTTCTTAAGAGGGAAGTTTGTTCGGTTTGGAATAGTTGTAGGAGTGAGATTTCATCGTCAAGTCAGAATTCTACCTTTCTTGGGTTACACCTTGGGATTACTTAACTTTTCCTTCTCTAAATCATGTTGAATTCTTAAAATTCTACACATTTCCTACTGTACACATTCATGGACGAGTAGTTTCCTTTTCTTGGACATGGGAGAGTAGCTCCCATGTCATAGCATGTAAGGAACATGATAATTTCTTACTAAATGCCAAGTTGCTTGTTTTTTCACCTTGTGAGCACCGATTTCTTGCTTCTTGCATGTATGGCTGGCCACTTTATGTGCATGTTTTATGCTTTCTTGCTTGATCTGAGAAGATAATTAGGAGAGTAAGGAGGTACTCTCTTGGCAACCCCTTCTTTACCACGAGAGTGAAAATTATGGAGTTGAGGAGTAGGATTGTGATCCAAAATGAAATTCATACATGAGAATGTTGTATTGAGTTAGGATCATTGTACTTGCACCGAGAGGTGAAGTGTGACATACAACTCTCCTTTAAAACAAGTTCTTAGTATGTTTAAATTTCATGCTCCTGATTTATGCTATGATATGTTGGTGAAATCCTAGGTCCAAGATCCTTCCATATCTGAATCTTAACCTTTCTTACGTGATAATTTATTGTTTTATTTTAAATATATAATTTAGTTGTTCTAATCCAATCATCTTGTGTTCAACGATCTAGATTATTGAAAATCATAACTCTTGTGCCTAACTAACCAACGCTCCTTATGTTCGACCTCGATTACAACTACTCTTGTATACTTATGGGATATAGCTAGTTGAGTAAAAGATCATTCTTATGATTGAAACTCGTTAGTGTAAACAACCAACAAGTTTTTGGTGCCATTGTTGGGGAGCATCGATATTCCTATTAGAGTAAGAGTTGTTGATAAGTAAATGAGACTAGATCACAACCTTCATACCTACCATCATATCAATAAATCATAATTTACCATGATCATCATAATTTTTTGTATCGTCCAGGTTTGTTTTTGTATCTCACTCACCTTGTTTATCTACAGGAGCATATGGTGTGTTCATAAAAAGATCCTTGAACCATGCATATCTCTACATTCAGAAAATGAACACATTGTTTGCAGCCCTCACGGAGAAAGGAGTGAAACCCAAACATGTATGGAAGAATCACAACCCACACAACCATCATCCATGCCACCATCATCCAAATGGCATTCACCCATGCATCCTTCATCCACATCACCATCATTCACACCTAATTCACCACCAACACCCATACCACATTCTTCCACACCCTCATATCCACCACCTTCATCCATAGCACATATACCACCACCATCTATACCACATCCACCTAATCCTCCAGATTCACATGAAGAACTAGTCAAGGAGGATGACATTCCTCTGAAGGACTACTTTGGTATAGCTGCAATGCACATGAGTGGACCTATTAATATTTCAAAATTTGAGGCAGAGGAGTTTTCTATCAGCCCAACCATCATACAATTGCTACAACTGAATGCATTTGGACGAACACCAATGGAGGATCCAAACCTCCACATTGCTGAATTTTTGCAGTTGCTAAGCACCATAAAGATATATGGTGTTCCTACTAATGGGATACGCCTAATCCTTTTTCCATTCTCTCTTAGATATAGAGCCAAGGCATGGCTCTATACTCTGCCAAAGAAATCAATCGTCATTTGGGAGGAGCTTCTAACGGTCTTTTTGGTAAGATATTTTCCACCTAGAAAAACTTTACAACTGAGAATTCAACTCATCAATTATTCTCAAAGGGATGGAGAGACCTTGTATGATACATGGGATAGGTTCAAAGATCTTCAACATCTTTGTCCACATCACAGTCTAAGCTTCTATTGCAATATTTCTATAATGGTTAATACTACAATACAAGGATGACTATTGATGCAGCTGCAAATGGAGCTCTAATGAACAAATTTTATGGAGAAGCCTATGCTATTATTGAAGATATGGCAGCAAATAATTGCCAATGGAGTCTGGCTACAAGCTACCACCCATCCTTTTCACATAATACTTTCGGAATGCAAGTGGAAGATCACACGGTTGGTGGTATAGACTTGATTGCAGCAAGGCTAGACATTTTGTCACAAAGGTTTGAGAATCTAAGCACACAACTAATTCAAACAGACAACAATATTTGTGATGCATGTGGGTTGCTTGGACACTCATCTTATACATGTTATGCCTCTTCTATTTATTCTCCAATGGATTGCACTCCACTGGGATTCTACAGCAACGTGAACCTAAATTTTATTCAGCCACAACAACCGCAAGTAACTCCTAGATTAGAGTTTATGCTTGCAACATTTATTTCAACTCAAATGCAACAAAATGAGGAGTTCCAACAACAAATACAATCACTGAAGGGTGCCATTTCCCAACTCTCTTCTAAGGTGGATGATATTGCCACTTATACACACATCTTGGAGAAACAAATTGCCCAACAAGCTTTTTTCAGCAAAGAAGCATTTCCACCTTTCTTGCCTAGTCCACCGGAGATGAATCCTACATATTTCAGGCTGGTGACATTGAAGAATGGTGTTGTCATAGAAGTATATCCTTCAAGGTATGATGATGTTGATACCTATGAGGATTATGAAGTTGCAAATCAAGGGGATAAAGCTACAACACATGATCTACTTTTAGATTCTTTAAGCAAGCCACATGTCCTTCCTCCTCACACTCTAGATGACACATTGCTTTATAATGAGAATACTCTTCCCAACTCATATTTTGATGATGCTTCACAGGAGAATGAAAAGACAAATACTATTGGCATATAAAAGATTATTCTTGCTGTAGCTGATAGGTGCTTTCGCTTTCCCAAATCAAGGACATATTTGCAAGGAGGCATCAATCTTTAGCACAATAATTTCTAGCCTCAAATCAAAGCAATGGCCCTCCATCTTCACCATTCGCCATGACAGGTACGGTTACAATCCTCTTGAGTTTGTTATATGCAGTGAGGACACTGCAAATTTCAAGCTTATGGGGAGAGTAACCGACTGGTAGTGTAGTTTTATTTCCCTTTTATCATCTTTTTCTTAGTTTTTGTTTTCAGTTCTGCTCTTCTGGTGGCAAATCTAGAATGATATGAGGTTTATCTTTTATATGTGGATAGAACTCCTATGCTTAACTAATTGTCCTCTTTTGATGAGAAATATCATTTAGAGAAATTATAAAAGGCATGCATTAATCAAATGAAACCTTTTGGCCATCAACATGTGCTTAACTCTGGTTTATGCTTCTAGCCTGAACATTGATCTTTCACATCTTTGATTCCTTAAAACATGTAACAGTTTCAATTTTTCTGAGTAAATCAACTTTACAACATCATTTGGAATACGGGATACCCTTGCCAAGCTCTTAGTGCATTTTCAACCACTCTTTCAATGAAATTTTTTTCAAAACAAATGAATGAAATCTAGCTAATGTTGCAATTTAGATGACTCTCCTATGTTTTGGAAAATTTTTAAAATTCCTTTTGGCTTATCTCATCTTTATACCCCATAAAAGATGGCTAAACCGCCCACATATCATGCTAGCCTAGTGTAAGTCTGATCTGGCCACGATGGTTAGGTGGTATGTCTTAAAAGAGGGTAAAATACTCCAATTGGCACTCCATGTGTGCATAAGCCTACATTAGCAGCCGA
The DNA here is from genome assembly GCA_963693085.1 of Alisma plantago-aquatica. Lineage (NCBI taxonomy): Eukaryota > Viridiplantae > Streptophyta > Magnoliopsida > Alismatales > Alismataceae > Alisma > Alisma plantago-aquatica. Next base: position 429,750,407 of record OY856414.1, read on the forward strand.
GTGTCAGAACACATAATCCATTGTCACATCATTTTTGGGAAAGAAGTATAGTATAACTAAAATTGTCAATTTTAACTAAGATTTCATCATTTGTATCATTAATAGTTGAGAGTTTGAGTAGCACATTCGCTAATTGCTTGGCTTGGTAATCCAAATTCTACTTAGTTTTGTTTAATTGATTGATTCATTTAATTGTTACCACCCCTGCTGAACTAAAAATCTATTTCTTGGGTGTTTAAGTTGAATTGATGGCTATGAGTATAAACATGTTGATCATGGTTGGCTTGGTCTTATACACATCTTTCTTTTCATTTGATCTATGCATCAACTTGACAATTCTTCATTTGTGTTTATATACTCTTTTTGATTGAGGACAAGCAATGGTTTAACCTTAGGGGGATTTGATGTGCACAAATAATATCATCTTTTGGATCATGTTTGGTTGTATATCCATGTTGTTTTTACTTAATTATCACTCTCATTCATGCTAGATTCAATATTTTTAGCTATTCTTACTTGTCTCATGGTTTAGATTGTTGATACTACATTTTATAATTAAATGATGAGAAATAAATCATATTATCACTTATTGGATCACTCCTCAAGTATCCACATATTTTTGGGGTTCGAAAATACACAAATACCACTTCTTACAGCATGTAAATTGGACCTACACGCTAAAAGTTATGAGGAGAATACACAATAGCCCAGAACAGCCATTGACACGCAGTGTCTTAAAAAGACACGTTGTGCATCTGGGAGCGTCGAGCTGACTGCAAGTTTCTGGAAAGTTGCACGGCATGCATTAATTCAGCACACATCGTGCACCTGGGAGTGTTGAACAGACTGAAAGTTTCTGGAAAGTTGCACGGCGTGCATTAATTTAACACACGTCATGCAAAGTGCATTCTGGAGTAACTGACGAAGGATTTACATGCAGTGCACCGGGAATGCACGCCATGCGCCTGTCAGATTTAGCAATTTTCAAATACGACTCATTTAATTTTAAAATATGAAACCACTCTCTGGAGCAGTTATCACTTATCATAATTCAAAGGTCTTTCATCCCAAAGCAGATTCAGAGTAAGGGAGGGCGATTTTGGGTGGAAGAAGGTAGTTTCTTGCCAAAGAACCCCCATTCTTCTTCTCTTCTGCTCTATTTTCTTCTCTGGAGATACAGTAGAGCTTCTTCACTCCACAAAGCTTCTCATGAGGGAAGTTTGTCCGGTTTGGAGAAGTTGTAGGGGTGGGATTTCGTCCTCAAGTCAGAATTCTACCTTTCTTGGGTTACACTTTGGGATTACTTAGCTTTTCATTCTATAAATCATGTTGAATTCTAAAAATTCTACACATTTCCTACTGTACACATTCATGGACGAGTAGTTTCCTTTTCTTAGACATGGAAGAGTAGCTCCCATGTCGTAGCATGTAAGGAACATGATAATTTCATACTAAATGCTAAGTTTCTTGTTTTTCCACCTTGTGAGCACTAGTTTCTTGCTTTTTGCATGTATGGATGGCCACTTTATGTGTATGTTTTATGCTTTTTTGCTTGATCTGAGAAGATAAGTAGGAGAGTAAGGAGGTACTCTCTTGGCAACTCCTTCTTTACTACGAGAGTGGAAATTATGGAGTTGAGTAGTAGGATTGTGATCCAAAACAAAATTCATACATGAGAATGTTGTATTGAGTTAGGATCATTGTACTTGCACCAAGAGGTGAAGTGTAACATACAACTCTCCTTTAAAACAAGTGGTTAGTATGTTTAAATTTCATGCTCTTGTTTTATGCTATGATATGTTGGTGAAATCCTAGGTCCAAGATCCTTCCATATCTAAATCTTAACCTTTCTTAAGTGATAATTTACTATTTTATTTTAAATCTATAATTTCATTGTTTTAATTCAATCATCTTGTGTTTAATGATCTAGATTATTGAAAATCAGAACTCTTGCACCTAATTAATCAACTCTCCTTGTGTTCGACCTCGACTACAAATACTCTCGTATACTTGCGGGATATAGCTAGTTGAGTAAAAGATCATTCTTATGATTGAAACTCGTTAGTGTAAACAACCAACAATAGGCCTCCTAATTTTTGTTATATATAAAACTATTTTCCCCTCCAATCCCATAATTTCTTGTAATCATTCTCCATAATGTCTTGGTCTAATTTTTTATGGGAAACACCTCACACAAGTATATACTCTATTTATAAAATTTGAGAAAGATTAATGGAATTTTCTTTTAGCATAGATAACACAAATATTATCATCAAATTTTAGTATGGGTATAAACTATAATTATTTAAAGAAATAACAAGGAGACTCTTCAACAAGCATGTTCTATTTACTAACAATCATTTCAAATAGATACTCCATCGAAAAAATCTAAAAAAATTGTCTTGATCATAAATATTTTCCTAATAAATACAACATGACCAATTTTTTTCAATCATATTGCATGTGACTAGACATCTTTCCTGTTGTGGACAACAAAACAAGGCCCTCATCATATTTGGATGAAAAACTAGATATAGACAAGATTTTGTGTGGATATCATTTTTAATTCCTATGGCATCCAATCTAGGAAAAATATCAGCTTTTGAGAATTTATGTGGAATACTTTTTGCATAAATTGCATTCCCTTCTCTAAAAGCTTTAACAACATTGTTTGTCACATCTTTTATGGTTATAATCTCCTCATCATCCATCATATTTCTTTTCTTATACTTCATAGATGATGATTTCATTGTAAATTGTGGTGTGTCATCATCACGTGATAAATTAGTAAAAGAAGAATCTATCATAACTTCATTTTGTGAAACCATAAAATCAATATTGTCAATACTATAAAATTGGTCTTCTTTAGCATTCCTTAGCTTATTTCTTTCCTTAGTGGTAAATGCTTCTGCTCTAGTGTCTCTATATTTAACTGAAAATTTTGTCATATTCTCATAATTATGAGTAGATTTTCAAAATATTTTGTTAGAATTAACTAATTTTTTGTTATTAAATTAATTTTCGAAGAGAAACAATCTTAGAACAAATCATTTATATAGATGGAAACAAAAGTTCAGATAGCAATCAAATTTTTCTGTAAGAAATTTACTTGAAAGGAGGTTCTTTACTTGGAGGGAATGAAATTCATTAAGAGAAAAATATTTCATTTATATAAACTTTAAAGTGAAATATATTCTTAGAAGGGAGATTTCTAATGTGAAAGATATAATTTTAGTTGGTAATGGGTACATTAACAAAATTTTAAATAGATATCAAACTTTTGACAAGAAATTTATTTGGTAGGAGGTTCTTTACTTGGAGAGAACAACATACATAGAGAGAAAATACTTATTTTAAATAAAAACATAATTAAAGTAAAATATATTCTTAGAAGGGAACTTTCTAATGAGAATAAAATAATTTTAGTTGGTATTGAGTACATTAACAAAAGTTTAGATATAAATCATACTTTTGGCAAGAATAGGAGGTTTTTTACTTGGAGGGAATGCCATCCATGGAGTGAAAATATTTTAATAAAAACATTTATTAAAGTGAAATACATTCTTAGGTGGAAGCTTTCTAATAAGGAGATAATTGTAGTTTGTAGTGGGTACATTAACAAAATAGAATAAAAACATTCATAGGAGAAAATTTTAGTTAGAGAAATAAGATATAAAAATAGTATTTAGAATATAATATTTTTAGTGGAAAACTAAAATTTGTTGGTGGGAAAATCTTAGAAGGAAATATGTTGCCTAGAGAAGGTAAATATATTGATTTTTTTCACATATGTCCATATACTAATGGAGACATATCCTTCTTGAAAGAACTTTTTTCACCATCATTTGCCATATTTTTCCATGCAGACAAAAGAAGACCAAAATTTCACCATGATTTCACCATGAAAAAATTCCCTATACATACTGCAAGTACGTATAGAGCTCGATTTCGACTTCTGGGACAAATAGATGGGAAAACAAATTATGTTTTCTATCGACTCTTTCTTTGGCTGTCAAGAAATGAGTTCTTATGTCTAGCAGAAATAAGTTTTGATCTTTATTGGTGGCAAACATCTGGTAGCATACGTACGTCTCACACATCCATCTAATCATCCTAACACAATTATCACCCGGCGATTAGGATTCTCGAGACAAGATGTGGCGTTTTCAATGTTGATATATTAAGTTGTGATTTTTCTTCTGTCATTGATCAAACCTATCACCATTCATATTTAACTCATTACAAAATGTGGACTTTTCATTGTGTAATATACTCATCACAAAATTTGTCGCTCTTTCTTTGGTTTGTGACCGGAAGGAAAATAAAGCAAATAAATCCATTGTTAGAAAACACATATATACTTTGACCTTTTGTTTTTTCCTTTGATCGCTATCATAATTTTTAAATGAAGCAAAGTATTAAATTACCAATTCTTTGGAATGTGCAAAGCCACTTTTTTCTTTTTTCTTTGATCAATCAAGGATGGATGTTTCTGTTGAAACAAAAAATTGTTAAAAGTTAATGACATCTAATACGTGTACATAAAGGCTCTTGTTTCTTTTTACCTACAACTCATAACAACAAACTATTTTCACGGACGGAAACTCCATCTAAAAGTTGACAAGTTTCTTAGAAATTATGCCATCCAACTGTAGTTTGATTACGCATAAGTAGAAGTTCATGGCTATTCAGATGTCTTTGATGCACTATAAAATAGGATATTGACAAACAAGTTAAACCAATCACCAAGTGGTCATGATGGGGTTGTCAATGGGTAAGGGTAAACCCGTTTACCCTTTACCCATACCCTGTAGGGGAAGGGTAAGAGTAAAGGATTTTCTTACCCTTTACCCGCCTACCCGCTACCCTCTAACCCGCTACCTTAGTGGGTAAGGGTAATGGTAAGCCATTACCCATACCCTCTAACCCGCTACCCACCAAATTTATGTATAATATATTGAATGTATGGTCATATGTTGTTTGAATCTATGTAATATTTAATTTTATTGGGTCATCATTTTAAATAATACATGATATTCTTTTCTACTTCTTATATAGTTAACTTGGTTGTGTATGCAACACAGTTTTGGAGGTGCAAGACACATGTATATATGTAGTCTATGTTCCATTAAATTATTTGTGATGTAAGGCAAACATGTATATAATAAAAAGATTTAATCTTTAATGTATCATTTAATACATATGTGAGGTAGTGTTATCTATTTTATTTGTACTTTATTTTTTTGGATGCTACAACATTTTAGAGGGTATAAGATATGCATATTTCTAAGAATAACTCTCTATGACATATTGTCCTTTAATATCTTTTTAACATAGAAGCCTTAATCTACTAGGAATAATTTATTTTTTCACACACCAATGTTAGGGTACTACCATTTGTACATGCATTCAATACAACAATTGTAGAATATTATTAGAAATATTTTGGATATTTAAAATCCATTATGGAACATCTTGATATTTCACTCAAATAAATGAATGTACTGGCTAGACCACTATTATTAATATTACCACAAATTTGAAGATGACATATAAATTCCCCACTTAACCCTTACCCTCCCCATTTACCCTGTGGGTAAGAGGGTAAGGGTAAGGGGAGGGTAAGGATATTGGTGGAGTGGGGAATTACCCATACCCTTACCCGCCAGACTTGGTGGGTAAGGGTAAGGGTAAGACCTTACCCTCCCCATACCCTCCCCATTGACAGCCCTAGTCATGATGCAAATGTTGATCCTTTAAAAGTATTTTAATGTGATATAATTATAATTTTTATAAAAATATTATGGTTCAAATCACATCACAATATTTTAATTTTACATTGTATGTATAAACTATTGTAATGATATCTACATTTTATGTGTTTGTAAATATAACTTTTAGTTCATCATTGTTTAATAAAATTTACAACATTAATTTTTGGTACATTCTTCACGTACAATTCTAGTTAATTATCATTTTTCATAACATATTATTTAAACATAAAGAATACAAACATGTTAGATAGATTTTATCTTTTATCACATGGTGCAACATGATTACTTTTCGGTAGTGTTCATATATCTTTATTGTATTGACCATAGTGATAATGGTAGTTGTAGTGTAAAATATTTTCTCAAGTTTTTCAAGGCATGGACACCTACATTCATTGGCATGTAGAATTTATCAAATTACATATGAAGGTACATGTGAAAATATGGCCATATTTTTTGATATTTCTTGAAATATATTATGTAATTAATAAATTATTTTTAACATGTTATGATCATATGTAAGAAATCCCAATCCTCCATATCTCAAGGAAAAGTGAGAGAATCAAGAAGCACAAAAATAAACTATTAAAAAACTATGCAAATGTGTGGTGAAGTCTCAAGCCCCGATATAGGACTGTCAAAAATTATCCGAACTGGTAAAACCGATTGTGTATGACCTAAAAAATAGCTTTGGGTTTCACTTGTGATGTAAGGGATGATTCTAAGTTTAATATTACATGTCCAAATTTAAAATGGTTCGGTTTCAGGTTCAGAAACTGGACAAAATCACGTTCTAAATGCTTACTTATATACCTATATTAATGGAATGAGAGCTAATATTTGGAAGCGATACACGTGTTGTTTTGATATAATATATATGATGTTGCAACATTATTTTAGTCATGTGATGTGATAGATGTGTTGTTTTTGATAGTATTGTGGTATTCCTATTGTGTTAGAATTTACTTAAGTGTTAGGTAACACCAATGATGGATTTTATTATAAAAATGTTGTTATGATGTTGTATATGTGTTATCTGAGTATGGTATAATCATATCGATTGGTTTGATGAGCTATATCTTGATGTGAATATGTGTTGTTTTGGTATGCTTTATGTGTTACAACAATTTTTGTGTGATGTGTTATTTGAGTATGCGATATGTGATGTTGCATCTGTTTTGAAATTTTCTTATGTTTAGGTGAATATTCTATTAATGGTATTATTTTTTATAATAAAAACCAAGGAAAAATAATATTACAATTGGTTGATATTATATGCTCATTGACATCTTTGGTTATTTGTTTTAAGGTAATTCTGTCTACAAATTATTTTTTCTAGAAAATTCATCTTCAAATGCGGGTTTGGGTTTGGTTCTGGATTCAAATTTGTCTATCCGTGTCCAGGTTGAGAGGTATGAGCAAAATTTGGGTCCAGGTTTGGGTTTAGATTTGAGAGTCAAGCAATCCAGACAAGCTTTTTTGACCCAAACCGACTCAAACCCAATTTTTTGACACTCCTACCCTAATATGCCAAGTCCACTCCTTCAAAAAAAAGTATGCAAAAAGTCTCCATTGAAACTGAAATTGATGATGCTATATGTGGAAGATGATGAGATTAATATCGTTTCTATTTAGATGCCTAAACATGTAGTAAGTTACACACAGGAGTTGTCTGTCACACCTAAAGTAGTCAAGATATGTCATGATAAAAATCAACTAGAATCCTCATATATATCAGTATACATCAAGTGTGTTTTAGTACAAGTGATTTTATTTAAAATTGTTACTGTCAGAAAATAAATATGTATTATTTTGTTGTAGGCATTTGTTCAACAAACAAACTTTAGGAGGAGCATGCAATATATTTCCATTTATATGTCCACATTTTATAGATCCAATGCAAACTGAAAATGAGGAGAATTAGTCTATATAGTAGATCAATTCATTAGAGGGAAGAAACATAATTTGCTAAGGTTTCTTTTTTCTTATAATGTGGGGTAGTCACTACACTTAACATTTTGTCGATTTCTATAGTTTGATTATTTTAATCTAAAATCTTTGCTGAAAATATTTTTTTAATTTAATTCTTTCTATACGTAAGGGACATTGGATACCTTGTGTCTTTGATCCTACTTGGGCTAGATGTTATTTACTATCTTGTTCTGTTGAGAGGAAATATATGCGGGAATGTTACAAATATTCTAAAATTGTAAGTTCTTTGTAGATTATTTTATAACCTAACATATTCTTTAAGACTACTATATACATTTATTGATGTATTGACTTGGTTTGAATTTTGAGTAGGACTCATAGCTTCTATCAAAGAGGGATATACAATATAGGAATAATTTGAAATGGGAAATTTCTAAGGTTTGATACGCTTCCATGCCTAGTCATGCTTTACCCTATGTATTTATATTCTCTTGAGCTATAATCTCTTATCTAATATTATATTGTGATTCAAAAATCCACTTCACTCGTATCCATCCAACTATGTCGTTATAGTTATTAGAAGACAATACTTTTAAAGAAAACAATCCTTCCCTTATATTATATTTACTTGCATTGTTTATATTTCAAAGATTTCTTCTATATGTAACCATTTTGACTTGTATCTAGCTTATTATTTATGTAGTATATTAGTTACTTTATTTTAAATATGTTATGTCACTTCATTTTGATATACATATTTCTATAAAAAAAATTCTAATTTTATTTCTACTTAACTAAAATTGGTTTTATACTATGTCCAAAGCAACCAAAAGAAGTAGAAATTGCAGTTATTATGTGATGAAGATCATTAGAACGTAGTTGAGATAATAAATAGAAATTTTTACAAATATTTAAGCTACTTATTATTTTCTTTTAGTTGTTCAAACTTCTAAATACATTAGAAAATCTACAATATGTTGATATATTTGACATATGAGTGTAGTAATATTCAAAGTATATTGGTTATTGCTTCAACCAAGAAGTGATCGATTAGGTCCAAAATGAATGGATGATGTGTTTTCTTGAGAATACACAAAATTGTCTGACATGCGCAAGTGAATTTTGTTCTTCAACATAAGAAAATGTGTGAAACTTTTGTAGTTTTTTTTAATTTGACTCTAAGTGTGTACTGACTAGTTTATGTAGCTACAAAGCACTTTTTATATTATTCAATCTTTGTAAGGATTATTTATTATTTATAAAATTTTGTTTCAAGATTTTTGAAAGGTTTGGTGCAGATTATTTCCCTTTATGTGCTTCTTTATAAAATTTTACAAAGAATAATTTCATATTTATTATAAATATCCAAAATATAGTTAATTGGGCAATTAACTTAGTTCGATAGGAGTGGAAAAATCTAATCAAATATACCTATTAATGATATGTTGTAAAAGGTATGGTATTACAACAAACAATACATGTTGTGTAAACCACCCATATTAGAACTGATGTATCTTGAAAACACATTGGGTGTATATGGTGAAAGACAACATGATTCAATGGTTGTACACACACACACACACACACACACACACACACATATATATATATATATATATATATATATATATATATATATATATACATACATATATATATATATGGCTAATAGAATTGTGTACCTGAGTACATGTAGGTTACATGTACCCATCATCATTAATGATGATTGTAAAATCCTAATGAACAATCTAACCTTACAGATGTGATGTATACCTCTTAGATAAGATGTGTATAAAAAAGCAACACAATCTGATATTTACAGATCATTCAATGAAAGAAAATGCATATTTTCTAATGAACGGTAAGTTGTAGAAATTACAAACATCGTTGGATGATATATTACTATATCTCATGATCTATATGAGATATGATTATGATTTTTCAAACACATCTTATCTATACAATCATGAATCAATCCATACAGTTGGATTTTATGAACATACTCCAGATGTGCCATTTTAATGGCAGGTACACATAAGTTACATGTACCGGCCAGTACACACTTCCTAACCTCTCTCTCTCTCTCTATATATATATATATATATATATATATATATTACAACAGGCACACCACATGTAAGAAACACCCCTATTACAATGATAATTGGTTTGGTTAAAGACAAAATGACTCAAGTGTTGTGTAAACATATATATATATATATATATATATATATATATATATATATATATATTACAACATACACACCACATGTTGTAAAAACACCCCTATTACAATGGATTTTCTCAGTAAAAGACAATATGCTTCAACTATTGTATAAGATAGGTAGATTACATCATGCACAACACATCTTGTATAAAGAATCCCCCATAAGACTATGCAATCTAATATAATAGTTGGCTCCTATCATAAAATTGAAATGAACTATTGTAAAAAGAACTTTATGTAGTAGTGTTCCTTCTTTATTAACAACATCCTCATCTTAATCCTTAAAATTATAGACTTCACTTTTTGATATGTATCTCTACTATCCAAGTGCATCAAGTTTAGGTAGGTCTTCTATATTAACTCTCTTGGAAAAACCTCTAGAACTGTGTTGGCTAGACACAATCTAAAGGATCGAGAACTAATTTTGCTACTATTCAAGATCCTAGTAGAGTACAAGCCCAATACAAGATATGCTATCAAGAAGAAGAATAGATGCATAATAAAACTTTTTCTCTTAACATTTCCTCTATAATTCTCAATTAGTTGGCTAGCCATCACCATTGAGAAAAAGAGAGCATATGCCAGTAGCTAAGATAGATTTAACACAAAGGATCTAGACATAAGTGCCTCTTCTCTTATGCACAAAAGTGGCTTTTGGGTAGCACCAAAGTGCCTATTACTTTTGCTCCGTAGAGCCTCAGGATAAGGATCTTCATAAGTTTTCTTTTATCATTATCTTTCTCTTCAAAACTCTTATTTTTTCTCTTAGATCTTGTTCTTAACTTTATCTTAATGTGCATGAGGTATGATACAATAAATATTGACAATAAACATGACATTGAATTCATTATAAATCCATTAGCTTTTAACAATTTAAATAATATGTAATGCATTCATAGAAATCTATATACATTGTACATACATACATAAAATAAAACAATACTTATGTTCAAAGTGTATGGACTACTAATCTGTCTCTTAGAGAAGATCCAAATTTCTCTTCTTAGTTTGAAGAAACCCTAATAATGTTTTGGGGGTAATGAACCATAACTACCATGTTAAATCAATTTACATTCATTAATAATTGATATTCAACCTAACTTCCTAGGGTTTCATGATTCATTGATTATTCAGGGAAAATTGTGATCAAAACAAGCTTCAAAACCATCTTTGGATTATTCCTTGTATTTTTATATTTCCATATAGTATGTATGGGTCTTTTTATGACAACATATTAATTAAATACAATTTTTTGAATATTGTGACCAATAGGAAAAATCCATTGAAAAATGATGACTCATATTATCCGTAAGTGGGGTCCTTGCCCAACTGGCCCAATCATGGTCGGCCACAAGGCCAGGCTCACTTAAGAAAAGCATATGACGATAATTCCAAATAGGTGCAATGTTTTTATGAATTTACCCATGCAAATGTGTCACATTAATGAACGCCATTCATGGACAGAATAGCAAAATATGACCTCGATTCATCATTCTCAAGTGCAAAGCACACAAAGAACTAGGGACAAAAATAAGAGAGATCCTACAACCCAAAACTTGATCTTATTCTCGTCAAGAAAAACTAAGGTCATGTGCACCCTCCCCATTATCGTTCGAACACAATGGGAACAAGAGAGAGCTGAGGGGTGATAGGAAGTTTGGACTCCTACTCCCACCATGGTTGCCAACTAGACACAATTGGGGAATAGGAAAGAGCAAACCGTAATACACACTAAAGTCACAAGTGGAAACAACGCACCTTGGCAGAAGTGAAAGTGACCGAAACATCATTACAGTGAGGTCGTAGGCATCAAACATATCTTAGGAGATAATGAAACATGTAAAAGGGGGATAAATTATGATACCTACTATTGGGTGAAAATAGGAGGAACAAAGGTATATTGAACCTTTGTGGTGCTATACCAAGATGATTTGAGGCTCCTCCAATGGCCATGTCATTCATTCAGTGTGTCACACACATTTGAATCTCTATAATGCAACCAACTATAGGGGGGTTCTGTGCGTGAGAGTTACTTGGGAATGCAGGATGTTCTAGGTAAAGGAGAACACTTTTAGAGGTGTGGTGATCATTTTTGGGGTGTTAAAATTATTGTTTTTAGGCGCATGGTAGCAAGTTGGGTGGTTATACTACTATAGAAATGGCTTATAATGTCACATTTACAGGTGTCAGTTGTATCCAAGCAACCGATGCCTAAACCCTACAATGTCAGTTAACTACACAAACCGACATCTATCTGTGAAGAGTGGCCAGACACGGGTATCACTTTTAATTTAGCATCAGTTCCTAAATAAGAAACAGACGCCTAAAATCGACCGCAAATCCGAATTTTCCAATAAAAAAAAATTACCTCCAAAATTTATCATACGACGTTGGTTGTTAACAAATCAACCGACGACTAAAGGTTTTTCGTGAGATAGAAATTTGGCACACTTTTATCGTTGGTTATCTTGCAATAACCGACGCCGATTTGTTTTCACGCGCTGTCCCTGCAAAATTTTTTACCCCCTTTAGCATCGGTTTTCTATGGTAACTGACGACTATGGTCATAATTCGAGAACATTTTTTTGTCGGCATATGTAGATAGATATCAGTTTTTCTAGTAGAAACGAACAACTATCATTGAGCATAGGTGTCCGTTTATTTGTGGTAGCCGACACCTATTGTTATAAGCTTCAGTTGTTTTTAATAACTGATGTCGATTGTTAACTTAATAACACCCACGTGAAGCAGACTCCTTCCCTTTCTCTGTTTCATTGCAATTGAAGCTTAGGTCTGGAGATTCTGCCTCCTGCTCCCTCCTCCTTGCATGTCGCCGCCCACCGCTCCCTGCTCACCACCACCATGCCACTCCTTCTCCTTGCTCACTGCCGCCGCCGCCCTTCTCCCTGCTCGCTGCCTCCGGCGCTATGCTCCAAGGCTCCCTACTTGCCGCCGCCCAAAATCCCAATTGTGACTTGCTCATCCTCATCCGCCTCCCTGCCCTCCGCCACCCAAGGTCATCCCCCACCCCCTTTCCTATGTGTGTGCTATTGCAGCTAGGAGTACCGTACAGTCTGGTCTCCATCTCCGTTTATTGTATCCAATGTCGATTTTTGTAGGGGTTCTTGTCTGACCCGACCCTAGTATTGGTGTCATTTCTATTGGATTAGTCCCTTAATACATTGCTAAGAGTGGATTTGATGTCTACCTGCATGGAGTTGTGATCTTGAATCAGGATATTTTTCCAGAGTATTTAAGACATGACTTTGTGCCTATAATTGGTTCCTCTAAGGGAGTGTTTATTTAAATTGAATATTGTATATGGAAAAAATATGATTGTCTAGTATTTTTTCAATGATAACTTCCATTATGGGTCTATCCAATACAACTTATTTTCAACAAATACATATATTGAGAATCCTAATCACCCTTCTTGCTTAATGATGAACTCTAATGAACTCATGTGACATGCTTGGAATGTAAATGATGAACTTTGCCCTAGATTGCCAATCATGCTTCTAAAGACATCAATAATCACCCTAACTTGAAGAACAGTAACTTTGTGTTCATACATGACACTCTTATCATCCCCTCATCTCCCTTATTGATAGTTTGTCTATATGAGTTTATATGCATGATTATGACCCCCTTATGGATAGGCATGGTCATACCTTAAGTCAATTGGGGAACCTTGGTCTTCTATTATATCAAACCCCTTTTATACTTGAAATTAGTAGTTTGTGATGTAATGGCCATGCCCAAAGCTAAAATGTGGGTCTTCTATTTCTAAAATGATTATGTGAACTCCTAAATCAGTAACATATATTATTATTTGTGCACCCAAATACCTTGTGAATCATGTATGCACCCTAAGGTGATTAAATGCCTAAATCTTGACTTGAAATATGACCTAGTATGTATGTTGATATATGAATCTCTAGTTAAAACTTCAAGATTGACCCCTAATTAATACATTATAACAGAATTGAATTGTGCATTTGTGTTGTTGAAGGTGATATTGACTTGCTGTTGATTTGCATATATTTCTTCTTTAAACTTCAAGTGAGGTATAATATTCTCACTCTCCCAATGTGCCATTAGGCTTCATTTTGATTCAAATCTTTGATATATGGAATCATGGTTTATTTACAGTTTAGTATTTACTGACAAGCATGATTAAATGATATTACACAAAACTTAGGATATGAATGATGAAACTAGGATTGTAGGTATAAGAATGACAACATACATGTATTTGTTGGCCTAGAAACCCGTCCAAGATTTACTCATTAGGAGTAAATCTTGGATAGTCCCCAGTTTGGGACTGTTCTTGAACACTTAATCTCACTTAGGATGTAAGTGTATAATATGTATTGGGTTTTCAAGAAAATTTCGGCAGCATTTCCCTATCTGTTCTCTAAGTACATATGTACTTGGAGAACAGCGGGGAAATGTTGCTGAAATTTTCTTGAAAACCCAATACACATTATACACTTACTAGTGAGATTATGTGTTCAAGAATGGGATAGGTGGTACACATTTATTATAAGTATGATGACTCCAGTCCATTCTCATTTGGGTTGCCAACACCACCAAATATTGAAGCTAATGATGACTTGTATGTGCGCATAGATCACAATGAAGGATTGTTAATTGATAAAAGATTGCAATATTAGAGGCATGTATGTTTATATTTTTTATATGTTTTATTTTTTTGAATGTGAACTTTACAATGTGAATGTGAACTTTACAATGTGAATTACTTTACAATGTGAATGTGAACTTTACAATGTGAATTACTTTACAATGTGAATGTGAACTTTAAAATGTGAATTACATTACAATGTGAATGTGAACTTTACAATGTGAACTTTACAATGTGAATTACTTTACAATGTGAACTTTACAATGTGAATGTGAACTTTCATATGGCTGAGCATTCTCCTGATGACCGTGCTGATGATTATCGTGAGGGTGAGGATGTCAATGCACCACCTCACAATATAAGTTTTAAAAATATATCCCTAAGGTTTCTATCTATATGTTCATTTATAGTTATATCCTGTAAGTGTGCTTTTTTGTCAAATTTTAGGTTTGTGATGTACCCCCTGAAGAAATTGGGGCACTTGATGAGCAGCAAAATGTTTTTGAGAAAGTGAGGGGCATCACAATAATGAACAAGTTACTACAACAAAGGGGCAATGGACCCAAACTGGTTGTGGATTTCGATCATGTAGGAAATCCAATTGGAGTGAACCACAACTCATTTATTTCATATCTTGGGGTTCTTACTCACAGCCATTGTAGTCCTATTTTTGAATCCTGGCATAAAGTTCCTAAGGGGAAGAAAGACTTAATATGGAAGGCACTATGCGTGAGTTATTATTATTTGCAATTCTATTTTTGTATATTACTAATTTTTAGGATACTAGTTAATAGCAATTCTATTTTGTAAAGTATATTTGATCTGGATGAAAAGTTGCATCGTAAATGTGTGATGCAACGTTGTAGGAGGGTCCTAAGGAAATATAGGACAAGTCTCACCCGAGATTACATATGTGATGCTGAGAAGAGGTTCTTGATTGATTTCTAATTCTAGACATTGATCACTTTTTGACTAACTCTACACTAATATTTTTTGTTTGTATTCTCTCTAAAAAATAAATTTAGGCAAAAGATAGCCACTGAACAATGGAACTACTTGGACACCAAAGACTGGGAGGACTTTGTTACCCAAAGAAAAACAGATGAACCTATTTAATTAATATACATTCTTATGTATTCACCTATTCAAGATTAACCTTTAGTGTTACTAACCAAATCAATGTGCTTACTAACAAGGCTATCAGCAATGCTCAAAGAGCAAGGAGTGCATTGAATGTGTATGACCACATAATGGGTCTAAGAGGCTATGCAGGCATTTGCCAAAGACTACAGGCTGAGTCTACTGCTCAGTCTGCTGCTACTCAGGAGTCCTCTACTATTGGTCACGCACCTCTACCTCACCATGCTATGTGGATAGCTAGGAGGAAAAACAAGAAGGGAGATATAATGAAGCCCATAACTGTTGAGGTGGCTAAAAAAATGGTAAAATTCAACTCTTAGAGAAATTGATCGATATTAATTATTGTTATATTTACTTACCAATTTCTGTTGATGGCGATTAATGGGAGCTGCATGAGCAGAGGAAGGAAGGCAAGTTCATCCCTGAGGGCATAAGGGATGAATTGACAGTTTCTCTGGGTAACCCAGAGCATCCTGGATGTGTTAGGCGTGCAGGCGCTGGTGTGGGCATCAAAGCATTCTTTGGGCCATCCCAACGCAAACCTGTCCCAAAAGCGGGAATTTCACAAGTTGAGGT
This sequence comes from Alisma plantago-aquatica, assembly GCA_963693085.1. Classification (NCBI taxonomy): domain Eukaryota; kingdom Viridiplantae; phylum Streptophyta; class Magnoliopsida; order Alismatales; family Alismataceae; genus Alisma; species Alisma plantago-aquatica. The sequence continues at coordinate 429,766,698 of OY856414.1, forward strand.
AACCTATTCTTTTTTTAGAATGTTATTGTAAAAGGGAATTAAATAATCGACTATGTTTCTTTTATCCATGTATAGGTAGATGAATTAATTGAAAGGAAAGTCCAAGAAGCAATGGTGAAGTGGCAGGCCTCTCAGACGGCCACTCAGACGGTACTTGTAACGTACTGCGCTTCTATTACTCCTACTGTAGAGGTGGGGAGTAATCATGTAGACCCACCACCTAGCACATCCTCTGTAAATATTTTTATGACATAGTAGCTAGTCTTTTCAAGATGATATGTTTATGTATACATGTATATACCATTATTTACGTAAATTTGTAGAGGTTGAAGCCATGTCGTCTAAAAAGTAAAGAATATATAATTGCAGAAGCACATGCTTACCTAGACCTTCCAGGGAAGATGTTTCATGGGACTCCAGTACCAGCTGGTGCGGTTCGTGTGAGCCCAATACATATAATCCCCGATTGGAGGAATCTTCAACTTCCATATGCCCCCCCAAATTCTGAAATGCTTGGTGAGGCAAAAGGCGGAGTGATAATGTGGCCCAAAGAGGATGTCATCTATACTAATATTGTATGGTAAATTTACATTATGTTAATTTGTTAGTGTGTATATATGAGTCAATTGATCTGAAATTATATATACAGGTCAAAATGATGACACCCGCTACATCTCGGCCTCCACGTCCACCTCCTCAACTACCAAGTTGGCTTCCAAGGGACCTACACACCTCGTTAGGTCCTAATTGTTGGGGTATGGTAGTATGGATCAGCGAACATGATTGAAATTGCCCTATACATGTTTCAATTCTGGAGGATGCTTTAGGTCAATCATACGATAACAATCTATTTATACAAATTTTGCATACGTATTAATGTATAGGTATTAATGCAGGTCAATCATACGAAAACAAGTTATTTTTACAAGATATTTTGGAGTTGTTTTGTTATGATTGGTTGAACACATCTATGATAGAGCTGTGGATATGGTGAGATCTTGTTTATACATTTGTATACCTTTTTTTATATACGGTGATTTGGTTTCTTATATATTAATGCATACGTAATATATGTTTTGCAGCCACTTACATAAGATATGTACATATTTTGCATTTTCCCATGTGGGATTTTTGGTTCCATCTTTGATTAGTCTTGTAGATACAGACCCTTCTTCAGTTACTTCATACTACTGTGATACTTTTGAATATTTTGGTAAAAATAAGAAGACGGTGATAATAGCTCCATTCAATGTTGAGTAAGTTTACTTTGCTTATAATTTGGACTTAAGAAATTACATTTTTATTGTGGATTTTGAGTTATTAATTTTTAACTTTCTTACCTGTAGTGGTAGGTATTGGGAGTTACTAGTTATTATCCCCAAGACATCCACTGTCTATTATCTAGATCATGCGGGGAATGAATTGAATACATTATATGGACACATAATGAAAAGACCATTATTCTCGTGAGAAATATTTTATATTTTTATGTTTGTTAACATATGTTATTACAGTAATATTTAATTATGCAATTTAATGTGTTACATTAACATGTAGGGCTTTAGAAGAGATCAAAAAAGCTGGAGGAAAGGTCCCCAAGAAAAAGAATCAACCACTAGTTTGGGAGAATGTGAAAGTAATTTCCCGACTCCAATGTATATATTATTTATGTGAATTGTGCTTATTTGTTTTTTTTTGAATATTTTGTATGTTTCAATTTATAGTATGCTACACAAGACAACGATTGGTCATGTGCCTACTATGTGATGTGATTTATGGACCTAATCATCAAATATGTCGTAATGGAAATTGATACTATACATCAGGTATTATATATAGTCTCATTAGATAATATGAAATATATCAATCTTATTATATATTATTAATTATATATATACGTCATTCTCTTTGAAGGTGTTTAAAACTAACTTCAGCATAGGTGAAAAATTGTTAGATGTACATACTCCCTATACGAGGGAGGAATTAGATGTTGTAAGAGAAGAATGGGCAAAAGCCCTACAAGTAGTGGGAATTTTTAAATATAATTGGGACAATGATGATGATGATGAATAAAGAATGATATTTCTAAACTTTATTCTCATAATTATTTTTGTGTGAATGTGAATGAATTTTTCTAAATTGTCATATGTGTGAATGTGAATGACTTTTTCTGATCAATACATGAATGTATGAATGTGAAAAGAAATGAAATGAATGGAACTAAATGTGAATGTAAATGAGTTTGCATGTTTCTACATGTATCTAATCAATACATGTGTCTGAATGTGAACCACTTTGCAAGTTTGTGGCCTGTTGTTGGCTGATATCAATGGATGCTGTAAACCTGCAGTTCATAACTAAACTGCAGGTTCTGCATCCTACGACCAGCCATACAACAGGCCTGCAAATTGATAAGAAAAAAAAATCAAAATATAGGCGTCAGTTATATGTATAAAACTCACACCAAAGACATACGACGTCGATTATTAGCAAAAAACCGACATCTCTTCCATGGCTGGCGTCGGTTATCAGTAAGAATCGACGCCTATTGTGTTCAGGCACGGCCGTGCTGGCAGGGATATTGTGTCAATTATTGTGTAATAACTGACGTGTTTAACCATGATATAGTGTCAGTTTTCTGTACTAACTGACGCTTATAGTATCCTTTCTAACACATTTTCAGTGGCAGAAAGGGTTATGGCATCAGTGTTTGTTTAATAACTGACGTCATTGATCATGATATAGTGTCGGTTTTCTTTAACAACTGACGCCTATAGTTCCCTTCCTAGCACGTTTTTAGTGGCGGGAAGGGTTATGGCGTCGGTTAGAAATCGATGCTAAAGGTGTCGACTTTTAGTGGCATCCACTTAGGTGTCGCTTGAAAACTGACGCTAAAGGCACTAAATAACTGACTCCAAAGGCCTTTTTTGTAGTACTGTTAAATCTGACTGTAACCTAAAATCTTACCAACTGGGGTCTCTAGGGCATGGTATCCTAGGTTATACTCGATTGTGTGGATCACAAAGACTTCAGTAGCACAACACTAGTCTTGGTTTCTTTCCAGTTGTGATATACAAAGAGAATGAGAGGGTGTAATGACCCCCTCCCCCTATTATCTCCATATAATGTGACCGAGATGGACGGGGCCATTATTATAATTCTAGGATTAAGGTTTAGCAAGTAACAAATAATAATTAGGAATTTCCTTGAATGAATAAGAGTTTGATAATAACATGACGATAGGATATCCTCTAGGGAGTTACATGGACAGGGAAACTAATATTGTAACATAAAGTAAATTTACCTATAAATCCTCCAATAGACTTTAATCGCCTTTTCTTTTGGTGTCATCTTCTCTAGATGTCTGTATCTTCAGATAATTTGCAATTTAACCTAAATCATGACAGACAAAATGCAGTCAGTATATATTTATATTGTGTATCTGGTGCAGCCAAAATATGTACATGTAGGTGTGAAACCATACCATACCTACCCTTAAGGACCTCAGGCTGAGGTAACTTATCCAACGACCAAACTTGACCTTTATCAATACCTAGGCTTGGCTAAATTTGTCTTGGTGGCAACTCGATCGACAACCTACATTGATGAAATCAGATGTATCCATCAGCTGTGTTTCCTATTAGACAGACTTGACTGGAAACTACAGTTTGACTTTTCATATGGTGCTCTTGGTTTAGTTTCCAAAAAGGAACTCAACCAAAAAAATTGCATGGTAAAGTGTATAAAAATGTTTTTAGCCATTGTGAATGTTGTAAACTTCAAAATAGATCTGTTGTAACCCCCAATAATGGTCAGAATTCATCCTAAATGGTTCTAACATGTATAAGGCATCCTCAATTATTAGTACAACCCCTTGGGATTCACCCCATGGTTATCCAAGCACTATGAAGAACCCTATACTATGCTTGAGAGAGATTTACCTCCCAATAAACTCAATTCACTATCATGAGCTTAATCCCTTGCTACATCCATTAGAGTAAGTATTGAGATTTGTAAGAGAGCTAGTCCTATATGTATATCTTGTGAGGCTCTCACTTCCTCCACCTCCCAAACTCTCTTTCTACCATGAAGATGAAAATTCTCTCTCTTTGATAAAAGAGGTGAAGAAGAAGAAGGTAAGGAGTCCCTTGTTGAAATCTTCTCCTTACTGAAGGTGAAGTTTAAGGTGGAAGATCCAAGACAACAGTGGGTAAAACCTTGAAAGTAGAAGAGTTGTTGCAAGAGTGGGTAAGTCCTTGGAGAAGGCCAACAACTCATTGTAAGAGTAGAAAAACCCTTCGTAAGACATAAGTCTCATGATCATGGATATGTAAGTCCTTTGATAGGTTGTTGACTCTCTTGACCTTAAAGGTAAATCTAGGTACCCTTAACCTTGAAAATGGTGGTCTTATGTTGTATCTTTTATAATGAAATATAGGGAGTGAGACACAGTTGAAAACCCAAGAGGATAAACTCTCTAGGTAGTGGATTTACATCTCCTAGTTTGGAGGTTGGAACCACTATAAATAACTTGTGTTATTTGTGAATGCTCAATCCCTTTGTCCCGTGCTAAGCATGTTTAGTTGCACTAAAGTATCATATATATAACATTATCTTTGGATATATCTTGAAGGTCTAATGGATTTTGTTTAAATGATTTTTTCTTTATTCACCCTCTCTAGATCCCATTATATGTCCAACATAAATTTAATGTTATGACCTTAAGATGTGAGAAATTGAAAATGTATCCGATGTTGGTTCAATAAATTATATTTTTCTGACATGATTATCCAGTTTTTGACATTCTCCTTGAGAATTATGATTTCACGCAGTAATTGATATGCGTATAAAATATGTGGTGTTACAGTTGCACCACCAACTCCACCATAGCCACACTTCCTTTTATGGGGAGAACCTTACTGAATGCCCTTATTTTCATGATATGAGTCACGCCAATGTGGTCCCCTTCCAATTTTTGTGGCAATAACACTACCTTGTGAGGTGGAGGTCCACTTTATACTCATTAACTCTTGCCTGGTCTTGCTTTTTGTCTCATATATATGTATTTATTTGTTGTTTTTGAGCCCTCTATTGGGTTGGTCATCCAGGGAGGCCACTATAAACCTTAGTTCCTTCTCTATAACGAGTGACTTTTATTAATCATAAATTCACTTTTCATGTAGAGTAAAGAATATATTGGTGTTGTTGAATCACTTATGCATCCTCAACCCTTCATAAAAATCCAAGTGGAGAGTAGGTGTATCTCACATACCAGTGGGGTACACATAGTGGGATTTTACCCTTTTATTTTGCATGTATACCCAAGAGAGTGCTTACCAAATTGACGAGGCCCACCATGCCTAAATCACCAAGGTTACTTCAAATAGCTAGTCATGGAAATCATTCTATAAGGATATGCCTGATATTGACTATTTATTCCTCGACCACATAGTCAATAATGTGCAATTCATTCGGATGCATGCCCCTATTCATAACCAAACATTATATAACATTGAGGCTTATATTGTGTAGAATTTCAAATATCCTAGAATGCATTTAAGCACCCATTGAATGCCGTATAGTCTATTGTTCATTACAAAATACTTGATTATATATGTTGTCTACATGGAAATATATGTCATTTTCATTGGAAACCCCCTATGTTAGCAACTATTATGGTAAGGCATTCATGGAAAAAACAAACTCAGTTGAGAATTCTTTTAGTTATGATGTAGTCATTGTTGAACACACAAACCCATGCTTTGAACTTATCATCACATTACATATTCTTTTTTCTGGGCAAGGAATTCAATGAAGGATGAAATGAACTCCCTTATGACGTCTATATAGGTGGTCCTCTAAGTGAAGGTGGTTTCATGGAAACCCAATCTATAGAAAATGTTTCTAACCCTCAATATGACCGACAATATTTTTTGAAAATGACACATTATCACATTGTGTTTCTTTATAGTCCTTTCCTTACTCAATTTAGGCTTCCACATGGGCATTTTCCCCATCATGAACTGAGTTTCCACAGCGGATGATATAAATGATTAAGTAAAATCTTGTGGTTGTTCAATATATAATGTAGAATTAAGTTTTTTATTGGGCTTGCTTCTCATAATTGTTTTCCTAAGATCTCATATGCACACAAGTTCTCATCAATATCCTACCATGATATCAGATGCCTTTTTGGATAATATGTCATAGAACAAGAAATGCATAGACAAAATTTCACATAATATTAAATCATGAAAAAAAAACTTGGAATAGTGTCAACAACTTTTTGTATTCTTTTTTTTAGAAAAATCAAGAGGTTTTTTTAACTTTCATATTGTTGATCTTTATAACACTCTTAACACTTTACATTAATTGGATAAATTTCATTAGTCTCTTCGTATAACCTCGCACCAAAGTGCTCATAAATTTTAAAGAATCACTTAATCAAAAATACTTGACATAATGTTGCTCTGGAACATGAAATGTAAAAACTTTGTAATTACAAAGTACTATTGCATATATTGAATTAAGAAGTTGTTTATCACCACATAAAATTAGATACTTCATAAAATAAATTATGATCATTTACTCATAACCAAATAAAAAGTAATAATGATACTTATTACTCATTTTCTATGTCTAGTTACTTAGCATGAGAAGGAGTCCTAGAAAATCACCCAAGGTTGATTGGAAATTAATTTATTATTCACAAATCAACTAATAATATTTTTCCTCTACATGATATTTTAGGGTTTAATCATAAATCAATGGAAAATGGGAATAAAAATGTAATGAAAATAGGATAATGTTGTTCCTTGGACATGCCACATGGCTTATCTTGTCCATCAAAACTTGTGATTCATTCATCAATGGAATGCACAAAATCTGTTGTTGTCCAAGAGAGTTATTATGAAAGTAATGGTTCCAAGTCTAAAAAAGTAGATATCAAAATGTGATTTATCGATCAAAACAAAATGACAAAAAATGATATAATAATAACGATCTCTAAACTCAAAAGTTGATCCACCCATTTTTATTGAAAACTAAGGTGTGGATTGTCTTCCCCACTTCCAGCTAGAAATTTCAATCCCAAGCATAGATTATTAGTATCTGGTAGCACCCACAACTCCATTTTCCATAGTGATAAGGAGGTTGAGCATTAAGATACAACTATGGTAAATCTTTGTAAATAAAATGGATAAAACCATGCTTCTTGATCTCAAATGAAGTCAATAGGGAAATTTATCCTAGAAGGGTTACCTAAGAATGTATATCTCTAAAATGTTTACAAAAAGTAGAAATGAACAAATTAGAGAAGGATAAAAGAACAAATTAGTTGGGAAGAAAACTCAAAGAGGAAGCTTAGGAAGAACGCTATGAGTTGTGAACTCTAAGCCCTGGTCACTAAGAAACATGATGAGATAGAGAATATATAGACTGAATAAGTATAAGAGTCTATCGATTAGGCTTGATAATATTTTTTAGTAGTTTAGAAGGTTGAGATTAGTATCCAAGGATGCATCATTGGTTTTTATGTGAACTTATACAGATTTAGTTAAACTAAGCAGTGGGGGTTATGAGAGGAGGTTGAAATACTATAAAACAAAGATTCCATACTGGGTAGGGCTCTAGCTAGACATGATGAAAGAGGACCGTATTTTGGCATAACCTGATGGGGATGATAAAGAGAATATGGATGCAAGTCTTAATCATGGTGGCATTTCTTGGAGAGAGATAAAAGGGTGAGAATTTATCCAAGACTGTGAAGTCTAACTCAGGGAAGATACATGCAAGGAAAGGGAGACATCTTGGATGATACAACTTCACTCTCAATTGAGAATCTTAATTGAATATGGACTCTAAAATAAAAAGTGATCAATAGGGGCATAGATGTGTAGGGAAACATGGCTATAGAATTGGCAATAGAAACAAAATTTTAACTGATATATTCCCCTTATAATAGTAGTTCACATCAAAAACTATATAATGGAAATGATGGTTTTGAGAATATAACTGATCCTGGAGCAAGTCCAGCAACAATCTCCTCGTTGTAGTGCACACCTTTTGTCAAATCACACTCGAAAGCATCTACAGCAACTCCTGGTCGATTACCATAGAAAACATCCTGATGTTATCATCCTAGCGGGAAAAGCTTCTCGCCTCTAGAGTAGTCCACACAAACCACCTAGAACTCCTATCATTCTAGAAAAATACATAGGATATGGGTGTGTACTAGCATGAACTTTCTCTCCCACAATTGTTCTCCCTTTCTATCCCTCCCTTTATCAGGTAGGACATGCTCGAATTCTCTTAGTAACCACAACCAGAGAAGACAACAATTGTCAGAGGCAATTGAGTTGTGTCTCTAGGAAGCCCCCAATACTCCACTATTTATAGGAGGGTTAGGGTCAGGGTTCCTAGTTTGTGTGGGAGTAAAAGGGATTGAAATTTCAAGAACTTTCTCAACCTACAACAGTGGAATGATATTTTCATAGGTGAACTGATTGGTTGGCATGTGAGCCAATCAGTTCAACCCTTGAACTAGTCATTTTGTCATGTTTCCCAATCACAATTGTATTGGAAATTATAATCAACCCTTGAACTGGTCATTTTGTCATGTTTCCCAATCACAATTGTATTGGAAATTATAATCCAATTAATGCACAACATAACATCATCACTAATTCTAGGTGCAATCGAATTTATCTGTGAACCAAGTGTCTCATCTCATGAGACAGTCGCCTAGCAACCTTGAGATGATCGGTTCACTAAGTGAACCATTTAGTTCATCCCTTGGTTCATCCAAAATTTAGATAATGCAATTTCCAATCAACATGACACTCTAACCGAAACTGTTCAGAGTCCAGTCAGTCAATTGTTGTTTAAATTAAATACCTAAATACTTGTAGTAATAAAATTAAACATCATTCATGAAGAAACTCCTATTCTATGTGTATCATATGTGTGTGACCCTATAGGTTCCTATTTACATTATAAATGAATGTGTATAATGAGTTTCTGACATCACAAGCAAAGAGCGGTATCTAGCAACACATCATTGCTACCCAAGTAAATGGAAAGTTGGAGAACAACTTCAACCTACAATATGTGATTGGTGTTACAGTGATTGTATAGTTCCTTTGTCACTGATATCTAGATTGAACTTGAGGCATGTAGTAGTCATCTTATTCAATAATCGATCTATGTTCCTTGAACAAGAGAAGACTGCATGAGATATATGCAAGCTCAATATCACATATTGGCTCACATCAACATGGAAATGAAATTCTTATTCTCGCTTATCAAGTGGTCAAGATATCAAATCATTTAGGAGGGACAAATGCCATCTACCTCATTCATAGTCATCCCCATGTGTCATAAAGCATCCAATCATCACCTTTATGGAAACCCTTATTCAAGATTATGGTGGATGATGTGAAAGTACACTGAACGGCATGTGATGAGTGTAGTGACTTTAGGTCTAAGAATCCCAATCACCACCAACACTATGAGAGCTAATTTTGACTACCAATTATGGTTTTCATGTATCACTCTCATGGTTAGTCTATCATGTACACTATTCTCTAACAAGTACCTATGTGTTTGGCTTGATATCACATATCATGATAAATGGTATTATGTCATCAGCCACTTTTGGTTACATTTTCCAATCAATTTTACCCAATAATCACTCTTAGTCATGCTATATTTTCCAATTTATTGTTATCTTTACTTGCTCTATGGTTTGGTTTGTAGGTACAACATTTTGGCAACAAAATGGGGAGAAAATGGCATCATAAGAGCCATCAACACATTCCCCAACATCTAGACATTCAGAAAATCAATGTTGCCGAAACTATCAAAGACACCCCATGTCCAGAAAAAGACACTGCATGTCTTAATAAAGACACTATGTCTTATTAAAGACACACCATGTCCCACTCCAGAAAATGAGCCAAGAACTCCAAGATTTGTAGCAACACGCCATGTCTTATTAAATACACGTGTGACTTTTTAGAACTCGATCCAGACTTCAATTATCACATCAAACACGCTATGTTGGCCATCCAACACATCGTGTGACATACAAATTTCACTCAAATGTGAATTTAACTATCTTACATGTATATATATGACCCCAATCCTTCTTGGGACAGTTATCACAGACCATTTCATACATTTTGGAGGGGGGGTTGAGCAAGGGAGAGGGAGGAGAAGGTGGAGGTGTCCAAGGGAAGAAAAGGTGGTTTTCCAAGAGGAAAACTTCTTCTTATTCCTTCTTCAACAATTGTAGTAGGGATCTCATCATTCTTCTCTCCACTCTGAGGGTGAAGCTTTAGGGAGAGTTTCTAGAAATAAGGACAGATTTGTGACTCCTTGGTCAAAGTTCTAAGTCTATCTTACCTCTTCTACGGACATCCAAGTTTATTTCTTTCTATTATGATGTCTAGCCTTGTACTCTACTTGTATCTACTTCCTACAACCATGGATGAGTAGATCTACTTTTCTTGGGCATCGGGGAGTAACTCCCATGTCATAACTATGTTGAACACAAATTTCATATATAATGCTAGTTGTTTTACTATTCTAAGGTTCATCGATGTTTAATTCTTCTTACATGCTTTGCTTACCACTTTCTATGTTCGATTTCTGCTCTTTGTATAATCTGGGAAGATATGTATAGGAGTAAGGAGATGTACTTTAGCTTCACTACCTTGACCATGGGAGTGGTTGGGATGTGTTAGGGAGAAAAGGTTTGTAGTCTGAATCATAGTATATCCATGAGTGTGGTATATAAAGTTAGGACTATTCTATACTAGTGAGAGGTAGATGTAGGATACACTCCCTTGTGTTATTTCCAGCATTTTTTATCATCATTGTTCCTCATGTTTTGATATGGATGTGAAACCATGTTCTTAAGAATTCTCAATCCAATTTGATCCTTAATACAAGTGATTAGCTTAACTCTCTACTTTTCTTAGTTTACAATTGTAAAACCAAATCACCCTTTAAAAGTGATTTATATTGTTGATGTCCAATACTATTATGCCTAACAAACCCTTTCTCCTTGGACAACCTCAGTAATACTACCCTCACACATATACTTGCGGGGTAGTATTTGAGTTTACAAATTTAAACTAGAACACACAGGTAACAATTTTTTGGCGCCATTTTTGGGGAGCATCAATATTTTTGTTAGTGTAAGAAGTGTTGAATAGTTTGTAAGACTAGATCACACCATCACCTATCATATTTGCCATCATTCTTTTTCATCATGAACATAATCATTGTCATATTGTTGTATTTTTCATTTCTATTTTTGTACTTCACCAGCCTTGTTTACTTGCAGAATTGTATGAAGCGATCCAAAAGGGGTTTTGAGCCTTCCACATTTCTAGACCTCAAAATTTATTACAATGTTAGAAACCTTCAAAAAGAAAGGAGGAGTGAACCTCAATAAAATATGGAGGAATCACAACATCCATCGCCTTCATCGCCACCATCTTCACCCGAAAGTCCAACCTAATAAGAAGAACAAATCATGGAGGATAATCATCCCCTGAAGGACTTTGTTTCTCCAGTCGCTATAAATATCAGTGGGACTATAAATATCCCATAAATCTAGAAAAATGATTCTTCTGTCATCCCCACTATTATACATATGATACAACAGAACCAGTTTGGAGGGATGCCAATGGAGGATCTGAACCTCAACATTGCTGAGATTATGCAGTCGCTAAGAACTTTCAAGATAGATGGTATTCCTAATGATGCAGTTTGTCTTCTTCTTTTCCCCTTCGCTATGAGAGACAGAGCCAAGGCATGGCTCTATTCTTTGCCAAGAAACTCCATCAACAGCTGGGATGAACTCCTCAAAGTTTTATTATCCGAATAATTTCCACCAAGCAAGACCGCACATTTGAGGAGTCAACTCATCATTTTTTCTCAAAGGCATGAAGAGACCTTGTATGACACATGGGAAAGGTTCAAAGACCTTTGACGTCTTTTTTCCACACCATGGTTTAAGAAAATGGCTTCTATTGCAAACTTTCTATAATGACTTATTCTACAATACACATATATCTATGGATACTACTACAAATGGTGCTTTAATGAACAAATCATATAGGGATGCTTATGCCATTGCTAAAGACATGGCACTTAATAATTGCCAATGGAGTCCTGACTGGAGCATCCAGCCTTCTTCTTCAAGCTCTATTTTTGGAAAGCAGGCCACAAAAGTAATTTGTGATGCATGTGGAGCAGCATGACACACTTCTTCTTCATGTTTTGCCTCACCATCACAATTTGAAGAGATATCAGAGCTCAATAACAATGCCAGTTGTAATTTCATCAAGCAACAACAACATTTGCAGACCGAGCCAGTTTGGTGTCCATGCTTGAGACCTTTGTCTCAACTCAAATTCAGAAAAATGATGACCTTCACCAACAAAGGGATTTTCTAATGGATGCTATTTCTCAACTTTCTTCTAAGGTGAATGGAATTTCCACTCATACTAGGATGTTGGAGAATAAAATCGCTCAACAAGCTCTTTCCAATCAAAAAGCACCCTCTGGTTCTTTGCCTAACCAATAACAAATAGATTCAAGGGAGATATTCACATCAGTTACCTTGAGGACTGGAACTACTATAGAAGAACCTTCTTCAACATCACATACAATATCATATGAAGTTGTTGACTCCAATGTCGGCAATGATGCTAAAGCTCAAATAAATGAATATGTAGATGCTCCTAAGGATAATTTTTCAAACAAGACAAGTGCCCCCTCACAACAAATCTTTGATACAATGCTTGGTGATGACAACATTCTCTTTGAATCAGATGTTGATTATTTTGAAGAAGAGAATAAAGGGACATACAACATTGAAATCCAGAAGACTTATTCCTATTGCAAATCACAAGTGTTGATCTTTGGGCCAAATAAAATATATATAAACAAAGAGGCATAGATCCTTAGCTTAACAATTTTCAACCTCAAATCAAAGCAATGGACCTCCATCTTCATCATTCACCATGACAAGTTTCTGGTTGCAACGCTCTTGAGTTTTTTATATGCAGTGAGGACACTACAAATTTCAAGCTTAGGGGGAGAGAAACCGGCTTTTGCTTTTGTCATCATTTTCTTAGTTGTTGTTTTTAGTTTCTATTCTTCTTATGGCAAATCCAATTTGATTTGAGACCCATCTTTTGTATGTGGATTGAAATCCTATGCTTAACTGATTGACTTCTTTTGGTAAGAAATATCATTTGTAAAATTGTAAAAGGCATACATTAATCAATTGAAACCTTTTGGCCATCAACATGTGCTTAACTGTGGTTTATGCTTCTAGACTGAACATTCATCTTTCACATCCTTGATTGCTTAAAATATATAATGGTTTCAATTTTTCTGAGTAAATCAACTTTACAACATCATTTAGAATACATGATGCCCTTGCCAAGCTCTTAGTGCATTTTCAACCATTGTTTCAACGAAAATTTTCAAAACAAATGAATGAAATCCGTGTAATGTTGCAATTTAGTTGACTCTCCTATCTTGTCAAAAAAATTAAGATTTCTTTTGTCTTATGTCACCCTTATACCCATAAAAGATGGTGAAACCACCCACATATCATGCTAGGCTAGTGTAAGTCCAATCTGGCCATGGTGACTAAGTGGTAGTCTTAAAAGAGGGTATAATACCCCAACCAACACACCACGTGTCCATTAGCCTAAATTAGCAACTGAGTATTAGAATCTATAATCCTTTTTCATATCATGTTTGGGAAAGAAGGAGAGTAAAACTAAAATTGTTAATTTTTACTAAGATTTCATCAGTTGTATCCTTAGTTGTTGAGAGTTTGATTTTCACATCCACTAATTGTTTGGCTTGGTCATCAAAATTCTACTTAGTATTGTTTAATTGATTGATTCATTTGATTATGACCACCCTACTGAACTAAAAATCTCTTTCTTGGGTGTTTAAGTTGAATTGATGACTATGAGTATAAACCTATTGATCATGGTTGGTTTGGTCTTATACACATCTTTTATTTCATTTGATCTATGCAAGAACTTGACAATTCCTTCATTTATGTTTCTATGCTATTTTTTCTTGAGGGCAAACTATGGTTTATTCTTAGGGAGATTTGATATACATATTTTATATCATCTTTGGACCACTTTTGGTTACATTTTCAAATCAATTTCACCCAATAATCACTCTTGGTCATGCTATATTTTCTACTTTATTTTTATATTTACTTGCTGTATGGTTTGGTTTGTAGGCACAATAATTTTGTATCAAAATGGGGAGAAAATGCCATCATAAGACCCATCAACACATTCCCCAATCATCAAGACATTCAAAAAATAAATGTTGTTGAAACTGTCAAAGACACCCCGTGTCCAGAAAAAGACACATTGTATCTTAATAAAGACACACCATGTCTTATTAAAGACATGCAGTGTCCCAGTCCATAAATTGAACCCAAAATTCCCAGATTTGTAACAACACACCATGTCTTATTAAATACACATCGTTTGACTTTCTAAAACTCAATTTAGACTTCAATATTGCATCGAACACTCTGTGTTGGCCATCCAACACGTTGTGTGACCTACAGATTTCACTCAAATGTGAATTTAACTATCTCACACTTACATGTACAACCCTAAGCCATCTTGGGATAGTTATCACAGACCATTTCATACATTTTAGAGGGGGACTCGAGTAAGGGAAAGGGAGAAGAAGTTGCAGGCAACCAATGGGAGAAAAGGTGGTTTTCCGAGAGAAATACTTCTTATTCTTTCTTCTTCTTCAACAATTACAATAGGAATCTTCATTGTTCTCTTCTCTCAACTCCAAGGGAAAAGCTGTCTAGAGAGCATCCAACAACAAGGATAGATTTGTGACTCCTTGGCTATAGTTCTAAGTCTATCTTACATCTTCCACAGACATCCAAGTTTATTTCCTTCTATTATGATATCTAGCTTTGTTCTCTACTGCTTGTATCTACTTTCTACATCCATGGACCAGTAGATCTACTTTTCATGGGAATGAGGGAGTAACCCCCATGTCATAAATATGTTGAACAAAAAATTCATATATAATGCTAGTTGTTTTATTGTTCTAAGGTTTGTCGGTGTTTAATTCTTCTTATATGCTTTGTTGGCCACTTTTTATGTTTGATTTCTCCTATTTGTATAATCTGGGAAGATATGTATAGGAGTAAGGAGACATGATTTAGCTACACTACCTTGACCACGGGAGTGGCTAGTATGTGATGGGGAGCAAAGTTTTGTAGTCTAAATCTTAGTATATCCACGGGAGTGGTATACAAAGTAAGGATTGTTCTACACTACTGGGAGGTAGATGTAGGATACAAACCTCCCTTGTGTTATTTTTAGCATTGTTGATCATCCTTGTTCCTCATGTTATGATATGGATGTGAAACCTTGTTCTCAAGAATTCTCAATCCAATTTGATCCTTAATATAAGTGATTAGCTTAATTCTCTACTTACTTAGTTTACTATTGTAAAACCAAATCACCCTTTGAAATCGATCTAGATTGTAGAAGTTCAATAATCTTGTGCCTAACAAACCCTTTCTCCTTTGAAGACCTCGATAATACTAGGACACACCTACATACTTGCGGGATAGTGTTTGAGTTTACAAATTTAAAACTTGCGCACATAGAAACTTGCGCACACGGTTGATAGTCACCAACCAAAAGACATACATCATTGAGTAGTATCATTCTTTAGACATCTATTTTTTTTCATCATTTTCTCATAACTGAAGAATATAGAATAAATTGGAAGATTTCCTTTATTATTAATCAAATCATTTACAAGATATGCTATTACAATCATCATGTGATTGACTCTCTGGGTATACATATCAATAGACTCCCACTTGTACTTAGAGTCAATCACCCATGAATCTCATCTAAAGTCATCTAACATGACCATCGTGCTTCTACTATTAAAGTGCCTTTGTCAAGGGGTCAAAAACATTGTTCTTGGTTGGCACTCTGCAAATCTTCACATCTCCTTACTTTATAGTCTCTTGAATGAGGTGGAAACAATTTTCTATATGCTTGGAGTGCTGATGCGATTTGGGCTCCTTAGCTTTTGTAATATCCCCATTATTGTCACAATATAAATCAATTGCATTGTTGATGCTGGGAACAACCCCATGTTCTAAGACAAACTTCTTGATCCAAACAACCTCCTTTGCTGCATTTGACGCAACAATATACTCGGTCTCTATTGTAGAATCAAGAACTATCTCTTGCTTGAGCGCTTCTAGCTCTCAACTCCAATGTTGAGGCAAAACACAAATCTTGATTGCAATTGATAATCATCTTTGTCAGTTTGGAATCTTGCATTGGTGTAACCCTTTACCACCAAGTCTTCATTTCCTTCATATACAAGAAATTGATCCTTAGTTCTTCTCAAGTACTTAAGATGTTATTTACAATTGTCCAGTGAGAACTAACTGGATCTGACTGATATCTTCTCATCATGATGAAGGCATATGAGACATCAGGACAAGTACATAACATTTTGTCCATGATGGATCCAGTTGTAAAAGCATATGGGGTCCTCCTCATGCATTCCCTTTCTTCACAAGAACTAGGTCACTAAGCTCTAGAGATGGAAAATCCATGATACAAGGGCATGTTTTCTCTCTTTGAGTCTTCCATGTTGAACCTCTTCAACACTTTGTCAATGTATGTTCTCTGACATAGTCCAAGAAGCCTTCTATATCTATCTCTATAGATCTTGATTCCCAAAATGTAGGATGCGTCTCCCAAGTACTTCATTGAAAATGTATTTCCAATCTAGGTCTTTACCATATGTGAAGTAGGGATGTCATTCCCCCTCAATAGCATGTCATCTAAATACAATATGAGGAATACAATCATGCTCCCACTAACCTTCCTATATACACAAGGTTCATCTTCATTTTGATTAAAGCTAAACTCTTTGACTTTTTCATCAAATTGAAGACTTCAGATATGAGATGATTGCTTCAATCCATAGATTAACCTTTGTGGCTTACATACCTTATTTGCATCCTTTAGATTTATAAAACCCTCAGGTTTTGTCATGCACACATACTCTAGAAGATTCATGTTAAGGAATGTAGTTTTAACATCCATCTTCCAAATCTCATAGTCATGATAAGCTACAATGGCAAGCATTGTCCTTATGGATTTAACCATGGGAACTAGAGAAAAGGTTTGGTTACAGTCAACACATTGAACTTGTCCAAAACCCTTTGCAACCAATCTGCCCTTATAGGTTTGCACTTTACCATCCATTTTGGTCTTCTTAATGAAGACCCATTGGCACCATTTATGTGGATCCACCAAGGTCCATGCCTTGTTGATAAACATGAATTCCATCTCAGATATCATGGTCTCAACCCATTTCTCAGACTCTGGTCCCTTAGTATCTTCTAGATAGCTTGTTGGGTCATCATCTATGACCAACTCATCGCCTTCCTGAGTCACAAGATAACCAAATCTTTTAGGTTCAAGGCATGTCCTACTAGATCTAAGAGGTTCTTGATATACTTGAGGAATTTGAGATTCCACAACAACCTATTATTCTCCTTGTTCCTCTTGTACATCTAATGGTTCAATGTTTTCTAATTGGTCTTGAACCTATTCAAGTTCTACTTTCCTCCCACTGATTCCATTGGACATAAATTCCTTTTTTAGGACTACAAAATCATTGGTAACAAACACTTTGTTGTTAGATAGGGAATAAAAGTAACATCCTTTGGTTTCCTTAGGATATCAAACAAAATAACATTTATTAGATTATGGTCCAAGCTTTTTGGGAAACTACTTTCTCACATATGCATCACAAACCCAAATCTTCATAAAAGACACATTGGGACATTTCCCATACCATATCTCATATGGTGGCATTTGAAACAATTTAGATGGTACTCAGTTTACTGTAAACACATCAATTTTAAGAGAAAAACTCTAGAATGTAGTCAGAAGTTTAGCTAAGCTCATCATTGATCGCACCATATCCAACAATGTGTGATTCCTTCTTTCTGATACACCATTATACTATGGTGTTCAAGGCAGAGTCCATTATGATATGATACCACATTCTCACAAAAGGTCCTCAAACTCTTGGCTTAAGTATTCTCCCCCTTGATCAGAAGAAAGTGGCTTAATAATTTCTCCAAGTTGGTTCTGTACTTCATGCATGAAATCTTTGAACTTTTCAAGGGTTTCTGACTTATGTTTCATCATGTAAACATAACCATACCTACTAAAGTCATCAATGAATGTAAAGAAGTATTGATACCTAACTCTAGAAGTTTTCTACAATGGAAGCATACATCAGTATGTATAAGTCCTAATAGATCACTAGTAGGTCTCTCAACTAGTAAATCTAAACTTGTTTACCCTTTACCCATACCCTATAGGGGAAGGGTTAGCGTAAAGGATTTTATTACCTTTACCCACCTACCGTCTAACCCACTATCTAGTAAGGGTCAAGGGTAAGCCACCACCCATACCCTCTAACCCGCTAATCGTCAATATTTATGTATAGTCAATGTGTTGTTTGAGTTTATGTAATATTTAATATTATGTGGTCATAATATTGTACAATACATGATATTCTTATCTACTTCTTACGTAGTTAACATGTCTGTGTATGAAACACCATTTTGGAGGTGCAAGATACTAGTATAAAAATAGTCTATGTTCCATTAAATACTTGAGTGGTGTAAGACAAATATATATATATATATATATATATATATATATATAATAAGATTTAATCTTTTTTTGTATCATTTGGTACATATCTGAGGTGGTGTTATCTACTTTATTTATTATTTATTTTCTAGATGCAACAATATTGTAGAGGGTATAAGATATGTATGTTCTCAAAAATAACTCTTTATGGCATATTGCCATTTAATATCATTTTAATGCATCAATCTTTATCTATTGGAATAATTTATTTGTTTAGAAAATAATGTTAGGGTACTACCACATGATTATGCATTCAATACAACACAAACCATTTATATTATGATGTACATGATTACTTAGAATCATTATGGATCTCTAAAAGCCATTCCGGAGCATCTTGATATTTCACCCAAATATATAAATGTATTAGCCAGACCATTATTGGTAATATTAATACAAATTTGAAGAATATATATAAATTTCCCACTTCACCCCTGCCCTCCCCATTTAAAATGTGGGTAAGAGGGTAAGGGTAAGGGGTGGGAAAGGATACCAATGGAGTGGGGAATCTTCCATACCCTTACCCTCCACACTTGGTGGGTAAGGTTAAGGGTAAGGGTATCCACTATCTACAAAGATTTCCTAGTCAGAGAGCCAATATTCCAAGATCCAACTCTAATCCTTTTTTGTTGAACTTGCTTCTTTACCTAGATACCTTCTTCAGAAATGTTGTCCTTGAAAAATGTTTACTACATCCGGGCAATGATGCGGTGGGACCAGCTTATTTACCCACACCTATCCAAGATGTGGCAACCCTTACAATTTTTTTACTGTATCTGGGCTATTATGTTGTGGGACTAGCTTCTTTACCCACAACCAACTAAGATGTGGAAACCCTTGCCTATCTTTCAACACAACCGGGCATCGTTGTGTCGAAACCCCTTGCATATTTATCACTGCACTCGGGTGCCGTGCAACACGTCTCTAGGAAGGGATGCTCCAATGAAATATTTGTAAGGACCCATGTCATAGAAAGAGTGTCAAAGCTTGTATGGCTAACTATCAACCTACCACCAACCCTCCTCCCTTACTCGGGCTTGGGACCGGCTATTTTTAAACAAAATGTATGAAAACATAGGCGGAGTTAAATAATGAATTGCTTATGGCATAAAAAGGTTGTCTATACAAGAAACTTGCTTAGAATATGATCATTACCTAAGTTTTTATGATAAATTTGAAATTTGTTTATTCTAGTTAAGTAAAAGTAAGATTTCTTTTTAAAACTAAAACTTTTCTTACTAGAACTCATTCACATAAATTTATTTGGCTCTATGTGAATTCTATCTATAACAAAAGATGGTAAAGACAAATTTGATCTTAAGTCACAAAAAGGCTTTATCCTGGGATATTCAACATCTAGCAAAAAATCTAGAAATTATAAGTCTACATCTAAGAGAGTTGAAAAATCATGATGATTATACACAACAAGAATTAGAGGAATCTATGTTTCCTTAAAAGGATCATAAAAGAAGATATCTATGTTATTTAAACCCATGACTTGAAAAATGATTAAATATGAATAAAGCTTATTGGTCACTTATGTTAATATAGAGGAAAATGTTATATATTTGTCATACTAGATAAGCTGTGTTAATTGGAAATATGCATAACTACCTCTTGGTCGACAAACAATTTGATCGAGGAGCGCCCCGATCGAAGTCATGGTCGACCGAAAATAAGCCTGACAAAAATGCTTATTTGTAAATCAAATCATTCACTTGCAATAAACATTGGTATATTAAATCGGTAATTTGTTCATCATGTTAAATACTTCGTATGAGAGAAATTTCTAAATCAAAATAGTGCAACATATAGGATTGTTTAGAGATCATAAAAATTAACTCACTTAATTGATTTTAAATATGGTTATGATTTGAAATATTTTAACATTTTCAAACTCAATTTTGTTATAAGATTAAGAGGGAGATCACAACATTCTTGGATATAATGTGCATATCTTTTTGATGTTGTTCTTAATTGCATTCTCTATACAAATATGGGCTTAACATCCCTTATATTTGGTTAGAGATACATTTATTGATTCCACTACGAGCCTAAAGGAATCTCATATCATTTCAGGGCTTAACATCCCTTGTATATATATGGTTAAAAATCAATATTTATTTTTAAATTGTGGCTAAATTTGACACTCTTTTTGAAGTAAACAATTAAGAGGGAGTCTTATTTATTTACATATATGATTATCTTTTTGAAATGACAAAGGTGAAGAAATAAAATAAAGTAAAAACATTTAACATGAACATCAGTTTCATGATCTCTTGGCTTGACATTACTTGGTGCTAAATTGACTTAAGAGACGGATATTATGTTCCATATCTCTTTAGGTGTATTAGCATAGATTTTATGAGATCAAATAAGATATTCATCTTAGGTTTATAATTCAGGTATGAAACTCATTTCATTTCAAATATTTTGCTTATATATTAGAAATGTTTGTCATCTTCCAAAAGGGGGAGATTGTTGGCTAAATTTTACATTAGCATACCTTTTGTTTTGATGATGACAAACATTTCATTCTTGTGAATCTAACATGCTATTTGAGTATTTCAGGGTTCAAGAAAATGAGGAGATCATACGAAGTGGATAGTTGGAGATCAATGCTCTTAATTATTTAATATTTTCATGATTATACTCAATGTAAAAAATTGTAAAAGTATATAATGTACAAGTACTTAGATATCATGTAAATTAAGATTTAGATCTTTCCTATCCACCCAAAACCCTATCTTACACTAACATGAAATCTTTAGGGTTGATAGGTTTCATATAAGTCATCAATAGGACCTTTTTTTAAAAAAAAATTGGCCATTCATTCATCCCGTGGCCGGGGGGTTTCAAACTTGAGACCTCTCGATCTTACATCAGTACTTTTACCATATGGGTACCATCTATTTGGCATCAATAGGACCTTACGTACATTGAAAATCCTTGCAAAAAGTCCTTCTTGGTTGACAAAATTGTCAACCAAGAATCAATCAGTCGAAGATTCAGACAATTGAAAAAAAACTTTGTAAATCTTTAGTTCTGAGTCAAATTTAGTCGATAATATTGTCGAACGAGATATAGCCGTTGTAATAGGTTTACATAAGAGAGAAATAGACATATATCCAATAGAGCTAGATGAACCTAGACAGTCATCTGGTTGACAGTATTGTTGACCCAGAGTCATCTGGTCGACAATATTGTCGACCAAAAAAATTTCTAGAAACTATGCATTTAACGAACATTTTAGTTGTTGCAATACAACTAATTTCTACCTAACAACTAGTTAAGAACTAAGAACACTCTAGAGACTCCCTAAAACATTCCTAAACACTTACAAACCATTCCTATAAATAGGATAATCCTTAGGACACCCAAAATACACAAGCTACACTTGAGCATCCATTCTAGAGAGCAACAAAGCTGAGAATCACTTGCTATCTTCTTCCTTGTGCTCTAGAATTGTGTCCTATAGATACAATCTCCTAGACATCACATACATTCCCTTCCATCTTAAGTGTATAGGAGATCTAAACACTTGATATAGGATCAAAGCATTGTACCTCATTGGTTAAATATTTCTTTCTTCCAATCTACTTCTTTTATTGTACTTTGTTCTCCTTAACTACTCCTAGGGTTGGAGACTATTGAAAGGAGGTTTCTTGGAGTTAATTCAAGGAACTGAAGGCTGCTTTAAGGTGTGCTTGAGGTTACTTCAAGAAGGCTGCTTCAAAGGAGGTTAGAGCTACTTCTAGGTGAAGGCTATCTGAAGGTGGTGGAGCTACTTCAAGGAGGTGAAGGCTGCTCCAATGTGTGCTTGAGGTTACTTCAAGAAGGCTGCTTCATAGGAGGCTAGAGCTACTTCTAGTTGAAGGCTATCTCAAGATGATGGATCTACTCCAAGGAGGTGAAGACTGCTCCAAATTTGCTTGAGGTTACTTCAAGAAGGCTGCTTCAAGGAAGTTGAGGCTACTTCAAGGTGAACCTTCAAGTGGAAGGTGATTGTATTTTTTATAACATCCTTGCGAGGTAAATAAAATAAATCCCTTCCAAAATCCCAATTGGAGACAATTGGGCAGTGGACTGACCACCTTTGATTCAAAGGTTGGAACCACTCTACATCGAAGTGTCTTCCTTATTTCCCCCTCCTTTTTTGCCTTAAGTTTTTAATTAAATTTTAGAATTACCAAAATCTATATTCACCCCCTCTAAATCTTTCATTATTATGTTATTGAGGGAGTTTGTATTTATAAATACATATACATATCCACTCACTACTTACATATAGTTTGTATTGTATACATGTTATATCCCGTAAACAAAACATGCTATAAAAAGTGATGATTATGACCATTATATTGTAATTCCTTGGAGCCACAAGGAATTACCAAAACCTAGGGTCCACATCTCATGCATCAACTTATTTTTGATGAAGAACTTTACTTGCCAATATGGGTTGATCAGTTCAACCCTTGAACTTGTTGGCTCAGCTATTGTCCGGTCAGTTGATCGTCTCCCTAGTTGTCTGGTATGCAGTCCAGCATCTCCTGGATCCCTCAATCAATCAGTTGAGCCTCCAGTCAATCACTTCGTCCTCCATGGTCATCCATTCAGCTCATCTTCTGAAAGGGGCGACTTGTCTTCTTCATTGTAAAAAAATTAAATTATTCGAATATTATATGATTTTAGAGAAACATCGAGTTACATTTGAGGGGAGTAAATCGATAACACCCATTTGGGGGCTATTTAGGGCCTTTATTTCATTGTCAAAACTGCCTTCTAAACTATGTTTCCTCTCTATTTTATCTTGTTACTGCATAGAAATAACCTGCACATGCCCCTGACTCTTTCCCCATCTTTTATAGAGATTTCCATCATTTTTCCACCCAAAGTCCGCAAAAAGGCCCGTCTCGGCCCATCTATAATTAGCACCTGCATCGGCCGTTTTATTGGTCTCCCGACACACCCATTTACCCGTCGCGATACGGGCGTGTCACGTAAGGAGCCCTGAAGAGCGGTATGCTATCTACCCGACAGGGAGCTTTGCCCGCCACGACTCATCAGCTCGATATAGGCGTGTCGTGCGATGCGATTTACTCATCGGAAGAAGCTGCCCTCTAGGATCACCTGATACGCTCACAACCCGGCACACGACACCTACCGTGTCGGGTGACAACATGTCGACCATCCCCAAAGATATGTAAATGGAGTCAATGAAGGACACGTGGCCCCACAAGGACCACAACCTCTACCAGCTGCTGCCTATAAATAGCAGCTACAGGACCCAATGGGACGGGTCTTAACCCGACAAAGAGCTAACTTCAGAAAGACATCAGGAGCTAGTGTGTCACATTCCAAGGCATGTCGGGCGATACTAGGTGAGCACACCTCCTACCCGAGAGAGGCGGGAGGTGTTCACTTAGAACCCATCCTGGTAGCCACAGCAGCACGATATGACCAGGAAGGCATCCCCTATCGGGGCCCTAGACGGGCCTCAACCAGAGACGGCTCGCCCCTCTATACCCGATACAAGGAACCTGAGAACCTAAGTGATTCCTAACCTGACACGATACTGAACCCGATACAGACTAACCATTACGGCATGTCGCCCGAGAGGGTTGGCTGCCTGACACTGTCATATTGGGTAGGGAGTTCTCTCAGTACACCCTGACAGTTACAGTATGTCGCCCGAGAGGGCTGGCTGCCCGACACGGGTGTATTGGGTAGAGCTCTTGCCCGGTACCGGGTTAGCTATCTCTTAGGGGTCCGCTATTGTTTATCACCTTCCTAAATCAAGGAAGTCGATATCTATCTTCCCTTTTCAGCATTTTACTTTCATTACTTATGCATTGTAACTAAAACCTCTTTACATATCTATGAGTATGGAATCAGTGGAGTGTAATACATGTTGTTTTGTGTTTTGTTCCTTTTTGTTGGATGATTTATTTATAGCCTCTGATCTTTAGTCTTCGATGCATGGATCATGTTTTGACTAGCTATAGAATTGTGTTTCCCATTCAACTCCCTTGAGAGGGGGAAATCATAACTCTAGAGTTTGGTCTGTCCCGGGTTTACAAGAGTACCCAGGGTCAGGGTCGCCCTGTCTTATCTTTCCACTCTAATCTACACCCACTGCCCTTGAGAGAGGGAAATGGTGTGTGGTTAGAGGTATCCTCTTTGAGAGAAGAGGTTGTGGGATGTTTTCCGTTGCTTCTTGTTATGCCTAAGTTTTCTTCCTTCGTGCTTTACCTCAATGACAGTTTTATCTCCTCAGATTCTATTATTTAAAACACTTATAAAAATCTCTAAACCCCAAAACATAAATCTTTCTTGTAACTCCTTTTGGAGATAGGGTCTTTGTTTGTTTCCTTATGTTTAGTTCATGTTACAACACCCCCTTTTCTTGCACCCCCTTTTGATGTGCTTATACAAGTGAAACTCAAGTTCTGAAGTGTCATTCTTCCTATCCCTATGTTCGACCCCGTACTACTTCGACCATGTGCTAGTTGTAGGTGTCTTAAACATTCAGGTATTATAAATTTCTAAAGTTCGATAACTTAGACATGATTCCATTCTTGGACCCACGTTAAAGGCTTGTCAACTTTTTGGCACCGTTGCTGGGGATAGGCAAAGAAAACCGTTCTACAAACTTTCGTTTCGCTTGCACTTTGCCAAAACCTTGTACAAATGCATACGATACTGCAATCATTTACTACACATAATATTTATTGTTCATAATTTATACAACGCTCTTACACCTTTGTTTCTTTCCAGGTACTCCTTTCTTTCTTTCTAGGTCATCCAAGCTCTTGAAAAGTCATGGCTGACCAAGCCCCTGAAGCTCGCTCTCTTCACTCATTCATTTAAGTTCGAGCTAATGAAGAGAGAAACCTGGTTGTAATGCAACCTTTAAACGTCACCAACTTCAAATTGAAGCCCTCCTTCCTCCAGCTCCTAAAGCATAACAGGTTAGGTGGAAACACCTCTGAGGAGAACTTGTATAATCATCTAACAAGAATCAAGAGGACGTGCAACACCTTTAAGATCAACAGAGTCCCACTGATGCATATCTACATCATGTGCTTCCCGTTCTCACTGAGGGACAAGGCACTAGATTGGTACACCAACTTACAGGATGGGAGCCTCCCTAAGTGGGAGCATCTTGCCAATGCTTTTATCACCAAGTTCTTCCCCATCGAGAGGACCATTAAATGTCAAAACAAGATCATGAGGTATTCCCAGAAGCCCTCGGAGAATCTTCATGAGACTTGGGAAAGATTCCAGAGCTACCAGTGCGAATGCCCGCATCATGGTTTTTCAGAACCAAAGCTCATCACCACATTTTACAATGGGGTGTGCCCCGCTGAGAGGAAGTCCTTGAATGCTACTGCTAGTAGTGATTTCTTGGGACTTAGTGCCCAAAGAGCCAGGGAGATTATTGAAAACATGGATACGAACCAATAAGATAGAGAATACGACCGAGAGTCACTAAGTCACACTACTCCAGGTGAATCTAAGGCTATGGAGGCCCTCACAGCCAAACTTGACAAGATGATGATAGATGTCCAGTCCCTCAAGGAGCAAGGTTGCAAAAGGAAGGTTCGACAGGAGGTCGTGAAGATTTATGTCACCTGCGGAGAGCCCAACCACATGTCAGATTTCTACCCGCACACCGCACCCCAAGAAGATCTCGAAGGGGACAATACAGAGAATGTGAGTTATGTTCAATACCGACGGCCCGATCATCCTGGTTTCTCTTATGGGAACACCAGTGCTGCTGAGAACTCTCACTAGCTAGTGAGTGGGAAACCTTCGGGAGGACCACCAAATCAGCAATGACAGACAGGGTTCCAACAGCAGAGGGCCTTCCAACAAAACCAGCAGCTACGACCGTCTTTGATGATAGAATTTATATCCTTCACTGAGAGACATAACGACATTAATGAAAAGATGCACAAGAGCTCATTGGATAGTACGGCTCTGCTCAAACTAATGCAATAACAGATGGGTGGTTTTTCTACCAAGATAAGGGAGCTCCAGCAACATAACAAACATATTGATTAGCAACTGGCAAGCCTCGCCCAATCCATCAACCATCAGGTGGGGCGTTTCCCCTCTAATACTGAAGCCAACCCATGATGACATGAGATGGAAAAAATGGTTGTTATAAGGTTAAGAATGATTGTATCACCAGCCGTTGAGAAGACAGTAACGTCAACAACAGTACATGCCGAAGGAGTTAGCATAGCGGTTGTTGAGGAAGAAGTTACACAGAAGTCAAAGATAAGGTTAACGATGTCTCTTTTGAAGAGCGTCCAGATAAGTACGCACCCCGCGTACCATTCCCACATAAGCTGGTAAAAGCCCAGCTGAAGAAGAGGTATGAAAAGTTTATGGCCGTTATAAAGAAGTTGCATGTAGACGTCCCGTTCCAAGATGCCATTGAAGAAATGCCCACTTATGCCAAGTTCCTAAAGGACCTGATAATAAGAAAAAAGAAAGGAGAAGACATAAAGACTGTGAAGCTCACCAAGATTTCTAGTTCTTTCATCAAGACTAATACGCCTTTGAAGAAGAAGGATCTAGGGGCCTTCATAATCCTCTTTCAAGTTGGACTCAGAAAGGTCTAGCAGACCTAGGGGCCGACATCAGTCTGATGCCTCTGTCCCTTTCCAAGAGAGTGGGGCTCACCGATATGGTAAGAACCAACATGAGGATACAACTAGATGACCATACCTTCACCCGGCCAGTTGGTATCATTGAAAATGTGCCCATCCGAGTGGGACGCTTCTTTATCCCTTGTGATATTGTTTAGATCGACACCATAGAAGATCTGAGCTGCCCTATCATTTTCGGGCGACCCTTCCTTGCCACCGGCTGAGCTCTTATCGATGGCGAGGTAGGAATGATTATGATCCATCTTGAAAGAGATCACATCTATTTTAACATCAGTGATTGTATGAGGGCCCCCTCATTCTTTGAATCCTCCTACTTTGTTGAGAGCTATCAATAGTTATGCGACGAAGTACATGAAGAGAAGGCCATGGTAGATCCTTTGATGTGCGCCTTATTTGGCGAGTTACGAGAGATTGATGATACTGAGGTCAGGGAATTGTTGGACTATCTAGATGTTGAAGAAGTGACTGAGGATGAAGATCCTATTGAGACAGTTAGATATGCCACTCTCTGAGAAGCCCCTACTGAAGAACAGAAAAAGGAAGTCCCACCAGAGCTAAAAATCTTGTCGAAAGGCCTTGAGTATCATTTTTTGGATCAAGAGAAGATGCATCCGGTAATCATCAACTCGGAGTTGACAGATTGCTAGAAAGACCAACTGCTCAAAGAGTTAAGGTTGTGGAGGAAAGCCCTGGGCTACTCAATTAGGGACCTGAGAGGGATAAGCTCTTTGGTGTGCATTCACCGGATCCATCTGGAGGAGGAATCCAGGTCGTATGCCCATCCGCAAAGAAAGCTGAATGAAAAGCTTCACGAAGTCATTAACAAAGAAGTAGTTAAGCTCTGAGACACCAGAATTATCTATGCTATCAGTGATAGCATGTGGGTGAGTCCAATCCAAGTAGTTCCTAAGAAGGGAGGGATGACCTTGGTTAAGGGAGATGACGGGGTCAAGGTAGCCACCAAGATGGTCACTGGATGGTGGATGTGTATAGATTATCAAAAACTTAACACCACCACCCACAAGGACCATTCCCCTCTTCCTTTCATCGATCAGATGTTGGAACACTTGGCCCATCATTCCTACTGCTATTGGTTGGACAGGTACTCAAGTTTCTACCAGATCCCCACCCACCCTAATGACCAGGAGAAGACGACTTTCACTTGCATCTACAGAACTTTTGCCTTTAGAAGAATGCCCTTTAGGCTCTGTAATGCACCTGCTTCCTTCTAGAGGTGTATGAATGCCATTTTTGTAGATTTGCTAGAAGTTAAGATGGAAGTGTTCATGGATGATTTCAATGTGTATGGCAGCTCGTTTTATGACTGTCTGAACAATCTGTCCCTCATAATGAGAAGAAGTGAAGAACATAGCCTCACCCTCAATTGGGGAAAATGCCATTTTATGTTACAAGAGGGGATTGTTCTTGGACACAAGGTGTCAAGTAAGTTATTGAAGTCGATCCATCCAAGGTTGAGGCGATAGCTAAGCTCCCACCGCCTACTTCAGTTACAGGTGTTCATAGTTTTCTGGGTCATGCCGATTACTACCAGTGCTTTATAAAGGATTTTTCAAAGATAGCCAAGCCTCTGTCTAACCTTCTGATAAAAGATGTGAAGTTCGACTTCACGGAGGAGTGTATGAAGGCATTCTCAACTCTGAAGGGCAATTTAATATCTACACCGATTCTCTAGTCCCCTGATTGGAGTCTTCCGTTTGAACTTATGTTCGACGCCAGTGATTTTGCTATAGGGGTTGTACTCGGCCAAAAGAGAGACAAGAAGCATCATGTTATCTTCTATGTGAGCAAGACCCTAGACGAGGATCAGTAGAATTACACGACCACAGAGAAAGAAATGCTAGTTATCGTGTACGCCTTTGACAAGTTTAGGTCTTACCTCGTGGGTTCAAAGGTGGTTGTTCACACCGACCACAGGGCTATTAAATATCTAATGCTGAAGAAGGATGCAAAGCCCAGACTGCTACGTTGGGCACTATTGTTACAAGAGTTTGACCATGAGATCAAAGATAAGAAGGGCTCAGAGAATAAGGTTGTAGGCCATCTCTCTAGGATTTGGGTGCAAGATGATCACCCACTGCCCATCAATGAAAGCTACCCCGATGAATCCATCCTTCTCAGCCCAGTCAGCCGACCCTGAGCGGCCGTGGTATGTAGATTTGTACAACTACCTAGCCTGTAAGAAACTTCCCCCAGATATGTCTTATAATCAGAAGAAGAAGTTCTTCTCTAATTTAAAGAACTATTATTGGGATGATCCCTTGTTGTTTAGGCATTGTGCCGACGGGTTATATAGAAGATGCATACCAGAAGAGGAAGTCTCAAAAATTTTGTTCGAATGTCACTCCTCTCCATATGGAGGACATCTGGGAGGTGAGAGGACAGCTACCAAGGTGCTACAATCTGGTTTCTACTGTCCAACCTTGTTCAAAGATGCTCATGCATTTGTAAAGTCTTGCAATGAATGCCAGCAAACTGGGAACATTTCCTGTCGCAATGAGATGTCGCTATCGGATTGGATTGAAGTTGAAATTTTTTATGTGTGGGGTATTGATTACATGAGACCGTTTTCCTCGTCCTACAATTTCAAATATATTCTCGTCGCAGTCGACTATGTCTGTAAGTGGGTTGAAGTAGTGCGCGCCTCTACGTGCGATGTTAAGGAAATGATCAAACTCCTCACCAAGATTATCTTTCCAAGGTTTGGAGTTCTGAGGACCGTCATCAGTGATGGCATATCTCACTTCACTGAAAGATAGTTTGAATCGCTCCGGTGTAAGTATGACATTTGCCACAAGGTTACGACACCATATCATCCACAAACGTCTAGTCAGGTGGAAGTCTCCAATCAGCAGATCAAGCAGATATTGAAGAAGACATTTGGCAAATCCCACAAAGACTGGTCGTCTAAGTTAGATGACGCTCTCTGGGCATACCAGACTACTTTTAAGATGTCATTGGGCACCACATCTTACCGCTGGATATATGGAAAAGCATGCCATCTTCCTTTTGAATTGGAGCATAAAGCGTTCTGGGCAATCAAGCAGCTCAATATGGAAACAAAGCTAGCTGGAAAGAAAAGGTTTATTCAACTACAAGATCTTGAGGAGCTGAGACTCCATGCCTATGAAAATGCTAGGATCTACAAGTTGAGGACCAAGATATGGCACGATTCACATCTAAGCAAAAAGGATGTCAATGAAGGTGATAAAGTTTTGCTATTTAAATCTTCTATCTGTCTTTTTCTAGGGAAGCTGCATAGTAGACGGTTTGGACCTTTCATCGTTGCAAAGATTTACCCATCTGGGATGATGGAGCTCTACGATAAGGACGATCTGGCAAAAGTCTTTCCAGTGAACGGGCATAGAGTAAAAAGGTTTTATAAAGATGAAGCTTTTGTGAGAAGATCAGAGATGGCCCTGCAAGAAGTTGGAACAACAACCACCGGAGCAGAGTAAGAGGGTTTGATGTTGTCGATTTGACAATGAAAACTACAACTCTCACCGGGAGGAAGCCCATGTTTTATTTTTCTAGCATAGGATGTTACATCCCTTCTTGAAGAAAAACATTACAAACATTATCATTATAATAAGGCCCGAGTCAGTACATGTGTCACGTGCACGGACTCCCTCATTTTATGGGCCACCAACTTATTTTTTTTTAAAGCTTTGATGAGTAATACCATCTGAGGTTGAAAGCCTTCTTTCATGCCGATGATGTTTTACCCATCAACACTCTGTGATTTCAATTTTCTACCCTTGTTTTGTTTTTCATTTTTACTCTTTTGAGAATCTTAGCGGGCATGTTCTAACTAGTTCCCTTCCTTCTTGCCTTGCATGGCACGTGATTGCTAAGCGGACTACCTTCACCTCTATCAGGCGACATCGTCATCCCTTGAATTACGTGTCGGGTAGGCTGTGAGTATCGCAGTTGTGCCATGTCAGGCGTCTCTATCGCCCAAAGTTGTATCGATCAGCGCCCCTCGACCAAGCACTTATCGCGCCCCCTGCGTGGCGCGATAAGTGCTTGGTCATATCGGGCAGCAAAAGTGTGTCGTGCGACACGCCGATCCCGCGTGACATGCATGTCGCGCAGCACGAAGCTTGCTTAGGAAGCCAAATCACCCTATGACGTGACAGATTAGACTGATTTTACTATGTCTTGGTAAATGATTCACCTCCTTGGGTGAGACGTGTCTCGATTTTTCCTGATTTACACACGCTCACCATGGCTAAAAATAGTAACTCAAGTTTAACCGTATCTGACACCTGCATTTACTTTTCACCTACTCCCGTATCGTGCATCCTACCTTCACTTCAGCTCTCGTGTCATCTAGTCTCTTCGCGATACCTGTGTCGCATGCCAACAACCTCACCCGATACAGGTATAATACGATACACCTTATCGAGTAATCAATCTATCATGTCGCACGACATATCGAGGAGACTATATCAGTGATACCTCATGTCGGGCGAGATGTGTGTCACACGACACCCTTTTTACATGATGCCAGTATCGAGCTACGAACTTTCTTTGCACCGGAATTCGCCTTTCGAGTTTCTTTTTCATCGGTCCTTTGACTGCATCGCGCGAAACGCTTGTCGCATGCTCCCGCCTGACACAGGTGTATTGGGCAGGACTTATCGCCCAGTTTTGTTTCACGACGTGGCTCCAACTTGTATCACCCGACTCATATCAGGCGACACCTCGTATCGCGCGGCACCTCATGTCAGGCGAGACTTGTATCGGGCGGCCCCTATTCTGAGTTTATCGTGTGATAGGATTGCATTTAATCAACCGCTTTGAGATCGTATCAGCCTTCGACTTTTTGCCAGGTGATACGAGTATCACGCGGGAATCCATATCGGGCAAGTCTTATTTTACTAACGCAACCCATATTAGTTTTTCTAGTGTCGCCTATCTGGTGTCGAGTGACACAACTTTCTTGGTCTACCACCCGATATCAAGTAAGGTGAATCA
This sequence comes from Alisma plantago-aquatica, assembly GCA_963693085.1. Lineage (NCBI taxonomy): Eukaryota > Viridiplantae > Streptophyta > Magnoliopsida > Alismatales > Alismataceae > Alisma > Alisma plantago-aquatica. The sequence continues at coordinate 429,799,180 of OY856414.1, forward strand.
GTAAAAAATCTTATTACTTACCCCACTTTATTCAAACATTACTGACATGGCTCGCACCAAGCAGACAGTGGCCCAGGTCAATGAGCAAGGCCGTAGGGTCAATCCCGAGGCAACATCTGAAGTGACTACAGTCGGACAGAAGCGCCCAAACCCTGATATGATGGGGCCATCTGAGGTTGAGAAGCGGCCCAGGAAAGAAGCAGTGGCAGCCCCATCAACAGCGGCGGAACCCCTGGTCCACTCTCTAGGCCGGTTCGTGCCCCGTGATGCGGAGCATCAGCAGCGGTACATAGAGCTGGCGGCCAAAATCTACCGGATGAGCCAGTTCTGCCACCAGCCTTCTTTCCAACAACTTGGCATCTTCAATAGGCTCGACAATGTCTTAGGAGTTGTCGAGCTAAAGAACATATGCTTCAGCTACACCAGCTCATACACTAAACTCACCAAGGAGTTCATGTACTCCCTCTGTTAGGTTCCAAACAAACCCAAAGAATTCGAGAGATTCGGCGGGGAAGATAGGATGTAGGTGCAACTATACAACGTTGAGCACGATATCTCATAGAAGTTGTTCAATGAGATATTCTCCTCCACTGAAGTTGAGAAGGAGATGTTGAACAACGGTGCCAGGATCACCGAAGGCGACGGCTTCAACCCGGTTGACCTCTGGAGGAAGCTAACCAGTGAATAGTCATTTAAGCGGGTAGCAAGGCGGTGGCCATCCACTCCTGCTTCTGGAGGATCGTCCACAAGATAGTGGCATGCCTCCTATTCAGCAAATATGAAACGAGCAACCTCTACAATGAAGAACTCCATCTCATGTGGTATGTGATGGTGGGAAAGACGATCAACCTGGGGTGCTTCCTACTGAGTCGGCTCCACCCAATAAAGGACGCCACCAAGGAGTACTGCATGGGAGGCATCATCAACCTGATCGCGGCAGGGTTGGGATACCCAAGGGAGCCGCGCAGCCTATCAAGGATGCAAGGCGATGACAGGATAGATATGAAGTTCTTGCAATGAGCCAGCATAATAAAAAAGGAGGGTTGTCGCTACTTCTATAGATTTGCAAGAACCACTACTCTCCTGCCCCTCCCGCTCTACACCAACTACGATGTAGAGAAGCTGGTCTTTATGCCGGCGGAGATTGAGGCTATGCCAAACCAGATGGCAGAGGCTGCTTGCACTACCAGCATAAGCTTCCAACAAGGGGCAGCAGCCGCAAGAGCTGAGCCATCCACCGCCACCACGCAACCAGTGGTAGTTTCTACCAAAGCCGCCATTGTTGCTCCTGTACCAGCCGCGGCCACCACAACAAAAATCGCCGTGACTACAGAAGAAGTAATGGTGATCGTGTAGGTCGTAGACACAACTGGGGCCAAAACGACAATGATAGCCTCTAAGGACACTACCGTAGAAGAGACAGCCACAACTCTTGATGCTTGAGCTGCGCCTTCAATGGTAGAGGTAGTGGTATAGTTAGACGCCAGCAATGATGTGTTCGCTGAGCTCCTAGAGGCAGAGCTCAGGGTTGTGCAGCCCACACCGACGTCGTCACCAACGTCGCCGGTGGTTGCTGTAGAAGAGGTCGTTGATAGTCAGATGGCAGAACAACAACCACCTTCCCCACGTCCTTCTACACCACCACAGGTTGATGACACAGAGGCAGCCATGAAGGAGTCGACGCCCCGCCCTAAAGCAACGCCCTCACAGACGATTCAGATGGATTCGGCCCTGCTTGAAGACGTGCACTCTTTGGGCCGAACTTCCTGTGCGAGGAATGTTGCGAGGACGAGAGGCCAATCAACTGCAGCCCCTCCATGACTAGGGTAGGTCCTCGGTCAAGAGTTTGACAACTTGCAGGAGGTAACGAGCAACCACTCAGCTATGTTTCTTCTCTAACCCGCAAGTTTAGTATTTTCCATAGGAGGCTGAGTGAGTAGGAGCATCAACTACTAACTCTAGTTGGCCTTCCTAGCCAACTAGAAGTATTGAACAACACAATGTAGCTGATTCTCCAACGCCTCGAAGCCATTAAAGAGAGATTGAACCGGAGGGACGACCACCCCCGTTCAAGATAATTCAAGACAACCAAGGAGGTCTCCATCGCCCCCAGGCCCTGGCTCTCAGCCCTCATCTTTGTCATCCTCTATAAGAACATCGTCTTCTTCCTCCTCCAGCGGTCCTTTCACAACACCCGAGGAGGAAATGAAGAACAAGACCGCCGGCGAGGCTCCAGCAGGATAGGAGAGCACCCGCGACATCGACATAGCTGCTCCCTCGCCCTCCCTAGAAGAAGCTGAAGATGCAGATGTATCCATCAGCCTAGCGGAGGGCTCTTCTAATGAATCCGAGGGAGAAGGGGGCGACATATATTCTGCCAATGACAAGCACCCCCCTAGAGTAAGGAGTTCGACGGAAGATGCATTTTCTGCGCCGTCAGAGATTCCCTCCTTCGAGATGGCCAACTTCGATAGACGGGAAATCGGCTACCTGACGATCAGAGACCAGAAGCTTTTGAACGCGGTCCTGAGGTCACAGGAAGATGGAGAGGACGTCGTCTGGAGCGACGATTACTTTTCTGTACAACGGGAAGCGCTGAAAAGCATGTTTCTCTCCCCATCCATAGTAGGGAAGATCCTCTTCTGGGTCTTGGGAGGTGCTATGATCAAGAATTTAGGCACCAAGACAGGCCGGCAGCCAATTTACAACGTCACCCCAGCCTTGGCAGGAAGATTAATGAAAGGGATGTACGACTCCATCCAGGTGGCCAACATGCTACAATACATCAAAGAGCACAACCCAAACCTAGTGTTGGCCCCATACAAGCATAAAAGAAATGGGTTCCTCTGCGTGGTAGACCTCTGCATCCATGACGTCCAGCTCCTCAGTTGCTGCACTGAAGAGGTCGCACGCTCAGGACACATATTCATACGCCCAATAGACAAGCATCTCAGGCTTCTCCCACTGCATCTTCTCTGCGCCATCAAGCACGGAGTCCAACGCCACAATGGCATTTGGAACTTCTTCTCCCTCAGAGACTTCCCCGTTCAAGAAGAGGTGGGAAGCAGAAACATCGCCTTCATAGTCCTACGCGCCATGGAGTTGCTCCACATCTTTGGATATATAAGGCACCTCCAAGGCCATAATTTCTATCAGCTCAGAAGCACATATGCGTTGTTGCTGATCAAGGAAAGACACTATTTCCTAGACACAGGCGTACCAGAGAAGCTGCTAGAGAGTGACCAAGAAACTAAATCATCCCAACCCAATATCCCCCAAGGAAAAGAAGTTGAGATGGACACGTACGTCTATGGGGCAGGCAAGCGGATGGATGTTCTGTGAGAAATACTCACCAAGGAAGGCTCTTCTTTGCTTGTTGTATCTGAAGAATTAATCAGCAACTTCAACCACTCCACATGCGCAACCCTATCGCAGGAGCACGTCAATGAAGTTCTCCTCAGGCTAGCTGATTCTACTCCCACAGACGTCATCTACGAGACATGCAACGTCATAGTCCCCGTTGACGACCTTCGGGACTTAGTAAAGGAAGGAGGATGTCTAGTGTTGTCAGTGGCGTCAGCCTACATCTAGATTCTATAGAAGAAGTTTGAACACGCCTACATCGCACACCCAATGGTGTTCAATGATATCTACCTAGCTAGTTAATTAGGAGCGAAACAACTATTTCTAGCTGAGATACAACGCAGCATGCCGCGTATCATATTCCTTCCAATGTTGCATTACAACCATTGGATGCTCTTGATGGTGTCCACTCGCCCATGAGCAGTAATCTTCTACAACAGCTCTGACATCAACAAAGATCATCCAGTGCAGTGTACATCAACTACGTTGACACCCCTCGAGCGCTTAGCAAGGAAATACTACATCAAGGTGGCAACGTTGATCCAGCATTCCTGGAGAACACGGAGAACAAATGGCACAAGCTTCAATTCTGCCACAGTAGTCCGCAACAAACTCCACAATCAAATGACTGCATCATCTACATACTAGAATGGATCTCTAGCTCGGTGACGCAACAACAAACGCCTGACAAGATCCACCACATCGACTATCACAACAAATGCAGAGAGTGTGTGTTGGAGCATCTATCTGACGAAGGCACAGGCACCAGCTAAAACCCTCACTGACCTATGCCTACCCTTTCCTACTTATGTCACAACTCTGGGGACAGAGTGTGAGGTAAGTTTGGGGGGGGGGGTAGCATATTAGTGAGGGAGGTACCTAAAATTTCTCCCCCTTCTTATCTTTCTATTCTTTCCCATATCCTGTGTGCATATACATACATGCCTGATACAAAATAGCACATATACAACTGCTTGCCTCTCAACCATTGTACAAATACACTCTATAGTAAATATCAGATACAACTTCTTCCATATTGTTCTTTATGTGTCTAAGGTGGTGCACATTTTTGTTATGATCTTTTCGAAAATGTAGTCTCAAACGACAAAAAGGCTACAACTTTTCTACGCCAATTTTGAAAAATAATCTCGCAACGGCTAAGAGATGTGCATGCAAAGGAAAAAGCTACCCAAACAGCAAAACTCTCATTTTTCCTCTATCCATTAAAAATCCCAAAAAGAGAGAAAAGCCTTATGAGAGTGAATAAAAGCATGAGAGTTGTGCAAAATGAAAAAAAAAACACATACACACTTGTCTTTCCAAAAGTACCCATCTTTAGGCATGGTAGATCCGGGGCAGTGATATGTAGGATGTGAAAGCACTGCTCTAAAGCCAACTGGCTTGGACTACAGGGACTACTTTCCCGTTAACGGACCCGTACCTGGATGGACCAATTGAAAACAAGAAAAATCGAAAAAGCCTTAACCCTTCCCAAAAACTCAACTTCTATTTCCACGTTGTTTGGTGTGAAAGCTAACTTCAGAATCATGCACCCAAGTCTCACCAAAGCTGAAGAGAAGATTTTTTGTTGCTTAAAATAAGGCAGGGAAAAATAAATTCCTTTGCTCGAAGACAGACATAATTTTTCTTAAGACATCTCAGAACTCACTTAAACCCCTTGTCTGAGGACTATGTCTGGTATGAAGAAGTATTACAAATAAAGTATTAAGATGAGTACGATTGATTGAGGAAAATCAAAATGCTAAGTTTGGAGGAGTTGATAACACCCATTTTGGGGCTATTTAGGGCCTTTATTTCGTTGTCAAAACTTCCTTCTAAACTATTTTACCTCTCTGTTTTATCTTATTACTGCATAGAAATAACCTGCACTATGCCCCTGACTCTTTCCCCATCTTTTGTAGAGATTTCCATCATTTTTCCACCCAAAGTCCACAAAAGGCCCGTCCTGGCCCATCTACAATGAGCACCTACATCGACCCATTTACTGGTCACCCGACACGCCCATTTACCTATCGTGGTCACTGCCCGATATGGCAGCAACCCGATACAGGCGTATCACGCGAGGAGCCTTGACGAGTGGTATGCTATCTACCCGAAAGGGATCTTTGCCCGCCATGACTCATCAGCCCAATACGAGCGTGTCGTGCGATGCAAGTTACTTATCGTAAGAAGTTGCCCGCCAGGATCACCCGATATGCTCAAAACCCAGCACGCGACGCCTGCCGTTCCAGGCGACAGCATGTCGACCATCCCTATAGCCACGTAAACGGAGTCGATGAAGGACACGTGGCCCCACAAGGACCACAACCTCTACTAGTTGTTGCCTATAAATAGTAGCTACACGACCCTGATTGGACGGGTCGGAACCCGACGAAGAGCTAACTTCGGAAAGACATCAGGAGCTAGTGTGTCGCATTCCAAGGCGTGTCAGGCGATACTAGGTGAGCACACCCCAACCCGAGAGGGAGGGGAGGAGTTCACTTAGAACTTGTCCCGGTAGCCACAACATCATGATACGACCAGGAAGGCATCTCCTATCGGGTCCCTAGATGGGCCTCAACCTGAGATGGCTCACCCCTCTATACCGGATACAAGGAATATGAGAACCTAAGTGATTCCTAACCCGACACGATACCGAACTCGATACAGACTAACCGTTACGGTATGTTGCCTGAGAGGGCTGGCTGTCTGACACGGCTGTATCGGGTAGGGAGTTCTCTGGGTATGCCCTGACCGTTACGGTATGTTTCCCGAGAGGGCTGGCTGCCCGACACGGGTGTATCGGGAAGGGCCCTTGCCCGATACCGGGTTAGCTGTCCCTTAGGGGTCCGTTGTTGTTTATCACCTTCCTAAATCAAGGAAGCTGATATCTATCTTCCCTTTTCAACATTTTACTTTTATTACTTATGCATTGTAACTAAAACCTCTTTACATATCTATGAGTATGGAATCAGTGGAGTTTAATACATGTTGTTCTATGTTTGGTTCCTTTTTGTTGGATGATTTCTTTATAGCACCTGAGCTCTAGCCTTTTATGCATGGATCATGTTTTGACTAGCTATCAAATCGTGTTTCCCGTTCGACTCCCTTGAGAGGGGGAAGTCATAACTCTATAGTTTGGTTTGTCCCGGGTGTACAAGAGTACCCAGGATCAGGGTCACCCTGGCTTATCTTTCCACTCTAATCTATGTCGACTGCCCTTGAGAGAGGGAAATGGTGCATGGTTAGAGGTATCCTCTTTGAGAGAAGAGGCTGCAGGATGTTTTTTGTTGTTACTTGTTATGCCTAAGTTTTCTTCCTTAGTGCTTTACCTCAACGACATTTTTATCTCCTCAGATTCTATTATTTAAAACACTTATAAAAATCTCTAAACCCAAAAACTTAAATCTTTCTTGTAACTCCTTTTGGAGATAGGGTCTTTGTTTGTTTCCTTATGTTTAGTTTATGTTACAACACCCCCTTTTCTTGCACCCCCTTTTGATGTGCTTAGACAAGTGAAACTCAAGTTCTAAAGCGCCGTTCTTCCTATCCTTGTGTTCGACCCCAAACTACTTCGACCATGTGCTAGTTGCAGGTGTCTTAAATATTTGGGTATTATAAATTTCTAAAGTATGATAACCTAGACATGATTCCATTGTTGGACTGACATTTAAGGATCGTCATAAATGTAGGAGTAAATAATAATTCTATAATTAGAAGATAAGGTAAAGGGTTACTATGCAAACTAAGATGAAACATGGATAAACACACAACCACCATGCTAAGTAATAGGGTTATTCACTAGTACAGAAATGGGTTATAACGTCCCTACGTGTAGGGTCGGTTTTACCAAATAACCGACCTTATATGTCTAAAAAAAACACGGGCACCACTTAAGATCTCTTGGGTCGGTTTTCTTAAAAAAACCGACCTTGTAGTGTATCTCTATAGGGTCGGTTTTCCAAATAACTGACCTTATATGTCTATAAAAACGCGGGCACCACTTAAGACCTCTTGGGTCGCTTTTCTTAAAATAACCGACCTTGTAGTGCATCTCTATAGGGTCGGTTTTCCAAATAACCGACCTTATATGTCTATAAAAAATGCGGGCACCACTTAAGACCTCTTGGGTCGCTTTTCTTAAAATAACCAACCTTGTAGTGCATCTCTATAGGGTCGGTTTTTATAAAATAAGCGACCTTATAGACAATTGGTTTAGAAATTCATTTACAAGTTTCCCGCGGCAAAAATTTGCTTGATTTTTGGCTTCGCGCCTCCATCTATAGGGTCGGTTTTTCCTTATAACCGACCCTAAAGGGCTCCTCGGTCGACAAATTCGTCGACCGAATAAGTGGTGGATTTCACGTATACGAGCACCTTTAGGGTCGATTTTATCCTTATAACTGACCCTAAAGTCCTCTTCGGTTCTGCACCTCTAAGGTCGGTTTTTCCTTCAAAATCGACCCTAAAGGATCCTCGGTCGACAAATTCACCGACCGATAACAATTCTGGATCTAGTTTACTTCACGCATGTATAAGCACCTCTAGCGTCGGATTTGTACTTATAACCGACCTTAGAACTTTTCTCGGTCGACAAATTCAACGACCGATAAGGAGTCAGATTTCAAGTATATAAGAAACTTTTAGGGTCGGTTTTTTTGCTTATAACCGACCTTAAAAGTCTATTCGGTCGACAATATTGTTGACCGAATTGGACTTTAGGGTCGGTTATAAGCAAAAAACTGACCCTAAAGGTACTTATACAACGAATTGGCCATAACAACACTGCACATCCAACATCAAAACTAGATTTTAGGGAAACACATGCAAATTCCAAATATATCATTTATATATTAATTTGGGATTGTGTGTGGTTCTTAATCGACATTCATATATATATATATATATATATATATATATATATATATATATATATATATATATATATATATATATATATATATATATATATATATATATATATATATATATATATATATATATATATATATATATATGCACATCGTATGTAATAAATAAATGATAAAACCAAAAAAACCAATAATATTTATTATCCCAAAATATAGTAAATTAATGTGGTTCTGATGCCACTATAGGGAAATATGACTACAAAATAGGCAGTAGAAACAAAAATTTAACTGCCATATTCACCTTATAACAGTAGATCACATAAAAAAATATATAACAGAGAGGATAGATTTGAGGATATATCTGGTCCCAAAGCAAGTTCAGAAGCAATCTCCTTGTCGTAGTGTGCGCCTTTCTTCAAATCACACTCGAACAACCTCTACAACAACTATTGGTTGATTACCACAAATAGTAGCTTGATGTTGTCCTACTAGAGGGAAAAGCTCATCTCCTCTAGAGTAACCCAAATAGACTATCTAGAACTCCTGTCATTCTAGAAGAATAGTCAAGAAGGAATTTTCCCTCTACGTTGGTGTACTACCACCAACTTGCTCTCTCACTAGTATTTTCCTTGCTATCCTTCTCTTTATCATGTAGGACTTTCTCGACTTCTCTCAGTTACCACAATCAGAGATGGCAACAATTATCAGAGGCAATTGACTTATGTCTCTAGAAACCCCTAATACCCCTCTATTTATAGGAGGGTTGGGGTCAAGGTTCTTAGTCTATGTGGGATGAAAGGGATCGGAATTTCATGTACTTTCCCAACCTGCAAGTAGCAAAATGATCGGTTCACATGTGAAATGATCAGTTGGCATACGAGATGGTTGGTTCAACCCTTGAACCGATCATTTCGTCATGTTTCTCAATCACAATTGTATTAAAAATTATAATCCAATTAATGGATAACATGACGTTAGTATGAATCCTTGACACAATGGAATTCATCCATGAAGTGGGCATATCATCTTATGAGATGATCGTCTGACGACCTTGAGTCGATCGATTCACTAAGTGAGCTAGTCGGTCCATGCCATGGTTCATTCAGAATCCAGCCAATGTAGTTTTCAATCAACCTAACACTCCAACTGGTCAATTCAATACTTGAACCGGTCGGTTCAGAGTGTAGTTAGTCAATTTTTGTTTAAATTGAATACCTAAACACTTTTAGTAATAAAATTAAACATCATTCATGAAAAAACTCTTATTCTAAATGTATCCTATGTGTAACCCTATAGGTTCCTATTTACATTGGCAGTGAATGTCTATAACTAGTTTACATCACAAGGAAAGATCGGTATCTAGCAACACACCATTGCTACCCAAGTAAATGGAATGTTGGAGAATAACTTCAACCTACAATCTGTGATTGGTGTTATAATGTTTGTATAGTTCTTTTGATATTAATATCCAAATTGATCTCGAGGCATTGGATAGTCATCCTCTTCAACACCCAATCTATGTTCCTTGAACTAGAGAAAAATGTATGAGATATATGTAAGCTCAATATCACATATTTATTTACATGTGTATGACCATGTATTTCTCAATCTCACTTATCATGTGGCCATGATATCATACTCTTATTGGAAGGACAAATCCAATCTATATCATTCACAATCATCTCCATGTGTCATAGTGCATCCAATCATCAACTCTATGGAAACCTTTATTCAAGGATATGGTGGATGATGTCAAAGTACATTGAACAACATGTCATGAGTGTAGTGACTTCAAATCTAAGAATTACAATCACCACCAAAACAATAAGAGCTAATTCTGACTGCCAATTATGATTTTCATATATCACTCTCATGGTGGGTTTGTCTGATACATTGTTCTCTAACAAGTACATATGTGTTTGATTTGATATCACATATTATGACTGATGAGATTATGTGATCAATCAACACACACTCTAGTCTTATGTGTTATTTTTGTCTATCAGCCCCTATAATAACATCCGATTAGGACATATCAAAATGTATATACTCTTGGCATCTGTATGATCTCATTGTTTAGGTCATCAATCTGAAGACATACGTCGTTGAGTAATATCATTCTTTAGACATTTATTATGTTACATCATTATCTCATAACTGGATAAAATAGAATAAATTAAAAGATTGCCTTTATTATTAACCAAATCACTTACAAACTATGCCACTACAATCATCATATGATTGGCTCTATGGGCATACTTACCTATAGGCTGGACCATGACCTAGAGCCGTCTGATTAAGAAAAGGCAAACAAACAATGTACAAATACAATTAAGAATATCTAGATTTTATTAAATTTCTTTCCAAATTTAAGTGAGGGGTATAGGATAATCCAAAATTGTCATGATTTGTGGGGAAAAATGATGGTAAGGAATCTGAATATGCAGTTCATTTTGGGATTTAATAAATGTAATGAGTTAAAAACTTATTTATAGTCCTATATTTAAAATCTACTACGAACTATAAAAAGGAATCCACCAAACTTAGATGCATGCTATATGGTGTTGTATATTACTCCAATAATAGAAATGAGAGAAATATTATAAATGATATGAAGGCTACATTATTTTCTAAAGATGTAACTTGTCATTAATGCTTATTTAAGGCTAATTAATTAAACAGAAACTATATTTTGGTTTGATTTTTAGTGTTTGGTCAAACAATATTGTTGGATGAATGAGGAGCCCCATTATTTCATTAATGTCCTAATTAGGTATATTGACTCACATCATTATGAATTAGGGTATCAAGGAAGAAGATATGGGCTAAGTGTATAGTTGGAGCTGATTTTAAGACTTAGTGTCCAATTGATGTATCGTAAAGTTTGAAATTTGAAAATTAGGGGTTTGGGCCATATCTAGGGTGAAATTGAGGGCTGTGTCATGTCTCCTTGCCGATGCCAGAACTACTGTGTAAGTTTGATTATGTCCCTTTCCAGTGGATGCCGGCGCAATAGCCCCTGTTCTGAATGTCGACTGCTCTTTCTGGGGTGAGAAACCGTGAAGGAGCATCCTCCATCTCATATGGATGATCGCCAACCCCCTTCTTGAACATCTCTTCGTTGCAAACGGCTGCCACTGTGCGGGTGTCCCCGACGATGACCTTTCCTCGAATCCTTTCCAGCGTCACTATTCGAGCACTCAAGCACTGTACAAAAGCAAATGACTCACGATGGTCGATAACGCTGATGTGTCCTCCAACGTAGGGTGCAACAACGCAAAACGCATTTGTTAGAATGATGTTTACACAATATTGAAAAGGAAGCGTAAGGCCCCTATATTGTGTGTCTGACATACCATAGACCCAAACAGAAAATAATACCACCAACTCTATATAGCCGGCTGTAGTTGCGAGCAGTTCCAAGGCATTTCCCTCTCGCTGCAGACAGGCATGCATGCATGGATATGACCGAAGTACTAAGCACGATGCATTCCCGAACTCGCAGTTGCTCCTTGGTCGGGGTTGGAAAGCCGCTCTATGTATCTCAAACTCTCTGCTCGGGCGTCGTCCGTGCATGGGAGTGCACACAATGCACGCAGTTTACCGATGGGGGACACTGGCGTTGTGTCTTCTGCACGGCGCCAGCATGAAGTGTACAACTCCGATACAATACAGTATCCCGTTGTCGCTACAGTACGTAGGTTGCATGCCTTTTCTACGTACGTACGCCTGGCTGCTGCCCCACTCCATGGGGGTAGGACGTGACTTGATTCTGACTGGGTGTTTATCTGCCGACTTGGACCAGAAGCCATCACAGACTGATGTGGATGCGGCAGGCAGACAGGACAATGAAGCGGAGGAGGGAAAAGAGTCTTGTTGGATGTCGATTGGGCCAAGTACGATTCTCACTGGACTGTCGCCGAGCATTGGATAAAGACTTGGTAGTCAGATTGTTTCGATTTTGGTCATCTGGAATGGGGACAAACCAGCGGCAGTCTCCAGAGAAACATATTTGTTAGCAGCGTTGGCATAGCCAGCTTGTTGGACGTTTTGGATGTCTGAGCCAGAAGAACGGCCAATACTGTCTTTTGGCTTGCCGTGTTTGAAACTATTTGTCTCTCCCAACTCCCCAGCATTCTCTCCCCAATCGCCGAATAGTGAACAGAAAGCCGAGCTTGGCTATCTGTCCCCGCTGTGTTCTTCTCTGCAAAAACAAGATAGCATGGCTATCTGCTCACACCACATATGTCTACATAAAGACTGGTTCTCCTCTTATGAATAATATGATGGAGGAATAGCGTACATGACAAATGATACCACATGTAATACTATTGGTATTGGTTCAATCTCCATGAAGTTGATTGATGGAGATATTGAACTTATTTCAAATGTTTGTCATCTCAATTGGCTTAGCTTGAAGCTACAGGTTTTCCACGTTGCAGGAAATTAAATCATGTCTATAACCAACATAGGTATTGTTCTTATTAAGGGAGTGCATATTTTTTGGGAACCTATATAAGATGGCCGGTGAAACTGTCACTAGTATAACTACTATTGTTTCTTATCCAACTATTTTAAATCCGGATACCATAAAGTTATGACATGTGAGACTAGAACAAATGAGTTAGAAAGATCTCAAACTATCATGCGCATGAGAGGACTTCTAGATAGTTTCAGTACAAGAAAGTAGAATTTCTACAAGAACTATGTAATGTGCAAACAAAATAAGGACATTTTTTCTACTGCAATGCATATTACAAAAGATATGGTTCGTTATGTTCATTCAGATATCCATGGTCCTTCCTAAGTGTCGTCTAAGGATAGTGCTAGATATATGCTTACCTTCAATATTTTTTTCTCAAGGATGGTATGGGTGTACTTCCTAAAGAATAAATTTGTCACTTGTAATCAATTTTAAGAATAGAAGCATTGCTTGAATGGAAGTGCATAAAAGACCGAAGGAAGATAATAATTTAGAATTTTGTTCTTTTGAATGAAATTAATTTTTACAATCTAAATGTTGTTTCATATGATGCACTATGAAACATACACCTAAGAAGAATAATGTTGCAAACTACATGAACATACCTCTTCTAGAGCGCACATGATACTTGTTAATTAGTGGAAACTTTTGGGCCAAGGACATTTGTATTACAACCTATATTATGAGTTACTCTCCTTGTACTCCATTTGGTTATAGAACACCAGATCTTGTATTGTATGGCCATCTGCAAATTACTCAAATATGTGTATTTTAAATTGTCCTGCATATGTATATTCAAGTAATGGAAAGATTGAGACTAGGGAAAAAGGTGCATTTTTCAAGGTTATGTTGGTGGTGTAGAGGGATCTAGGATCTAGTGCATCAAGCCAAACTCTTCAAAGATCCTAATTGAAAGAAATGTAAATTTTGATGCAACTGGTATGTTTATAAAAAAAATTGGATGGTGTTGTTTTTTTTTATAAGTTCTTCTCAAAATTCCACCAAATATATGGAGCTAACAGTTAGTACATACAACTCAAAACTACATCCTTCAATGCAAGAAAACCCAAATGATGTTGAAGATGTTAATTCTAAAGAACAATTATAGAGAATTTCTTTTAGAAGAGAAAAAAAGAAGCCAAAACACTTGTAAGGCATGCATATGTGTTGTTTCATATGCCTTAGATACTACAAAAGAAATAAATGTTTTTGATGAGCCATCTACCTATAGTGATTCCATGTCTAATCTAGAGTTATCTATATGATTTCCAGATATAAAGGAAGAAATGGAGTCTTTTCAAAATAATAACACTTGGGTGCTTGTTAAACCTCTAGTTAGAAAGAAGATTGTTGGGTCAATTGAGTATTTACAAGTGAAGGAAGTTGTTCCTAGAGATACCACAACAAGGTTCAAAGTGTGGATAATTGGAAGAAACCACAATCCGATGGAAGGTATAGATTGCAATGACATTTTCTCTAATATTGTCAAAAACACCTCCATCAATTTTTTTTGTACTACTTACTAGATATAAATTTACATGCAACATCTTGAAGGTTATGTTTCTATTGCAAATAATTATCATGAGTACTTATTGAGGAAGTCTCTATATATGGCTTGAAACAATTACCACAACAATGATATTATAATTTTTATTCCTTCATAGTTTGACATGGTTATTCCAGGGGACAATATGATGTGTGTCTACTCAAAGAGAGTTCATAATAAGTCTCTTATTTACCTCTTTATTTATTTGAATTATATGTTAATTGTAGCAAGAGATATTTTTTGAAATTTGCAGGCTGAAGCATTTAGTGGTGAAATTGAAATGAAGGACTTAGCAGCAATAAAGAAAATTATAGGAATGAAAATTATTACAAGTTGTAAAGTTGATAGATCATTTCTTAATCCAGACAAGTATGTGAAGAAAGTTCTACAAGATTTTTGTATGTCTGATGTCACCCATTTATCTATTCCTTCAGATGCTTGGTTCAATAAATTGTCACAATCACAAAAATGTTAAAAGGATGAAGATCATATGTCTTGTGTTCCTTCTTCCCATGTACTTGGTAGAATCATGTAAGCTATGATTTGCACTCATCTAAATATTGTTCAAACAATTAGTATGGAGATTAGATACATGTCCAATCTAGGATAACTATACTAGCATGCACGAAATTTCACTCTTAGGTACCTAAAAGTGTACATCTTATATATGCCTTGGATTCAACAAGAACACAGAGGCACTTGTTGGATACGCTGATTCTGACCTTATAAAATGAAAATGTACTTAAAACTGTAGAATTTTATTCACGGTGAAGATTGTTATGTGCCAAGAAGAATTTTGCTGATCTAATTTTAGAACCGATGAAAAATTATAAAGGCATCTTTCGCTGTCATGTATGGTAATCTCTATTTTTCATACTTTAATAAGGATCCTATTACGAATCTACATGTATATTTATATGAAACCTTGTTAGGGTTGAGGTTATCATGTATTATGTATTCGAGATGGTCAACCATCATACATTTGAATGCATATTTCCTCTTATGAGAGTGATCCTCCTACACCCTTGTTTTAGATATAGTGACACGTCTCATCTCCTCCCATGGAGTATTTTATCTTAAACAAATCATATAATTCCCCTATTCTTTGGTTGTGTGATTCCTTATTACTTCTTATTTGTGATTTTCCACATGTGTTGGACATAATATTTTAATTGATTTCTCAACACATAGGATTTAATTACATGCTATATAGGGATTTCTCCAATTTATGTGGTTGTGAAGTCATCTAGTTTTGATAGAACCCTCATTTTTGAACAACTAGAATAGTTTTCTACTTAGATTGTCTCTCTACTTGTGATTTCCAAATGTGAATTTTGTATATATATTTTACAATGTATATCCATTTGTCTCAAATCATTTTTAGAATGATGAGTGTTTCTTGTTATTCTATTGATGTTCATTGAATGATTTTTTGGTATTTTTTCTTAATATGTAAATATGCTCTAGACAGTAATTGGGCCATTTGGTGAGTTCCCTAAATATAGTTGAAGTGTTTGTTACACTATTTTTTATAATTATGTGTCAAAATAGTCGCACCTAGTTGTTTAAAATGGTATTTAGTGACAATGATATGGGAGGACCAATTTTTCTAGGTGACCAAATGAAATGAATCATAGAAAGTTTTGGAAAAGAATTTTGGTTTCAAAAATCTAATCTATTGATAAAGTATGAAATATTTTATAATATCGACTCATCTCATCTCCTTAACTATGTTTGAGAATGGAATCGTGAATCTAAATTGAAATTTTATTCCATTACTTTGGTGGGTTCTGCATCACCTTAAATAAAATGGTTCCTATAAAATTCCTTTTTTGATGTTCATGTCTATATCAAGCATCCCATATATATCACTCAAAATTGTCTATAAGAAATGTTAACCTGATACTTCCATACAAGAATGTGTTCAAGGTAGGCTAAGTTCTTCCTTATTATCATATTATACACCTTCTAAATGACAAACTATACAAACCCTAAAATTGTATACTTAGCCAAAAAAACATTATCTTAACCCTTTAATGAGGTCTTGACTAAATAAACTTAATTTTAAGGTATAAATGCAAATAATCCTAACTTCATAACCACATTCTAAAATAAAGGCTATAAGTCCAACACAAACTAAAAAGACAAAAAAATGAACTCTTCTCCCTCTTCTTTATTTTTTGTGGATCATAGATGGATCACCGAACTATATATGAAACTAAAATCACTAGAACTAATGAGTTAATAATATAATCCAAATAACAAACCTCCTTCTCTTCTCTTCTTTAATGCAAATTGGCTTATGAATAATGTGATCATAAAAATTCCCATAATAAAACCAATATCTATAATATACAAATTGAGATAGAAACAAATAAATACATCATGTAGTCTATAATTCATCAATGAAGGAAAACTTTCTTTACCTTGCATGAAAATTACCAATAATGCATTCTTCTCTATCCTCTTTGATTCTTAAAAGTAAATGTAATATGAAGCATTCTTATTATCATCCATTAGTTTAATGGAACCAAGACAAAAACCTAATCTACTATAAAAGTTTTGACTTCTAGTTTAAACTAAGTTAATAACAATCAATTATCCATTTACATGATTGATTAAACTTTTGTTAATAAACTGCCAAATAATATAGGTGGATCATGTATTAGTAAACTACATAACTTATCAATTATATGTGAAAATTTTGCAAGCATTACACTCTGTTTGATCCTATTAAAAATAGAAATAAAACTGAGAAACTCAAATTAAATCTAATAAAACCCTTAAATATAAACATAAGAGTGAGAAAATTTCACACATGCCCGTATGTGTTTTCCCACTTTGCAAGTTAAATACCCTTACTCGAGCATTAGATTATGATTAGCAATCTTTACTCTTGCCATCTAACTCTTTCCTACAATGCTATAATATGGAACATGAAAATTGAGTCACTTTACCCTTCTATCTCTCTCATCTGACCATTCATAGCAAGAGGAATAAACTCTCCTAATTATTCTGAGGGATTCTAACCCCCACCTACCTCTTTTCATAAATTATAGCCTAAATCTCAAATTATTCATGTCCTTCCCTCTTGTCAAAAATCTCCTAAATCCTCAAACCACCATGTTCTAAATCCCCTCTATACAAAGCACTCAAAGTGTTTCCAATTCAACACTGCAATGTCAACCTTCACCTCCATTCACAACAACTACATTCCATAAGAAACAACCACCTACAACAAATTCCCTTATTAGTAAGTATCCATGTCCCATTGTATGCCACTCCCCTATTCTTAAACCTTGTGCCATATAGCCTAGTTGTAATAACCTACTGTGAATTTGAAGATGGTGAATGGACACTTTTCCCAAGTATTTTCTACCACAACCCAACCAAGGAAAAGGTAACTAACATTCATTTACAACCAAAAGAGATCAATCCAACTCATGTATTAACATTGTCCCCCTAAACATCATAATGCCCAACTTTGATTTTTATTCTTTGTCATTTTGTAACCTTTGTGTTGTACCATGTAATTTCTAATTTATTTGGCTTCAAATTTATTTCATTGCATCCTATTAACAACCCATAAATATTCAACACATCTTAGTTGGTTGTTTTTTTGTTCTTCTAAACTTGTATGTGTAGAACCTCTTCATCCATGGCCAAAACTTAGATATCATAGTCCTAAGAACCTATCGACCGCTAGGGAAAATAAGATGGAGGGTTATTAGTTTCTTCTATTAGAAAATACCCCCCTCCTATATATATGAGATGAGGGCACTTACAAGTGGATTCAAATCCTAATAAGACAAGTATACTTGGCCCCATATACAAAATAAATTAATTGCTCTAACACCCCCTGAAACTGGAGAATGGGTGGAACACGTGTCCATCTTGACAATATAGAAAAATCTAACAATAGCCCACATAAAAATTGATTGTCGTTTGATTGTGTAAGACAATAACCAAGAAGCACTCAAACAACCCCTGAAAAGATAGCACGTAGAAACAAATGGGTCTTCTCACCTTGATGAAAATAAAATTAATGTAGAAGAAGTAATTTAAGAGTGGGATTCCCATAAAATTATAATAGTCATACTAGTGGGAGTGATGACAAATAAATTTCTAAAACATCAATGAGAATTAACATCGCAATAGATGGTGGAAGATATCTGTATAAGTCATGAATCGTCATTATCATTGAATTAGTTCCACATAAAAAATGTCAACACTAGAATGACAACATGGTAGTTGGAATGAGAGAACCTCTATAGGAGTATTATTCTATGACAGATTGACAACATGTTTTATACATGCTTCTATAGGAAATAAGTGATATAGTACAAACAAGTAACGAATGCATATGAATGAACTTGATGACATGGTTTGATGATTCATCTCTATTTTGATGCTATATCTCCCCTTACACCAACCACAAATAATAAAAATGTGGTTGCGGGTGGAAAACCAAGTAGAATAAGTGGTGGACTATTTCGAAGAGGTCGAAATGCAGCAAAAAAGGGCCAAAAAGGCTTTCGCATGTGTTGGAACTAAAAGAAGGACAATGCATATATATGTAAATTAATTGTGCACTGTAGGGGCATGAGTAGAGTTAACATTTGATAAATATGGAGAAATTGCTTGAGATTGAACAAATAAACATGGATGTTATATAGGCGAAAAAAGATTGATCATGAAATTATTTGAAAAGAAAGGAAATTTTGACTAGTGTAGATTCTGGTTAATAGATTAATAAATAAATAAGGAAAGCCTCTTGATATATGCCACAAGGCAGCATTGGGAAGTGGTTAGTTGTTGCGTTACCGATTGTTTTCAAAGATGAGTTAGAGACAATCACCGACATACATAAGGCTTGGCATCTTGTACAACTATAGATGATGAGCCCACGACATAGACGTACACAACCATGTGCTTAGCCAAACTTGATAAGGTTAGGGAATGGTCTTGGAAAAAATGGAGCAATGATGGATGTTTTCGATCATGGTCGTCTGTTGTCAAGTGGTGAACGTGGACGATGTGGTGGAGTAGGTGTCGAAGACTTGGTGTTGTTGGTCCTCAGTATTGGCTACCCTGTGGTGACTGGCTTGTGACCTCCCAATGCCTGGTATGAAACAACACTGGTAATGGGTGGAAGATGTCATGGTGTTGGGTTATTCAGGTCATGGCTCGTATGGTTTTGATCTATCGCTTAAGGACATTGTAACGCTTGGGCCCACTACCCAAGGCTCTAGTAGAGTTTAAAGAATGATGATTGGCCCCACAGACCACCACTAGCCTTAACTGCGCACTTTGTCCACACTGACATGCAAGCCAAGATCAACTTCCCGACTGGTCACCCATCCTAGTACTACTCCAAGCTGAGCATGCTTAACTATGGAGTTCTTTAGAGATGGGCTCCCTGAAAAGGACGTGCACCTTAGTGATATGGGTAGTCCAATCATTCCTTTTAAGATCATGTTATCTGAGGCCTCAAATCCTGGGATGTTACAATCTCCCCCACTTAGACTCTTGACGTCCTCGTCAAGGCTCAATTATATGGCCTCATATTCTGACCCCATTTTAGTGCAGACCCACAATGGCCCATGGACACCCAACTCCCATCCATGGCTACCAATGCAAGGGTGGCTCCATCTCCTCTCTACGGATAGCCCTTTCCAACTTGCCTGGACCACATGACTCAAGACTGGCATGCCACATGCCCATGTGGGCCCCACCTACTAGAGGGGTTATGGCTCTGATACCATTTGTAACACCTGGGCCCACTGCCCTAGGCTCTAGTAGGGTTTCAGGAATGATGACTGGCCCCACAGACCACCACTAGCCTTAACTACGCACTTTGTCCACACTGACGCGCAAGCCAGGACGAAGGTGCACCTCCTTTTTTAGGAGCCCATCACTAAAGAACTCCATAGTTAAGCGTGCTCAGCTTGGAGTAGTACTAGGATGGGTGACCAGTTGGGAAGTTGATCCTGGCTTGCGTGTCAGTGTGGACAAAGTGTGTAGTTAAGGCTAGTGGTGGTCTGTGGGGCCAATCATCATTCCTGAAACCCTACTAGAGCCTAGGGCAGTGGGCTCCGATACCAAATGTAACGACCCACACTTTTGAGTGTCTAAAAGACCTTAAAGTCGCAGATCATTAATCATATACTCCAGGATCAGATTCATGAAATAATACAAAATAGTAAACAATTTCCATTAATGATCAAATATTTACATGTTTAGATAAAAAGCTCCTCTAAGGAGTTACATAACTTTTAAACATAATTAACTTTTACATATGTGAAGATAAACCATTAAGACTAAACCTTCATGATTAAACTGTAGTGTCTTCAACATCTCTATCTGTACCCTCATGTCCACGAATCAAGTATATCTGATACCTAAAACACAGAAAAACAAATACGCGGTCAGTATATTACTATACTAGTACGTGGGTTCAAACAATAATTACAAGTATAGATATAAGCAAACATCTTTATATTGCATGTAAGAATATAAACTTATTCTCATATTCTAACCCTTATCTGGTCTACTACCTCAGGTGTAATCACTGTCCCTCCGGGGCTCGTGTCCATTACCCTTAAGATCAGTCTAACCCAGGGTTCAGAATATTATTATTTAGTTTACATGATACTCATAAGAACTGTATAGTTTGCAAGAACTAAATAAACAAGCAAGCAGTTTATTTGTCATTCAATCTCATCGAGAAACATAAGAAACCTTAGAGCTCGATACATGTATTCATAAACGTAACCAAGTACCTTATTCCATCGCAGAAACCATGCAGAACATCTTATGTACTTTAGGAATGCAATCCAAACATCCAATCAACCAAGCACATAATCAACAAGTATCTGAAACAAAGCATACTACGTGTGTGTCGCCATGTATTCACATTACATTATTTACATCTAGATTCGCTCCTAAACTAGGGTTTAGGGCTATCTCGTGTTTGGATTATACGTTAGGGTTACAAACCCTAATCTGATCATATTATGGTTTCTAAGGTTACCAATTCCATTATGCATATTAGGTGAAACCCTAATCATCATCTTAAACATATAAGACTACTCATGATATCCAGATCACATTACTAGCATTAAGATTATATCATGATGTCTACATTGATTTTAACACCCTAAATAGCATGAATAAGATTGCTAATCTAGAATCATCCATTATTCATCATTTTTAAGGACTTCTTCATTATACATGTCTAGATCAGGCATTAGCTTAACATAAATGAATATGTCCAATCAAGCATCATATTAAAGTAAAACTAGGTTTTCCTTTTCATTCAACACATTAGCACATGTATTGCATATACTTTTAGAATAGGAAGCTTAATCAGACTATGGTTATATTTTCTTTGGATCCCTCTCGTTTTTCTTAGCAATTTTCATGTATAATAAGTCTCCATCTAAGTTACCGATTATTTTCTATGATTTAAACAAACATAAACTTTATACCTCAACTCTGGGCCACGTGGAAGCGCGTCATTGGTCGGTGCCATCAGCAAAACATGTGCCATGCTAGATGAGTGGGGGCACGGATGGACCGGGTATTAATTTGTTTAGTTGGTTGAACCATCGTCTATCCATGGATCGGCCCATCCTTCTCCTACCTCACGCTATACGAACGCGTGAACAGCAAAACACTTGCCTTCCGCATCGTCACCTTTATGAGGAACACACTTGCCACCCTTCCTGCATGGTGGTTCCCTAGCGTTCCCAGGCATCGGGCCTCTCAGCCGAGGGCACCACCCTAAGACTTCCCCTTTCTACCGATCTGCTGACCTAAGGCCTCCCTCTCTCTCTTTCTGTTCCTACACGAGGCGTTGCCCACCGTCCGTAGATGCAAACTCACTCCACGGCTGGCGCTCCTTACCCTGTGATCCATACAGGACCAACCAGTCTCTTTGACCCTGCCCCCCATAGTCTCCCTCCTCATACCTTCCTCCCTCACCTAGTTTCCACCATTGGAAGGCTTCACCTGTTGGACTCGTTGTCCCAAGGATGAGGCGGCGCCGCTGCTGGATCCTCGACTGAGAGGCCAATGGCCAAGGGCCACCACCATGCCAGTCGGTTCGACTACATCTGTTATGAACACTGACCTAAACCTGGGTTCCATCTGCGACGGCCATGACCCAGCGTTCAGGCTCCCAGCCAGCCTCTTCCGTCAGGCTTCATCGTCGACGGATCGAGGGGGTCGAATTGATGGGAGAGATGTGTCTCTACCGTGATGCAGGCATCCAGTGCTCTCGATCTCCTCCTTCGCCCTAAAGAAATAGTTGCAAGGAAATCCTCCCCCAGTCGCATGTTGTCTTAGCACGGCACTGGTACGGCGGCCTCCCTGCATCCCAACAGTGTCGCTCCAGCGACATATGAGATGCCTAGTGCCCGCCATGATCTTCTCCTCTCTAGAAGGCCAAATCGTAGTGATGGATAGTGAGGATCCATGGGATGGATTCCTTCCCCACGGTGGTCCGTTCTAGTCGCCAATGCTGCCAGGACGCTCCTCCTTTCAACACAGGATGCAGACACCAACTGCCATGACAGCAGAGTTCTGCTGCGAGAAGAACTGGGCTTCAGGCCACTTGAAATCCTAGTGGGTTTCTCCTAAGTCCTTAGGGTTTGGTACCCCCATCTCTAAGTAAAAGATACCCCCCTTATATAGGTGGAGGACTCGGGGTTCATGTACCCATAGCAGGGACAAAAGGAAGTATGCCATTATGAATTTCCTTTTTTTTAGCACAAGACAATGACATGCATGTACAATGTAAACTCACGATGCTTTAGGAAACTACCACCCCTTTGCCATCGAATTTGACAAACCCCTTTCACAAGAAATAAATCTCTTCATATCTAAAACAGCCATCCATAAAGGTATATAGACCATGAGTCGTGTATATGGTATTTAGACCATTAATCCATCAGGAAATCCCTTTTAGTTAATAAACCCCATGGTGATTCTCTATATAGATCCGTTAGAAACTACCACTATCATGTGATGTGAATTTGGTTTAAGGAAAAGAAGCAATCAATACCTTTCCATCAAAAGATATACTTTTTTCCATTATCTTATAAAGATACCTTTCTTTTCAAGCATTAAGTGGTATTAGGGGAAAGGCAAGGTATTTTGTTTGGAAAACAATTAAACACATTCTCCTTATTTTCCGTTATATGGAAATCTTGACTTTTATTATGACTTGGATTTGACAACAAAAATCCATTATCATTAACCATTGTACAAATCCATTTTTATATATTTCCCTTGTGCTACAAGCACACATGCCACAAATGCGATTATTATTCCACCAATAGTACCATTGGGGAAAATACAAAACAATCCAATTATATAATCCAATTTTACTAAATTTGAGGTTATAACATTCACCACTCCTTAAAAGGAATTTTTCCCTTAAAATTCAGGCCTACTAAGCCTAGGTGAATGATACTCATCTTATCCTCAAAACTAAGGGTTACCACCCCACTTCAAATATCTTTAACAACTTTTCTTTAGTATATCAGTTTTTCATTTTATTACTAAGATTGACACCTAAATTGAAATTCAAGTATATCCACATCTATAGTATACACATCTTATCATTACTTGATGATTTCATTATCATTGATGATTTCATAATTACTTGGTGATTTCTCTTTTCACTTATGTTTCCAACCTATTATCCATTATTTCACACAAGGGTGAGGTGACACCTATAACCCTAGGTCACATCATTACACATTAAATGTAGGATATTCATCCTCATTATCTCAACTTTAAGCATAACGTGTGTCTATCCGATCTCCCTCCCTCATAATGAAATGAAATAAGCATTTGGCTGGAGCCCAAACACAAAGTTCAATCCATTCCAAGAGCGAAGATAGTACATCCACACATTACCTTGCAATTTCACATATTAAGTTGAATCATACTCTATATGACTCTAAACTTTCTTTCTCTTAATTTTATAGCATTCTTCTATCTCATGGAGTCAAGTGTCCCTTTTCTTAATCTTAAGTTAGGGTACAACTTCTCTCAAGTTTTTTTTTCATGACTTCTTTATATCTTTTATATTTACATCTCATGTATCATTATGAGCCTTAGCCAAATCCTTGAGGTCTCTAGGGGTATAGGTACTTTTGGAGTGATCTCATCCTTATGCATCAAGAGAGTGCCTTTCATATTCACCCATTAGGCTACATGATCCTCATAGAGGTAGCTAATCTCCTGAGTCATGTACCTTGGATAAACCTAGTTGTTACCTCCCGACCACATGGTCTTGTGCATTCAGGGAACAATCAACTCCTAACCCATCGGTCCAATGTACCTCTAATACACCCTACTTGACCTGAGGATTGCATTAGGACTCTACCCTCCCTAAGGGTTTCTTTTGAGATGTCACATCTGTTAAGCACATTATTCTCTTATTCAATTCTTTAACCCGGATTGCCTTCATATCTCTCTTTTGAGTACACATAATGTAGTATCGTCCCATCATTGGGCTCAGGCCACCTTCCCTCCAGGGCTTGGTGCCATGTCGGTCTTCCCTCCTGGGCTTGACCTCTGTGATCTTCCCCTCCAGGGGCTTGATCCTAAACAACTGCATTGTGGACTTAGGCCACCTTCCCTCCTGGGCTTGGTGCCTTCCTGGTCTTCCCTCCTGGGCTTGACCATTTCATGACCTTCCCTCCTGGGCTTGGTGCCTTACTGGTCTTCCTTCCTGGGCTTGACCAATTGTGTCACTCAGAGTTGGCATCCTTGGGTTCAAAGAATTTACGTTCTTTCATTTTTTAATATCTTTTACTCTTCACTACTCTAGGTGAGGATTAAGGTTATCTCAATACTTAATTACATTTATTCACTTACCTTTTAAGGGAAAGTCCTAGCCTAGGGTGCCTTCTTGGCTCATAGGAGGGGGTTATGCTCTCTAGCCACAACCTGATCCCAAGATCTAGGTTTTTGCCTCCCTCATAAGTCATCTTCCCACTCTTGGGTTGACCCACCCCAGGTTGTCTCACTAACCCTAAAGGTTTTATAGATATCTCTTTGTTTTCATTGAGTATAACTTTTATCATTATAACATATCAACCCATGTTTTCTCAATATCTGGAATACCCCCTCATGGTCTCTGTTCATTCAATGAACTTGGGTCACCTTCCCTCCAGGGCTTGGTGCTACCTCGGCCTTCCCCTCCAGGGGCTTGTCCACCATCACTAAACTTCTAGAGACACCATGAGGAGTTAGAGCAAGTTATATTCCAACTTTTCATTTTGTTATATTTACATCTATTGGGTTTTTATATCTCTTAAGACTTATCACCTAAGTTTTATGCTCCTCATGCCCACATGCATGAGAGATTGGGTTACCTAGACCATCCCTTATCTTTCTTATTCATGATTTCAAGTTTCACATGGGAAGTGTCCCATACCACCACACCATGTTGATTACCAATTTCAAGTTTCACATGGGTAGTGTCCCATACCACCACACCATGTTGATTAATTAGGCTTAAGGTTTTAGGGTTAGGGTTAGGGTTAGGGACTATACTCTACCTCTCAAAGATTTCATACCCTAATCCAAGGTCGTCCCTTAAGAAAGGGTTTACCCATACTTGTATCTTTCTAGTGTCTACCCTCTCTAGAGGGACCTACACAAAATGTTATATATTTTCACATTTTACTTCTCTAATTAACAATTTCCTTTCAAGGCTCTTTAAGCAAAGAGATGAGAAGTAGATGAAAATGTGATATGAGAAACCTAATTTTTCTCTTATTATTTCTAAGGATGATTTGAAATTATAAACTATTAAGTATTAGTTGATGAATCTGGGCTCTGATACCAAATGTAACGCCTGGGCTTACTGCCCAAGGCTCTAGTAGAGTTTCAGGAATGACGACTGGCCCCACAGACCACCACTAGCCTTAACTACGCACTTTGTCCACACTGACGTGCAAGCCAGGATCAACTTCCTGACTGGTCACCCATCCTAGTACTACTCCAAGCTGAGCACGCTTAACTATGGAGTTCTTTAGAGATGGGCTCCCTGAAAAGGAGGCGCACCTTGGTGATATGGGTAGTCCAATCATTCCTTTTAAGATCATGTTATCCGAGGCCTCAAATCCTGGGATGTTACAAACATGGTCACGAAGTCTCTTTGCCACCGACATTAATGGAGGCAGGCATTGACTAAACCTGCTTCTAATATACCTTTTCAAGCAAAAATAGGACATCTTCTATAAAGGAAAAAGGTGATATGTGGGTGCATGGAAAAGAAACTAGACTAATTAATTTGCAAGTAGAAATAGTTATGCCTTTTCATTAGGTTTTTTATCAAATACATCAGTAGTGGACAACAAAAATACACCCATCTATACATATGTTATAGGACATGCGAACGTTGAGGATGAGTGTCCCTAATGACACCATCATCACCATGAACCCAACAACAAGGAAGTCACCACGACACCTTAAGTTTCAGGAGGGAAGAGTCAGAAAATACCTTTTGGATATCTGGAAGCATGTGCAAGAGATGAGTCATGATTTTGTTGGGGATGTGAGCCTAGGTCATGTACAAACACCACATCATATAAGTTTATATATACTCCCTGTAGTAAATTTTACATTTACATCGTTACATGTAGGTGTAATTTTATTAACATGTTCAGGTCAGATATAGATAAGAAGCACAAGAATAAGAAGTGTAAGAGAAAATAAAAATAAAGTTAGGAAGTCATACCTAGATCATTCGATGAAAAATAGACATGTTACTTAAAGAAATCAACGATCTACAATCCTTCTGGATAGCTGTCGTTCTTCTAGTCGATCCGGTCACAAACCAGATGAAGAAAATGTCTTGCTCGTGTTGACAAAAAATGATGTAGATGAATGATGAGATGTGCCACCACTACAGCTCAGCGACCGCAGGAACCATCGCCTGACAGATCGCGTCTTACAAGGGAGAAAGGCACTCGATTCACACAGGAGGAAAACCTCCACATAACAACTCAGAAGTGACGATGGAAAGCTCTCCTTTAGGGTTTGCAAAATACTAACGAAATGACTGATGACTACTATTTATTTGTGATGTATTTAACCCTAATGAATGGAGGCTTATTTATAGATTTCCACACACCCAAATCCTATTCTCATTAAGACGCAATCACTCGATCGCTCTTGTACACATTGCGGAAAAATTTACGAGAAAAATACTTTTCAATTAGTATTAATAATTCCATTTTAGAAAGAAATAATTAATTAAATTAATAATTAATTAATTATGTAGTTGTATCTTAATACAAAAAAGAAGATAGAAGATGGAAGACAATTCCCACAACCCACAAGCCACAAGTCTGAGCTCATTCCCGGCCCGACCAGGCGAGGTGTGGTACGGTGTGCATGCGTGTGTGTGTGTTGTGGTCACCATACCCACCAAGGAGGTGAGCATACTCTCTACTAAGGCCTTTGGACACTAGTGTCACTTATGATCCTACATATAAGGACCACAAAAGTTCTAGGAGTGTGCAATGTGGGATAAAAGTTCTTCCCCTTTTGCACTAGACACAAACTATATCTCCTCCATGTACTAATTGCACTACTATGGGCTTAATCCAAGCTATATACATGGCTAAAAGCCATATATCTCACAATCCATCACAAATTCTAATGTGTAGTGTGCTCTACCAATCAATCCTCAATATTGTGCTTTCAATATATAATTATTAGTTTGAATATAGTTATCCAACCGTGACTCCCACATGAACTAGGTAAATAAAAGTCTTGAACCTGAACCTTGTGTGTAAGAGTATAGGTTAATAACAACATAGTAAATACATCGCATAAAATAAATGTGATGCATTAAAATCCATGCATCCAAAAGTCATATCTCATGATTAATATCAGGGAACAACCTAGTTCCCCTATTGTGGCTGACACAAAATCAATCATTTAGTTGGAGTTTCCCAGGATGTACTGCTAACATCATGTCCTGAGACTTGACACCATTCAGAGAGAAATCTCTTACTAACTTGCAGTCATGACACTAATAGGTTTCCTAGGGGATAGAAAAACATATGCAAGAAGCATCAAATAAAAAACATAGTGTCATCTGATTTACCCGACATCTTGTTATTATCACATTGAACCCAATTTGTGGGATCTCCACTCTTTTGGATTGGGTTGCTACCGCCTACAAATCTAAAGGGGTTTCAGTCCCATCCCCAACCTGGATTTTTCCACTAAGATCAAGGTAAGACCTTCAGTGAAAGGATCATTTGTATTATCTTTGGTACCAACTAAGTCCATAGCCATGACCCCATTAGACACTAACTCCCTTACAGACTTGAGTCTGACTTGGATATCTCTATGCTATTTTTTATTATACTTGAAACTCTTTATCATAGAAATAGTTGTAGTGCTATAATAGTGAATTGAAATTGCAGGAAGAAACTTCTATACCATAGGTAGACTGGACATAAGTGCACATATCCATTCATCTTCCAATCCAATTTCATCTAAAGAACACAACTCTGCCTCAAAAGTAGACTTCTAGGAAACAACTCCTCCTCCCAACATGATTTCATATCCTGAGACACCATCACTCCAAAAGTTCATGGAAATCTAGATTGCATCACTATATCCTTCAACTATAGAAGGATGTTTTCTATAATGCAGCCCAAGAGAACAAATTCCCTTGATTTACTACAAAACTCTATCAAGAGATTCCCAATGGATCTTGTCAGGACAACTGGTGTAACTACTTATCTTTCTCATAGAAAATGAAATGTATAGACGTGTGTAGTTCATAAGATTCATCAAACTTATGATAATATGAGAGTATCATAATCGAGACACTAGAACTTCAATCTCATTCTTGAACAAGGCCTTAGATGAATAATATGGATTCTTAACAGGTTTACGTGATGTATACTCAAACATCTCCAATATCTTCTCAACATAGTGAGATTGAGAGAGAGTTGTACCTTCAGTAGACCTTATGATTTTAAGTGAGAAAATCACATCAATGACACCCGTATCATTCATATCAAACTTTCTCCATAGGAATGACTTTGTCTCATTTACTACTTTCATATTGGAACCAAAAAGTAGGATATCATCGACATATAAGCATAACCAAACGAATCTGGCATTGATGATTTTATAGTAGGGACACTTATCAAATTCATTAGAAACAAAGCCATATGATGATATCACAGAATCAAACTTCTCATGTCATTGCTTAGGGGCTTGTTTCAATCCATATAATGACTTAACAAGTTAAACACTTTGGACACATTCCCACAACCCACAAATCCCTCAAGTTGATCCATATATATCTCTTTTTGAAGATCAATGTGTAAGAACATGGTCGCCACATCCATTTGATGGATACATAGATTATAAATGGAAGCCAATGCTTTGACCACTAGAATTGTGGTCATACGAGAAATAGGAAAATAGGTATCAAAATAATCTACTCCTTCCCACATGCTCAAGAATGGAACTTTTGGTGAATGAATCCTCTTGAAATACTTCATTGGTCACACTGAATTTCATGGAAAACACATCCCCAAAGAATATAGCATCACAAACAAAATTGTATTGACATCAATGCCTTAGATATCGTATTTCACAATCAAGAATCTATAGACATAACTTATTTGTACATAACCTAAGAATATGGCATCAACCATTTTCGGTCCCAATTTCCTCCTTTTGTGTTTAGGGAAAAGTACCTTAACAAGGCACCCCATGCCCGAAGATATTTGAGACTCAGTTTTCTTCCTCTCCATAACTCAAATAGACTACTTTCTACTTGGTTATGGGTAACACTATTCAGATTATGGCAAGTTGTATTCAAATATTTCCCCCACATTAAGTTGGGTAGACCTGAGGTTTGAAGCAAAGAATTAACCATATCTATAAGGGTTCTATTTTTATGTTTTGCAATCCCATTATACTATGGTGAACAAGGAGTGGTAACCTCATGAATTATACCATGGGATTGACAAAATTCCAAAAACAAGTTCGAGCTATATTCTCCTCCCCTACTAGACCTTAATCGCTTAAGTATTTTACTAGTTTGAGTTTTAGTTTCTTTCTTATAAATTTTGAATTTATCCAATGTGTTGTCTTTACTTTTTAGTAAATAGACATAACAATATCTACCATCGTCGTCAATAAAGGTTATGAAATAATGCTTTCGATCCCTAGTAGAATCCCATTAAATTCACAGATATCAATATGCACTAAATCCAATATTTCTGAATTCCTATTCACAATATGAAAAGGTTTCCTAACTAATTTATCTTGAATAGAAATTTCACATTTATTATTTCTAATATCATATTTAGGGATTAAATTCAGATTCATCATACATTTCATTGAGACAACATTAACATGTCCCAAACGTGAAAGCCAAACATCAGATTATACAAGATTCATGCATATAGAACTATTATCATTCAATTTGAAACTAAATTTGTAATAGGTTCAACAAGAACCTTAAATAGATCTACATATCACGTAGATACCCTTGCCAAAAAATAAAGAATCATAAAGGTGAGTAATAATGGATTTATTACATTTGCAATCTATTCTAACTCCATCTCTAACTAAAATTGTGTTAGTAAGAATGTAGCGTCAAATTTATGGAATATGTCTGACTCTATGCAGCATCAAAACTCTTCCTGAAGGAAAATTCAAGTGCACCCATCATCCTCCTTTGACTTCTACATCGCTAGAATTACCCAAAGTCACTGATCAACCTTTGGAGGCCTAGTAAGACACAAATAGGGACTTGTTAGTACACACATGTACATTAGCCCCAGTGTCTATTATCTAATATAATGGTTCAAAAATAGAAAGAACTTTAGGTTTAACATATATGTACCCATCTTTAAGGTTCAAGGATGCAGTCATCATGTTGACCAAAACGTCCTTAGTTGCAAATGTGGTAGCTTTCATTGACTACTTTGAATGACAACCCTTGTTTCAGTGGCCAACCTATCCACAAGTCCAGCAAGGTTTGTTCTTCAGTTTCTTCTGGATCTTGGCCTTTCGTTTATGCATATTCTTTGTTTTCTAATCTTTGGTTTCAGCAGTAGTGAAATTGACACTAGGATTTTCATTAGTAGGATCCTTGATAGAATTCTCTTTTAAGTGTTCTTCTTGTACGTTAATATCCCTCATTAGATCATTCATTGACAAGTCTTCTTTGCGATGCTTAAGAGTCATGAGAAATTATTCCCAAGACTTAGGGAACTTTTCAATGATGGTCATAAAAACGAATTTTTTAGGCAATTCCATCTTTACATCTAAGAGTTCATGACACAAGAGATGAAAGTCATGTGTTTCCTCAGAAATGAACTTACCTTCAACAATCTAAAATTTTAGAAATTTAGACACACAGTACTATTCAACACACTGGTTTTCAATACTAAAATTCTTTACTAGCGCCTCCGACAAAACTTTAGAAGTAGTAATAGGCGGCTTCAAATATGAATCATACACTTTATTATTTAAAGTAAACAATGTCAACCCCTAGAACGTCTTATGACCTTCTTCAAGTTAGCAATTACATTTGTATTATTAGGGATAGACCCATCAAATTTAGGTTCATCCTCTTCTATATACTGATCGTAGCCCACCATGTTTATTCAAATTTGCATCCAACTATGCTAACAAGAAAAGTTGGTACCAGTAAACTTCTCAGGCATATTAGCAGTATTAATTTTATTTGTAGAACCAACATGACTGACCATTGTTAATTAACGACAGAAAATTTATTTCTTTAAGATTATTGTAAATTTTAGGTTTACGTCATTAAATGCAACAACAACAGGTGCAATTTGATTAATAGGTTCAAGCCAGATCCAGAAAAGAAGTAAAAGATTAAATAGTCCATGAGAAAATAAAAACAAAGTTAGGAACTCAAACTAGATCATTTATTGAAAAATGAACATGCTACTTAATGAAAATAGTGGCCCACAATCCTTCTAGATAGGTGTCGTTCTTATAGTTGACCCGGTCATGAACATGATGAAAAAAATGTCTCTCTCTCTTTGACAATGAATGATGTAGACGAATGACGATATGCACCTCCAGTGCATCTCAACGACTACATGAACTACCGCCTAATAGATTGCTTCTCCAAAGGGATGAAGGCACTCACTTTGCACATGAGGGAAACCTCCACATAACAACTCAGAAGCGATGACATAAATCTCTTCTTTAGGATTTGCAAAACACAAATGAAACAATTGACATCTGATGTTCGTTTGAGATGTATTTAACCCTAATGACCGAAGGTTTATTTGTAGCCTTACACACGCCAAAATCTTATTCTCATTAAGATGCAATCACTTGATCTCTCTTGTACACATTATAGAAAAATCCACAAGGAAAACACTTTCTAGTTAGGATTAATAAATCCATTTCGGAAAGAAACAGTTAATTAAATTAATAATTAATTAATTTTGTAGTTGTATCCTAGTGCAAAAAGAAGACGGAAGACAATTCCCACAACCCACAACCCATAAGTCGCAAGATACAAGCCTGAGCCTATGCCTGACCCGACTCGACCAAGTCAGGTGAGGTGAGGTGTGGCATGATGCACTCATGTGCATTCATGTGTGTGTTGTGGTCTCCATACCCGCCAAGGAGGTTAGCATACTCTCCCCTAGGAACTTTGGACACTATTGTCACATGTGATCCTACACTTTTGGATTGAAAAAGTTCTAGGAGTGAGCAATGTGAGATAAAACTTCTTCCCCATTTGCACTAGACACAAAACTATATTTCCTCCATGTACTAGCTGAACTACATTGAGCTTAACCCATGTTATATACATGGGTAAAAACCATATATCTAAGACTCCCATCAGCTTCTTGAAAGTGTGGTTGACGTGCCAGACAATGATCTTTTGTACCATCATGGTTTTTTAATAGGCAGTGGCCAAGAGGTGATGGTTTAACTATAAATCCGATGAGGGAGACATTGAAAGCTTTTCAATGTTTGGTTTAGATTTATAATGATTTTGTATGGATAGATCCCAGTCATCCAGTGGTGTTGATGTCATATCCAATGCAACAGACATGAACTTAGTACATCAGTCTATGAAACATGAAGAAGAGAGAAGAAAATGAAGGAGGTTGGGATGATTTCCATGGGCAACCAAGCCAAGAAGGGATGGGTGCCCCCTACAAGTGGAGCTTTTCACTTTTTCAATCTAAGTTTAGGGTTGGATCTTTTTCTCTATTGTCATGTTGAAAATAAGATGGATGTAAATTAGTTACATCTGTTAGAGAAAACCCCATTCCTATATATCGAAGAGGTGGACATATACAAATAGACTCAAACTCTAATGAGCCAAATACACTTTGACCCATATACGTAATAAACTAATATTGTTGTCATTATATGTTCAATTTTTGTCTTGTATTATCTAATTGAGAGCTTTCTATGTAGGCTCATTAGAATTGGTTTTGTTTATGTTATGTTGTGTCTCTGATACATCATACCTTGAGACAAGACTATACATAACTTGCTATAAATCCACTTGTATCATAATAAGAATTTCTCATTACACAATAAAGAGAAGTAGTCCTCTAAACCTCAGGGTTTTTGGAGAGTAGCCCTCATCCCTTCTCCTTCTCTCATGGCATTGTCCTCATCATTGTCTTCTTTTTCCTTTCATAATCTTTCACTTATTCCTTCCTCCCTCAAACCACCAACCCCTCCCCCCCACATCTCTTGCTCACACCTTCAATACAGCGGTTGGTTAGCGCCACCCGCAGGTGGCAGGTAGCCGCACACCAATGGCCAGCCAACTCTTGTGCAGTTCTGTTGTGTGGCTGGCTACAGTGCGGTAGCCTGCCAATGGCCATTGGATAGTTCTCCAGGAAACTACCAATCCTCTACCTATGATCAGGTGTTGATTCACCAGATGTCACCCATGTGTTGCTTCTTTATTAAAGATTCTCTAGCTCGGAGTGTCTGATCTATCAGTAGGGGATTTATAGTTGATCGTACCCTTTGAAGTTGTACCTCTAGCCCCTTGATTGGGTGCTTTCTGACATAGCAATCTTTGTGGGAATTTGAATGATACACCTTCCCTTTTTGTCACTCGTCATATCTAACTGGTGGCACATCAATCTCAACATGGTAGGAATCTTTTTCTAAAAATAAGGTTGTAACAACCTCATACCCTCTCTTTTTGTTACTTCCCTTCCCATGTATCATTCCTACTTACACGAGTGAGTGTCATTAATTGTTAGGGATCCATAGTTTCTTTCCTATCATAATGCCTTATTCATGTGGTAGTGCTTGAGTTGTGTTTCTTCTAAGCTTTCTCTATCATTTTCATTATGCATCTTACCAGTGATTGGCCATATGCACAGTTGTACTATCAGTGTGACAATTGTATATCCTTCTCCACCATTATCCTACTAGAATGACTAATTTAATATCATTCTTCATTGTTGTCCTACCGTTGTGACTTTTCATCCTTTATGAAGGCAAGGCTGACAATAAAGATTGACCTTAGACCATTTTCTATAATGAAAATGCTTACATCTCCATAATCAAGTTGAACTAAGATAAATTATGTTCTGTACATAAATTCTATCTAAACCATCCAAGAATCGAGAGACAAGGTGAAATTCATAGAAAACCATACTAAGGATACCCCAAAATGGAAATGGGGAAATAGCCCAGTCAAAATCTATCTATGGATCAATATGCAACCTATGTCTAACCAATCATTTATTCACATGGAGTTCTGATGAGCCATTAGAGGTTTATCGATCAAAAAAGTGACTCTCATATTTGCTTATAGTTCTTAAATCAGTATGTGTCTAAAACTCTCACTAAAGCATGCCTTAATGAGAAAAGGTTGATATGAAAAAGTGTATAGGGTGGTAGTTTGTTGGGAGTCGTTAAGATCAAGAGTCTATGATCATGGAAAATTGTGGCAACTTCTTATCTACAATAGAAACTTTGAGAAGGATTTATTGCCTCTTTTCATTGTCGTCATGTTTGGTTTTTAGTTGTTTTTTAAGTGAGCCAGTTCGGGATATGAACCCGAATCCTTGGAAAGAAAATATGTCGAGATCTTTCCTTATCTAAGATATGGCTTTTATTGTTCTAGATTGAAGTTTGAGTGTCAAACAAGTTCTCGAATTCAAGGTGACCTTCAGGTTAGTGACTATATTGGCCGATTTTTCCCACTTGGTGTATTGGAAATCTTTCAAAATAGGCTGAGGTTGGGTACAAAGAAACCATCTTAGCAAAAAGGTAGTCATAAGGCGTGTTCCTCTACCAATATATCTTCCATTTTCCCTAGATCATCGACAATCAAATATTCTCGATTCCCTAGTTCTCACGTATTATAAATGAAAATGTTTTAAAAAAGAGTGTGGAAAATTGGGTTATTTTTTAGTCATGACCTGTGATTGTTAGGAGAAGTAAAAGCATGATTTGGTTCAATTTTAGGTCATGATTAGAGTTAGATGGTAATTTTGGTTTAATTTAGGGTCATGATCCATGAATGTCAAAGGAATTTAATAGGAAGGATAAAATGTGTTTTGATTTAAGTCATGAGATATGACCCAATTAATATTTGAGAAGTGAAGGCATGATTAATTCAGTTTTAGGCCATGATCTAGGACTGCCAAAAATATGAAAGTGAATGAAAGGCATGGCCCCATTTTAGGTCATAGTCTGGGACTCTAGATAAGAACATGAAAGAATGAACTTGGTTCATATTTAGGTTATGAGTTTGGACCGTAGAATTTGTATAAGTTTTGAGAGGGGGTGGTTCAGTTTTAGATCATGATTCAGAACTGTATGAGGATAGGCATAGGTGGGGTGATGGTCTAGTTTTAGGTCATGGCCCAAAACTGTGGAAATTAGATTTTTAATCAAAACTTTATTTATTCTGTCAAATATAGAAGTTTTTAGCTTTTAAGCCAAGATATGGAGTCTTTGTATTTTTACAAATTTTGGTACTAACTTATATTTTTCTACTTTTTATAGCAATTTTATATGGTTTTTAGAAGGTTTTGGAAGTTGTGATGAAAATCCAGCAAATCATTTGCCATTTTCGCAAAAGTTTTGTTGTAAGGAAAGGACATCAGAGGAAGTCAAGCACCCATCTCAGTTCTTCTTCTCAGGAGATGCAACGGTGCATGTAGAATCAACTCGGGAAAGTGACGACAACAATCAGGGCAAGGATAAAGAAGACAAGATTGGTGGATTGTGACAATATACCACCCCAGACCTAGTGGATCACTACATTCCACCATTCATTCTTGGAGATGTGGTGAGTTGCTCATCTTCAGTAGTGACGTGGCTTCAAATCGCCTACTTTGTGTGATTTCATGCATACTTGAACTATATTCATTTTTGGGAAACTATCGATTTCGTTTTTGCATTTTAGTTTGTCCATTTTGTCTCTTAATGGTGAAATCTCGATTTTGGTCTCCTAGTGTTCTTCATGGTTTTGAGGTTGAAGATGACCCAAACTCATTC
This sequence comes from Alisma plantago-aquatica, assembly GCA_963693085.1. Classification (NCBI taxonomy): domain Eukaryota; kingdom Viridiplantae; phylum Streptophyta; class Magnoliopsida; order Alismatales; family Alismataceae; genus Alisma; species Alisma plantago-aquatica. The sequence goes on from OY856414.1 coordinate 429,835,997, forward strand.
TCTGATTTACAGTTCAATTAGTTTTGTTGTTTTGACATTTTCTTGGTATTTTGACATCCGATAGAGGTGCTTTTAGTTGTTTGGAAAGCTTTTGTCATTGTGGTGGTGACTTTGTAGTTGGCATCTTATGACTAATGTGAGGATGACCCTATCATTGAGTAGTAGGATTTTTGTGTTGATGTTGAGTTTGATGCGTACCCATAGTATGCATTTTATCTTTCTTCATTGAATTCCTATCATAAATTGAAGTTTCTAATATGCTTTTTCTCTAGTAAGACCCCATAGTGGTGAGAGAAGGATCATGGACAAGATGCTCCTAGGTTAGTGATTTATGATTCATCTAGTAATGTTGTGGATGAATATGCAGTGCATAGGTCATCGAGTAGACAATGAGATATAACTTGGAACCTTTGTCCCATGTTAACTTCTTTGCTTTGTCGATCTAGAATCAGGCTTTTTTACACTATGTCAACATTTTTTTTACTTTTCCTTTTCCATCTCTTTAGGGTCTTGGATTTTTGAACATATATATATGAACCCATTATAATGAGTTGGGAATGTTGTACACCATTTTAGTTGCTAAAGAGATATGTATTCTTGAAAGGATTAGTTTTGGTAACACTTGTCTATGTAGGATAGTTGATAGGAACTACCTCCTCCCTTGATTGAGCACTTCTTCCCTAAGACTAGAACTTTTCACTTTTCTTTTGAAGAGCTACCATAACCCTTAGGGAGTTTTTCAGGATTACCAGATTATGTTTTAGTGGGAAACCCATCTATTCTCTATGTGACTGATAGGAGTGGGGTGTCACCGTTTGTATGGGATTTTAAGGGTGAACCCTACTGATGATGGGATGGCCTCCCAATATGAGGGTTAAGATCCACTTTATTTTTTCTAAATGCAAGAGGGGGGTACGAGTTGTCATTTCTATGTTTTCCTAAGGGTTAGGGTCTTTCTATTTATGTTGATCATTGGTTGCTTGTTTAGAAACAATGTAGGAAATAGTGGAGAAATTGGTGGATTCTCCTTCCTTCCTTAGTTGGATGCAATCCCTTACTGTGATTGGTCATAGCCATGTATGATCACGTGTTAAAAACTTGACGGGGTGTCGTGTGGGAGAGATTTCCATGGGGGATATGTCCAGGCTATGAAGGGTTGCAACAACTTAATTGTAGTAAGTCTATACCTATTGTTTTGTGTTTTTGCCTTGAAATATCTATTGATTTTACTGATCTTTCCTTGCAGTTGGGGGATATGAACACTTTTAGTTTTATAGACATGTCAATGTGAGCGGTCCATAAGGTTATTTTCATGCCTCCCTCTCCACCTGTCACCACTGGTTCATGTGTAGTTGTAGGGTGTAATTCAAGCACTAAAGAGGTGAATTAGAGAGTATGACCCTAGACAATGTATGCATAGTACTGTAATAGTATGTTATATTATGTATGTACTTTAGATTTCTCCAACTTTTTGTTGTTTCTGAGGTCCAATTTAGGATCTCCTCCAAGTTCTAGTGTGATGAGGCTTCCACCACTAGTACAGAAATGGTCTATAGCGTCGGTTTTTTAAGCCTGTAGCGTCACTTTTTAACCGACTCCTAAGTGGGCGTCGCTATAGAATTTTACCTATAGGGTCAGTTTTTTTAACCAAAGAAAATCTACCCAATAGGCTGTAAAAAATGAGGAAGAAACTATGGCCAAGGTTGTAAGGTCAGTTATCAAGATCAATCTGTAGACCTGTAGCATCGGTTTTCTTAAAAAACCGACCTTAGAGGTTCACTCTAAGGTCAGTTTTTTAAGAAAATTGATGCTACAGGTCTACAGATTGATCTTGACAATCTGTAGACCTGTAGCATCAGTTTTCTTAAAAAAACTGACCTTAGAGTGAACCTCTAAGGTCGGTGTTTTAAGAAAACCGATGCTACAGGTCTACAGATAAGATTTACAATCTGTAGACCTGTAGCATCGGTTTTCTTAAAAAACTGACCTTAGAGTGAACCTCTAAGGTCGGTTTTTTAAGAAAAATGATGCTACAGGTCTATAGATTGTAACCACACACGGCTGTGCTACGTGGCACAGCCGTGCTACCATATCCCAACATGGTCGTGCTACACAGCACAAACGTGCTACCAGAAGCAACACAGCCGTGCTACACACCACAACCATGCTACGTGGCACGGCCGTGCTACATGGAAGAAATAGAAACATAAAAGAAAGAACAAGAAGAACCAGGATATGGGAGAGGGGAGCATTGATGCTCAACCATCACCATTCCAAACCACACATTAATAACAAAAATGATTCATATATTCAGTTGAGTTACACATATTCACATCATAATCTACAAAATGATAGATTGCAAGTCTGAGATGAATGGAGGACTAAAATCACATACATAAATGGAGCTGACATATTTAATCCAATGCTATATCATTTAGAAAAACATCTGACCACTCTTTTCAAAATTTATTTAAGTCCTCAAGTGTGTAAGGCTGAGTTGTAAAGATATGTAATAGAAAATGCACATGCTAATATTTTATAAAATGACTAAAATCACTTGAAAATTTATGATGTTATTCTTTATTAGCTGATCTATAGTCTGAATGTCATATGATGCTTTGTTTGACAATAGCTTGCATATATTTCATTAGCCATAAGACCACTCATTATTTTGTATAGGACACTATAAATAACGAATTATACTTAATGTTAGTAAACTACTATAAACAGGCGTTGAGATAAAAATATAACAGTTGACATATAAGAGTTGAAAATTAATACATATAAGACTAAGAAGTTTTCAAAGTAGTTACCTTGACATTTGTCACTTGCCATTTAAAACCTACAAGTATACATATATTAAGTTAAACATCATGCATTGATGATCTCATCTATAAACCCTAAACTGTCAATCTAAGACTACACAATGTCTACTCTCATATTTCTAGAATGTATATAATGATTACATATGTCATTGATAAAAAAATATAGATATGAAAGAATAAATATTTTTATTATTGGTTGATTTACTAGTAAAAAAATGGCACATTGGGAGAGTGAGAATATTATACCTCACTTGTAGGCTGAAGAAGAAATATATGCAAGTCAACAACAAGTCAATAGCACCTGCAACAACACAAATGTAAAATTTACAAATTTTGAAGTTTTTACAACTTAGCCAGCATGGCCGTGCTGCCCATCATGTCCGTGTTGCCCAGCATGGCCGTTTTGCCCAGCACGACCGTGCTACCTGGTCAGTTGCATGACAGTAAAAAAAAATGGAGTGAGGCAGAAGAGACAACCGTGCTACCTTGAAAAGAATCAGACGGTGGGGGAGCTTGTGCTAGAGAAGAACTGGAGAAAGAAGGTGCACGACCCTTGCAACATCGTAGGCGTCGTCCGTGCTTCCTGGTCAGTTGCATGACAGTAAAAAGAAAATGGAGGAGTGAGGCGGAAGAGACAACCGTGCTACCTTGAGAAGAACTGGACGGTGGGGGAGCTTGTGTGGGAGAAGAACTAGAGAAAGAAGGTGTGCGACCCTTGCAACGCCATAGACGTCGTCACCATTCAAGGAAGAAAGCAGATGGGCATTGTCTCCAAAGTGCATGGAGTCGGAGATGGTGGTCGATCTGGAGGCGTCGACACTGTCCAAAGAAGAAAATGGTGGCTGGGCGTCGTCGTCCAAGAAGGGGTGCCGATTTGCCTCTCTTATGGTGTGGAGATGGTTGGGAAGGTGACCTTGGAAGCGGCGGTGATTTGCTTCTCTTCAGGAGCAGGAGAAGGAATGGGGAGATGAACAAAATGAAATGAAACACAATGAAACATGGCTCGGCTTTGGTCTAATATCATCCCGACCTCTACGGTCAGTTATCTCAAAAACTGATGCTACAGAGACTAAGTGGTGCCCGAATTTTTTGAGACCATCTCTAAGGTCGGTTATTTGAAAAAACCGACCCTAGAGGTCAGGGTCTATAGAGTCGGTTATTTGAAAAAACTGACCCTACAGACTAAGTGGTGCCTGAAATTTTTGAGACCATCTCTAAGATCGGTTATTTGAAAAAACCGACCATAGAGGTTAGGGTCTATAGGGTCGGTTATTTGAAAAAACTGACGCTAGAGTTCCAAAGCGGTGCCTACATTTTTTTGTTGATCCTATAGCATCGGTTATTTGGAAAAACTGTCACTATAGATCGAGGTGTGAAGCCAAATTCACACGAATTTTTGCCATGGGAAACCTGTAAGGTCGGTTTTTTTGATAAAGCCGATGTAATAGTCTATTAGGTCAGTTATTTTAGTAAAAATGACTCTATGGGCAGCGACGTTACAGGCCAAAAATGTAGTAGTGCACATTGTGTGTGGCCTAATTTGAGGTGTTTTCTTGAGTGCTTTCCGGATCCAATTTGAGTCACCCTCTAGGAGTGTTATGTATATGGGTTGAGTGTGTTTCTAATCAGTGGGCTGGTGGTTGTAACATTCCCTTTCACCCTTTGCTTGGGTTGGTTCCTCTGGTCTTGGGATCGGTTAGTGTCAAGTGATGCATGATGAGTACCTTGAGTGGTACTATGTACATGGCCATTCAATAGTTTTATCCAAAGTTGTGTGTGTTGGTCTTAAATTTCCTCTAGTGGCAAGTGTTTTTATTTTGGTTTATTTTCATTTGTTTGGCATTGTTTTGACATGCATCTTCTACAGAGGAGAAGGATGATTATGGTTATAAGTTCCATCATTCGCTTTCTCCTGAGGTAGTTTCTTCTTGTAAGTCTCATCCTTCTCCTCCGTTTGGTACTTGGGGCTTAGATGATTTTCTCAGACTGAGGCCACATCGAGATTTTAGCGTAGGGGGTCCGAGTCATTTTCTAGGTGACTTTTGTTGGATTTTGTTTGTAAATCCTAAAAAGTTGGTAAATTTTTATTATATGATATGAATTTCAATAAAAATAACTGGTAATTAATTCAAGACAATTAGAGTAATTATTGGGATGATGAGACAAATGTATAACTTGATAAAATGAAGATGATGGACGTAAGTCCTAGACCTAGTTTAGGTCTTTAATTAAAGTAATGAAAGTGATATTGATAAAATGTGTCAATTGAGGCTTCAATTGAGATGTTGTAATGGTTCAAGTCTCCATCTCATAGTTGATATTATTATTAATCATGTGGACCCTTTGGAATGTGCCATGGGCCCTAGAACCCAATACTAGCCCAATTGGGACAATTGGGTTGATATTGAGGTCCTTGGAATGCAAAAGTGGCAATTCAATGCCTTGTGATCATAGTAGTTATTCTTGTTGATTTGTAGGATGCTGATAATTGTAATATAGGATTATACAAGAAAACCTAGAATATTCCAATTAAATATGTACTTAGATAATTAATTAAAGGATTATCCACTAATTGGTTGGTAATCATTTTTCAAATATTATATGAGTGATTTAGGGTTTCTCTTCTGACTAATAATAGAAAATAGAAAAAGGAAACATTATCCCTAAATTTGGGACAAAGGAGAGTAACGATGTGGTCTGGATGAATATTTTTTGATAATGGGTTTTAGTTTAAAGGAATAAGTATCTTCTAAAGGGAATTTATTTTCCCCCTAAATCCTGAACCAGATCCTAGGCTCACGGGTAGAACCAAGGCTGAGGATCTCACCCTCCCAACCCAAGCTCTCCCCAAAATCTTAGGGAGCTATAGTCCTGATTTCTCTTCTTTAAATTACTATAACCCAATGAACTCTATGGGACCCCTAGAAATTAACTCCCCTCACCCAACTAAACTTCATCCAAAGAATAAGCTCCCCTTATTGAGGATTCCCTATGGATAACTGTGTTATTAACTCAACAGTCTGTATAAGATCTGTGTCACTTACCCATATGCCTACATATGGCACTGTTTGACTTTGGCCAGCTCAGGATAGGGGACCGACCACCTCACAACCATCCATACATGTAGCTAAGACTTGCAATAACCATGATATTTCCTAGATCTAGTTCAACCATCTCCATTGTGAATTAAGAACATGCGAGTTCCTTTTTGGATCCCAAGTTGTATAAAGGAGGAAGAGGGCATCATGAAGGTGTGTAATATTCAACCAGTTCACCCAGATCATCTAGGTTAGTACCTCTTGACCTCTTGTTCTGTTCTCTTCATGCTTCAAACTAGTATACTGATGACCCTATTTACCCCAATCCTAGACACCTCTAGCCTTAATTCAATTTTGTCATATTCAAAGAGGGCTATTGAAGATGCATGAACCTTCTCATAGCCTCTAGATCATGAGAATAGGGAAGTCAACCCCGTTCTAGCTCTATGAGATCTAGGGTCAGGCTCATCTGTGAGAAATGAGATGGCCTAGGGACAAATGATAAATACCCTTGAGGGTGTGCGTAAGACACAAGGGAACTATGGTTTTTTGACATAATCTTGACATGACATTTGACATAAATAAAATAGGTGTTATTTTGCTGATGGGTCATGCTGCAAGGGTCAAGTAAAGTAAAAATTGTATTAATTATAGGAAATTATTGGGATCTTGGATATTAATGATATTATATATAAATGCTCATAAAATTGAGCACATTTTAATAAAATATAATTATGCTTCCTCTATAAAACTACATATTAATCCATGATAATAAGATTAAGATGTCATACAAACCTTAGTTTAGATAAATAAGTGATGAAATCATTTGATGAGATTACTTTTAGTTACAAGATGATGTTGTTGAATAATGATGAGATTCCATTACCTTAAATCACATTAGGATGTTAATGATACTTTTTAGGGTTCCTAAGTCATAAACATGATGATTAGGTTTTGAAACCAATGCTTACAACTTGTTATGATCTTAATCAACATAATGACATGATATGTATAGTCAGATAATTAGCGTCACAATTAAAGTTAAATTAGGGTTTCTAATCTTTAAAATTGATGATGTGATGGAAATTAGGATTTGATGCCCTTATTCCTATTCTGGACCCAAGATATCTTAAACCTCAGTAAGGTCCTAAGTTAGGTTTAATTAGTATCATATGAATACAATGGTGACACATATGCAGTATACATACATGCAAATCATGTTGATTTCTTGGATGTTTGGATACATTCTTAAAGTATTTGAAGTATATTACATGGTTCTACATTGAGTTACGTGGTTACTTATAAGTACCCTCATTATCAACTATTGATGTCTTTTCGAATGATTTCCGAAGTATCGATTTGATGAAATATTTTTTTGGATGTTTATTTGTTTTCTATTCAACTATAATTCCAATTTGACTATCACATAACAAAAATATAATATTTTGAACCCTGGGTTACATGTATCAATGTGTAAATAAAAGTCCAAATATGAACATTGATTACACCTGAGATAGACAACATACCAAGAGTGGGTTAGAATATGTAATGAAAGTGCAATTTCATATTCACAAGTATCTGATATTGATAAAATATATGTTGTTATTATACTTTTGCACATTTTTGTTGCACCACGTACATAGTCTAGTGATATACTAATATGGAAATTTGATTGTTGACATTTTAGGTGACTGTCACATATAAAGATATGAAGGCATGGAGATTATGATGATATCAATTCAAAATATTAAAGTTAACACAAGGAGGATTAATTAGGTATAGTCTTAGTACTTTTGTTTATGTGTGTGGTAGTTTCTTTTGAAAAATTCATGTAACTCCTTAAAGGATAATCAATACATATGTATATAGATTGTAAACAATATTTGTTCAAATGAATGGAAATTATTGATTATTATTTATTATTTGTTTAATCTAGATCCTAGAAATTTTATGCAGTGTCTCTTATATTCTAGGTCTCTCAAAATTGTGGGATGCTCATAATTGGGGGTCATTACATTTGCTATCATAGTTGACTATCAAATAATATTTAGTAGTCGATAATTTGAGATAATCCATAGAAATTTTAGAATATATTAGGGAATAATCTAAGGGTAATGGTGTATAGGAAGGATCATGGATTTGAGGGATAGAAATATCTTCCACTGTACCATTAAATTGGTATATAGGGACACAACTTAGTTAATGTTATAACTCCTCCAAGTTTCCTCATCTCTGATTTCGTTCTCTTCTCATCTCTTTTCTTAATAACCCTAAAATGCACTTCCCTCCTTATCTCAAGTTAGGGTTTCAATAAGAATTAGAATTAAAACATCCTCCTTTGATTAATGTACACATAATGTTAAATTATGAAATGTTATGATTTTTTTTATTATTTTATAGGTTTTTCTCTAATGAGGGTAAACCCTAGAAAAGCCTATGTATGGATGGGAAAACTAAGTTTTCCATGAAGAACTTGAGTGAGATAACCTTGTAGGATATGAAAACCTTAATGTGTCCAGGGAATCATAAAACCCTAAAAGATAGGGTGTAATTCCTAACCCTAACCCCAAACCTTAATCTGGGGTAATGGGAGTAGTACAGGTAAAATAATAAACCTACTCAAGAAAACCCTAAGTAGGGGAAAGGAAAGAGAAAACGCAATTAGGTAATCCAAACTAGGTACCACATATTAGATTATGTAGTTACCCATGATTGCAAGTGCATGTATTAATACATGCATGATAAATGTAAAGGGTTTTGAATATATATGGAACATGGATAATCATTGGTTACTTAAGAGAAAATATACTACCCTTAATTCACCTTTTAAATGTGGTGTCCCACCCTGGGTGGGTCAACCAAAGAATGAAAAAGGAGATATGGTGGAGGTATAAACCTAAACCTGAGGAGTCAAGTTTTGGGTAGATATCCTAATATCCTCCTAAAAGTCAAGAGGACACCCTAGGTTAGGACCTTCCCTGGAAGTGTGAGTTGACTGACCTCATTCTGAAATTTGAGGTGACCATGGACGTCCTCAAATGACCAAACCCTAAAGGAATATGACATGATGTGATGGTATGGGTGTATGGAAGGAAAAACCTTAACACTACCTAGTCATAACAAGTTATCCTTAATGATTGGAAAATGTAATTTCAACACAATTAAATGTGAAAGACTTGATGAGAGCAATCTCAGGGTAATTATATAGAGGCATGTAAGGAACATTGGAAGAAATGTAATAATGGTGCACCTAGGCTACATATTATGTAATGGAACCAAGTTTGAAAAAAGTGTGTGCATTTGTCTTAACTATTTGGATGCATAAATATATAAGATAAAACTTTAATTAGAGAAATTAGAAGTAAAACATGCAATGAAAGATAACAATTCAAAGGAATTATATGAAAGATACTAGTTATAGATTCTCCTTGATCATGATGATCCATGGGACATAGAAAGAGAATATTATAGGAGAAACTTGACCTAAAATAAGGTGTTATAAATAAGAGAAATGAAAATGATGCTATGACATCTCAATAAACCCTAGATAGGTTAGAGATCTAAGTCAAACTTAGGGTCATGTGCAGATGGTTAAAGGTGCATAAGACTAAAGGGGTCAAGAAGTGATCATGCTTTGAGTACATAAGGCTCATGGGATCAGGAGAAAGTAATGCATGAGTACCTAAGGCCCATACTTTGAGGAGAATGGCCACCTCCATAAGTATGTAACGCCTAAGGGGTCAATGTGAAAGGAACTCTATAAGTACGTAAGTCCCATGGGGTCAAAAGGAGATCACTTTAAAAGTGCATATACCCCTAGATACTCTAAGGAAATGGATGAGGCTAATGATACAAGAGGCGTAGATATAAAGAAAACAAAAAGTTATGGAATAAGGATAGAAATAAGAATCTTAAGGGAAGTTGTGCATAAATTCAAGATTGAGAAAAGAACTATCCCTTGAGATCATGAACTTCAAGGAAATTTTGTGGAAAATAGGTATTCATGTTTTGGAGTCATTGTTAAGGATAATCCAACATAAAATGTGCTACTATAGGATTATGTGTGGATACACCATCTCTGCACATGAAATATGATGAACTTTGTATTTAGACTACAACCAAATGTTTATTTTAGCCTAGTCTGAGTATGGCAGATTGGGTACCACATGTGATGCATACATTTGACATCTAATAAAGAATACATTAAGTTGAATTTAATGGCATAATCAAGGGTTTTGAGGTGTTACCTCATCCTTACACGGATATAGATGAATAATAATTAGTAGGTTTGAGACCTAGGTGAAAGTGCAATTTCCAAGTGAAAATGAAGTCGCAAAGTGAACATGAATTCAACAAATGAAAATCTTATCACCACGTGATAGTACCATGCAATGAATAAGGATGTGGATATACCCTTGGATTAAATCTAGGTTCCAACCTCATATCATAGGTGATTTTTACTCCAATAAAAGTTAATAATAATAGTATATATAAAGCCGATCCAAGAAAGGTTACTAGCCCCAATTTTTTAGGATAATACAAGTTACACTTCACATAAACCTAATTAGATATGAATTTCAGGGAAACAAATTCCTTTTAGGAAGGAATGAATGTAAGATCCTCAAAATTTTGTAGATTAGGATTCTATGATTATTAATTCAAAAAAAATTTGAGTATAAATTTAAGATAATTGTAGTAATATTGGGACAATGAGACATGTATTATAACTTGATTAAAATAAGATGATGAATGTAAGTCCTAGATCTAGTTTAGGTCTTTAGTTAAAGTAAAATAAAGTGATATTGATCAAATGTGTCAATTGAGGCTTCAATTGAGATGTTGTAGTGGTTCAACCCTCCATATGATAATTAAAATTATTATTAAGCATGTTGATCCCTTGGAATGAGCCAAGGGCCCTAGAACCCAATACAAGCCCAATTGGACCAATTTAGGTTTACATGTGGATTATTGGCATGCAAAATTGGTAATTTAGTGCCTCGTGATCATAATAGTTTTTCTTTGAAAACTCTAGAATGTTTATAATCATAATATAGGACTATAAAAACAAAATATTCCAATATAATATGTAGCCTAGATAATTAATTAAAGGATTATCCACTTATTGTTTGTCAATCAAGTTTCAAATATTAAATGAGTGATTTAGGTCTTTATCTTCTAGGTAGTAATAGATAAGGGAACATTATCCTTAATTTGAGATAAGGTAGAGTAATGACATAGTCTGCATAACTATTTATCTATAATAGCTTTCAATTTAAAGGATTAATTATATTTTAATAGGAATTTCTTATTTCCTCTAAAATCGGACTCGGATCCCATGATTGTCAGTGAAACTGAGGTCAAGGGACTCACCCTCCCGACCTGAGGTCTTGCCAAATGCCTTGGGATTTTAAAACTCACTTGTGCAATCCCTATTTTACTTCTCTCAGTTACTATAACCCAATGAACTCTAGGGGATCTCCTGACACTTAACTCCCTTTATTCAACTAGACTTTGTCCGAGGAAGAAAGCTCTCCTTATTGTGGGATTCGCTAGAGATAACTCTGTTATCACCTTAATGACGTGCATATGATTCAAAGATTTGTTTCCCCTACCCATATGCCAATATAAGGCGATGTGCACTTCGTCAATCAAAAAACAGGGGACCAAACACCTCACAAGCCTTCATATAGGGACCTATCTCTTGCAATAACCTTGATATTTCCTAGCTCTAGTTCAACCTTCCCCATGCTGAATCAAGAATAGGAGACTTCCATGGTGGACTCTAGGTTGTATAAAGAACCTAGAGGGCTTCATGAAGGTGTGTTGTATTCAACCAGTGCACCTGCATTGACTTGGTGAGTACCTCTCAATATCCTATTATGTTCTCTTCATGCTTTGAACCAGAAGAGTGGTGTCCTTGTTTCCCCCAATCCCAATGACTTCTGACATAGTTACTGCTGGTAAGATCTGATGAGGGCTACCAAAGATGCACCAACAAAATCCTTGCCTTTAGAGCCCATGCACCAGGGATTCAAACCCCTCTACTGACTAGCCTAGAGTTAGGGGCAGACTCTAATGTGAGGAAGGAGATGACCTAGGGTCAAATGACCCAAATACCCATGAGGATGTGCATAATATATAAAGGAACTATGGTTATTTGACCTAATCTTGAGTCGGCCTTGGACATAAATAAAATAGGTTTTATATTACTGATATGTCATGCTACAATTGGTCAAGTAATATTAAACTTGTATTAAATATAGGAATTTTTTGGCAACTCCATTACTAATGATACTACATATCAAATTCCTGACAAAATGAGTACATCAATAATAATATATGATCAACTTTTTAGTAATAATAAGAAATGGTGGCTAGGGTATCGCCTAGGGTGACAGCATGAGGTGTTCTCCTTGGCGACTAAGGCTTTCAAGATGATGACGATGATGGAGACCCTCCACACTGTTCTGACAATTCCTTCCTTCTTAGTTCCTTAGAGTTGAGCCTCAACATTTTGAGAGAGAAACAGAATCTACCATCACAGGGGACTCCTTCCAGTTCTATGGACGTAGACGTTGTTGCTTCTACAATGCACTTTCCTCCCTTGATCGACACTACCCAGGACAGTACAGAAAACTAGCAAACCACCCGTGCTTCCTATAAAGACTCTGTGGGGAAGGGTCCTCCTGTGAACCCACATAACTTTTTCATGATTTACGTGAATACTTTTGGTATAATCTACTTTCCTCAGATATCGAAGTATCCAATGAACAAGGCTTTCCTACCTTTCATCTTCAGAATGATGTCATGGAAGACATTCTGTGACCATGGAAATACACTGTTATTATCAAACTACTTTCAAGGGAGATTGGATATCTAACGCTTAGGGATCATATTAAATTGCTATGGAAGTCCTTGGGTGGATTCAATCTCATCGACATAGAAAATGACTTCTACATAGTGCAACTGCAGTCAGAGGAGAATTACATTAACACTTTAGTCAGAGGCCCTTGGCCTATTTGTGGCTCTTATCTGATACTCCAACATTGGTTTCTAGCTTTTCCCTAGACATTACCATGCCCCCTCAAGTGGTAGCATGGATCTGAATTCCTAACATGCCAATACACTTATACCAAGAGGTCCTTCTGAAAGAAATTGGGGACCGGTTGGGGAAGAATATAAAGGTCAATATGAACACCAAATTACAAAGGAGAGGTCACTTCGCACGTATTGCACTAGAACTCAACATGGATCTCCCACTAACCCCCTTCATCTTGATCGACGAGATTAAGTATAAGGTCAAGTATGAGAACATACCTTTTATTTGTATGCACTGCGGTAGAGTGGGTCACATTGCAAAGAATTGTAAGATGAGAATTGAAGTAGAAATCACAGCAAGGAGAACTAGTATGGAAGAAGGAAGACTTGTCCCAGATGTCCCAAAAAGGCATCAGGGCTTCTCAAAAGCTCTCCATGCCCAACCCCTTCTGAGAAGACAAAGGAAGGTCACCAATAGCAACATCCAAAAGCGGACCACCCAAGGGAGCAATAGATTCCAAGAACTATGTGACCATGAGGAGGAGGAGGAGGTTGTAGAAGTTATTGATGCTGACAACATAGTTGAACGGGTGACGAGTGGTATTGATTGGAGTTAAAAAAAATCAAGGAAAAGATTCCAAACTGTCGGAAGTACCAGCAACACCCAGCAACATCATGGTTCTTCTCCTCACCTTGAACATCCCCTCAAGTCCCTCCAAGCAACACACCCATCACAGACTACACGGTGATGGTTATGTCCGGGAATGATGTATTGTCAAGAAGAGAGTCACATGTTCACCCCACCCCACACTTTTCCATGGGAAACCATGCCATTGGTACTGTGAACCAGGGGCGTAGCCAGGGGGCTGCCAGGGCTTTAGCCCCCCCTCCCCCAAACCAAAATAATAATAGTAGTGTATATATATATATGTTTGTTGTAGAATTTTAATATATATACAAGATCTATGAGTAGTTATCAAGGAAAATATGTGGGTGGATTGGTAGAATCAGCATTTTCCTAGAGTGTAGACATGGGTTCAAGCCCCGCCGAGTGCATCTTTTGTATACTCAGCCCCTCCTTCTTTAACTAATAGTTGGTAAATATAACCCATCCCCCTACTCTCAATTTCTAGCTCCGCCCCTGCTGTGGACTATGTTAAATATCGAAGCCCAACCAAGTTCTCTCTAGGAATCCACCTCCAGAATAGGTAGGTGTCTCAAGAAGGGGACTCAACAGACCATCTACTATAAGCTGAGGAAAAACCTCCCACATCCATGATTTGGAAAGGGAGGCACCTATAATGGGGAAGTCCACCCTGGAAGAGAAGGATCAATGAACATCATCAGCTAGAATGTTCAGGGTATCTGTGATGAGGATACCCAGAACACATTCCATAATCTAGTCAGGAAATATCACATTTCGGTAGCTGGTTTATAAAAAACCCACTACATTGGATCTAGGGAAATTTTTATTTTAAAGTCTTTACATTTTGCACAATCCCATCAAGTGGAGGTGGTGGGCTTTGCGAGCGGGATATGGATGTTGTGAAAATCAAATGTTACCATTGATGTCATCTTCCCTCATAAGCAGTTTACACACTACAAGGTTAACAACAAATTTCTCTACACTTTCATATATGGGGGCACGGAGAGAAGTAGTAGGATCTACCTATGGCACCATCTCACATCGCTTTCTGCAATCATCACCTCTCTGTGGGTTGTAGTGGGGGATTTCAATGTGGTTATGTACCAAGCAGAGATATATGCCATTATTTCTTCCACAACTCCAACAGCAAAGACTTTATTAAAGCCATGTCTAAGTGTAACCTCTATGACTTGGGAGTAAATGGGGCTCGAACCACTTTTAGAAGGGGTTTCTCCATGAACGACTGGATTGTGTGTTAGGCAATGATGCTTGGTTGGAATCCGCATCAGAGAACCCTATCCAGGTGCTTGAACAGATCCATTCGGATCATGCACCCATTCTCATCACTGAATCCTCCATCTTGAGGAAAACCCTACCTCTTAACTGTCTGTCTGCTAGCTGGGAAGCGATAGAAGGATTTAATCAGTTCCTCCTACAGAATTGGAATCTTGACTCTTCCTCGCAGTGTGGGAGAGACATTCCTAGAGCGTGCATCCAAATGGAGTCAACAACAAAATAAAATAGACAGAAGGGAAGAGGATCAGCTTGGAAATCAAATCAAGTGGAACCAACTTCAATTACCCTTCATGCTTGATCACAGCCTGGCTCTGGAGACTGTACATTTGCAATCCAAGTTGGAATCCATTCTCAGAAGAGAGGAGATGGACTGAAGCCAAAAGGCCAGATGTGAGTGGGTCAAGCTAGGAGATAAGAATTCTAAGTATTTCCATTCTCTTGTCAAAGCAAGAAGATAGAGGAACACAATTCTTAAGTTGAAGAATGTAAATGGTGAATGGGAAGAAAATAACGTGCAACTCAAACACCTGATCTTGTCATTCTTTTCCAATTTCTACTAGGAATATGCCTTTACAGAGGGCCAATGGGCCAATGCATCCTTTATTGGTGTCTTTCCATCCCTCCATCCTATAGAAGTAGCAAAACTTTCCAGAGTTCCTTCACACGATGAGATTTGGAGAAATTTATCCTCCATGGCACCATTTGAAGCCCCTGGGCCTGATGACATTGATTCCTCCGTTATTCAAAATAACTGGAAATTTCTCAAAACCTAGGTATGTGACTTCATCAAGTATACATTTGAAGGTTTCCCCATTTAGTAGGGAAACACAGACTCGACCTTGGTTCTCATACCCAAGGTGTCTTCTCCTGAGACGTGCTCACATTTGCAGCCAATGTCCTTGAACAATGTTTGCTCTAAGCTCCTCTTAAAAGTTATTGCATCCAGAATCAAGCCTTTTCTCAGATCCTGGATTTCCCCCTTTCAATCTAGCTTTATCCCTGGTCACAAGATAGGCGACAACATAGTTATGGTTCAAGAGATCATACATTCAATAGAATCTGAAAAGAATATAAGAAATGCTTTATGGCCATAAAACTAGAACTAATGAAAGCCTTTGATAAAATAAGATAGCCTTTTATCGAGGATGTGCTACTCAAAACTTCCATCCCATGCAATATCATGAACATCATAGTGTAGCTCATAAGATCTGGGAAAACTTCCATCCTCTAGAATGACGAGATGATCGAATCCTTCCAGCCCTCGTGTGGGGTAAAGCAAGGAGATATGCTTTCCCCATACATGTTCGTTCTTTATCTGGAAAGATTTAGTCAGCTAATCAATGAGGAGGTCTCTCGAGGCTCCTGTAAATTGGTGGTTCTTACCAGACAGGGTTTGAAATTCTCACATGCAATCCTCACTGATGATATAATTTAGTTTTGAGAAGCCTCAGTTACTCAAGCAAAAACCATCAAAAGATGTCTGCACCTCTTTAGTGGGGCTTCTGGACAATTTATCACCCACTAGAAATCCTCTATTTTCTATTCTATCAACATGCCAAGGTCCCTTAGGGTGCGTATCTAAAGAACTCTAAACATCCATGAAACTTCTGATCTTGGTCACCATATGGGAATACCAATCATCCACAAGAGGAAGAACAAAGAACACTTCCAATACCTATTAGAGAAAATCCATAATCAAGTCATGGGATGGCAGCACTAGCTCCTATCCTTAGTGGACCGTGTAACTCTAGCGAAATCAGTTCTCCTCTCGTAGTCTTGTTACCCAATGCAAACAGTCATTCTCCCTGCATCCATTACTGATCGAATAGACCAGCTTACAAGAAACTTCTTATGGAATGGTTCTCACGCATCCAAGGGCTTAAACCTGGTAGCCTGGAGAAATGTCTCCAAACTGTTCCACCAAGGCGGACACGAAATAAAGAATGCCAAGGACTTTAACAAAGCCCTATCCTTGAAACTAACATGGGACTACACCCAGGAACGCCAAGTTTGTTGGGTGTCCCTTTTGAGAGGTAAATATGCAAGATGTGAAAGACAATGAGATTTGGAGAGCTTAGGGTTGCACACCGTGTGCACCCTTCTATTTATATAAAAGTAACAATTATAGAAAGGTCCAAATATAATGGAAAATAACATAACATAAATAAAGCAACACATTTATTAACACTCCCCCTCAAGTTGGAGCATAGATGTCAATCATGCCCAACTTATCCATCAAAGCACTGAAATGCTTCTTAGGCAGCAGTTTGGTGAAGATATCAGCAACCTGGTCTTCAGATCGAGTAAAAGGTGTGTAGATCTTGCCAGTAATAATAGATTCCTGAATAAAATGACATTCGACGTCGATATGCTTGGTGCGCTCATGATAGATAGGATTGTTGGCAATAAATATAGAAGCTTTATTATCACAGTGCATGGGTATAGAAGAAGAAGACTCAACACTGAAGTCTTTAAGAAGAGAGCGTACCCAAAGCAACTCACAAGCAGTATGGGCCATAGCCCTATATTCATCTTCAGTACTAGATCTGGCAACCAAATTTTGTTTCTTGGATCTCCATGTAATTAGATTGCCTCCAAAATAGGTACAATAGCCAGAAGTGGATTTCCTGTCAATCTGACTCCCTGCATAATCAGAATCAGAATACCCTTCTAGAGAGCAGTGTCCATTTTTCCTGTAATGAAGTCCCTTGCCAGGAGACTTTTTTAGACATCGCAGAATATGACATAGTGCATCCCAGTGGCACTGTCTGGGTTTATCTAGGTACCTGCTAAGAAGTCCCACAGAAGTAGATATGTCATCTCTAGTCACAGTTAAGTATATCATTTTACCAATCTATCTCCTATACTTTTTATTATCAACAAAAGATGGAGACAAATCATCATCCCAATTAACATTGGGATCTAGAGGAGTGTCAGCAGGTCTAGCTCCAAGCATACCAGTTTCATGTAAAAGATCTAGAACATATTTCCTCTGAGACAACACTAGTGCATTAGAGGTTTTGGATACCTCTATGCCCAGAAAATACCGTAGTGCTTGTAGAGATGGGCTTTAGTATCATGAATAGCAATAGAGTCACTGCCAGAAAGAACAATATCATCCACATAGAAAATAAGAATTACAATGCCAGTAGAGGTCTTCTTAGTAAAAATAGAATGATCTACTTGAGATCTCAAAAAACCAAAAGCAATCTGAATTTTGCTTAATTTATCAAACCAAGCACGAGGGCTCTGTTTGAGCCCATAAATAGACTTCTTCAACCTGCAGACTTTGTGTGACTCCCCCTGAGCAAAAAATCTAGGGGGTTGCTCCATATACACTTCCTCTTGCAGATCACCATACAGTAAAGCATTCTTACCATCTAATAACAACAGAGGCCAGTCCATATTAATAGCAATAGAAAGAAGAATTCTGACTGAATTAAGGTGGGCAACAGGAGAAAAAGTTTCAAAGTAATCAATACCATAAGTATGTGTATACCCTTTTGCAACCAAGTGTGCCTTCATCCATTCTATAGTACCATCAGGTTGATATTTAACAACATATACCCATCTGCAACCTACATGCTTACATTAAGGAGGTGGATCCACCAACTCCCAAGTTTGTCTGTCAGTAAGAGCACGCATCTCTTCTCGCATAGCAGAAGTCCAGGCTGTACTTTGCAAGGCATCATGAATATTTTTTGAAATAGTGACAACAGATAAAGTAGAGACAAAATTGCTAGCATGTATACTCAGATGTACAGTAGATTCATGGTTAGCAATGTTATGAGAAGTGCAGGAATGTGTTCCCTTTCTAAGAGCAATAGGTATATCCAGGTCAGAAATTACCTTAGGTGTGGCAGGACCTTCTTGAGGAGGAGATTGGTGTTGAGTGGGGGTACTTGTTTAGGTGGAGGCATGTTCCTGCACTGATAAACAATAAGAGGTGGTGTCGTATTCTTAGGTGGCATTTGATCATAATTCTCAGACACACATTTAGTAGTAATAGGCAGAGGAGAAGCAATAATATCAGGCTCCAGACTATCTCCGCTAGATGAGTAGTATGGGGTATTCTCAAAGAAGACAACATCACTGCTGATAAACCATTTCTTTGCAGTAGGACTATAGCATCTATATCCTTTGTGTATGAGAATACCCTAAGAAAATACATTTCTCAGCACGGGGTGATAATTTATCATGAGTAGGACCAAGCAATCTCACAAAACATGTATAGCCAAAAATCCGAGGAGGTACAGAAAATAAGGATGCATCCGGTTGTAGAATTTGGATAGGTACTTTATTTCCAATCACAGAGGTAGGCATCCGATTAATTAAGAAATAAGCAGTCAATATTGCTTCAGGCCAGAACAATCTGGGTACATGATAGTGCATCATAATAGTTCTAACAACTTCTAACAAATTTCTATTTTTCCTCTCAGCTACTCCATTTTGTTGTGGTGTATATGCACAAGAAGTTTGATGTAAAGTGCCAACAGAACGATAAAACATTGCAATATCTTTTTGGACAAACTCAAGTGCATTATCAGTACGAAAAACTTTAACAGGCAGAGCATATTGTGTTTTCACCTCAGCAAAAAAGAATTTAATAGTAGACAACACTTCAAACCTACTTTTCAACAGAAACAACCAAGTGGTCCGAGAGAAATCATCAATAAATAGTAAAAAGTATTTGTAGCCAGACAAATTAGGCACATTACAAGGACCCCATACATCAGCATGAACAAGATCAAAAAAGTTTTTGCTACTACTCTGAGGACGTTTAGGGTAAACAACCCTAGTTTGTTTCCCTAACTGACATGATTCACACTGAAACTTATGAGTGCCAACACTAGAAATGACATGTCTTTGTTTTTCAGAAGAAGGGTGTCCAAGACGGTAGTGCCATTGTAATGCAGAGACTAATGCAGATAATGTTGATAAAGTAGAAGCCAATGCAACCTTATCCAGTCTTGGCAGATCATCCAGATAAAAGAGGCCATCAGATCCTTCATGCCCCCCACCAATCTTCGTCCTCGTGTGAATGTCCTGAAAAACACACGAACCAGGTATAAAGGTCAGGCTACATTGCAGGCTGTGTAAGATTTTGCTAACAGATAATAAATTCAGCAAAAAACGAGGTACATATAAAGCTGACTTCAGAAGAAACTTAGATACAATGTCTCCAACCCCAAAAACTGCAGACTTAGAACCATCGACATGCATGACAGAAGAAGCTGTAGTTGGTCTAGATAAATTTCTAAATAAAGCTCAATTTCCAGAAATGTGAGACGATGCGCCCGAATCGATAACCCATTTTGTATTACCAGCACTAGAAGATGGAGTACTGAGGAAGGCAATATCACAACCTGAGTAGGTCACAGCATGGGCTCCACTTGTAGTGGCATTAGAAGAGGAGCCAGTACGCTCACGTAGTAGGTGCTCCACCTCAGCACGAATGTAATCCGCAGTGGCAATACCCGAGTCATCAGACAAAATAGGCTGGGTAGGTGTCTCTGAAGTAGCAGTAGTGTCACTGGCCGCATTGGCTCATGCAGATTTACCATACTTTTCCCAGTACTTGTCTTCAACATGATTAGACCGGCTATAGAAGTTGCAGAAGCGTTGGCTAGTCTGAGGATGATCAACAACAGTAGTAGATCCATAGGATGCTCCATGACCCACAAAATTCCTCCCCCTGCCAGTACCAAGAGGAGGACGAGCATCATATGAACGACTGCGTCCACGGCCATGACCACAACCAGACATCGCAGCAAAAGTAGTTGAATCCCCAGTATCAGTAGGAGTCTCAGATGACGATGCAGGCAAGCGTTGTAGTCTCTGAAAGGCAGTCTGAAGAGTAGGCAGCAGATCACTGGTGAGAATATGATCCACCACCCCGGCATAGGAATCAGGTAAGCCACAGAAGAACTAGACTACTTTCAACTCCTGTCGCTGTCATTGCATAGTAGCCAGATCAGTAGACAAGGGATGGTAGGCTTCCAACTCCCCCCACAATCCCTTCAAAGCAGAGAAATAATCTGTCAGATCAGAACCAGAGAAACGCAGACGGCTGAGTTGCTTGTTGATATCAAACACCTTCTTTGGATTTTGACTGTGTGAATATGTGTTGGCAAGTTGATCCCACATTTGCTTTGCCGTCTGCAAGTACTATAGTGTGACACTAATCTTGATCTCACTACTATTCAAAATCCATGTCATGACGGTGGAGTCGTCCTTCACCCAATCATCATAGGCTTTCACATCCTTCGAATCGGCTATTGCAGGAGGCACATATCGTAGATCTCGCGTCAGGTGCGACATTTTTCCTTGTGATTTAACATATATCTGCATAGAGCACACCCAGTGCTGGTAGTTTCGCCCATCTAGCTTCACATTTGTCACTTGACGTCACAGATCTTCATGAGTAGACGCCATTAGGAAGAAACAGATGCAGACGTAGAGTTACAGGCAGGCAGCAGCAGTCAGGCATAAGTAGTAGAAGTCAGCAGTCAAAGACAGAAGTCCAACACATGGACTAGTAGTAGAAGGTAGAAGATCCACGCATGTATCGTAAAAAAAAACCCACATAGGGGCAATAGAGAAAAGAAAAAACCTACGCCAACATGGAAGATCAGTCACTCCACCATGAGGCGCAGGCAGACAGAGAGGATTAAGCCCGTTAGGCCGTCAACGTGCCAGAACTGGAAAGTTATTGAGGCTATCCGGAGATTTCAAAAAGAGAAACGGAGCTAGACGGAGGGGCATGTGGTGGATTAGGCCACAAGGATGGAGGTTATTAGGGGATTAGAGGTGGATGGAGGCGCTACTGTAGCAGTAATGTAGCGGCGGAAAAAATGAGATTTCAAAATGTAGCGGCGGCTAGGGTTGGTGGAGAGAGAGAGGGATTATGTTTAAGGTGGATCGGCCCGCTCTGATACCATGTGAAAGACAATGAGATTTAGAGAGTTTAGGGTTGCACAATGTGTGCACCCTTCTATTTATAGAAAAGTAACAATTACAGAAAGGTCCAGATATAATAGAAAATAACATAACATAAATAAAGCAACACATATATTAACACAAGACATGGCACCCGTAACCAGTTTGGTTCTCATATATGGCGCGACATAAAGAGCTCGATCCCTTCATCATGAACAAGTCGCGGATGGTAAGCAATTTCTGGGCTAAAGAATAACGCTTGGACCGAAACTTGGGTGGGTGAAGGACTCACCCATGTCTTAAGACCTGATCGACATATCACTGAGGACATACAAGACACGAAGGTCGGCTTCTTAGTCTTGGATGACGGGAAATGGGACACCAGCTTCCTGTACTTCTAGTTCAGCTACGATACTGTTCATGACATCGCAAACATGCCAACTCCTAGACACTACTATGGTGAGTACAGGAGGGTGTGGCTTCACTCAACAGAGGGCAACTTTACCACAAACTCAGCCTTCCACAAACTCAGCCTACAGAGCCATCATGAGTTCCTTCAACTCTGAAAACACAGACTGTTACACCGACATATGGGTGCCGCATATTCAACAACGGATGAAAACCAGTCTTTGGTTAATCCATCATAACCGTTTACTTACAAACGAGCTTAGAATCAAGTGCATGATGACTGTCATTCCATGTTGCCCCAGGTGCCAGAGCCCGTTGGAGACAATATGTCATTCTATTAGAGACTGTCCAGTTGCTGCTCGGGTACGGAGGAGGATCATTCCTCAGGAGGCCTTCCTCTTCTTTCAGATGGCCTCCATTCCTGATTGGCTACATTATAACTTGCGTACTCTAAATAAGGTGGAGGATTGGAATTCATTGTTTGCAATTACATGCTGGCGGCTTTGGAAGGAAAGAAACTTATACATTTTTCAAGAGAAGTCTACACCTCCCTCGATTGTAGAAGTCGCATGCAGATTGGAACTCACAGTAGCGAAGGCTTCCTTCCTAAAGGAAGAGAACCCATCCAAACCTTTGAACACACCAAATATAACAAGATTATCTCTAACCCCCACGGCAATTATTCTCAATGTAGACACATCAGTTAACAACAATGTAAACCTCAAGGCCACGAGCTTAGTCTCAAGAGATATCATTGGCTCTTTGGACGGGCCAAGAAGTGGCGGGGGTCAGACCCAATGGACGGGGAACTCAAGGCAATCCTGGATGGACTTGAGTTTTTTTTTTTTTTTTTTAAGAAAGGGGATGAAAGTATTATTCACCCTGGATCCCGGGGGCAAGCTCTATCAAAAGCGGTTCATCAGGTCCATACATTAAGCAAGGCCCAAACATGTGTCCCTAAAAGGTTCTATCTTTGTATGTGTCGTATGTATGTTGGTATACCCTGTATATCATTAAGGTAAGGTTCTCTAGCTACGGGTGGCATAAGCTGTAGAGTTCTGAAACAGTAGCAATCCAGAAGAGAGCTCCCGTATTCTGTCAGCATCCTTGTTGTACGGTTAATCTCCTTCTCCACCCATAAGACGTCAATGTTTTCCCTCATCATGAGTCTTGTGGATCTCATCAACTACATGTTTAATCCTCCATGGGGAGTCAAAAGCACCTCTGACCAGGTCTACCGCTAGATGCAGGTCATTCTCGATAGTATTAATACGCGTACCGAGTGCTCTACCTAAATTTGTTGCGTAGAAGATTGCTTCAAGGTATGCCTCAATCTTCCCTGTGGCAATCCCAGGCGAAGAGAAGCCCCACATGATACCTATGTTGTCGTCCCTCGCGATGCCTCCTACCACTGTCGGGCTGCTTCTGTTCGTCGTGTTCTTCCACCTTCTGGCAGCAATGCTCACCTTGATCTTCCCCTGGCTTGGTTTGGTCAACTGCATTGGACCCCACACCCACTGGTTGGTTTCCGGTAGGGTAATGCGGTGACTTTGCCATGTCTGCAGAGTCTGCGGTTGTGCCCCTATCTCATCATAACGGGAGGAGGAAGTCATGGAATTGAGGAGGAGAGCAGTTTCCCTCCAAATCTTGTTGGGGTTAAGGAGTTTCCCCCCGTATCTACTGCTGCATCTCGCTTTCCATAGGTTCCAAAGCAGCACTTGTGGTAGAAGTCCTCGTAGCGTGCCCAAGAAGCTTTTCTTAGACGCTTTATTCCAGCAACTGTGGAGGGCGCCAGCAACTGAGATACTGTTCGGAAGTAGCGGAAGCTCAAGGATCTCTTCAAGGCGTGTCCATAGAAACATGGTTGCATCGCCTTTGAGAAAGAGATGGTTCAAGTCTTCATATTGGCTTTCTGCGCCTTTGTGGATGGACTTGAGTATACTAGCGAGAACCGGCGGGTGGGAGTCATCATATGTGATTCCTCCAAGGCGGTAAAGTGGATTCAAGACCTGGAAGAAGTTCTGATGAAGCACCATCTCTTGCTCCAAACAATCACTCACAAGCTTCAATCAATCTCTGTTGTCGTCGTTCACATGAAGTGGAACCAGAACAAGCTGGTAGACCTACTGGCTAAGCACTGCTTCAAGCAGCCTGACTCTGAACTAGCATGGGACCTTTATCCTAGCTTTATGGTCTCTGGGTATTTAGAAGAGTTAGTAGCTTTTTCCTCAAATGTTATTTCTTTTCCCAGCCTGTAGTCAGCTGTGCTAACATTCTACAAAAAAAATATAGGATCACATTGTGATTATTCTTCCTATTTAAAATATGTACTAGTGTTGATTATTAGTTTAAGATAGCATACAAACCGTAGTTGTGGATAAATAAAGTGATGAAATCGTTTAATGAGCTTACTTTGAGTTATAGGTTGATGTTATTGAATAATTATGAGGTTCCATTCACTACTAAAAATATGTTCACTGGTGATATCTAACCATGTCATCTTTAACTCAAAAGATTACATACTGAACAGTGGTCCATCTAATGACCGTCATGTTTCAAGCATAATCTATACACTATGTAGGCTTAAGTGATACATCATTTATTAGTGGTTTCTGGCTGTTAGGAAGTCACAATAGGTGAAATCATGGAATGTCATTTAAACTAAGAGATTACACATATGGTAGACACCTTTCACTTAACAAAAATAACAATAAAATATGTCATCTAAACAATATAAGTGTGATGTATGTATTCAACGTATGACAATATCATACACCACTCAACGAGATTGATAATGTATGTACAATCGTGTTTTCTTCATAGACACTGATGGTAGTTGTTATGGCCTAATTGTTTATTACAATAACACTAAAACAAAAATAAGTAGATTAACTTAAATCATCAAACATGTACAACTTTGAAATTCAAAGTTGATATTTGCATTGAAATAATATAATTTATATGGGGAGGACATTTACCTTTCTCCTTTTAATATATACAATTTTGGATACACATTGATGACTTAAACCATATAAGAAATTGAAATCATACAAAGAAAATGGGAATGTTTCATTGACTAGCTAAATTACTCAATCATCCCCAACCTCCACATACACTCAATATTCATTGTCTTGTCGCATGATCTTGCAATTCACAACCATCACCAATACTTGCTTGCATTTGTTGAAAAAGAGCATGCACAACTTATGCCAAAGAGAGATCCACGCATAATTTTTGTGACATAAAAGAAAGGAACTTAGTTAATACTTTCTACCAGCAACAAGTATATAATCTTATAAAATGTGTAATATGTTACCATGTGATTGAAACTAGGTGAAGCTCTATGGAATTTAACATGTTGAAACAAGTTTAAGGATGAACGTTATTGGAACATAGATGAATTCAGATACAAAAAGAGACTGTTTGTAACATCAATATAACATAAAAAGGTAGCAATAACCTCCACCACAAACAAGTTGGCCGTAGATATGACACATAATTAGATAGATAGAAGTATAATAACTGATATTGGAGCTCTAATTACTCACTCTTCTATGAAGAGAAAAAGCAACACGTGAAAGAGAAGGGATTTTTTTCCATTACAGAAAACATGTGGTCTTAATAACTATTCAATAAAAAGGAGGTCTTGCCAATGGTTTAGCACTTGGAAAATAGAAATTTTAGATATCAAATCCATTGAATCATAATGAGACTAGTATGAAGCAAGAATAGATCATGGAATCCAAATTGATGATCTTGCAATGCCATAGTATTAGTGCATTGTAAGTTTATCATTGTTGTAACTTGAAAGAGAATACGAAGACCTTCTACAAGCAATGACGAATTATTTACACATGATTGAATTTGAATATACATGTATGTAGTGGAATATTCACATCATCAAGTGTAGAAGTCATTGAATAGAGTTACCTTAGTTATTGAAAAGTTAACAACACGTCCATCACCAGTACTAAGCCTCCCTGATCCAAACTATGGAATAGTATAACCACATGCCTTCTGGTGCCAACGTGTTGCTACTCAGTTAGCGAGAGTTGACGACAATATGATCTAGCCAGTCCTTTCTATCAATAAGGTAGAGGATGAGTAGGATTAGTGAATTTTCATCATTGCCATCACAAGGAGGAGAGTACATGTTAGGGAGAGTACATGGTTAACAATAAAATACATATCCAGTTGGGGAAATTAGGACCAAGAAAAATAAATGGATGTCTCCAATTGGACTATATGTATGTTTAGTTTAGCAGTTAGCACCAAGAACTTATTGTAAATAAGACCACATACCTTACATACATTTTGGGATATATTCCAATGTCATGCATCATTTTTTCGTATCTTCTACTACCTAGTATTATCCACTCATGCCAAGTAATTTTCAATAATAACATCAACACGATCCATACAAACTCATGCCAAGTATTTTTTTTAATGAAAAAAAAAATCTCGTGGATCAACTAACTTTTTATAGAATATGATATCTTGACTTCAAGACCACAAAATGGGCTATCATGAACACACGTCAGGGGTCTTTGATACCGGTTGAGCATTAAGTTTTAGCACAAATGCATAGTGAACCTGTAGTAGATCAATGTTGGAGCCCGAGAAATGGTCATTCAAGAACTTAAATAATACATACATTTTAGCACCGTGGTTTTTATTAGCGTGTAAATAATAGACCTACCATGCTCAAAAAAAGTTCACAGTAGCAAAGTTGCAAGTAAAAGAACTAGATTAATAAAATCCAAGAGTTCCTATTTATACATATACCTCAAAGGTTCTGTTGTGGCTTGTAAGAACAAAAGTTGACCTTTCTAGTTTCCCTTTAGATGCCAGGTAGTTTACCTCCGTATGCAGGTGACAAAAGTTGAACTTTTCTTGCTATCACGTTCTAATGTGAAGATTTAAGGTGTGCAATTATAAATAGGGAAGATTAGAGCAAGCAAGGTGTGACACCAAACACGTGGATAATAAAGTAAAGGACCATATAATCGATTTAAATCGTATTGTTCCAGCAATTTAAAACAACAAAAATGAGTGAAATAGATTTAACTTTACAAATCAACCAAAAAAGTCAATAAATGCAACCAAGAGGGTATGGGAAATACCTACCTCGCCAACTAACCAGGGGAAGAATTCAAGATTCCTTTAAGCATGATCCAACTCCCTTAGATTTTTCTATTCTATTAATAAATACCAAACCAAGGAGAAGGAGCTTGTACTTTCCATGTTTATGAGCAAAAACAAAACCATTAAACAACGTGTTAGATAACTAGAAATGAAATCATACGCTTTTGATCATACTTGATTTGAGAATTCTGTAGCAGGTTTCTCAAGGTTGTTGAAGGAGTTTATCGTTCACACCCTTTGAAGACATGACATTTGTACTGCCGGCTGACTCCTGCCCACTTGGTTGGGGCTGCAGTGCACCAATTTGTGAGGCCAATAAGGAAAGGGGGCCGTGTTGGTGGTGGTTCAGTACCAGAGGGACATGGGTGATGACTTTTTGCTAGAAATCTAGTAGGAAATGAGAAGGAGAACAAGGAAAGGGTAGGGTAAAGAGTCGATGGAGAAGATAGATCAGGGAAAGGGCTCTAGTGAATCAAAAATTTTGGAGAAGGATGGCATCCAAATCATGCCCGACATGGTACAGGTTGAGCATAGGATGATCCACGGGGACTCGCTCGGAGAATCCAGGAGGACACTGAGCCAGAGGAAAGGAGACAAGCATGGAATCAGAAGGGGGTGGTAGTTGGAAGGGAGGGACGAGATGAAGTTTAAAGGGGGGCACATGGAGGCCACAGAGCCAGAAGGGGGTGACGACTTAGTGGAGGAAGAGTGGGAAGGCAAGGGAGGAATGGAGGAGGCGGAGGACCCAAAGCCACAAGGCAGAAGGGGGACGACAACTCAGATAAGGAACGAAGAGTTGGAAGGGGCGTCGCTAGACTTTTGCGCGTGAGTGGTGGGAGTGGTGGCCCGATTGTATCGACAATTGTGGTGTGACTTGAAAAATTTCTCATCTCTTCCCACATTATAATCATATTTTCCTAATACCCTCATGACCAAGGACTTATTGGGGGAAGGTTATTTGCCTCCAATATATCGGTGTCTTAGATTCAAATGTTTCATCTTTTTACATACAAGTCCCCTAGATATCCAACCAACATTATTTTCATTCAACTAACATATATATTTGGTTTTTTTTTAGTTCTATATATTACATCTTATTTTATGTGGTAGATTAATTTTTGTGCTACCACATCAGAATCTGAGATGAAACCGGCCACAATCACTGTAACATACTCAATTCTAGGTATTTTCCACAATTTTATTTATACCTTTCTCCAATTAAATAAAATGTAGTGTCTTATTACACAACATGTTATCTTGTATAGGATGCTTATAGAGCTTTCTCTCTCTAAGCTTGGGGCTCTGTTCCATCTCTAGGTCGTGCGCGGAGCTTGATGGCGGGTGCGGACAGGGCGGGTTCCGCCGCCCTGTCCTCCACCTTGGGTGGTGACAGGACGCGAGGCGTGGACGGGGTACCGGATCCTTCTGCGGGTTTGGCGGCTGGGCGTGCTTGGGCGGCGCTTTTGGCGAAACCGATGGAGGTCGAGGGGCGTTTCAAACCCCTGCTGCTACCGGAGGACAGGAGGACCCCGGTGTTCGTGGAGGGGGATCTAAGGCCGTGGATGGAGTTCTCGGAACCGGTGGTCAAAGCCATGGATGAGTTTCACAAATTCTCCGCCATCGTTCAGGTGCTTGGTAGGGCTGATCGGCTGGACCAGCTTTACGGGTGGATGTTGCGAGCGTGGAGGCCCAAAGGTGAGCTGCAGCTTTCTCCTCTGACGGGAGGGCTTTTCCTCGCTCGCTTTGCATCGGCGGAAGATTTAGAGGTTGCCCTGGAGCAGGGCCCTTGGTTCTTCGACAACAAGCTGGTCCTATCACGGAGGTGGTCTCCTGATGCTTACCTCAGGCGTGCCTCTCTCACAACTGCGCCGGTGTGGATCATTCTGCCTGATGTTGGTAAGCACTGGACCAGGAGGGCGATTTCGATCATCGCTTGTGGGGTTGGGGAGCCGAAGGTTATAGACTTCATGAGCAAAGGCAAATATGCAGGAGCGGCACACGTTTGTGTGGAGATCGACGCCAGCAGAAACCCACCTCCGGTGGTGATGGTTACGATGCCGGATGGGAAAGCCCTGGAAGTGAAAGTGATCTATGACGCGCTCCCGGAGAGGTGTGGAACCTGCAATGTGTTTGGACATTCCCCCGGACAATGTCAGGGCGATAGGGTGACCCTGGTGCCAAACCCCAGCAAGACGGCCCAAGCTGATCCCCACGCCTTCAGAGGCCGGAACCAGAGCAGAGGTGCCCAGAGGAGGAGCAGATCGACGGTCCGACAACAGGTGTCTAAGGCAATTCCGGTGAAGGATAGAATACAGAATGGTGGTGCTACGATGGCGTTTGGGGTTAATCATGAAGCTCGGGTGTTCCCGGAAATGCCCGAGGTGGATGCTTCCGTTAGCATTGAGCAGGAGACAGACGGAAGACAAGCTATAGTCGAGGAGGCTGGTGAGATAGAGATACCGGAGGACAGACTGGGGGCCCTGACGGGGGGTGGATCAGTAGAGGTGACAGTGAATAAGGTTAGTGGATCGATGGGTGATGAAGCCGGGAACGTAGACGAGGTGTACGCGGAACCTCTGCAGGACATGGTTCAGGCAGAGGAGGAAATCTTCGATGATTCGGTGAACCCTTTCCTGGAGTTGATGGACCAGGACATGGAAGAAGGTACTCCCCGGAACTATCAGCACAACACGAGGAGCAGCAGGGGAGGTGACACTGGCAATCGGAAGAGAGGAAGAGGCAGGAATGGAGGACGCGGAAAACCCCCTGTGATGGGGGGGATGAACATGTAATCCAGATGACTCTTATGGTGTGGAACGTGAGGGGAGCTTCACTTCCAGGGAAGCAGAGAGTTCTCAGGAAAATTATACAGGAAAGAGGGGCATCTCTGGTGGTTTGTGTAGAAACCAGAATCCGGCGTGAAGTTGCTGACAGAGTGATGGGGTTGTTCCCTGGAGGTTGGCAGCACTGTTCTAACTTAAATAGCATTGATGGTGGTAAAATTGCTGTTGGGTGGAATCCGGTGGTGTGGGATGTACAGATGATACATGAGAGTGAACAAATGGTTACGATGAGTTGCATTAATTCCGGCGGCTTCCATTGTGTGATTTCTGCTGTTTATGGCTCTAATTCTGAAATGGACAGAAGAAGACTATGGGACACGTTGGTGGACTCGACGCAGCAGGCGTTACCTCAGCTGGTGGTTGGGGACTTCAACCAAGTGAGGAAGGCTAGGGAGAAAAGGGGGGGCCTTCCTATACCGGAATCTATTTTGAGTAGATTCAATGATGCCATCGATGCTGCTGGTCTATTTGAGCTCAACATGAGAGGTGGCCTTATCACTTGGCATAATAATAGGAAACCTGTGAGAAGAATATCTAGTAATCTAGACCGTGGGTTGGTCAATGAAGCCTGGCTGGACTTTTTCCCTGAGGCTGCTGTTATTTTGGGTGGTCATCCTAATAGTGACCATTCTTGGATGGAGATGATTCTTACGAGACAGATACAACCTAATAGGCCTTTCAGATTTCTTAATCATTGGCTGTCTTGGCCTTCTTTTGAGGGGGTGGTCTTAAAAGCTTGGGAGGAAAGGGTTGATGGTAATCCCCTTTTTGTGGTGACGGAGAAACTCAAGAAGGTCAAAGGTGCTCTTAAGGCCTGGTCTAGATGCTTGGTGGACTTGCCTAACCTTATTAAAAAAGCGAGAGAGGTGTTTGACGCGAAGGCGTCTAATCTCAGATTTAATCCGGAGGACCACCGGTGTATGGAAGAGGAGACTAATGCTAGTATTAGAGTCTTACAACTGGAGAAGGCGAATGAAATTGCTGGTTGGCAAAGAAGCAGGCTCAAGTGGCTAAGAGATGGCGATTGCAACTCGAAAATTTATCACGCAGCTGTGAAGAGAAATAACATGAAGGACCACATCCATAATCTGATTAATGAGAAAGGGGAACTTGTTGATGAAGTTTCTAAAGTCGAGGAAATGGCGGTAAGCTTCTTCACGAAGTTATACAACCAAGAGGTCGATAGTACTTTGAATAAGGTGTCGCCTTTGGATAGAAGGGTTAATGATGTTATGAACTTTGACTTGACTAAGAGGGAAACGGACGAAGAAATAAAAGATGCGACTTTCTCTATTGGTGCTTCCAAGAGTCCGGGACCTGATGGCTTTAATGCTAAATTCTTTCAGAGTTGTTGGCACATTGTGGGTAGTGACATTTGTAATGCGGTTAGATGGTTTCTTGTTGGTGGTCGGATGGTCCGACAGATTAATCATGCATTCATAAGATTGATTCCTAAGAAGGCGGGGGCTACTATGATGAATGATTACCGTCCAATTGCTTGTTGCTCGGTGACCTATAAGATTATCTCCAAGTTACTGGCTCGCAGATTGAAAGTTATTTTACCGGTGATTATCTCTCCTCACCAGAGTGCTTTTGTGAAAGGCCGTGCTATATCTGATAATGTCCTGCTTGCTACCGAGTTTCTACGAGATTTCCAGATTAAAGGCAGTTCCAAGAAGGCTTGTTTAAAGATTGATCTGTCCAAAGCTTACGATCATGTGTCCTGGGAGGGTTTGTGGAGCTCCATGGTGAGGTTGGGGTTCTCCAGTCGTTTTATCAGCATTCTACAACAATGTGTTCAGACTACCTCCTTCTCAGTTCTTGTTAATGGTATACCCAAAGGTATGTTTAGGGCGTCCAATGGCCTTAGGCAGGGGGATCCTCTTTCCCCCCTTCTGTTCACGTTAGTCATGGAGAATCTGACCTGTTTGACTTGCAAGGCAGAGGAGGAAGGGTGGATCAAACCGTTTAAGGTACAGGGTACCAAAGTCATGAGCCATATGATATTTGCTGACGATCTTATGTTCTTTGTTGCTGCCCATATCAAAATCTTCAGGGGGGTTAGAACCATTTTAAATATTTTCGCAGGTTTGACTTGTTTACACATTAGTGATATAAAATCCAGGTGTTTCCTATCCAAGTCGTGTGATACCAGAAGGGGGAGATTAAAAGAGGCGGTCCATATGGATTTTGGGTGCTTTCCTACTAAGTACCTTGGTGTTCCCATCTCAGGTGGTGTTGGCAGGGGTGCTGATTATCAAAGCTGCTTGGATGATTTATGTTTGAAGGTGGAGAAATGGAGTGGGCTGAAGGTGTCCATGGCGGGCAGAGCCGTGCTCATTAAGTCGGTGCTTACCAGCATGGTCAGGTACTGGTGCAGACTGGTGGACTTCCCGTACTTCATCCTTGACAAGTTTCGTACGATTATGGCGAGCTTCCTGTGGGGAGGTGGGCAGCACTCGGTGGCTTGGTTGGAGGTCGCTCAACCTCGGCATGGGGGGGGGTTTGGGGCTGATCGATCCAGCTGACATTCAGGTTGAGGCCACTGACAGAAGAGTGTTTGATTTTTTGATGAAGACCGAGTCTCCTTGGAGCAGATGGATGAGAGGAAGGTATGGTGGAAGTCTTGAAGACGGGATGGAACAGCACGTTAACTTCTCTAGAGTATGGCGAAGAATGTGCTCGGCTTGGCACAACTGCAAACAGGACTATAGGTGGACGAATGGGAACTGGTTTGTGACTGCGGTGGGTGAACCATGGAGGTTAAACCGGAACCTTCCTCAAGTTTTCTGGGACCAGCTGCTGTGGAGTAAGACTCACTGCCCGAAATGGAGTTTTTGCTCGTACAAATCCATTCTTGGTAGACTGGGTACGTTGGACAGAATTAGTAGATGGGGCTATGTGGAGAGCTCGGTCTGTATGCTGTGTCGTCTAGAGGATGAGTCACATCATCATCTTTTCTTTGGGTGTGGGTACACCAAGTATTTATGGACCAGGTGCTCCCTTAAGCTTAGTTGGGGTGGTAGCCCCCCTATGACTATTCACGATAGCATGTTGTGGATTTTGGACAAGACAAAATATGATAGCCACATGAGGAGGTTTGCGGGGCTCATTTTGACAGGTCTCATCTATCATATTTGGTATGAGAGGAATAATAGGAAGCATGGGAAAAAAGAGAGAGACAGAGTACAATGTTTTGATGTCTTTGTACAGAATCTTAACTTGTTGTGTAAAGCGAACCCGGGTACCCTTGTTTGGGTTAAACCTGAGGTCATCCTGATGTGGGGTCTTAAGTGACCGTGTATAGTATACAGAGTGTTATACTCCTATACTCTTTTTGGTGATTAGTAATATTTTACCTTATCCAAAAAAAAAAATGTAGTGTCTTTTACCAAAATTGATAAACTTTAGATGAAAATGGATATGAGACGACGCAAAGTCTGAGACACAAAAGACTTGATAAATAAAAATATAGTTTAGCCTTGCATGTGCCATTTTACTCTCAGTTTTCTAAGTGTTGAGTGGATATTTGATACAATATAAAATATGATGTTATTTTTACTATTTCCTATAATTGTGAAGTGTCAAGCAATTTAGATTGTAGTCAATGTGTACCCATGAGAAGCATATATAGACAATAATAGGATTAATGAACAATAGTTAGCACAAAATTAGCCAATTATGCACTCAAATCAATTAAAGCACCCTATGTACCTAATTTAGACACATAAAATATATTTAGATGCAATCATTGATCCTAACTTCAATATGTATTACAATATGGAATAAAATTAATGGAAGAAAATACACACATTGATGAACATTGGGTTAATTCATGACAATCTATTAATCCCATTGCATAGATAATCACAAAAATTCATGTCACAAGTTTTATTAGTATACGTAAGGATAACAACAAGGCATCTATATTAATAAATATTTATAAATGTGAGATTTTGGATGGAGTATAATATATATATATATATATATATATATATATATGTGTGTGTGTGTGTGTGTGTGTGTGTGTGTGTTAAGGGGGAAGCAATTATTTTAGTACAAATAATATATAACATAAGAAGAACAGGTTTCATAAGACCATGCCCATTAAACAAAGAATAGAGTTTAACAATAAGTTCTCTCACCAAAAGAAAAATATCTATGTCCTTGAAAGAAAAGAGCTAGAGGCAGTCACTCCAAATGTGCCTAAGGAAAAAAAAAGATGCTTACTTGAAGCATTCCAATGATGTCAAATACATCAACTAACTTATGTCGAAGAATCATCTCTCATAGAGATAGTGGTGATCGTGGTTCTTAAACTTGAAGTCACTACACTCATCATATTTTTTTTGATGTATTTAGACATCATCCAACGTGACCTTGAATAAGGGTTGCCACAAAGGTGATGCTCAGGTGCATTGTGACACATGGGGATTGAGTGTGAGTGATGTCTATGGGATTTGTCCCTCCTACAAGAGATTGATGTCCATGCCTAATTCTTACAAGCATCTTGATTGTTGGCTTTATCACCATGTTTATGGTTTAGCTATCATGTTATGTCTTTACACTATATCTCATACTGACCAAGAGTTGTGTGGTGAGATCATGGAGTCTGACTCTTCCATAGATCTTGTATGGCACTAATTTTGACTTTGTAGTGGTCGGTTGGATTTGGGTGGTACGTCTCAAATCCTTAGGGTATAATAAAAGACATGATACAACTGTGTAGTATATTTGCTTAGGTTTGAATATGACTCACATTGGATGGCCCTTTGCCTTGTTGCTTATATTATTTAGTTGATAACAAATATACATGCTCTTCATATTCCTTATAAAAGTATAAGATGTTCTGCTGATCAGTTTGTAAATGCTTAAACTATCTAATATGTGATATCGGTCTTATTTATATCATTTAGCTAAATCTTCTCATAATGCTTATATTCCCTATTATTCTTGTTGTGATAACAATAGTTGTTGGAGGAGAGTTATATCTCTTGTTGGGACATTGGTCTCATCCTGTGGGTTTCCACATCTTTTAGGTGGTCGTGCACGATGAGGTAGAGATTGTGTGGTTGAGGTTGAGTAGAAAGAAGAGCAATAGTTGTTTGAAGGTTTGATGTGTTGCTAGTGTTTTGTAGTAGAGTCTTATGTGTTGTCCCTATACTCTTAGGTCCTTGGGGGAGGTTTTGTAGTTGTTGTACATCGATATGAGGTTTTTTGGCAGCATGCCATGGTTGTGTATGTATGGCTTGTATATATAAACAAGTTATCATATGTTACAGGTTGTGGCCGGATGGCCGCTAAATAGTGATGTGTAATATCTTTTGGCATGTTATATGATATAGGTGGCACAAGTTGGTGGCTTCATATGTGATATGTTTCTTCTTGAGATGACGATATGTGATCGGTTTTAATTTACCCTATTTTGTGGTAATGATGGTTGTTAGTTGGTAATTTCGTAGTTTATTTTGAGTAATCTAGCTTTTGTATGGCCAATGTGTCACACCAGATATCAGAGACAAAGAAACTATACAATCAAAGTAACATTGATCACAAATTGTAGGTTGAAGTTGTTCTCAAACTTTTCAAACTAATTGGGTAGCAAAAATCTGTTGCAAGATACCTCTCATTTCTTGTGATGTCATAAGTTCATTATGGACATTCATTTCCAATGTAATTTGGGACCTATAGGGTCACACACATAGGATGAACTTGGAATAGGAGTATGTTAATGAATGATATTTAACTTGATTACTAAAGGAGTATAGGTATACAATTAAACAACTGAGATTCAAAATTAAGTGATTGGACTCTGAACTGATCGGTTCAAGTGTTGAACTGATTGGTTGGAGAGCCAGGTCAATTTGAATCAACATTGGTTGAATAATGCCTAAACAGGGCATGAACCAACTGGTTCACTTAGTGAACCGACTGG
Source organism: Alisma plantago-aquatica (assembly GCA_963693085.1). Lineage (NCBI taxonomy): Eukaryota > Viridiplantae > Streptophyta > Magnoliopsida > Alismatales > Alismataceae > Alisma > Alisma plantago-aquatica. Next base: position 429,872,110 of record OY856414.1, read on the forward strand.
TTCATGGTTGCAACTGACCAGTTCATATGATGATTCACCCTGTTCAATGGTCAATTTTTTTGGATCAAGATTTGATGTTGATGTCATGATTTGCATTAATCTTAGAACGACTCACGGTAGCAATTTCTCTCACACATCACCTTTATAAATTGTAAAATAAATGTATTGATATATCCCCATAAAAATGTATTTGGGAGGAGTCATGGCCCATATCATGATAATTTCCTGTCATAGCAAGTCCATTGAAATACATTTATGAAGACTTGTGGCCCATATTAGACAATATCCACTTTCATCGAGTCCCTAAAAATTCATTTATGAGGATTTGAAGCCCGTTTCATTTAAATGTCCTATCCCATCAAGTCCTACAAAATGTATTTTTGAGGAGTCAGGGCCCATATCATAGCAATGTCCTCTCACATAAGGTCTGTGAAAATGCTTTTGGGAGGAGCTAAGAGCCATATCATGACATTGTTGGGATGGAAGTTCTTGCATGTAGTGCTTGCATCTGTTTCTTACGGGATTTGAAACACTTGCTTGCGGGTCTTGCAGTACTCGCTTGCGGGGAATGCAACTTTTACTAGTTGGACTTGCAACACTTTCTTACTGGGCTTACAAGCCTCGCTTGCATGGCTTGCAGGTCTTGTTTATGGATCTTAAAGGTCTCCCTTTCTTAGCTTGCAATACTCTCTATAGCCCATATCATGATAGTGTCCTCTCACAAAGACTCTCTAAAATGCATTTGAGGAGTTGGGCCCACATCATGAGGGTATCCTCATACAACAACTCATTGGTAATGCATTTGCGAGGAGTCATGCCTAATATGATGATGTTGTCCTCTCACTACAAGTCTCTACAAATGCATTTGTCATGTGTCACGATCCATATCGTGATGTAATCTCTCACAATAAGTCCATGAAAATGGATTTTGGAGGAATATCATGACAATGTCCTCAACAGCAAGTCCCTAGAAATACATATGGGAGGATCTTAGGCAAATATCATGAGAGTGCCCTCTCACAGTTGTTCCTAAAATTCATTTGGGAGGATCCATGATCCATATCATGATAGTGTTCTCTCTCAACAAGTGCCTTGTCCACTCATAGCAAGTCCTTTGTAATGCATTTGTGAGGAGTTGGGGCCCATATCTTGACAATATCCTCTCACAACAAGTTCTTGAAAATGCATTTATGAGGAGTCATGGCTCATATCATGAGATTGTCCTCTCACAAAAACTCCCCTAAAATGTATTTGTGAGGATCCATGGTCTCCCAGCTATCCATAGATCATGGAAAAGTAGTGACTGAGTAGTAGTAGTAGAGGACTCAGCAGTCCTAAGAATGGGATGCTGAGAAGAAGACACCTCTAGTAGCTTTTGGCGAAGAACTGCATAGCCAGCTGGACCCATCGTGTGGTTGTGCATATTCTTTGCACACCTTTCTCTTTGAGCATCGCTTGCAGCCTAGTTAGTGACAATCATCAATAGTAACTAGTAAGTAAAACATAACAATCAAGGCCAAGGTAAATTGTATTCAAATTGGGGACCGAAACTTAATACCTTGAATTCATCGAGTTTTCATAGAAACAAACGCATCCCACGTCACCGGGTCAAGATAACTCCATTTCTCAGTGGTTGACCTCTTCCTCATATCAGCTTCATGTATGTATTGTCTTTTCATATTTGTCCTATAATTCTTCAGTACCCTCCCACAATGTTGCATCACCTTTTTGCGATGCAGATTTTAATCCAGGTCATATTTGCTCTGTAAAAGTTCATATACTTAATGGAATATTCTTCAGAATATAATTGTAAATCGTTTTAAAAATAAAATTACAAGTGATAATATCTCACTCATAGCTCTTTCCATATGAAGTCTTATTTGCTTTTATCAGTTTTATGCCAAGATTCTACTACTAAACTACAATGGCTACTAGTAAAAACCCATAGATATGAAACAAAATAGCTATGGGTCTTTCCAAAAGGATTTCCTAAACTATCAGAGTCCATGACCAACTTCGATCTGTTACCCCTTTGTTGTATCAACTTATTCATCATGGTGATGCCCCTTATTTTAACGGTTTAAAGATTAGGGTCTAGGGTTTAGTAATGAATGTGTGTACCACCTATCCCAATCTTGAACACCTAATATCACTAGCAATTATATAATGTGTATTCAATTTTCAAGAAAACTTCGGCAACATTTCCCCACAGTTCTCCAAGTACACCAATGTGGATGGGCAAATATCCACCAAAATGAAGTGTCACGTCCAACACGACCACAAAAAATGCAGCATCATGACTACGCCAAAATGAAGTGTCACATCCAGAAGTTGAATGGACCATCACGATTGAAACAAGGCCAACCATCACAACCAAAACCATCTAAAGTCCTTGAAAATACATTTGGGAGGTGTCATAAAACATATGATGATAATGACATCTAACAGTAAGTCCTTAAAAATGCATTCAAGAGGTGTTAGGTCCCATATCATGACAACATCCACTCACAACAAGTCCATAAAAATGCATTTGGGAGGTGTCAAGGCCCATTTCAAGACAAATGTTATCTCACATCAAGTCTCTAATAATGTATTTGGGAGGTGCCATGACCCATATCATGATAGTTTCCTTTCACAACATGTCCCTTCAAATGCATTTGGGAGGTGTCAGGGCCCATTTCAAGACAAATGTTGTCTCACATGAAGTCCCTAAAATGCATTTGGGAGGTGCCACAACCCATATCTCACAACGCAACTTCACGACTGTCTCCACGACGCATGGCGTGACCACGATAGAATGTGATACAACAACATTAAAGCAAGGCGTCACGACTAGTGTTACACATAGGATTTGTGACCAACCCACAACACAATGTCGTGACCCACCCTCACAGCACAACGTCACGACTGCATCAAACATAGTGTCGCAACTAGACTAAAATGAAGTGACACATCCAGAAGAAGAATGGACCATCACAACTAAAATAAGGCCAACCATCATAACCAAAACAACACCAACTGTATCGACCTTAAATGCACATGGTGCACATCTTTCTTGACCGAAAACACAAGAGAAATGACAGTCTTAACCAAAACAAGACCCAACAACCCATATCATGATAGTGTCCTTTTACAACATGTCCCTTCAAATGCATTTAGGAGGTGTCAGGGTCCATTTCAAGACAAATGTTATCTCACATCAAGTCCCTAAAAATGCATTTGGGAGGTGCCATGACCCATATCTCACAACAAAACATCGAGACTGTCTCCACGGCGCATGTCGTGGCTGTGATATAACGTGATACAATAGTATTAAAGCAAGGCGTCACAACCACTGTTACACATAGGATTTGCAACCAACCCACAACACAACATCGTGACCCACCCTCAAAACACAATGCCGGGACTTCATCAAATGTAGTGTCGCGACCAAACCAAAATGAAGTATCACATCTAGAAACAGAACAGACCATCGTGATTGAAACAAGGCCAACCATTACGACCAAAAAAACACCAACTATCTCAACCTCAAACGCACATGGTGCACATCTTTCTTGACCCAAAACATAAGAGAAATGACAGTCTTGACCAAAACAAGACCCAACAATTGATATCATGATAGTGTCCTTTCACAACATGTCCCTTCAAATGCATTTGGGAGGTGTTAGGGCCCATTTCAAGAAAAATGTTGTATCACATCAAGTCCCTAAAAATGCATTTGGGAGGTGCCACAACCCATATCTCACAACGCAACATCGCGACTGTCTCCACGATGCACACCGTGACCGTAATGGAACATGATACTATAGTGTTAAAGCAAGGAGTCATGACCAGTGTTACACATAGTCTTCGCGACCAACCCACAATACAACATCGTGACCCACCCTCACAACACAACATCACGACTGCAACAAATGTAGTGTCGCAACCAGATCAAAATGAAGTGTTATGTACAGAAGAAGAATGGACCATCACGATTGAAACAAGACCAACTATCACAACCAAAACCATCCCAAGTCCTTGAAAATACATTTGGGAGGTGTCGTGGCACATATAATGATAATGTCATCTCACAATAAGTCCTTAAAAATGCATTTGGAAGGTGTCATGTACCATATCATGACAACATCCTCTCATAACAAGACCAAGGGAGGTGTTAGGGCCCATATCATGACAAATGTTATCTCACATCAAATCCTTAAAAATGCAATTGGGAGGTTCCATGACCCATATCGTGATAGTGTCCTTTCACAATGTCCCTTCAAATGCATTAAGGAGGAGAGGGGCCCATATATTGATAGTGTCCTCTCAGAATAAGTCCTTGAAAACGCATTTGGGTGAAGTTTGGGCCCATATCATGACAACATCCTCTCATGCCAAAACCATGAAAATACATATGGGAGGTGCCATCACACATATGATGACAATGTCATCTCACAGTTAGTCCTTAAAAATGCATTTGGATGGTGTCAGGTCCCATATCTTGACAACATCTTCTCACGATAAGACCATGAAAATGCCTTTGGAAGGTTTCTGGGCCCATATCATGACAAATGTTATCTCACATCAAGTCCCTAAAAATGCATTTGGGAGGTGTCACGACTAATATTGTGATAGTGTCCTTTCACAACATGTCCTTTAAAATGCATTAAGGAGGATACATGACCCATATATTGGTAGTGTCCTCTCATAATAAGTCCCTATAAATGAATTTCGGTGAAGTTTGGGCCCATATCATGATAATGTCCTCTCACGCCAAGTCCTTGAAAATACATTTGGGAGGTGCCATTGCACATATGATGACAATGTCATCTCATAGTTTGTACTTAAAAATGCATTTCGGTAGTGTCATGTCCCATATCATGACAACGTCCTCTCATAACAAGTCCATCAAAATGCATTTGGGAGGTGTTAGGGACCATATCATGACAAATGTTATATCACATCAAGTCCCTAAAAATGCATTTGGGAGGTTCAACGACCCATATCGTGATAGTTTTCTTCCACAAGATGTCCCTTCAAATGCATTAAGAAGGATACATGGCCCATATATTGGCAGTGTCCTCTCATAATAAGTCCCTAAAAATGCATTTCGGTGGAGTTTGAGGCCATATCATGACAATGTCCTCTCATGCCAAGTCCTTGAAAATACATTTGGGAGGTGTCATGGAGCATGTGGTGACAATGTCATCTCACAGTAAGTCCTTAAAAATGCATTCGGGAGGTGTTAGGTTCCATATCATGACAATATCCTCTCACAACAAGTCCATAAAAATGCATTTGGGAGGTTTCAAGGTCCATATCATGAAAAATGTAATCTCACACCAACTCCCAAAAATGCAATTGGGAGGTGCCACGACCCATATTATGATAATGTACTTTCATAACATGTCCCTTCAAATGCATTCAGGAGGAGCCAAGGCCCATATATTGACAACGTCCTCTCATAATAAGTCCCTAAAAATGCATTTTGGTGAAGTTTGGGCCCATATCATGACAATGTCCTCTCACGCCAAGTCCTTGAAAATACATTTGGGAGGTGTCATGGAGCTTATGATCACAATGTCATCTCACAGTAAGTCCTTAAAAATGCATTTGGGAGGTGTTAGGTCCCATATCACGACAATGTCCTCTCACAACAAGCCTATGAAAATGCATTTGGGAGGTGTCAGGGCCCATACCATGACAACGTCCTCTCATAACAAGTCCATCAAAGTGCATTTGGGAGGTGTTAGGGCCCATATCATGACAAATGTTATCTCATAGAAAGTCCCTAAAAATGCATTTGGGAGGTTCTGTGACCCATATGATGATAGTGTCCTTTCACAACATGTCCTTTGAAATGCATTAAGAAGGACACATGGCCCATATATTGACGGTTTCCTCTCATAATAAGCCCCTAAAAATGCATTTGGGTGAAGTTTGAGCCCATATAATGACAATCTCCTCTCACTCCAAGTCCTTGAAAATACATTTGGGAGGTGCCATGGAACATATGATGACAATGTCATCTCACAGTAAGTCCTTAAAAATGCATTTGAGAGGTGTCAGGTCTCATATCATGAGAACGTCCTCTTACAACAAGTCCATGAAAATACATTTGGGAGCTGTCAGGGCCCATATCATGACAAATGTTATCTCACAACGCGTCCCTAAAAATGCATTTGGGAGGTGCCATGACCCATATCATTATAGTGTCCTTTCACAACACGTCCCTTCAAATGCATTAAGGAGGTGTCAGGGCCCATATATTGATAATGTCCATAAATGCATTTAGGAGGAGCCATGGCCCATATCATGACAATATCATCTCACAACAAGTCCCTTGAAATGCATTTGTGAGGATCTTGGGCCCATATCATGACAGTATCATCTCACAACAAGTCTGTTGGCATGCATTTGTGAGGATCTTGGGCCCATATCATGATAGTGGCCTCTCACAACAAGTCCTTGAAACTGAATTTGTGAGTATCTAGGCCCATATCATTAGAATCATCTCAGGAAAGTCCCCCAAAATGCATGTGTGGGGAGTTACGACCCATAACATGACAATGTCATCTCAGATAAGTCCATTAAAATGTTTTGAGGAGGGGCTAGGGCCTATGTTATGACATTGTCTTCTAAAAAAAAAGTCCTTGAGATGTGTATATATGTATTGTCCTCTTAACTATTCATAAATAAATATCTATGAGTTTGGAGACAATTGAAGCTTGGTTGATTGGGTGCTTATGGCAGCTACCTTCCATTTGCAGGAATCATTGTTGGGGGTGGGAGGTATAGTATGTAAGATGTTTCCAAGGAGAAATTTTACTCGTAAGACAAAGACTCATTGGCCTTAGAATGATCACCAAAGAGACATGTATGAGTTTGGTGACTATTTTAATGCCAATCATATCCCTTTATAAATCACTTAAAATGACTCTCAACAACATTTTCTCTCGCACCTCCTTTATAAGTTGTCAAATAAATGTACTGATATATCCCCATGAAAATGCATTTGGGAGGATCCACGAACCATACCATGACAATGTTCACTCACAATAAGTTCCTTAAAAAGCAGCTTTGAGGACTTATGACCCATATCTTGATAGTGTCCTCTCATAAAAAGTTCCTAAAAATGCATTTTTGAGGAGACTGGCCCCATATGATGAGAATGTCTACTCATGGAAATCTCCCAAAATGTATTAGTGAGGAGCCATGGTCCATATCATGGCAATGTGCATCGGTAGAAAGTCTATGAAAATACTTTTTGGTGGAGCTAGGGGCCATATCATGATAGTATTCTCTCATAGAAAGTCCTTGAAAATGCTTAGATTTGAGACATGTATATATGTATTGTCGTCTTAACTATTCATAAAAGAGAAGTGTATGAGTTTGAGGATGATGGGAGTAAGGTCGTTCGAGTGCTTTTGAGAACCACCACTCTTTTGCAGCAATTGTTGTTGGGGGGTGGGTGGTCTACGCAAGCCGCTATCAAGGAGCAATTTGCCTCACAAGACACATGCCCATTAGCCTTAGAATTTTCATAAAAGATACATATATGGGTTTGGGGGAAGATATTTATGCTAATATTCATCTATGATTGACCCTCCAGATTACTTAGAAAGACTCTCAGCAACAATTTCTCTCACGTATCTTCCTTTATGAATTTTCAATAAATGTATTGATATATCCCCATGAAGCTTGTTGATGCTTATTATTGGTTGGGAGATATTGGATGACTGACAGTCTATCACCTAAAGTTTAGGTGACAAGTACACGTGTCACCTAAAAATTTGGTGACATGCATGTGTGTCACCTAAATATATACCCCCTTATATATCACATGTGACTCATATACAAGGCATCTATATGGAAAACACCAATTAGAGCATAGGTGATTCAAATGTATGTCACCTATTTAGTGTAACCCTTTCATGTATGATAAAATGTATGTCGTCTATATTACGTAGGATTATATAGATTATAGATGATTTAAATTTATGTCACCTAAAGTATGTAACATTTTCAAAATGTTAAAATGTATGTCATCTATTTCAAATAGGTCTATACAGATTATAAGTGATGCCCAAGCATGTTACCTAAAATGTGTAACCTTTTATATGACTGCCGCCTATACTATGTTTTTTGGTAGTGATTGTCAAAAATTGCATTAGGATGTTAATGATAAATTATTAGGCTTCCTAAGTCATAAACATGATGGTTTGGGTTTTGAAATCAATGCTTAAACTTGTTATGATCTTAATCCATATAATTGAATTATATGTTCATTTATATATATTTTTATTGAAAGCATTAGTTTAATGAGCAAATGAATTAAAAAGAGGTTCTTTATAGGGTATCAGGAAATCCTTGATCCAGACGATATCAGACCCATACCCTAGGCCACTCTTAGCTAATAAATAAGCAAGGTTGTTACCTTCTCTATAAACATGGGTGAAAAAAACCTATTCTAAATCAATGGACACATTTTTAATGCAGAAGATAATTTGTATCAGTGGCCCTCCTCCTTTTGTCTCTCTCTTCAACAGGTGCACCACCTCCATAGAAAATGTTTCCACACAAATATTGGTCATTCTCTTGTCAAGGCCAGTTCTATAGCTACAAGCACCGCGTAGACCTCCTTCATCGTAGACAACCAAAGTCCATGAATAGAATGTGCCACCATCATGACGACCATACCTCAGAGGTTTCTAAAGACCTTCCCAAAGCTAACCTTCCTCCCATCAATGATAGCAGAATTTGTATTGACTTTGATGGTTCCTTCCTTTGGAGGTTGCCATGAAACCGGCCTTATAGATGCCTGCACCTTATTTTTTTGTTGGCATCAGTGTTAAAACCTCATTAGCTAGAGATCTAGTTGTGGAGGCTGCCCAAAAGGACCGCCATGTTTGGGTGTTGATCACATAAGATTTCTTCATTACAAGCTTTGTAGGCTACTAGATAGTTGACCGTGAAGCTTATAAACTCATCCTCTCTCGTCTTCTTCTTCATCCATAACATAGTTCCCCAGATGGATTGGCGTGGCATTTCTAATTTTTTGATTCACAATGTGATGGAAGATAGGGTTTGGTACTCTTATTCTTAGTCCAAACCAAAAAATACTCTAAACCTTAGTATAGAACTTTAGTTAGGTTTAACTATTATCATATGAATACAATAGTGACACATATGTAGTATACGTACAAGCAAATAATGTTGATTGATTATGTTGATTGATTGGATTTTTGGATGCATGCTGAAAGTATTTGAGTTATACTACATTGTTCTACGTTGAGATACCTGATGTGCACATTTCATATCTACTTTTTGCACACATCCGCACACAAATTTAGTTCATTTTTCCTTCCATTTAGCCTCTAATTATACATAACTTACCATATTTTAGTTAACTTACTTGTTGGATGATGTTGATTATAGACACACACTCAAAATGCCAAATTGGAGATAGCCCAACTCAAATCTGACCTTAATGGGGCCTCCCCTCGATTTGGAGCTGACTCGGAGTTCATTCATGAAGAAACAACATTGTAGACGGCGTGTCTTGTTACTTTCTAGAAGAGCTCACAAAATAAAGATACTAATGAGGATATTCCAGTTTTCAATAATGAGGATGAGGAGTTTCACATCCCCAAAGATACTATCAATGATACTTTTGGCTCTGATGTTTTAGAGGAGGACGATTCTATAGTGTAGAGGGTAGTCATGGATCTTTCCACCCTGCCAGCTTTGGTTGAACCTATAGCTGAGGATCCTGGGTTTGAAGTTCAAAAAGGAAACAACAAGAAGAAATATAAGGGAAAGGGCGTCAAGGCTCCTAATGTCAATAATGAACTAGAGCATATAGTTCAAACATCTTTCGCTAATAAATTTGATAACCTTAAGGTGGTTTATGATGACCTTACTGGTTTGGAAACTGAGAAGACTCAAATCGATGAAGCACTACTTTCAAATAGTTTAAATGGATAGAAAAAACACTAACATCTTTTCCTAGAATGTAAGAGGACTTATCTTTAAATCCTCTGTACTCCAGAGTAAAATAAATGAGTTTATACCCCACATTGTTTTATTGAATGAGACTAATGCTAGAGAAAGTAAAATTCACAAGATTATTAGTAGAATGTTTCTTGAGTTTTAATGGGTTTCAAATAATATCCTCACATTCTAGGGTGAGTTGTAGTTCTCTGTAAGGAAAGTGATTCCAGTGTGATGAAAATACATGAAAATGATCAGTTAGTTCACGTTGAAGTTTTGTGTGACAACATATATTTTGTCTTACTACCAATTATGGTCATAATCTTGAAGAGATGTATCTCACCTATGGTTTGATATTGAGTCTATTAATTCTAATATGAACTCTCCTCAACTTATCTTGAGGGACTTCAATGCAGTTAGGAAAGAAGATGAGATGTTGGGGAAGGAGCCTCCATCAAACTTGAGTCAGGCCATGGCTCTCGGGTCAGGAGGATGATCTGCTAATTTAGATCCTTCCCCTGATCTTGAAATAGGCTGGCCTTTTCTTTTGTATTTTCGTTTCTATTATTATACCTTTTTTCCAATTGGTCCAGTCTTGTAAAATCCTTTAAAAATATCTCGATTATCAAGAAAAATACCCATAAAATATCAATCTTCCCAAAAAAATTGTCTGGTTCAACATGAAATGATTACCTTGACCTATTTCAGTAAAATTGATGATGAGATTTAGTGATTCTCTCATAAATCTTAATTAGGGTTTTCTATTATTATTACAAACCCTAATGCTATTGAAATCTCTAATTTATTTGATAAAATGTTACATGATGACTTCGTTAGACCTTAATCATATATTGATAACTTGATCACATGAATTTGAATACTATATCATCACCCAATCTATAATTGACATGGTTGTACATGAAAGTGACTAAGTGATCTAATATCATCAATCTTGGATATTTTTCACATAAGATCAGACCTAACTCAAAATATATAAGTTCATGATCTCAATCATATGATTCTAGATCTATACTCTTAATGACCATTGGGCAACCAATACATGATCATAATAATACATGCCCTAGTAGGTCATTAGATCAATGAACCATATATATTGATACATATTTGGTCCATTTTTGTACCAGGATCTAATACTCATTAAACTTGTTGAGTTGGGCATTGATTATACTGTATATCTTTGCTGTAAGGTACACTATTATATCTCCTCTTTAGTTGTATTAGAGATACTTTTTATGTATCTCTTGACTGTATACTTGTCTATATAACTTGATTGAGCTATTTCTCCCTATGATTAGTCTTTCGCTTTTCCCTATATTATATTTTGATAAAAACATGAGAAACTAAATGATATTGCCCACTATGACGGCCATTGTATTGATGATGATAATGATGATGTTGATAATGTTGATATTCAGTGCAAGCGACCTCAGTCGGAGGCGGGACTTGTACATTGGCCTCCTACCTCATATGGAGAGAAGGAGCCTGGTGACCTACCTTGTTGCGTTAGGGTGATAGAATCACACAAAATATATAAGCATGCTTCTCGATTATAGCAAAATGGGAACTCATAAAAAAAATGAATTGTTTGAAATAAACATCTTGTACAATAAATGTTGGGTTTGGAAAATTGCTTGTTATACTTTTCTTGAATATAAGTCTTGCCAAGTATACTCTTTTTCTATAAACCATTTTACTTGCTTTTGATAGTGTACTGTGCAATTTCATGATTTGGTCTCGATTTTCTTGATTGTGGGCAAAACAAATTGAACACTAAATAGATCGCTTCCACAGTCAATTAACTATGATATCAAGGATAAACCTATAAAATGTCATAATTAGGTTAGTTTGTTCTTTAAATATCCTATTTTGAGTTATTATTTCTTATTGTATATGCCAGTGTGTGAGATCCTATCGGGCCACTCAGGGATGGGCTCTTCAATCCTTTTACTACTGTCTAGGCAGTGGGATTGGGATTGGGGTAAGAATGGTTCCATGACATTGTCATTCATCCCCTTACTTCTAAGAAAAGTTTGGGTGATTTCTTCATTCTAGACTATAGGTGTTGGACGTTGGACCTTGGTTGTTTTGATTGCCAAATGATCGATGAACTTGAAACTCCTCAAAAATAGCTTCCATAGAGTTGGTTGAGTGGCTAGAAGAACCATCAACTTGATTCTTCATCAAGTTCATCATGTGAGAAAGAATCTTCATCATTTGGGGATTTTGATCTTCCCTAGCTCGAGAAGGAAAAGGTGGAGGAGAATCCCAATTCCTATCACAATTACCCCATGCTAGAATCCTAGTGACATGAATTTTATGCTAGATGCTCAAATAGGGGCCATCACTCTTCCATGAGCTTGGCCATCAAGGTTCCATCACAAGAGTAGTCAAACAATATTTGACCCAATTCATATAGCATAGTTGAAATGGATTTCACAAGTTTCCATATGGGTACCTCATTGTGAGGGCAATCTCTAATTATCTTTTTGAAACCTCTCCCATGTTTCATAAAAATCCTCATTCTCCTTCTGAGTGAATGAAGTAATGTACCTCCTCATTTTTGTCAACTTGGAGATAGGATAATTTTTTTTTGAAAACTTATTTTTCATAGCTATCCAAGTGATCAATTCTAGCTTTGACATGTACCATTACTTAGCTTTTTCCTTGAGTGAAAAGGGGAGTAGGGTTCTCCTAATAGAACCCTTAATTGCAGCAAGGGTGTAGAAGGGGGAGCATGTCTCTAGAAATGTGCAGACGTAGTGATATGGGTTCTCAGTCTCCAACCCATAGAAGGTTGTTAGGAGTCCAAGGTGGTCTGGTGGAATTGGAGAATGTTGACCCGACATTTAGTCAATTAGGGTGGCAATGGGAGAGGTATAGCTCCCTAGGGTGAAGTTGCAGGGAAATACATGCACATAGTATAGCAGTGGAAATAAAAAATGTATCTACCTGTATTCCACAAAATAGCAAGATCGCGTCAACTACTATGAAATAGTAGTTGATGGTTTTAGCGAGTTATACCTAGTCCTGGAGTAAGTCCAATGATAAAACTCACTTCTTTGCAACTATTGATAAGTTTCTCTTAGACGGTGTCTGTGCAGCTCTCAGTCTTCACCATGAATAGTTGTCTACATGACGTCTACAGTGACTCCGGTGGTCTGGCCACAAACTGTAGGTTGCAGTTTCTCTCTGACCAATAGCCAAAATACTCCTTCATCTAGAGTAGTCTACATGGACGAACTAGAAATCCTATCATTCACCAAGAATGAACAAGTAGTTTTCCTCCCTGTTGGTGTACTATTCACCAACCTGCTTTCACACGATGACAACTTCTGAGTTGTTCTCTTCTGTTGGCTATCCCTCCTTTTCAGGTAGGACTTGTATGATCTCTCTTAATTACCATAACTAAAGAGGACAACAGTTGTTAGAGGAATCAATTCTCACTTGTATGTGTTGTTTTGTACTTTGGGAAGCCCCCAGTACCCCTCTATATATAGGAGTGGTTAGGGTCATGGTTCCCAGTCCCAAGCTAATGTGGGACTAAAGCGAGAGTCATAAGGACCGGATGATCTTGAATTTTTACAGTAATTCTAGAGTTTTCACAACTTGTGTCAGCTAAAACAGTCATCTTGTAAGCTGAGATGGTCATCTCACATGAGATATGGTCATTTTACTGAGCGAGACAATCGCCTGGTTTGTGAGATGGTCGTTTCACTCTTTCCCCGTCAGATATGAATTGGAAAATTGTTTCCTAATTAATGTCACACATTAATTTACTTGCACCCCAAGCATGTGCAATTGAAACAAGTTTGGGAAAACTCTAGAACTTTCATTCATCCCAACCAAGCTATCTCACAACATCGAGATGCCAGTCTCACTCATCCAGATGGTCGTTTGGTGTGTTGATATGAGTTAGTCGGTTCAATCATATTGAATTGGATGGTTCAAGGGAACAACTTAGCCATATCGATCTCTGATCAACCTGACCCCCAAACAGCCATCCCAACTACATGTGAAACCCGTCTGGCTACCTAAACGGTCATCTCACTCAGTGAGATGGTCGTTTGGCAGACCTGGTTAGCAATTCAAGCAATCAGTAGTGTGAATTGAAAACCTAAACACTTTAGTAATTAATTGAATCGTCATTCAAGATCAAACTCCTCTTCTAGATGACTTCCTATGTGTGTGGCCCTATGGGTCCCATATCACATTGGTAGTGAATGTCCATAACTAGATTATGACATCACAAGCAGAGAGTGGTGTCTAGTCACACATCTGTGCTACCCAAGTGAAATGGGAAGTTGGAGAACAACTTCAACCTACAATGTGAGTAAGGTGTTGTAGTGATTGTATAATTCCTTTGTCTCTGATATCTAGGGTGAACTTTATGCATGATTGGTCATCCTCTCAATGTTGAATCCATGTTTCATGAGATAAGAGCAGACATTCTTAGTAAATGTGACATCAATATCATACATTGATTCACTTGTACATGCACATGCACTTCTCAGTCTTGCTAACCAAGTGGCTTGGATATCATACTTTGTAGGAGGGAAAAATTCCTCTTCTATCACTCACAGTCTATCCCCATGTGTGAATGTCATCCAATCATCATCATCATAACAACCCATGTTTCAGGACTACATTTGATGATGTCAAAGTGTACCCAATGTCATGTGTTGAGTGTTGTGTTTTCAGGTCTAAGAATCACAATCACCACCTTCACTATGAGAGATGATTGTGACCACAAAACCATGTGTCACTCTCAAGGTGGGTCTATCTGATATATTGTTCTCTAACATGTATCTATGTGCTTGGTTTGATATTTCCATATCATGACTAATGAGATTTAGTCATCAACCGACTCACACTTTGATCTTATGTGTTATGGTTGCCTATCAACCTTCCACAATAACAATCGATCATGGACATAATGAGAATATGTTTATGTACCCTTTACATCCGTATGATCTCATCACAAGGATAGGAACTTGACAACATATGTCATTGAGTAATATAATTATCTAGACAAACACTCTATATACTCATTATCTCATAACTGAGTGAAATAGATGAACTGGAAGCTTGTCTTTATATGTGTGTTATTATTAATAAAATCCTTTTAGGTAATTATGCCATGTTCAATTAGGAACTTTTATACTTAAAATAGCTTAGAATCATCAAATCTCAGTTCTATTCATGAATTTGAAAAATTAAAGTCATTGTATCCTCAATTTTGGTCTTTTTGAGCTCAATTTAATTGATCCTCGATTTTCTTGGGAAAATCATCAATTCGATGATAATTTTGTCACATATTATATTGACAAAATCCTTTACAATGACAAGACCATGAGTACTTTCTCAAAGTTTAAAGGTATTATCCATTCTAATATTATTAGTGATCACAAGATTCTAACTTTGGATGTTGGTGAGAGAGTTAAAGTCAAGACTCCTTTCAGATTTATCAATGCCTGGTCTGATAGGTCTAATTTCCTTGACACTGTTAAAAGAAGTTGCTCTATTGAGTTTAGAGGTTTCCCTATTTTGAAATTCTACTCTAAACTTAAGAGGTTGAGATTTGATGTATCAAACTGGAACAAGAGTTCTATTTGAAATTTTTTGATGTAGCTATAAGAAAGGAATTCTTCATTGTAGAGGCCCTAGTTAATTTAGTTTATGATCCTTCTAATGTTCTTTTCCAATTAAAGAATACATTTTTAGGCAGAAGCCAATAATTAGTTGACTAAGAGAAGGTGACTCCAAGTTGAAATATTTTTATTCTTCTATCAATGTTTGAAGGAATTTAAATCATATCAAGGCTCTCTCTAATTGTGGTTCGGTGTGCACATATGTTGGTTTTATCATGAACCATATTGTGGCTTTACTCCAGTATATCCAATAATGATCACAATGCAGACTTAAGTATCTTGAATAATCTTAGTTTTCTAATGCTTAATGATGTTGATGAGTTGGATTTAGACATGTGTTTTTCAGTTAAGGAAGTTCTTGAGGTTGTCAATAACTTGAATACAAATAAATGTCCTAGTCCATACGGGTTCAGCTGGAAGTTTTTTAAATGTTGGTGGAGCATTATATGTTCTTGTATGATTGAAGCATTCGTCAATTTTTTCAACTCTGGTAGGATTCTATAAGAATTTAATCATACCTTTGTCACTATTATCCCCAAGGACAAGGATTCTAATGATTTGAGAAACTTGATACCTATTACTTTGTGCAATATCTTTTACAAGGTCATTCTAAAGCTTTTAACTAATAGACTTCAAGGTGTTCTATCGTCTATTAACAATAGCAATCAATGTTCCTTTGTTAAAGTAAGAAGCATCAAAGACATTGTCCTTTTATCTAATGAGCTAATCCACGATTTCAATAAGAAAGGTGGTAAGCCTAAGATGTGTCTTAAAATTGACATTTTGAAAGCTTATGACCTTGTTTCTTGGGATTCTTTCTTTTGTCTTCTTAGTCTAATGAATTTTCTTCATTGTTGGATTATTTGGATCCAAGAAATCTTCAATACCATGACTTATGAAATGTTGATTAATGGCAAAGCTAATGAGTCCTTTAAACTGTGTAATGGTGTTTGCCATGGTAATTCCTTGGCTCCATATATTTTTGTCTTGGTGATGCAGGTCGTGTCTCTTCTGTGTGACAAAGAGGTGGTTGATGGAAAGATCATCCCTCTGAAATCATCCTTCTATTTTCCTATGTTGCACTTAATTTTTGTATATGAACTTATGGTCTTCTCTGAGGTTGATGATCAGAGCGGTTGTGATATTAAAATGTTTCTTCATGTGGTTTATTTCCTGTGACTGGTTTAAAGATTACCACAAAAAAAGAGTGTTGTCATTTACCGTCAAGGTATTGACAAAGAAAGGATCATTGGTATTTTGTGTAATAATGAAGGGTCTCTCTCCCATAAATATCTTAGCATCCCGCTTTTTATTGGTAAGCTTACTAAGGATCACTGTGGCCCTTTGTTGGATAAAATAAAAAGAAATCTTGATGGTTGGAAAGCTAGGTAGTTATCCATGGTAGGGAGAGTTGAGCTTTCTCATTCCACCTTATTGGACATCCATCACTACTAGTCATCCATTTTCCCTTTACCTTGCTCTATCTGTGATGAAATTGAGTACATTTTCTATGATTTTATATGGGGAAGGTCAGAAACCAAGAGTTATGTTCATCTTATCAAATGGAGTGAAGTTGTAAAACCTAAATTCGAAGGTCGCTTGGGTTTTAAAAATATATGAGAGGTTATTAAAGCATTTATTCTATTGAATGTATGGAATATAGACAAAAAGATGGACAATATTTTGATCAAATGGATCCATGAAAAGTACTTACTTAGAAGTAAGTTTTGGAATCTACCTATGAATGATTCCTTCTCCTGGTTCTTCAAAAGAATTCTAGCTGAAAGGAGTTGTTTGAGAAAGTTTATTGTGTATGGCATTGGAGATGACTCTAGTTTATCTATTTAGAATGAATCTTGGCTCCCTGATGTTAAGTTCCTTACTGATGTTTTGGGAAGGCAGACTATTATTCAACTGGGGTTGGACTATAATTCGAAAGTGAGCATTTTGATTAAAGATGGTAGTTAATTCTTTGAAAGTTCCAGGAAACATAGTGGTTTAATTGATCTCTTGAAGAGTCTACCTGCTCCTAAAGACAGTTACAATGATACTCTCTTTGCTAGAAGATATGATGTGAACTTATGATATGTCTAGGAAAGTGTTAGATCCAAATATGATCTTGTTCCCTTCTTTCAATGGCTTTGGAGATTCAGTTGTCGTAGTAGTCTTTAGATTCTCGGGTGGAAGGTTGGTCATCATAGAATCCTCACTTCTTGTGCATCGAATGGCTTGGTATCAATTTTTCTTCCATGTGCTTTCTTTGTAAAAGGACTGAGGAGGATGTGGAACATGCCTTCTTCAACTGTGACTATGCTTCAAATGTTTTGGGGTTTGCTAGTGCTTATCTTAATGACCTAAGGCCTGGTTCTATTGTTGATTTGTACAACTTTTAGAGAAAACAATAACTTATGATCTATGTTTGTACTTTACATTGGCTATGGAGGGAATGGAATGAAAAGTTCATAGGGAGATTGAAAAAGATGATCAACAATTATGGAGAGTTATTCTAAATAACTTCAATTTGTTTTTTGATTAGGTGCAATCTTATTTATTTGTTTAGAAGGTGCTTTGTCTATTTTCTCTATTCTGTGTTAGGCGTGAAGCCTTTTGGGTGTATAGATTTTTCTATTTTTTTCTTTTCCCTTTGTCAATATTCTTGATGGATAGTTGTATCCCCAAGTTTTTTAATAGACACATGTATATTCACAAAACTCAAAAAAATCAATAGAAGAGTTGGCTTCATCAAAAAAAGAAGAAGAAGAATGGCTTACAATATGTAATGAAAATTGCCATTCATATTCAAAAATATATAATATTGATGAAATATATGTTTTTATTATACTTCCACACATTTTGGTTGAACCATGAACACAATATAGCGATATACTAATCCATGTATTTGATTGTCAGTGTTTTAGGTGACTGCCACATATAAATATATGAAGACATGGAGATTCCAATGAAACCAATTACAGATATAAAAGTTAAAATAAGGAGATTTCAATGTCTCCGGTGAGCAGTAGCTTAGGTGGTCGTAGCACGGGGCCCCTCACAAAGGGTCCCATGTTCGAACCCCCTGGTGGTGCTATTCAGAATTGTTTCTCCCGTAGCACAACTGGCCTTTGCGTGAGTTAATGGGCTATGCTCCTTATGGGATGGGGCTGAGCTCCGCAGGTTGGGCTTGGAGAAAGCCTTACGAGTCTCCTGGGTTACCAAAAGGTAGTCTTAGTATTTCTTCTCATGTATATTATAGTTTCTTTTAAGACACTCATGTAACTCATTGGATAAGGATCAATACCTTGTTAACATTATTTGACAGATTAATGGAAATTATTTATTATTATTTATTATCTGTGGAATTGGAACTTGGTCATTTTAGGTAATGACTCTTATATTTGTGTTCTCTCTTAATTGGGGGTGCTCTAAATTGGGGATCACTACATCATCCTTCCAAAAAGCTAATGTGGATGTCAGTGCATCCCGTGGACTCCTCAACTAAGAATCACTCCCAGATATGAGCACAATCATCATTTTGAGGGACCCATTAGAGTAGATGACCTTCACTTTGAGGTCCTTGTTCGGACTATAGTTCCATCATCGTCAGGCATTGGATAAGGTTTATCCTATCATAGGTATGTTTATTTAGTTGTAGAGGTTTCACCAAGCAGCTACTGTATAGGTCAAATGTGTTCTACCAACACCATCCACTTTGATGTGAGTGGGGAGTGTCAGTCCTTCGGATCTTCTTCCATTGGTCATCAGCCTTTGAGCAAGAATTTGATGGGGCGGGTGAAGAAGATGAAAAAGTAGCATGTGCATTAGATTTTCTAGCCCATTTCCTTCATTGTTTATTTTCCTTCTTTGCAAGATAAATCATGTATTAAATATGTCTTTATTTTTAAAATTCTTTTTATTTTGACATAAAAGTATGGATTGAGTCAAATCAGACTGTGAGGTTTTCTAATTGATTTGGAATGAGATTTTTGAAGTTTACTCCCTGGAATATCTCTGGTAGGTCTGATGAATTGACTCAATATGTGCGGCAACTTAAGGTGGCAGATCGCCAAAATCCACCTATGAGTGGACATAGAGACCTACTATCTTGGGAAATTTGTTTGTATTGATGGTGACATCTATGATAGATTATATCACTTTGTTTGGGAAAGGACAAAGGGTCCTCTTGTCTCTAGAAGGTGAATTAGTCTTATTGATGCCTCTAAATAAGACTGTGTGATTTTGTGTTTTATGCACATCTCGACTTTCATGACTTTGATCCATGTGAGAGTATGTGATAAGAGAGATCCTTCTTCTGAGGCACCCTCCCATGAATTTGTGTCTAGTAAATTGTTGCATTATTGATCTCTCTAAGACTAAGTAATTCCAGTTGGCAAGTTTTAGCATGACTCTTCATCTTTGATATATGGCCTACATTCCCAATGCAAGAGAGTTGATGTTGGAGATGATTCTACTCTGGGATCTTAGTCACTCCTTCCATTTTGGGGATGTCATTCTAACTCTACCCTAGAAGATGTGGCTAAGATCACCAGGTTTCCATTTCATGACAATTGGCATATCATAGCAAAGATGTTGAGTTGGGATACAAAACTGGAAAGTCTTCTAGGTGTGAAGAAGTCCTACGATACTTGATGGTTTACTAATGATGATTGCTTCATTCATATGTACCCCTATGGGTGTAATTTAAGAGTGAATCTTGCCTTGGTATTAGTTCTCACATTATGCCTTGTTTTTTAGCATACACCTTGATCATCATGGTTGAGATGTTCTTTATAGAGACCATTAGGAAAGTGATGGTTACTACTCTGGAGTTGTTGTTTTTATCTATAGGAAAGAAACATGTGGTCCTTTGATACTAGTTGAAGTCCAATTAACAAGGAGAATGAGGGGACCTTTCAATATCCTATAGATGTATCTAGATATGCAGATCGACTCTACTAGATTGGTGGAGTCTTCAAACCCTTATTGACTCTTGTCAAAACACACTTAGATTAGTGAGTATTTCAGGCTGCATGGTGATCTGGCATGGTGGATTGCTGATCTAACATTTGTAGACGTGTGTTGGTAATGGATGAAGTTCCATATTGACAAGTTGGACTAAGGAATTTCTATATCCAACGTTTTCATTGTTGATCGTCTTTCTAGGTTCTCTAGAGCTACATTTCTTAATTCTCAGTGTCAATGTTGTGGTATTTTAACATTCTCTAGTGTCTGTGCCAGGTTGAAGTGCTTCTGGCATTCTTACAGAAGTTGTTGATTGACTCTCCAAATTTAGTAGATGGTTGCAAAAATGTGGTTGAATCATCAAAGAATGACTTGTGATTTGTTTCCTATTGTAAGAGGCTATTGTTCCAAGTACCTAGGATGGATTAAATTGATGCCTTCAGCGGTAGTATCTTGTGATTCTTCCGGAGAATTGAAATGATATTTTGTTTTGAATTTATTCTCAAAATGTTTTCTTATCTTTTTTTTAGTTATTTGGTCATGAGGATCCAAGCATTCTATAATAGATTTATGTTCTAATAAAGGATTCTTTTTTTTTCATGATATGCACCACTGACTAGGGGTAATCACTCCATGATGTCCTACATATGTGTTAAGACTTAGGTCTTTGTTACTGTTTGAGGTGCATATCTCCATGAGCCTCCTTTTTCACAAACTAGGCAATCAAGATTTATCTAGACCTCATGCATTTTCCTTTAGTGTATCAAGGTTGTACATAGGTTTAAACTTTAGAAATAATATCTTATGGGGTCACCTTCTTTTTCTCCAATTTTACTTATGAAGCCAGAAAGTTGATACCCCAAGCATATTTAGGTGGCCACCCCTCTTAGTCTCCTAATGGTAGATGGTCATTTCCTCCAGAAGTTTGTAGCCATTTCCTATATAGGGGGCCTTCATTATAGGGGAGATGATGGATTAGGGCTCTACTAGACTTAGAAGTACTACTAAGTACTAAAGTTGTTCCATGTAATTGATGTATCAATGACAACTCCCTACCTAGTTGGACCAAGGCGCCAAGCATCAAAGAAACCACGATAGACTTTTCTCCAAACATGCCTTCATGTAGAAATCCACCACAAACATGTGTCTATCTAAGATACAAGGAATCAATCATCATGGTGATATATGAGGTGTCCACTTGTCATGAATCTTTTTATTTAAGATTTTTAATGGACATTGATGCTGAGGGCCTTAGTATCAGAGGTTAAGGTCCCATGAGGAACATATGGGGTATCCCTAGTGACGGTTTCCCATGTAATTGCTCCCAAGTTATCCCACTCATAGATGAGTCTCACCCCTTTCTAGAAGATGAGGTGGGGATATCCACTAGGAGCTTTAGCTTCTGCTTTCACTCTCTAGTCATTCCCCTAAACCACAACAAATATCAGCATTATGGGATTTTTCTTGGCTATAGTGTCAAAAATTGGTGATTGTGGAGATGACATAGAAATAACATCTGTGTTCTCATATCTTATGCAATCCTCTTTGGATAGAAATCAAGGGGATTCACCTTTCATTTTCTGCAAACTTGATCATTTTGAGGTGTTTTATAAAGGCTGGCCCATAGTAAGTAGTAAACTTTAGGTTGGTAAATCATTAAGGCCATATGATAATGACCTTGTTCCTTCTATCTTGGGACCTAGGTTCTGCATTGAACTTTCATTTCCTATTTAGGGTGCATGGGGATAGGCATCTAGGTACTTAAGTAGACTTTGAGTCTATTTTGGAGGGGCATAACTTTTTTCTCACTTACATGGATCTTTGTCAAGGTCTTGCTTGTCTTTGAAGCCTTATTTTTCAGTATTTGTAGCATTTGTAACAGAAACTATCCATGAGGTGAAGATTAATAACTCCATCCATGTCCTTTAGGAATAAGATGTTCCACCGTAGATGTCATGGATGATGTAGGGCCTTTACTGTTGAGGGTTGAATTTTCCCCTAGAGCCAACATTTTAGATGACATGTAGTTCCAGGTCACCTTTATGGAAATTGCATGTTTGGACTTTCATGTTGAAGGCCTTAGCTGTCCAATCTTGATAACATTTTATATGATGTAAGCTCTTGTTCTCCATTCTTAAGTGTGTTGAGGAATTAGATTTGATCTTGAAGCCACACTACCTTAGGAATACCTACTTCTTGTAGTATGAATAGAGAAGAGATACTAACCTTGAATGGAAACACTAACTCCATTCTATATAACAGAGAATATGATGTTTCTCCTAGGGAAGTTATGGTATGCCCAAAGAGTCATTGGTAGGTGTTAATGCAAGTTGGCATGGGATCTAATTGTCTTTTCTATAATATTTATCTGGTCTTGGTTGTCAGTTTCTATGCCTCCATTAATTTAGGACCGGTAGGGTGATGTCTATTGGTACTTAATCCCCAAATAGATCAGCGAATTTTTGAAAAAATTAGAAATGATGTTTGTACCATTTCTAGAGAAGATCTCATGTGGCATCCCAAACTAGCTTATGATGTTGTTTTCGAAGAACTTGATAACTTATTGAGACAATATGTTGGTGATGGTTCTACCCAATTTATGAAGTAAGCTATTATGACTAGGATGAAATAATTCTTGTTTGATGCCTTTAGATTGATTTTTCCAATCATGTTGACTTCTTAATATAATAACAACCAAGGGATTGCCATGTTGTACATCTAATTAGTAGGTGTATGGATGCAGTCACCATGGATCTTCTAGACTCAAACTTTACAAACATACTAGCAACCATTTGTCTTCATGGTGTTCCAATATTATCCCAAAAGTTGTGTTTTATTGGCTAGCATAACTCAACTCATATCTGACTGCATAAATCCTTGTGATCTTCTTTCATAAGAGTTTCAAATTCCATCTTCTCAACATATCCAAGGAAAGTTTGGATATAGGATCAATGATACAAATGTCTAGCCCCTATGACACATTGCATGTCATGTCATTTGATCATTCATTACTCTCTCCAAAAGAGGTTGTCAAGAATGGCTTCTCTCTATATATGCTTTTATGTCATGGAACAAAGCATTTTCTTTTTCATTAGGTGTGTTGTCAATGACCATGTAGTACGAAGGTTGAGAGAGTGCCCATGCTTCAAAAGAAGGTTTGCTCCCCATTGACATGTAGGTGACATGTCCCTTGTTGTCTAGGGAATTGGAATCCTAGAATGCAAGCTTAATACTCGATGACATTATTGGTGTGGTTCAATTCCAAATGTCTTACTACAATAAATTTTTCTCCATGGGTTTCTAAAGGATCACTCCTATACCGTCCCCCTTGTGATTTACTACTCGGTCCAAGAAGATGTTTCGCATATCAAGTTCTGGAAGGTTAACCATGTTAGGCGGGTTGATCATCCCTATCTCTTGATCTGATAATTCATAGTCGTGTTGCTTCTTCTGGGAGTAAAGAATCTACTAGTTGATCATCCATAGCTTGTGCTTTGACTGCCTTCATTAGTAGGTAAGTTATATCAAACTCTGTAAGCATTACCTACCATTTGATACAACTCCCTCTGAGGGTTGGGTGATCGTACAAATATCTGAGAGGGTTATGCTTTGGGATCATCTATATTGGATATGTCATCAAATAATGGCATGATTTTGTTGCATGCATCCAATCCAAATAGTACTTCTCAATCATAGTGTTGTCACTTCTGTTTCATTGAAATTCTTATATAGATAGTCGACAACGTGCTCATCTTTGATTGTGGATTGACATGGAACTCTCCCATTGACGTTCCACAAAATGATATTCAAAGAGTTAGAGGGTACCCTAGATCTGAAGACCTCAACACTGGTGGATTGGTGGGGTACTCTTTAAGATCATAGAACACTTCCTCAAACTTCTTATTCCATCCATACTTGGAGTTCTTCTTGAGTATCTTGAAAATTTGCTCACATATAGGTTTAAGCTTGGCAATGAAGCGACTGATGTATTGAAGGCAATCGAGCATACCCTTATCATGTTCTCTATTCCAGAAGAGGGAATGTCTGGAATGGCTTGAACCTTCTTATGTCGACTTTGGTTCCCCTATGAATGACAATATACCTAAATAGGTTACCTGACATAACCCCAAAGGTGCACATGATTGGATTCAAAGGTAGAGAGAATCATTGTAGTCATTTAAAAAGCTTATCAAGATAAGACGCGATCTTTTGGACATTTAGATTTAAATGTCATGTCATCCACATAGACTCCACCTCCTTATGCATCCATAGAGAATTTATCTTTGATATGTATCTCAAACATTCTTGAGACAAAACAACATGACTTGTTAGAAGAATACTCCCCATTTTGTGATTAAGGTTGTCTTCTCTTTATCCTACTTGGCCATCTTGATTAGGTTGTAACTGGTGAACCCATCCATGAAGATGAGGAGTGCATGTATGGATGGATGTATTATCAACAAGTATGTCTATGAGCAGAATTCTAAAGTCATCCTTAGGATATGCCTTGTTGAGATTGTGATAGTCCACACACATATGTAATTTTCCATCCTTCTGTTGTACATGTACAATGTTGGTGAGCCACGCGGAATAGTTGACCGGATCTAAGAAACTAACACAATACTTCATATGAACTTCTTTCCTGATCTTGAGGCTCCACTCTAGTTGTAGTAGTGTAGTTTTTACTTGATAGGGAAAATGTCAGGAATGATAGGCAATACAAGAACTATGAATGATTTTCCATAACCTAAATGTCAAATTACTCGATGTGAACACATTGATGTAGTGTGATAGAAGATCTATCCACTAGTCTTTTCTATTCATAGGTAGACGTGCCCATATTATGACTCTATGTTGCTCAGGGCATGAGTTAAGATTTATCGTCTCTTCCTTGTCTTCAACATGAAAAACTTGATGCTCCTTTGTCATATATTATGGGATCAGAATGACTTCAAATGTCACACCCCGATCTCACACTAACCACTAATCACGAGATTAGGGCGCGACGGAGGAATTATCACATAAACAAATCACTGAGAACTTTTTCTTTTTAAAACCTCGTAATGATATCCAGATTATTGCTGTAAACTAAAACATAATAAACTATTGCGGAAGCATTTCAATTAAACTGGCTAGAGAACATAAACAGAGTTTACAACATGTAACATTGTTTAACAGAGAGTAAAACATAACAGTTAATTTACATCTTTTACACATTCGCCATACATACTCTCTCTCACCCACACCATGTCCCAAGGACCGAGGGGAAGGACTAAGAGACCTCTAACTAAACTAACTACATATACCTTCTACAGACTAAGCGTTAGGATGAAAAGATCCTTCAGATTCCTGTTGTTGTTGATGACCTGAAAATGTTTGAGTAGAGGAGTGAGCCTACTCGCTCAGTGAATAGTATTTCACTTAGCCATCATCGGATAACTCCATATTTTACATTTAACAGGAATATGCAAATAAAATAACAAACTGAGCAGTTCTAATTGAACCAGTGCAATTATCGCAGAAAAAGTATACTGAACATTTAAAGAACAAGTATCATAAATTCTAAATCTGAACATACACAAGTTTCATAAAAATCTACTTTAATTCTAAGTGATCATATTTTAACTTATTCCCTGATCATATGCAGTGTACTCTGCATATAAAGTCTCGTAGCGAACTACGAACCCACCGTACAAGACTTAGCGACACACCCGGGAAATGCTAAGTCTGACTGCCGTCCTGGTCTGCGTCAGGACTCTCAGGCTCACACAGCCTCACTGCACTCTCAAAGAGTGTACTCTAGACTCCTCCTCTAACCTGAGCACACAGGCGGAGAGTCTGGGTTACCACTGTGACACACTCACAGATTATTGTTGAATAACCCCTATTTACTTCCAGTGCACCGTGACACACGCACGGATTATTGTTGAACATTGCCTCTCTGTCCTCGTGCCACCGTGACACACACATGGATTATTGTTGAACACGAGCCACCGACCATCTAGACACACGCTAGGTAGGTCGTTTCACCCCTAAGGCACAGACCTCTCAAAGGGGTTCTACGGTGTCAGGGCATCTAAGTCTAACACATTTTATTATAACAAGAAAACTCTTATAACATTGTGTCTCTCTCTCACATATTCAACTACTAGAATATACTGTAATTCTACAATCCACTAGCTGAAACTAGAAATTCAACTTCCATAACATTTCTATATATAGTGCAACAACTATTCACTTATATCGCAATAACTCATAACTCAGCTATGCTTTCATGCATACAGATTCGTTCATTGTAAATAGATTTCATATCTATTCCACGTCTCTATACTGATTTCATATTACTGAACATTCAAATATACTGTATTGAAAAGAATACTCAATCTGAAATACTTTATCACATTTATTCGCATCTTACTGAAATTACTCGTAAAGCATACACATTTATTTTACTAATCATTTCATTTCATTTGAACTATGCAAATTAAAAGTCTAGGGATGATAACTATGCTCGACATCTGAGTAATCTCTATTACCCACATATGCACATAAACAACATTTTCATATACGCAATATCTACGATTAAACAAGTTAAACCTTGATAATTAAGTGAGATAATACTCACCCAATTTGGTGTGTTCGTATACACTGAAAACATCCACAAACACGCCTAATTCTGCTTTTCTGCAACTTTGCACCCCGTGCAACTGATCTGCACGTCGTGCAAACTGGCCGACTTTCTGTCCTGTTTTCTGTAACTTTGCACAACGTGCAAACTGATTTGCACGCCGTGCAACCTATGAAGAAACGGAAATCCCATGTTGTTGGGTGCCACTGAGTGGCCTAGCTACTGCATCGTGCAAGAACAACTACTGCTACTGGCCGTCAGCCAAGTAGCTAAGGTGGCTGGGGTAGGTGCTAACTATGACTAATGGCTGTAGATTCGAGTAGTAGGCTCCCAACCGAAGTCATTGGTGTCGATTCGAGGCTTTGGACACGCCCAAGAGAGACCGTGGCCACTGTTACGGATGCTGCAAAGTAGGGCGTCGCCCCTAGCTAATTGGGGCGCTGCTACTGATTACCACACTCAAACTAGTCGGGGCACCACAGTTCCTTGCTCGGACCTCAAGCTGAGGTCCATGACCTTGATTTGAAGCTTTGGCCATGCCCACAGGTGCTCCTGCTGTTGGCCGCAGCTCTGTGCTGTGGTATGGCTGTAGGTAGGGCGCCGCCCAGTGTCGACCTCGATTGGCAAAGAAGGAGAAGGGATGGAAGGTCAGGGATGGAGGGAGCTTGGTCGCTGGTTCAATCGCCCTAAAATCGCCCTGAGTGATTTCCTTCAGCTGCTCGGTCGATACCTGCTACAGAGCGCTGGTTTAAGCGGTTTGCGTTGAATCGGGTTGATGATCAGGAAGAAAGGATAAGGGAAGGAGGGTTATAAAGCTAAATAAATGGGAAAATTACAAGTTTGACCCTAAAAACGGAAAAGGTCATAACTATTGATTCGGAGGTCCAAATAACAGGATTTATTTTGCATTATTTCAAGCGCGAATTTCTCTACGTCCTCAGAGCAATATATTATACTAATTTTACTATTTCTCTGGTTCAAAGTTTCAAATCACATTCAATCATCACTTTACTCAAATTAATCATCTTAATTATGCACTAATTAAGCTTATGTGCTTGATTCAACTAAATTAAGTTATTAATGCACTAACCATCACATGAGTACTTAGGTTAGCTCAAATAACTTTAATTAGGCTCAAATCATAAAGCTTACCAATAAACTTTGGAACGGGTCATAACAATCTCCCTCCCTTATAAGAATTTCGTCCTGAAATTCCTAAAAGAGAAAAGGAAACTTGTTACACATCTCAGATTCAAGCTCCCACGTAGCTTCTTCTAAGTTATGATTCCTCCACAAAACTTTCACTAATGGTATCTCACGATTCTTGAGTTTCTTGATCCTTCGATCAACTATCTGAATTGGTCCCTCAACATAGGACACATCTGATCTGAGCTGTGCAGGTTCTGGGTCAACTATCTCCTCTGTACATGGGTAACATTTCTTCAACATCGATACATGAAACACATCAAGTAAATAAGCCAAATCAGATGGCAATTCCAACCTATAGGCTATAGGTCCAATCCTCTCAATGATAGGATATGAGCCCATAAACCTAGGAGTCAGTTTGCCTCTCTTACCAAACCTCAACACTCCTTTCCACGGTGAAACTTTCAGATACACGTCATTACCAACTTGAAACTCAAGAGGTTAATGCCTCTTCTCTGCATAACTCTTCTGCCTATCATGTGTAGCTTTCAACTACTCTCTGCATGTCCTCAAGAGTCTGAGTGGTCTTCTCAGACTGACCATCCGTTTGTGGGTGATAAGTTGTATTGAATCTTAATTTTTATGCCCAAAGCACAAAGCAATTGATTCCAAAACCTAGATGTGAGCTTAGGATCTCTACCTGATATAATTGAAACTGGAATACCATGCAACCTGACTATCTTATCCACATATATCTTAGCCAACTTTAGGACATCAAAGGTTGACTTTAACATGAAGAAAGTGAGCAGACTTAGTCAGTCTATCCACAATCACCATATCGAGTCACAACCTTTGGGTGTCCTGGACAACCCTATCACAAAATCCATTGTGGTATGTTCCCACTTCCACTTTGGTATAGGAAGAGATTTCAAGGTACCTGCAGGTTTCTAATGCTCAGCCTTAACCTGCTGGCACACACTACATCTAGCCACGTACTCAGCTACATCCTTTTTCATACCTGACGACCAGTACAACTCCTTGAGATTCATGTACATCTTAGTGTTACCTAGAAGTATAGCGTACATCGATGCATGTGCTTCCTCAAGAATCTTTTCTTTCAAATCAATGTCTTGAGGTACACAACCTATCATGTGGATACAACAACCATCATCTGAAAACCTAAACTTTGGTCTTTTTCCCTTTGTCATATCATGCATGATCTGTTGTAACTCACTATCATTCTGCTGAAGTTCCTTGATCTGATCGTAAAAAGTAGGCTTGACTTGCATCTGTGCAGTCAAACCACTCTACTCTATCACCCCTAAGTCTATGTTCAACTTCTGCATTTCTACTAGCAGGTCTCTCTTGAAACATGCCATAGAGAATGCATCAGTTGTTGAACCTAACTTCCTGCTGAGGGCATCTGCTACCACATTCACTTTTCCAGGATGATAATCTATCATTATATCATAATCCTTAATCAATTCTAATCATCTCCGCAGTCTAAGATTCAGATCCTTCTAGGTAAAGATATATTTCAAGCTCTTATGATCTATAAACACCTGGCACACCTCACCATAAAGATAGTAACGTCATGTCTTATGAGCATGAACTACAACAACTAATTCCAGATCATGTGACGAGTAATTCTCCTCATTCTATGCTACTTACCTCTTGTTACTTATCCTTCTCATTTTGATCCTATAGAATAAACATCCCAAAAATTGAAACACACAAGGTAAGAATAGATTATTCCTCATTCTTATTATTACTGTAAGAATTTATTTCATATCGCACTTCACTTATATTGTATTTCTCCTTTTGTTTTAAACACATTTGTTACATTTCAAATTTGTATCTTACTCTTTTCTCTGAATCATTTTCATATTGTTTATCTACCTTTCAGATTAACTACCTTTAAACCCTGGATTACTATCAATACTAGTTTACTTTTCATAGTGCAAATCTCATGATTTTGTTTTATAGAGATGCTAGTATTCAAAGTCAAATCACTAGCGACATCCCTTGAACTACTTCAACTCTAAACATTCTAGGGTTTGGTCCTTATCAGTAACATATCATTATTGTGATGTGACTTTGCTTCCTTAGTTTGAAATCAAACTTTAGATCTCATAAGTTCATCCATCTACTTGTACTGAATACAACAGATATGAATAATCATCAATGAACTATAGATATATAACAAAAATGTAACATCAGCCAAGTTCTCTAGCATAACTTATTAACACAAATGCTACAAATAAACATGATACTTGTTACCCAAGCATCACACATGGCTCATGATGCGATGATTTTGAGTCGCATTTGTAGACCGATTTCATATGTGTTTTGTGCCTTAAATACTCATTTTCATGGATATTATTGCATAATTCACTTTATTTGGTCTCTGCCATCATTTTATATCAAATCCCCTTTATTTCATTATTTTAAGCATTATTGATCATCTTATCATAAATCGTGTGGATTTATTTGGTCTTGTTGTGCAATTTCAGGAAAAACAAGTATCTACATCCGTCGATACCATCGACGGATGTCGATACCATCGACCAAGCCACAGGTTGTCAGCCGAGAGGAGCAGCACAGAGTCGATACCATCGACCCAAGTCGATGCCATCGACACATGGAGAGCTACAGCGTCGCTAAACGACAACAACCGACGCTAAAGGAGTCGATACCATCGACACGCAAGTCGATGGTATCGAGATCACCACAGGCGCTCAGAATAAAAGAAAGGAAAGCTGCCGCTAATCCGCTGGGTCGATACCATCGACCCACGTCGATGGTATCGACGCCGGCAGATATGCGTTGGATCTGTTTTGATCTCGATCGGACGGCTGTTGTTATTTGACGACCTAATTAGGGACTTATACCTAATGACGGCCGCCCAGACGTGAGGAGGATCATCTCATATTGGATTGCACGAGTGCCGAGGAAGGGAACAAGGAGAACGGAGGC
The DNA here is from genome assembly GCA_963693085.1 of Alisma plantago-aquatica. Classification (NCBI taxonomy): domain Eukaryota; kingdom Viridiplantae; phylum Streptophyta; class Magnoliopsida; order Alismatales; family Alismataceae; genus Alisma; species Alisma plantago-aquatica. The sequence continues at coordinate 429,903,463 of OY856414.1, forward strand.
CGAGAAGCTCATCCCGGTTGATTCGGACGCTGCCGAAGACAATTTCCACCACCGACAGGCGGGGAAAGCTTGTGTTCTACGCCAAGGATCCACCGGTTCTTCTCCGTTCAGGGGTTTTCCCATCTATTTCACGTTTTTCTTATGAATTCCCCAATTTCTACCATGTATTTGTGTAAGATGAACATGAGAGGCTAAAACCCTCAATCTTTAGGACCGGGAGTAGCCCGGGGATACATTGTATGGTGATTTTATATCGATAATTCATATTTTTCTCTCATATCCGTGGTATAAATTCGTTTTCTCTATTGCTATTGTTATGCTTGATCACCATAATAATAAATTAATGCCCTTAATCACTTCGACAGAAGGATTAACGGTTGAAAAGAAACGAATTCTACATTAATTAATAAAACCCTTGACAAAGGAGTTGTAAAATTAACGGTGGGAACTGAGGGACCGATCTTAATGCGCTTAGTTTAGGGGAATGATTACTATGACGATGGAATCAACCTAAATCTAAGTAGTGGATTACACCACGACAGTGGGTAATTCTCAATTCAGGCCACTACCCGGATAGAGAGAGAAGTGTGAGGAATTATATGAAATCTAATACAATGTTGACCCGCGGTGAAACCGCCATCCTAAAGATATCCCTTTTAATTGATTAAATTAACCTTTAATCGATTGTTTTCTTTGTTTGATTTTTATTTTCTTTCAATTTGAACAACAAAACCCTACTTTGTTAATCGGCCTAGCTGATTGCGATTAGTTAGTAGAAGTCTCCAATAATTCACGTATCCCTGAGTTCGACTCGGGCCTCACAAGGCCTATATTACTCGACGCGTATACTTGCGGTTAAGCGCGTAGTAAAATACACGTCAAGTTTTTGGCGCCGTTGCCGGGGATACGGCGAATTATTGGCACTTTGAGTGCTAAGAGAGGGCATTCTAGGCCACATTTTTTTTTATTTTATTTTACTTTAAAACAATTTCAAAAATTCCTTTATTTCTCTATAATTGTGTTGTCTCGTTCAAAGCATTGTACTGAACCCCTATTTCCATATTTCAGGTACTTTGCATGGTGCACACACGTAGTCGAGACTACATGAATCGCACACCTGAGGTTCCATCTGCGGGACCAGAGGATGAGGGCTACTACGAGGAGGAACACCATAGTGATACAAATTCTGAATCTGAGCAAGAACAAGAAGAAGTAATGGCTGAAGCACAGACAATATGGGAGAAGATCAAGGCGTCTTCTTCCTCTGCATCAAAAGGGCCTATAAAGAAACAGGGGCTAAACATACCTACATACAAGATCGACCCAGCACTGATTAACTTGGTCAAATCTAATGCATTTCACAGACTGAAAAATGAAGATCCAGTGGCACACATTAGTCAGTTTGTTGAAAATTGCGATATGGTGAAGATTGATCGATTTCCACAGGATGTGCTTTACCTCAAGTTATTCCCCAGTTCCTTGGCGGGAGTAGCAAGAGAGTGGCTCCACAACCTCGACGATGAGTTTGTAGAATCATGGGATCACATGGTGGAGGTTTTCTTCGAGAGGTTCTTTCCTCCTGAGAAGACCAATGATATGATCCGGAAGATCCAAAATTTCACCCAACAGGCGGGTGAAACCTATTCTGAGACTTGGGAGCGATTTCAAGTCATGTTGAGGAGATGTCCACATCATGGATTGGACAAGGAAACCCAAGTGAAGATCTTCTACTTTGCTCTCTCTGAGCATGATAGAAGCAATTTGGACTCGGCCGGTTCAAGATTTTTCTTGAACAACACTGATACAAGATGCTGGGAGATATTAAAGAACATGGCTAGGAAACAGTCATGGGGCGACAGAGGTGCAGTAGAACATGTCAAGGCTGCCGGCGAATACAGAATAGTGAGGGAGCTGAATGATAAGTTAGATCTTCTAGCCAAGAAGGTGTTAACTAAGGAGGAGACATCTAAGGATGAGGAAGCCCAAGTAAAGTTCATGCAACAACAGGGCTATAGAAACAATGACTATTCATGGAGAAAAGATAAAAAGTTTTCATAGAAGGATCCAAATAATTTTCTGCAGGATCCAGATGCTAAGCCACAGTAGAAAGCCGAGGACAAGAACACTGAATTGCTAAGTCAAATGGTCCAGCAAAACCAAGAGATGATGGCCATGTTTGGAACCTATGCTCTGATACCAAGATTGAGAACACTGAACCTATGCTCTGATACCAAGATGTCACACCCCGATCTCACACTAACCACTAATCACGAGATTAGGGTGCGACGGAGGAATTATCACATAAACAAATCACTGAGAACTTTTTCTTTTTAAAACCTCGTAATGATATCCGGATTATTGTTGTAAACTAAAACATAATAAACTATTGCGGAAGCATTTCAATTAAACTGGCTAGAGAACATAAACAGAGTTTACAACATGTAACATTGTTTAACAGAGAGTAAAACATAATAGTTAATTTACATCTTTTACACATTCGCCATACATACTCTCTCTCACCCACACCATGTCCCAAGGACTGAGGGGAAAGGACTAAGAGACCTCTAACTAAACTAACTGCATATACCTTCTACAGACTAAGCGTTAGGATGAAAAGATCCTTTAGATTCCTGTTGTTGTTGATGACCTGAAAATGTTTGAGTAGAGGAGTGAGCCTACTCGCTCAGTGAATAGTATTTCACTTAGCCATCATCGGATAACTCCATATTTTACATTTAACAGGAATATGCAAATAAAATAACAAACTGAGCAGTTCTAATTAAACCAGTGCAATTATCGCAGAAAAAGTATACTGAACATTTAAAGAACAAGTATCATAAATTCTAAATCTGAACATACACAAGTTTCATATAAATCTACTTTAATTCTAAGTGATCATCTTTTAACTTCTTCCCTGATCATATGCAGTGTACTCTGCATATAAAGTCTCTTAGAGAACTACGAACCCACCGTACAAGACTTAGCGACACACCCGGGAAATGCTAAGTCTGACTGCCGTCCTGGTCTGCGTCAGGACTCTCAGGCTCACACGGCCTCACTGCACTCTCAAAGAGTGTACTCTAGACTCCTCCTCTAAGCTGAGCACACAGGCGGAGAGTCTGGGTTACCACTGTAACACACACACATATTATTGTTGAATAACCCCTATTTACTTCCAGTGCCACCGTGACACACACACGGATTATTGTTGAACACTGCCTCTCTGTCCTCGTGCCACCGTGACACACGCACGGATTATTGTTGAACACGAGCCACCGACCATCTAGACACACGCTAGGTAGGTCGTTTCACCCAAGGCACAAACCTCTCAAAGGGGTTCTACGGTGTCAGGGCATCTAAGTCTAACACATTTTATTATAACAAGAAAACTCTTATAACATTGTGTCTCTCTCTCACATATTCGACTACTGGAATATACTGTAATTCTGCAATCCACTAGCTGAAACTAGAAATTCAACTTTCATAACATTTCTATATATAGTGCAACAACTATTCACTTATATCGCAATAACTCATAACTCAGCTATGCTTTCATGCAGACAGATTCATTCATTGTAAATAGATTTCATATCTATTCCACATCTCTATACTGATTTCATATTACTGAACATTCAAATATACTGTATTGAAAAGAATACTCCATCTGAAATACTTTATCACATTTATTCGCATCTTACTGAAATTACTCCTAAAGCATACAAATTTATTTTACTAATCATTTCATTTCATTTGAACTATGCAAATTAAAATTCTAGGGATGATAACTATGCTCGGCATCCGAGTAATCTCTATTACCCACATATGCACATAAACAACATTTTCATATACGCAATATCTACGATTAAACGAGTTAAACCTTGATAATTAAGTGAGATAATACTCACCCAATTCGGTGTGTTCGTATACACCGAAAACATCCACAAACACACCTAATTCTGCTTTTCTGCAACTTTGGACCCCGTGCAACTGATCTGCACGCCGTGCAAACTGGCCGACTTTCTGTCCTGTTTTCTGTAACTTTGCACGCCTGTGCAAACTGATTTGCACGTCATGCAACCTGTGCAGAAATAGAAATCCCCTGTTGCTGGGCGCCACTGAGTGGCCTAGCTGCTGCATCGTGCAAGAACAACTACTGCTACTGGCCGTCAGCCAAGTAGCTAAGGTGGCTGGGGTAGGTGCTAACTATGACTAATGGTTGTAGATTCGAGTAGTAGGCTCCCAACCGAAGTCACTGGTGTCGATTCGAGGCTTGGGACACGCCCAAGAGAGCCCCTGGCCGCTGTTACGGCTGCTGCAAAGTAGGGCGTCGCCCCTAGCTAATTGGGGCGCTGCTACTGCTGACCACACTCAAACTGGTCGGGGCACCACAGTTCCTTGCTCGGACCTCAAGCCGAGGTCCATGACCTTGATTTGAAGCTTTGGCTGTGCCCACAGGTGCTCCTGCTGCTGGCCGCAGCTCTGTGCTGCGGTATGGATGTAGGTAGGGCGCCACCCAGTGTCGACCTCGATTGGCAAAGAAGGATAAGGGATGGAAGGTCAGGGATGGAGGGAGCTTGGTCGCTGGTTCAATCGCCCTAAAATCGCCCTGAGTGATTTCCTTCAGCTGCTCGGTCGAGACCTGCTACAGAGCGCCGCTTTAAGCGATTTGCGTTGAATCGGGATGATGATCAGGAAGAAAGGATAACGGAAGGAGGGTTATAAAGCTAAATAAATGGGAAAATTGCAAGTTTGACCCTAAAAACGGAAAAGGTCATAACTATTGATTCGGAGGTCCAAATAACAGGATTTATTTTGCATTATTTCAAGCGCGAATTTCTCTACGCCCTCAGAGCAATATATCATACTAATTTTACTATTTCTCTGGTTCAAAGTTTCAAATCATATTCAATCATCACTTTACTCAAATTAATCATCTTAATTATGCACTAATTAATCTTATGTGCTTGATTCAACTAAATTAAGTTATTAATGCACTAACCATCACATTAGTACATAGGTTAGATCAAATAACTTTAATTAGGCTCAAATCATAAAGCTTACCAATAAACTTTGGAACGGGTCATAACATCAAACTTACATCTTTGTTGTTGTATATTTGTTCTAATTTGGTGAAATAGTCAACAAAATCATCAAGAGATAGGTTGTTTTCAAATGCTTTTAGGTTTTCCAATTTGTTTTTTGAATTTTGTAAATTTTTGGGATTTGGGGTTGGGGGTTGGGGAAGAGTATGGATGTGGTAGAGCATGAGTAAACAGCCACTCTGGAATCTTAATCACATTATGATGTTGTTCCTCTATTGGGCCTTTTTTGGGTATGTAAGGGGACCTGGTCCTCAGGAAGTTGTGGTTTTCTATACACCATTTTCTAAACTCTGTTAGAGTTTTGCACAATATGAATGATGGATTTTGGATATTCTATAGGTTCTGTGTTAAAGATGGTGTTGACCCCCAACATTTTATCATGCCATAGGCATCTTTGATCTCTTCTAACAAAACATCATAATTTTCCTTCTCGATTCTATGGGATCTATAGTCTCGAAGTCTTCTTGACTAGGCTAGCTGGGTCAAGATCCAGAGAGGATCATAACCATCTGACTCATATGGTGTCTCTCCATCACTTAAGGTGTTAATTCAGTGATTTTCACCTCACTAAAGTGATCATCATGGTGATGTTAATGCTTTCTTTGGCATCTATGTGCTCTGGGTTCAACTTGTCAGCTATAGGGGTAAACATGTGTTGGATTTCTTCCTCGTTTGGAGGGATGATCTTGTCTTCAGACTGTTGATTATTTTGGGCACTTCAAACACCTCGGTTCTCTATAATGGTGAGATTGATCTCCTCGATACTATCTGCAATCCTAGGGTAGTCATCATGGTCATCATTGTTAGCCTCTTACAAGAGGTAAGGTGTTGTCACAAGGGTGATAGCCCTAGCTACATTGGCATCTTCCTTAGTTACATCTATAGTGCATGGAAAGTAAGGATGGGAACCTTTATGCTTTGGATTGAGGTCCCATCAATACAATATTTTGAGTCAACACTCTTCATCTAGCCAATTGTGTATGTATTATTTGCTTGGATACTGAGTCATCTATAGACAATTGAGATATCTCTCCTTGTCAAGTCCATCATAGTGGAGCACAATGTTGGGGGCTTCCAATACGATGTCCACATGGTGATCTGAGGTCTTACATATGATGGGACACAAATCCCTAGGCCCAACCCATTTAATCATATATGAATCCAAATGATCTCCATGTGTCCCTAGTATTTGGATCCCAGACCATGTTTTGGGCAGAGGTGTATTTCCCATTATCATTGGGAAAAAAATGTTGGGTCACAAGGGATGTGATTAGACTGTCTTCTTGGTGGTACCCAACTAATGTTGGCATTGTGCAATATCTGAAAGAAGAACTAGAGATCATCTTCTTCGATGAAGGCTATGATGTGGGGGTTATTGGATTGAAGAATGACAATGTCATGTACTAAACAAAAATTCAGACTTTGATGTACTGATGAAGGAACCATCATTTTGTGGAAAATCCATGGACTTTCAAGTGAAGGTTAAAATAGGGAATCAACTCAATGAGCATGAAAAATAATATGAACATATATGGTCCAATCTGCAATTCAAGCATGATCTCTCCTTAAGTGTCATTGATTACTCTATCAAAGGTGGTTGCTTTCCTGGTTGTCACTTTTAGGTTAGAAGAGTCCTTTTTTGAGATGATGAGCGCCATGAGGCATGCACATTTTTCAATGAAACATGAAGTTAGTTGAGGCCTATGTAGATTTTTGAGATTAGTAGGGGGTTTTAGTGAAATCTTTCAATGGATATCACATCTTCAAAAAAAGAGATAAGATGTGGGGTCATGATTAACCTAATGGTGGCTATAAGAGCTTTCAGTCTGATGTCTTTGGAGGTGTAAGGCCCTTCAATAATCTTTATAACTACTTTTTGGTGTGTGGGGGATATTTTCATCACTTCCTCTAGTGATACTTCCCCTTTAGGTTCTTCTAGAAAATGTATTATGTCTAATTCCTTCAGATTGGTTTCTCTACAAAGCAGTGGAGTTGGAGGTACATGCTTGGTGTCGATTTTCCAGATGAATATTGTGACAAAGTGAATTTTGGCAAAATTATGAATTAATTACTCTTTTGCCCTCATTACGTTTGTTCATGACCTTGATTTAATTTTTCTTGGATACTAAATCAATATTGATACTCAAATTCAAAATATGATAACCAATGTGGCTTCTATACACATTGTGACACCCCAAATTGGATTAAATTATCACTCTACTCAAAGAAGTAAATTTGTCCATCAAACTTTATCATCTGGTCCTGGCACATTTTCTGAAGATGCTTCACATTGTTTTGAAGCTATGGTCCAAATTTCACTCCAATCAGACATTCCTACCAATTTCTACAAAATTTTGAAGATATATGCTAAAAACCCATTTTGTTTGCCTTTTATCTGACCATTTCCAGGCCAGCGATCCACAAATGAGGTAGGAGGGTGAACCTCAAACCTTGGATCAGCCAACCACAGATTGCAGCCTGATCGGGTGGCCAGAAAGTCATCCCCTACCTCCCACAATCACCAGGGGAGGAGTGAATACAATCAGTTTTGCAATTGATTAGATGTGACTTCTGTTTTAAAATCAAAATAAACAGAAATGTTCGACTCACCAAATCAGTTTCAACTAGACCTCCCCCCCTCTAATTGTCCTATTTCTAGAACAATCGATAACTCATCCTTTGGCCTCCGCCATGGACTCTGTGGCTAGTCGAAACCCTAAAACTATCCCTCATCCATCTATAAAAACCTCACCTACACCTTCGGCCTACTCCCACAACCTAGGCCGACACCCTAGATCTCACTCTCTCACCCTCCTCACCATTCTATCCTTTTTCTTTTTCTTCCTCTCCATCATGATGCCACCTCGTTGTGTGTAGGTCTGTGCGAGTTGGGCGAGCAACCGTGATCATTGGATCACAGTCAACAAACAACCAAGACCCAAGATCTACAGTTGTGAGACTCTGTGCGCCCCTCTTGTTCTCCTCCTCCCCCTCACACATGCCTAGGAGGATGTGCTCTCTCAATCTCAAGATCTCAGCCTTGGTCAAGTTTGACCAAGAGATCCAACAACCTGTGTTTTTCTAGGCCTTTCTTTTTTGGGTATTTCTTCTCCTCTCTACTCAGAAATTCCATTAAAAGGCCATATCTTGTTTAAATCATAAAAAATGTATTCTAGATCCAAATATTATGAGTAAATAGTCAATCTTGATCAGAAAAACCCAAGGAATTGAATGAAAATATTTGTGAATCATAATTCTACATGTATCTCTCCAATATCCTTAAAATATGATCTTTGATTATCCAAAATTATCTAATGACTATATTTTTTATTAATCTTTGAAAACCCTAGTATTTGACTCTGATGATTATTTGGAGACACTAAAGTCATGACTTGACTAATGAATGGTATAGTTCTAATCTTTTTAACTTATTCAAATTTTGAATATGATTTCATGCCATAAAGTGATTGATTAAGCTTGATGATGGGTTCTAACCCTAGAATTGTGACTTGGTAATTATGATTGTACCCCTTGTATCAATTTTGGGAAGGTATTACATCTTTTTAGGGACACTATTCCTATGAGTTCTGGCATGTATTCTCTGATCACCATGTCTAGTATCTCCTTATATGTGGGCTTGAACTCTAGTTGGGTGGCTAGTTCTCTCCATCCTATGATGAATTCGAAGAATCTTTCCTCCACATATATTGTATCTCCTATAGGTCTTCCTTGGTGGGGACATGATCTAGATTCCAAGCATATGGGTCAACAAACCTTTTAGACTTCTTGACCTAGGTGGTGATGGTTGTCATGTCTTGTTTGTTGTAGCATGCTAAAGCGGTTCCTGTCGAGGTCTTTGCAAATCGTTGGATCAGTACCTTCTCATCATGTTGCACTTTCATCATGTTAGAGAAGTACGCCCTGACATGATCCATTAGGTCCCCCAAATGAAGGAATCATTGAACTTGGGAAAGTTGAAGTTGTTCAATAAATTTGCATCTAGAAAATGGCAGAAGTCACGAAAGGTTTTCCCATTGTCATTCTTTCCTTCTAGAATCTTGATCTTCTATAGAATATTGAGCAAGAGAGGTTATATAATAGTAGGTTTCGGTATAGAGGCTTCCTTGAATGTTTATCACATTTTCTCTTTTCTTCTCCATGTATGAGATAGTAGAAATCATGCATGTTTAATCCCTTATTCCTTAGGGCTTAACAGTAGCCCAATTTTGCATTATAACTGACGTTGTGATTATATATATATATATATATATATATATATATATATAATGTGTGTGTATTATTAAATTGTCCACATATATCTATGACTCCTTCACAAAACTCCTTTTCATGGTCACCATAGTCAATTATTAAAATCGTTAATTTCTTCAGGAGAGGGATTTAGGGCCAGAAATGTTGTACATTTACATAGCTTATATTGTGCCTTGAGAGAGGGCTTATGACGGTGAAGAGAGTAAATTAGGAGTATCTATAATGCACATAACTAAATCTTAAATCTCTATGGAAGTGGGGTTTGTTTTAGCATAGGTAGTGTAATATGTTGTGTGAGCGGGTAATACTTGCTATAGGTCCCTTGATCCAGGGTTTAGGATAAATGACTATTAATGAAATGGGGTAATTACAATGTGAACCATGGTGAAACTGAAATCCTAAGGAATCCACTCATCTGAGATCATAATCCACTTAATTTAGATTTCAATTATTGCAATTAGTTATAATCAAACAACCAATCACTGTTTCCTTAGGCCTATATGATTAGGTTCTTAGTTAGTAGTATTGTCTGGAGTATGTTTCCCTAAGTTTGATATTCAGTCCTCATGGGCCTATACTACTTGATGTGTACACTTGTTTTTTGCAAAAATAGTTTAGGCATGCCAAGTTCGCATCACCGTTGTCGTGGAAACAAAATTTTTAGCACTACTAGTGTTGTGAACAACCACTCTATGCCATTTTTATTTTTCTAGTAATTACTTATTAAATATTATCTTTAAAGTTACACATCATTAAAAATCTTATTCTCACAACAATTCTCTAGTATTCTACATTCTCACATTGCTATTAAGTTTCAGGTACTAGTGCATGGTTCACACTCGGACAACTAATTACAAAGAGTCTACTCTAACTATTGTTGATCAGGAGGAGATTTTCATAGGGCAAGATAGTTTGGGGATTTAGTTGAGAAGCTCATCCAAACCCCAACACCACTAACAGACGATGAACTAGTGATAGTCATGTCACAAAATAGTGATGACCATCTTGAGGAAGAGCCTGAGGAACAGACGGTCTGGGAGAAAACCAAAGCATCCTCAACCACAACACAAATTAGGTCAATCAAAAGGTGAGTAGTCAATGTGGGAAGTTACAAAATAGATCTAAGAATGGTGGTATTTATTAAATATCAATCATTCCATGGCCATGGTATGGAAGACCCGATTGCGCACATTTAAATATTTGTGGAAAGTTGTGATAGGTTGAAGATCTACAGGGTCCCAACTATAGTGATCTACTTAAAGATATTCTCTTACTCACTGTCAAACAAAGAAAAGCCACGGTTCTTTAGTCTCCCATCAAACACAATGGAGCACTTGGATGGAATGATAGCTGTCTTCATTGAGCAATACTTTCCACCATGAAGACCAATAAGTTGGTTGGAAATATCCATAACTTCAAGTAGCATGCCTAAGAGTCATATTCTAAAGTCTGGAAGCAATTTTAGAACATGCTTAATAAGGTCCCTTTTCCTAGGATTAATGTATAAGGCTTGACAAAGACGTTCTTCTATGTCCTACATAAAGGGGAGAGGACTAGTCTGGATAGCGCATAAGCATGCTTCTTCCTAAACAATAAAACTACTAGGTGTCATGATATCCTAAACGAAATGGCCAAGAATTAGTCATGGGGGAGGAGCAAGAAGGAAGAAGCAACAACAATAATTAAAAGTTCTATGGAATCAAAGGAGTTCACATAATTCAAAGCTCTAATGGATAGACTTGTGAGGAAGCTTAAGTAGAAATTTGGCACATCATCTGAAGGTGAGGAGGAGGATTGCATGTACCCGCCTCAACAATATCAACAAGATAGGGGTACTAATAAGATAGACAAAATTGAAGATATGCTAGGTAGGCTAGTGTAATGACCTTACTTCTCAACAACCCCCAATAAGGAAGGCCAAAAAGATGATATCCATCACCTACAAAAATGACCCAACGATCTAGATTTAGAAAATAATAAATAATAGAAAATAATTTCATTAATTCACAATTAATCTACAAAATGCTTACATGAACTTTCACCATGAATATTACAACGTATGAGAAGAAGTGTCTAGCTAATCCTCCTTTTAATTCTATAATTCCATCATGTATTTTATCTCTCCACATATCTTGATATCTTCATGTCCTTTATCATGTATACCAGTCTATACCTAAAACAACGTGAAAACAAATATGCAGTCAGTATGTTGCCATACTAGTAAGTAGGGTGCATCCATAATATGCAAATATATAACAACATATATTCCAACAATTATTTTCAAATATAAAATGAAATTTTCTTCGTTTAATATTTCATTACGTGATAGTCATAGTGGCAATTATAATTGAACATAATTAAATAAACATCCACCATTTGAATCATTCGATCCTTGAGAATCACTCCAAAAATGTCGGTCAAACGTATAGGATAACTTCGGTGTAACCACATACCTTTTGTAGAACCATGCAGATTATCAAATCAAACTTTAAGCATATCATCCAATCAAGAAAGCAAGAAGAGTCCAATCATTTAATCCACATGTATGTAAATCCTAAAGTGTCATCAATCATATTATTCACATTAAAATAGTACTCAACTATAATCTATGGTTTCAGGTTGTCTCAAGGTTGGACAAGGAATGAGGGTATAAACCCAAATTCCATTGTATATTAAACATTAAGTGAAACCCTAATTACTATGTCCAACATACTCTTTCATTAGGATAACTTAGATTATTTTAAGTTCAATTAACAACATAAGAAGTTGAAGTCTTGAAACCTGATTCATCATATGCATGGCTATTCCAATCAGAAACACTAATTTTACATCATTATATGTATGAACATGTTAAATCATCATTATGTTCTACATTATCACATTTCATCACAAAGAAACGTATTTAACATGTTTAATATACAAGTCCAGGGTTTATGTGTTTGAATCATCACTTAAACACATACTTGCACTATATTTAGAATTGGGATCATATTTAGATCCCAAACATATTTTATTTGAGTTTCTCTAGTTCTCCTGATAAAGTTTCATACATAAATTGTATAAATCCAAGTTACTAATTAATTTCTATAATTAATTCAATATTCATCTTATTCAAGCCAATGACGGCTCACCATGTCGGCAGCTGGGTCCATTATTCATCTCGGTCATCGGGGCTGGTTCAGCCAATAGAACCATGCCACCTTGGCCACCCACGCCCGTGTGGCTGGGCTTATAGAAAAAGGATTAAAAGATGAGAAAACCCTTGCCATAATAATAGCAGCCCCAGGGGGTAAGAAGGTCTTTTGAGTATGTTCTCCCATGACCTTGCGACATGATTTTATTCACTGTGGTTGTGTCTACTAGTCAGTCCCTTCCCTAGCTCTTGTGCTCGGGAGTCCTAACGGGGGTTGGAGAGGTTTCCCCAGCCATCTTCGGACCTGGCTAGATCCGAGGTACGTTGCGTCATGGTTGGTGTTTTGGGAAAGGCAGGGGGGGTGTAGTTGTAGGGATCAGGATGATCATGGCTGTCATGATAGATTTGGAGGAGTTTTGTACCCCTTGTAGAGATCCTCTGTGCTGCCCAAGCTTGTGCGCTAAAGCCCCAGTGCAACAGAAGACCTGGCGTCGCCATCCACTTTACCTGGGGTGCTAAGGAACCATGGTGAGAGCAGGATTTCACCATTTACGTCTCCTGTCCATCTTTTCTTCTACATAGAATCAGGAGGAATCAGATGACTGCAACCCTCACAAAGATCCTCCATAGTCTTCCAGACTAGGGTTACATCCTTCCTACGTACATGCCTCCCACAACTCCTAACACATATGAGATTAGGATTACAAAGAGGGTAAAGATGGAGAAAGAAGGGGGAAGAGACGTCCCACAAGAAGGTTGGAGATCCCCCATCCATATATATATACACACACACATTAACCTCATGTAAGCCTTCATTGGTACCCTCCTCTTCACGTTGTTTTCCCTTAAAGGCTTGTCGAATGCCTCCTCCTTTTTCTTTTTCTTATTACAAAAAGTTAGCTTGTTTACTATGATGGAAGTCCATGAAACACCACCAAGTAAAATCCCTATCTTTCTCTCTCTTCATCTTCCTTTGAAATATTTCCTAAACCAAATATCACATCAACATTGCTTAGTTGACACACTAAAGCCGTCAAGGAAAGCACATTATCAGATAAGGAATTCTATATTATTTTCTTTTCTCTCTTTTCTAAAAATATTCCTTAAATAAATTAGGAACTCATTAATCTCCTTTCCATCAAAATTTTTTGTTTGTGATTAGTGGGATATCTTTCCCATACAAAACATGCTCCTTTCATCATTTCATTAAAACAATTCCCTTCCTTTCTTATTATTTCAAGCATACAAAGGTTAGGTTCGAAATAATGTTATTTGATGCCTACAACATTGTGTTTCCACTCTTGGATAGATAATTACTCTTTTAATTATCTAAAACATCATGTATTTTATTTTCCCTTGGAAACTTACATATTGTTCCATATATTAGTTATGCGATATATCAAAAGGCATTATCATTAATCTATGTACAGATTCCTTTTATTTATTTCACTTGTGCCACAATCACCCATGCCACAAAAGTGATCCACATTGTTATTCCACCAATAATACCAATGGGGAAAGTTATTTATCAAACCATGGCTTTTTAATTCTAACATAGTAATATTAATGTGAAAGACTACTCATATTAGTTCTCAATCCTTAGGGTTAACACCCCTTATTAGGTATCTTTAACATATTTTATTGATAGGTAAAATTTCTCACATTATTACTAAGATTGGTACTTGAACTCCATTTCAGGTACATCCACATCCTAGGTATTTACATATTATCATCTCTTATTGATTTCATTTTCATTTGTGATTCCAACTTCACTTGGTGATTATCTTTTCACCTAGGTTTGCAACCTTTTATTCATTTATTTCCACATAAGGGTAAGGTAACACCACAAATCCTAGGTCATGTCACTAATACTCAACTTTATGTATTCATTCTTGTATGTTCATTTTAAGCATAACATGTATTTACCCAATCTTTCTGCTTCATAATGAGATGAAATAAGCACTTGACTGCAGCCCAAACAGAAAGTTCATCCCACTCCAACAACAGAGATGGGGTATCCACACTTTATCTTTCAATTTCACATTTTAGGTTGAATCATACTCAACATGATTTTAAACCATACTTGCTTTTCAAACCCACAATTCTTATATTTCATAATGTCAAATGTCTTTCTCACTCTTGAGTTTGTATACAACACATTTCATTATTACATGACTTGTTTGTATCTTTTACATTTACACCTCTTGTATTATGAGCCCTAGCCGCTTCCTTGAGTTCTATGGGGGTATAGGTACTATTTGTAGTGATCTCATCCTTATGCATCTAGGGAGTGCTTCTCACATTCACCCGATTGGCCACATGAACATCATTAAGGTGGGCAATCTCCTATGACATGGGCCTCCGACAAACATAGTTGTTACCTCCCAACCAAATGGTCTTATGCATTCATGGGTCAATCTACTCCTAATCCCATCGGTTCATGTACCTTTATTACTTCCTATTTGACCTTAGGATTGACTTCAGGCTCTACCTCTTCTAAGGGTTCATTTATAGCAAATTATTTGTGTATGTAATTTCTTTAAACTGATTTCCTCCATCTCATTTGATGCTCATTAGTCATTTTATATCCCCTCATTAAACTCATGGAAACTCTCTTTTTTGGGCTCGATTTCATACGGTCAACCACTTCCGTTGTGAAATTTCCTCATGTTCCTCAGAGATAGCATACTTGGGTTCAAAGAATCATACTCAATATATGTGCTTTCATATTCTATATTCTTAGTTCTTCACACATTAGGTGACCTTCATGATTCCCTTTTAAATTGATTTAGTCAAATTACCTTTCTTGGGAAGGTCCTAACATAGGGTGCTTTCTTGGCTCACAGTGGGAGGTTAGGTTCTCTAGCCACAACCTAACCCTTTAGGTCTATAGGTTTTGCCTCACCCAGAGGTCCTTTTCCCACTCTTGGATTGACCCACCCCAGGGTGGCACACTAGCCTTAAAATCTAAACTAAGGATATCACATTATCCTCTTTTTATGCGAAAATTATGATTATAAAATGAACAAGAATTTTCTTTCTAACTTCTCAACTTATTCTCTATGGGAACTCCATTTTTGGAGTATTCATGTGGGGAAACCTTTCTCTAGGGTGGTCTCTATCGTGGACGCAACATATATATAGGCCTTAGCCTGATTACTTGTCAACTTATTGTGGACCTTTCTCTCACATAAGTGTATGACCTCAAAGTGATCCAATCACCTATCAACTTAATGTGGACCTTTCTCTCTCATAAGCGTATGACCTCGAAGTGATCTGTTACCATGGTGACCCACATGTTTCACTTACATCTTCTCACATCCCATATGTTTCAATTACATCCACCAGAAATAGTTGAAAAGTTATTCTTACGAAATGTGTTGTTCATAATTTTATTATAACTTTTCTGATTAATTCCTTGTTCCACATGCACACATGGATGGGAGACTGAGTTACCTAACTCATTTTTTTAATTATTATAACTTCTCAACCTTTATTTGCCCAATCTCTGTGGTATACCCACTCACTGGGGGTATTCATTCTCACTCACTGAGAGTATTCTTAATGATCAGCTCACTCTCTAGGGGTGGTATCCATTCATACCCATCCATTGGGATATTGTTTATCCATTCATTACTCCAAAGATAGCATTAGATAAATGAGAAAGTTGTATTCATAGTCTCATTTTCATGCTTAACCCTTGGTTATTTATGTTTCTCATTTATATTCAAATCTCTCTTTTTTTCACATTCATCATGCATATATTTCTTCATATTCATACATCGGCATCAAGGTCACATAGAATTATTTACATTTTCCTTAATTCTCATTACTCTTACCCTAAGTAGGGTTCATATGGGTAGGGTTTTCATTTTACCCATTCCACTATTATTTTCTAGGATTAAGGTTTTGGGTTCGGGTTATAAAGACTACACCCTGCCTCTTAGGGTTTCAATGTCCCTGGACCCACTAGGGTTTTCTAAAACCTAACCATTGGGATATTGTTTATCCATTCATTACTCCAAAGATAGCATTTGAGAAATGAGAAAGCTATATTCTTAGTCTCATTTTCATGCTTAACCCTTAGTTATTTATGTTTCTCATTTATATTCAAATCTCTCTTTTTTTCACATTCATCATGCATATATTTCACATTCATACATCGACATCAAGATCACATAGAATTATTTACATTTTCCTTAATTCCCATTACTCTTACCCTAAGTAGGGTTCATATTGGTAGGGTTTTCATTTTACCCATTCCCCTCTTATTTTCTAGGATTAAGGTTTTGGGTTCGGGTTATAGAGACTACACCCTGCCTCTTAGGGTTTCAATGTCCCTTAACCCAATAGGGTTTTCTAAAACCAATCCTAGTCCCATCTAGGGTTTAACCTTGCAAGAAAAACCCATAACACCATTTCAATTTATCATTATTCCACATTACATGTTCATCATTATTTTCACATTACGTGTACACTATTATTTCCAGATTACATGGACATTATTATTTACATATTACATGTATATTAATGGTGGAGGATGCCTTAATACTACTTCTTCTCAAAGACTCTAACTTGATATGATGAGAGAAATACCTTTTAGAATGATTAAGCAAAGAGGATGAGAAGTGGATAAATCAAGATGAGAAGACACCCTAAAGGTATTTTACTTTGGGAAAAATCATCTGACTTTGGTCGGGCAGGATGCTTAGGCCCGGGAGTCCTCATCAACCGACTAGTGGTACGGAGGAAATTTTTTCCAACCCTCGGGTCATGGTCCCTTCTTGACACCATCGTCTATAGAAAATGCCCTAATAATTCCCTCATATTTCAACAGATTACTTGAAATTATAAACTATTAAATATTATTTGAAAAATTTGGCGCTTTGATACCAAATGTAAAGACATCACTTTTAAGCAACCCCCAATTAAGAAAGGTCAAATATATGAGAGCCATTACCTACAAAATTACTCAAGTATCCAAATATAGCAAATAATAAATAATAGAAAACAATTTCATTAATTCACAATTAATTTATGAAATTCTTACATGAACTTTCACCACGAATACTACATCGCATGGGAAGATGTGTCTAGATAATCCTCCTTTAAATTCTTTAGTGTCATCATGTTTTTCATCTATCCACATATCTTGATATCTTCTTTTCCTTTATCATTTATATCAGTTTATACCTAAAATGGCGTGAAACAAATACACGATCAATATGTTTCCATATTGGTAGGTGGGATGCATCCATAATACACAAGTATATAACAACATATATTCCAACAATTATTTAGAAATATAAACTTTCATTTTTTCACATAATATTTAATTATGTGATAACCATGTGGCATTATAATTGAATAGAATCAAATAAACATCCATCATTTGAATCATTCAATCCTCGAGAATCACTCTAAAAATGTCGATCAAATGTATAGGATAACCTTAGGCGTAAACATATGCTTTTTTTATAACCATGCATATTATTGAATCATACTTTAATAATATCATCCAATCAAGCAAGAAATAATAATCCAATCATTTAATATACATGTATGTGAATCATAAACTGTCATCAATCATATTATTCATATTACATCATACTCGACTCTAATCTATGGTTTTGGGTTATCTTAGGGTTCGACAAGGAACAATGGTACAAAACCAAATTCCATTGTATATTGAACATTAAGTGAAACCATAATTACTATATCCAACATACCCTTTCATTAGGATCACTTAGTTCACTTTAAGTTCAATTAACAACATAGCAAATTGAATTCTTTAACCCTAATTCATCATATGCATGGTTGTTGTAAGGGACTTGAACTTACTTAATGATTTGAATGAGCTTAATTACCATAATTGAATGCTTATAACACTAATATAACCTTTTTATATGTTTTGAAATCATAAGACAAGCTTAAGTTTCAAATTTGGTCCAATTTGGACACTGTTTGAGCAAGTTATGCAATTTTCTGTACATTTTGGAATTTTCTACAATTTACCCAATTGAGGGGTTTTCTTTGCAATTTGTCACATAAATTATGTTCCTTAGTTGTTATATTATCATTCTTGAGATTTTTTAGCCGTGGGGCTCCTAGTTGAGCCATGGTTTGAAGGTGTTTTTATCAAGGGTATTTTAGGGTTTTTCCCTTCATGGATGAGCTACCTTTAGTAGCTATCAACTAAGGAATTATGTGATTGGCTGGGAATTTCGCCAAAGGAAAGCCAAGAAGGTCTAGAGGGACGGTGGGAGAGCTTCTTGTGTGTGTGTGCTTATGTAGTTTTAATAATTTAAAGCCATGGACACTTGGATATATACTAGAATTGCAACTTTTTCTTTTTCTTAATATTAAAGTGTCATATACTTATCCAAAAGCCCCCAAGCGAGCCATTTCCTCTCCATTATCTCTCTCCTTCTCCCAACTTCGTACTCCCTCTGTTCAGCTGCGATTTTTGCTGCCCAAGGAAGAAGAAAGTGGGGATTCTCTTGGAAACCAATTCTAGGGTTGAAATTGATTCTCTTTTTGGGTCTATAAAGCTTCCCCCTAGTGATATTGACCTAAAAGTGTAAGTTTTTCCTTATTTCCTCCATTTAATTATTTTTTCCTCTTCCTCCTACATCTCTCCAGGTCGGAACCATGGTTTTCCATGGTGAAAGTTCCCCTAGAACTCAAAACTCCTTCCTTCTTGTTTCTTTTCTAGGGTTTTGCTTGTTTGTGGAGAGAATTACATAGTTGGCCAAGTTCAGATCTGAATCCAAGATTTCCTTGCCCTATTTGCTCGAGATTTTTGCTGTTGGATATCTGACCTACTCTATATAGGCTAGTTATATAACATTCTTCACTTATATTGCTTACTAGAAGTTTGTTGGTTCACGATTATGCTTGAATGTGATGATCTAAGCATAGAGAAATCATGCTTGTTTAGAATTACGAATTTTGTGGTGTTTCCTTTTTTATTCCAGTTCTATATGAACCTGTAAACATGTTTACATCCTTTATAAGGTGTAAAATGATCTGGGACAGGTTTATAGAAACAACCTATGGTGCTATGTACAAAACAAATGATGATTCAAATTAGGGTTTTCAAGATATTTCCTTCCCTATCACATAACTGATTGTCATACCATTCAACAACCAATAGTATTGCTATCTTGGCAACTGATGTTCATGATAAAGGGTGTCCAATTTATGGTGACAACCTATGGTCACCACCTTAGGTCAGGTTTTGACTCAATTAGACATTTAATTATCATCCACTAAGTATTATAATGATGTTATCAATCGATGATGATATTGGCTTATTATTGGATGATGTTAACTGAATGTACTACTGATCTAGCAACCAATGGTAACCTAGTGATCACAATTAATGGTGGATCATGTCATTACCATATATGATGAATTATTAATGTAATTGTAGATTTGACTATACCTTGAACCGATGGTTCCTTGGTTCAATAAATCTAATGGTTAGACCTATACTTCAATTGATAACCTTGAACAATGAACCTGATCCAATGAATATTATTGGATGCTTTAACATCCAATGGATTAGAATAAATCACATGTTATTATATGTGGGTCCTAGTGAATATAACTCAATGGTTCAATACCATTAATTGGTTGTCTTACCTTTGCCATTATATAGTTATATTTGATAAATCACTATAATAAGTGGATGCATAACTCCAATGTGATCTAGCTTGTTATACCTAACCTTAATGTAATTATATGATCACTAGTACATAAATGACCTTTAGTGTCAGTTATTTAAGGCCTTTAGTGTCGGTTTCTAAGCGACACCTATGTGGGCGACGCTAAAAGCCCAGCTGTTACGCGTCGATTCAAAAAACTGACGCCACAACCTTCGCGCACCACCGAAAACGCGCCAGCAGGGCACTATAAGCGTCAGTTTTTAGATATGAAACCGATGCCATATACCTTCGCGCCACAGAAAGGGCGCCATGTTGGGCACTATTAGCGTCGGTTATTAGATAAAAACCGACGTCATATCACTCCCAACACGGTCGTACTGGCCAGCACGACCGTGGTGTCTGGTCCGCTGCCACAGCCATGCTGGCCAACACGGCCGTGGTGTTAAGTACATAGATGTCGGTTATTAGATACAAACTGACACTGTAACGATGTGGCGTCGGTTTTATACAAATAACCGACGCCTATTTTTTGTTTTTTTTCTGTCAGTCTGCAGACCTGCTGTATGGCTGGTCGTAGGATGAGAAACCTGCAGTTCAATTATGAACTGTAGGTTTTACGACATCCATTGATATCAGCCAACAACTGGCCACAAACCTGCAAAATTAACAAGAAAGATATTCACACATTTAGCAATGCAACCTGCAGTTCGATTTGATTTTCACACATTTAGAAACATTCATGTAGCTAGCAATATGTAGTTCCATTAATTTTCACATTCACATATAGAAACATTCATATAGCAACCAACAGTTTCATTCATTTTCACTCAGACACATGTAGAAACATCCAGACATGTAGAAACATTCACACATATATTATAATTCAGAAATTCATTTACAAAATATCATTCTTTAGTCATTATTCACTATCAACATCCCAATTATATCTTAAATCCCCCACTACTTGTATGGTTGTTTCCCATTCTTCTCTTACTTCATTTAATTCTCCCGTCGTATAGGGAGCATGTACATCTGGTAAGGCATTTCCTGTAGTGTGGTCAGTTGTAAACACCTGTAAAGAGAATGATGTATATATATAATTAATGAGCTATAAATAAGATTGATATATTTCATATTATCTAATGAGACTATATAATACCTCAGCAATACAATCAATATCCATTGCGGCATATTTGATAATCATGTGCATAAATCGCATCATGCAGTATCCACATGCCCATCCGTTGTCTTGTGTGGCACACTATAAATTCAAACATACAAAATATTAAAAAATACACCTAATTAAGCATTGTTCACATAAATAATATATACATATATTGTAGTTGGGAACTTACTTTCACGTTCTTCCAAATTATTGGTTGGTTCTTTTCGTGGGGACCTTTCCTCCAGCCTTTTTGAACTCATCAAAACCCCTACATGTTAATGTAACATAGTACATTGCATAATTAAATAGTAATGTAATAACATATGTTAACGGATATGAAAATAAAATATTTCTCACCGGAATAATGCCATTTTCATTATGTGTCCATATTTTGTATTCAATTTACTCCCCTTAGGATCTAGATAATAGACAGTGAACGTCTCGGGGACAATAACCAGTAACTCCCAATGCATACCACTAGAGGTAAAAAGTTAAAAGTTAATAACTCAAAATCCACAATAAAAATGTAATTTTCTTAATAAGCAAAGTAAACTTACTCTACATTGAATGGAACCATTATCATTGTCTTCTTTTTTTGAGAAAAAATTGAAAAAGCCTCACAGCAGTATTATTGAACTGACAAAGGGTCTTTAGCTACTAGACTAATCAAAGATGGAATCAAAAATCCTACATGTTCGAATGCAAAATCTACACATATCTTGTCTAAGTAGCTGCAAAATATGTATTAATTACGCATGCATTAATAAATAAGAAACCAGATCACCAGATCCTACACAAGGTATATGGATGTATAAAGAAGATCTCACCTTATCCATAGCTCTATCACAGATGTATTTAGCCAATCATATCGAAACAACTCCAAAATATCTTGTATAAATAGTTTGCTTTCGTATGATTGACCTGCAACATCTGAATCAATAGAAATAGTTATAGGGCAGTTTATATCATGTTCGTCTAACCATATTGCCATACCCCTACAGTTAGGACCTAACGGGACAGTTAGGTCCTGTGGAACCCAACTGGGTAATGTAGGAGGTGGAAGTGGAGGCCTAGATGTTGTGGGTGTCTTCTTTTTAACCTGTATATATATAATAATAATTTCAGATCAACTGACATCATATACACACACTAACAATTTAACGTAATGTAAATTTACCATACAATTTCAGTAAAGATGACATCCACTTTTAGCCACAATATCACACCACCTAAAGCCTCACCAAGTGTTTCACAATCTGGGTGGGCATATGGCAATGGAAGATCCATCCACTTGGGGAATATATGTACCAGGCTCACACGAATCCAACCAGCTGGTAATGGAGACCCGTGAAACATTTCCCCTGGTAGGGATGGGTAAGCCGACGCCTCTGCAATGACATATTCATTAACTTTTAGACGGCATGGCTTCAACCCCTACAAATTTTTGTGTAAAGAATGTTATATACATATATACATATCATCTTGAAAACATATCATCTTGAATTAAAAAACTAGTTACTATGTCATAAAAATACTTATAGTGGATGTGCTAGGTGGTGGGTCTATAGGATTACTCCCAACCTCTACAGTAGGAGTAGAGCGGGATGCTATGATAGGTATTGTCTGCTGAGTGGCAGTCTGAGATGCCTGCCACGTTTTCAGTGCTTCTTCCAGTTTCCTATCAACTAGCTTATCTACCTATACATGGATAAAAGAAACGTTAGCTTCTAATTATTGAATTCTCTTTTTACAGTAACATTATAAAGAAAGAATATGTTACCTCTTCTTGTGAAAGTCCCACTTTTAGTACATGTTTGCGCTGGGATGGCCCAAAAAAAGATTTGATGCCCACACCAGCGCCTGCAACCCTAACACGTCCAGGATGCTCTGGGTTACCCAGAGCAACTGTCAATTCATCCCTTGTGCCCTCGGGGATGAACTTGCCTTGTTTCCTCAGCTCGTGTAGCTCCCGCTAATCGCCAAAACAAAAATTTGTAATTAAGTAAACACCACAAATAATCAATATTTGAACGATTGTTGTAAGAGTTGTATTTTACCATTTTTGCAGCCGCCTCAGCAGTTGCGGGCTTCCTTATTTCTCCCTTCTTATTTTTCCTCCCAGCTATCCAGATATCATGGCGAGGTAGAGGTGTGCTACCTACAGTGGAGGACTCCTGAGTAGCAGCAGACTGAGCAGTAGCCTTAGACTGTAGTCTTTGGTGAATGCCTGCATACCCCTTTGGACCCATTGTGTGGCCATGCACATTCAGTGCACGCCTTGATCTTTGTGCCTCACTAAGGGCCTAGTTAGTATGCACATTCATGATTTGGATGATTTGGTTAGTAACAGTAAATGTTAATCTTGAATAGGTGAATACAACATATATTAGTGAGATTGGGACTGACGCCTAATACCTTGAATTCATCAGTTTGTCTTGAAGCAACAAACACGTCCCATTCTTCTTTGTCCGGGAAGTTCCACTGTTCAGTGGCTGTCTTCTTCCTCTTGTCAGCTTCTTTTATGTATTCTCGCGTGAGATTTGTCCTATAGTTCCTTAGGACTCTCCCACAGCGTTGCATCACACATTTACGATGCAACTTTTCATCCAATTCAAATATACTCTGCAAGTTAGAATTTCTATTAACTAGTATCCAAAAAATTAGTAATCTACAAAATATAATTGCAAATTAAAAATAACTCACGCATAAATCCTTCCATATTACGTCTTTCTTCTCCTTAGAAACTTTATGCCAAGAATCTATCTTACAACCGCAATGGCTACGTGTAACATACCCAAGATATGTAACAAATGAATTACGATTCACACCAGATGCATTTCCTGCATTATCAAAATCCACAACAAGTTTGGGTCCATTTCCCTTTTGCGCTATTAACTTCTTCATCATAGTGATGCCCCTTCTCCTGTCAACTTTTTGGTGTTGCTGATCAAGTGCCTCAAGTGCTTCAGATGGTACATGTGCATCATCAACCTAAAATTTGACAAAATAAACACATTTACAAGATATAACTATAAATGGACATATAGATATAAATATATGATATATTTTTAAAACTTACATTGTGAGGCAGCGCATTGATGTCCTAACCCTCATAGTAATCATCAACACAATCATCAGGAGAATGCTCAGCCATCTGAAAATTCACATTCACATTGTAAAGTTTACATTGTAAAGTAATTCAAATTGTAAAGCTCACATTATAAAGTTCACATTCACATTGTAAAGTAATTCACATTGTAAAGTTCACATTATAAAGTAATTCACATTGTAAAATTCACATTGTAAAGTTCACATTCACATTGTAAAGTTCACATTATAAAGTAATTCACATTGTAAAATTCACATTTTAAAGTTCACATTCACATTGTAAAGTTCACATTTAGAAAAATAAAACATATAAAAAAACATTGTATAAACATGCCTCTAATATTGTGATTTTTTATCAATTAACAATCCTTCATTGTGATCTCCGCGCACATACAAGTCATCATTAGCTTCAATATTTGCTGGTGTTGGCAACCCAACTGAGAATGGACTGGAGTCATCATACTTATCATAGTACTGTTCTTCATCTATAGGATCTTCAATGAACTGTCTTTTACCATGAAGAACAACCGACCATTTATCATTTGCAGGATCATCGATATAAAATACTTGTTTCGCATGTGATGCCAATATGAATGGTTCATCCTTCTCGCCAATCTTTTCAAAGTTCACTAAAGTAAAACCCAATTCATCCACTATAACTCCTTTGGTGTTATCAACCCAATTACATTTGAAAAGCGGAATTCTGAAATCTATGTAGTCAAACTCCCATATGTCTTCAATGACACCGTAATATGACATTTTAGCTTCACATGGACTCTTATCCTTTGCACTTGCAAAAAACATAGTCGATGCTTGAAGGGTGACCCCACTGTTTTGGACGACACTCTTATCATCTTGGCGCTTTGTGTAATATGTGAATCCATTAATGTCATACCCTTCATAAGACATAACAGTCAATTTTGGTTTAAAGGCGAGGCATTTGATAGTTTCAGTAATATCATCTGGTGTTTGAGATAGTTGATGTAAGACTTTATTTTCAAACCACTTAATAAATGTCTTGTTATGCTCTCTAGCAAGCCACATTGTATTGGCTCGAGGATATTGTCTCTTGATGAAATTGGTATGTTCCTCGATATAAACGTTCACTTCGTCCATGTTGTGTAAAATATATAAGTGACCTTGTTCCAACTACTCATGGCTGATTACTTTCACACGTGATCCCAAAATTCCTTTGCCAAATTGCTCGTCAATATTCTTGTCATTATCAGGAGTGTCATTACCACTGAGAAAGTCATTGAAAAAATCCATAACCATCCAGCATCATGCACAATGTTTCTAAAAATGGGAGGTGGATCGGTGTTCTCTACCCCACAACTATCCAGCATCGCATCAACGATGTCTACTAGAACTAGTTCATTCAAATCTACGTCATCGTAGGCAATTTCTTCTTCCACACAAGCACTACTATCGAAATCCACTTGTTTCGGGTTTGAAATCTCTCCATGCCAGTGTCATTCTGTATAGCCTTGTACAATCCCGTTGCACATGACATGCCTTTTGATTTCGTCACCAGTGCTGACTTTCAAGTTGTTACCGCAATGCCTACATGGACAAAAGAACCTATCTCCAGGTTGTTTCCTATGTTCCTCGACAAATCTAATAAATTGGTCAAGACCAGAAATAAACTCTGGGGTGCAGCGATTGCGAATGGACATCCATGATCTATCCATTCTACGATCAAAGAGAAAACAAGTATATATTACAACAAGATTAGGGTCTAGGGTTAACAGATTAGAGTTTTTGCATGGTTAAAACTTCGACCAACAAATACATGTGCTGTCATTCTTATATATAATAAATGTGTACCACCTATCCCATTCTTGAACACCTAATCTCACTAGTAAGTGTATAATGTGTATTGGGTTTTCGAGAAAATTTTGGCAGCATTTCCCTGCTGTTCTCTAAGTACATATGTACTTAGAGAACAAATGGGGAAATGCTACCAAAATTTTCTCAAAAACCCAATACACATTATACACTTACATCCTAAGTGAGATTAGGTGTTCAAGAATAGTCCCAAACCGGGGACTATCCAAGATTTACTCCTAATGAGTAAATCTTGGATGGGTTTCTAGGCCAACAAATACATGTGTTATCATTCTTATATATAATAAATGTGTACCACCTATCCCATTCTTGAACACCTAATCTCACTAGTAAGTGTATAATGTGTATTGGGTTTTTGAGAAAATTTCGGCAGCATTTCCCTGCTGTTCTCTAAGTACATATGTACTTAGAGAACAAACGGGGAAATGCTACCAAAATTTTCTCAAAAACCCAATACACATTATACACTTACATCCTAAGTGAGATTAGGTGTTCAAGAACAGTCCCAAACTGGGGACTATCCAAGATTTACTCCTAATGAGTAAATTTTGGACGGGTTTGTAGGCCAACAAATTAATACATGTGCTGCCATTCTTATACCTACAATCCTAGTTTCATCATTCATATCCTAAGTTTTTTGTAACATCATTTAATCATGCTTGTCAGTAAATAATAAATAGTAAATAAACCATGATTCCATATATCAAAGATTTGAACAGTAAGTCAACAACACCTACAACAACACAAATACACGATTCAATTCTGTTATAATGTATTAATTAGGGTCACATAATCAATTTAGAAATAGAAGACCCACATGTGACCGTAAACCCTAAACACAAATATATGCAAGCACAAAATAGTAAATACACAAATATACACACATAATTGAGCAATATAGCACAAAATCAGCCACCACGACCCTGCTGCCCAGCACGGCCATGCCGACCTGCGATTTCACAACATGGCGGAGAAGAGGAGGAAAAGGATATACATCTAGGAGCAGTGAGCAGGAAAGAGGGCGGCGGCGGCAGTGAGCGAGAGGGTGGGTTTCCGGAGCAGCAAGCAACAAACGGGCGGCGGCAGTGAGCGGGCGACCAGGAGCAGAGACCTAGCAGGAGAGGAGAGGAGCAGACGGGCGACCAAAGCATCCACCGGCAGGGGCGGCGGTGAGGAGAGGAGACGAGACGAGCAGCGAGCGACGGCGGCACCAGCAGAGAAGCAATCGAGCGGCGGCGGCACCAGCAGAGAATAAATCACTAGACCTAGTTATGCGAACTGAAGAATCAGGAATGAAACAGAGAAATTGGAAGAGTCCCTCGCGCGGGTGCAGTTAAGTTAACCTTAAGCGTCGGTTCTTTAACAAACTGACGCTACAACATAACATCGTCGGTCACTAAGAAAAAACCGACGCCATAGGGGTGTATAAATTTTGGCGCGGACAGCGCGGGTAAACAAATCAGTGTCGGTTTTGGGAATATAATCGACGTTAAAAATGTCCCTCGCAAAAATGTTTTCGTCGTCGGTTATGTATTTAATAAATGACGCTGTTAGTTAAATTTTGGACCTAATTTTTTTCGTTGGATAAATTGGATTTGGCGGGTGTTTATAGGCGTCGGTTGTTTATTCTTGAACCGACGCTAAATAGAAAGTGATACCCGTGTCTGGCCACTCCTATACGATATATGTCGGTTTGTGTTTTGAACCGACGTTGTAGGTTTTAGTCGTCAGTACTTAGTTAATAACCGACGCCTGGAAAGTGACTTCATAAGCCATTTCTGTAGTAGTGGATGTTAATTGGTTATAATAAGACCTATTGAATGATTAATGTGATAATGAATAACACTCTTCTTATGTTGAAATCACAATGTAGTATTATTTGAATATCATAGTGCCTTGCCATGTTAAAATCTATGGACATACATGTGCTAATGATCTTTTGAGCCTTGTTTAAGGCATGGAATGATGATGATAACCTTACTATGAATAATGTGATGGTCTTAAAGACCTTTGGGCATGTTTGAAGCCATGATTGAGGTGAAATCCTCTTCATGTTCCAATAAGGGTTAAAACCCTAGAACTTGTGATAAGATATTGGTATCTTGCAATAGTATGATGATAAGTGTGGTCTGTTAATTTGCAATGAATGATAGATGTGGTAATGTGATTTAGATTTATATCTCAAATGTTTTATATCTTTTGAAGTTGTTATACATATACTCTTGTTAGAAAATAATTAGGGTTTGAATGTCCACTTGTATGATAAAGCCTTAATGCATTCAATTGGCAGTAATTAATCAAGTGTAACCTTAATCATGTAGAGCCCTGTGTCGTAGAGCCATCTTCAGTGTTAGAACTTACTGGATGGTGAAACGAGTATTCCCAAGGGAAACTCGGAGTGCATACTATTGAGTATGTGGGGGTGGAAAGTTGAGTATATATCTTTGTCATCCACAATTGCAGGTTATGGAGGATGGCTATGGTCATGCCTGAGATATTTGATGTGATTGAGGACATTTGTGGTTGTACCTCGAATTAGAGGGTTTCGTATACCCTGCTTTCTAGTGTCGTAACGTGTACCAAGTACAAACTAGTTGTTATCAGTTGACTATATGTCACTGTTGG
The DNA here is from genome assembly GCA_963693085.1 of Alisma plantago-aquatica. Lineage (NCBI taxonomy): Eukaryota > Viridiplantae > Streptophyta > Magnoliopsida > Alismatales > Alismataceae > Alisma > Alisma plantago-aquatica. The sequence continues at coordinate 429,932,383 of OY856414.1, forward strand.
CAGTTTGACTAGTATGTCACTACAGTTTACTCGTACGGACCGAGGGGAAGAGATCTTTAGATACCGACACTCCTAGATCTTATAAGGAACTGAATAGCACTTCACAGTGGTCAGTTGGACTTTGAGTGGTACGACTCAAACTCCCCAGGGCATAAAAAATAAAAGATATAATACCAGCTGTGTAGTATAATTGCTAGGGTTTAATACATATCACATTGGTTGATTAACCCTTGTCTTGTCTTTACACTACATAGTTCTTACATGATGCAGACTTATGGCAATTGTAAAATTCTACTTGATGTTACAACTTATTTGCTTAACTTCTTAGTATGCTTAAACTGTTCATTCTATTCATATTGTTTATTCAATATCCTAACTACTCAATGTATTTATTGTTAATTAATGTTATAATCAATATATGTTGGAGAGAGTTATATCTCTCGCAGGGACTGGGTCTCACCCGTGGGTCACCACATTTTTTTAGGTGGTCGCGGGCAACGAGGTCAAGGTCGTGTTGTGGAAGAGAACCAACCTGGTGATCAATAGATTTAGAAGGTTGGTTAGTTGTAGATGTTAGTCATAGATGTTAGTAGTAGAGTCCTGGTGTCATCCCTGTACTCTCAGGTCCTGGTATGGGATGTGTTTTCTAGATGATATATTTGTATCGACACGAGATTTTGGTATTATGCCAATGTTTGTAAATATGTGGCAAAGACATGTGAAATATCTTTTGTATGCAGGCTGTGACTGAGGTCTTTGGACCCATATGCAAATGCTTGTTAATGTATATGAGAATGGAATGATGGACCTTTTATAAATGTTCTAGAGTTTATTTACATTGTTGGAATCAGTTTTAATTGTTTCACATTTTTGACTATGTGATTAATTAGTAGTTGATCGTGTTTTATGTTTTGAGTAATCTCATTTAGCGTGATGAGGTGTCATAATTAAGTTGGTATCAGAGCTCTAGGTTTACAGAGTCTACAGGGACATAGGACTTAGGTTTGATTCTGTTCGTATGTATCCAACATATTTGATCATAGTTTATGCTTATGCAGATATGTCTGGAGGACAATGATGGCCAATCCTGAGTTCCAATCTAGACCCGACAATGCCTCATCTAGACCCGACAATGATGGCCAAAAGTAGGTTGGGTCTAGATGATGGCCAAAAGTTTATGCTTATGCAGATATTAGGTTTATGTGCCAAAAGTAGGGTCTGAGCAGCCCACAATGCCTCATCTAGATCCGACAATGATGGCCAATCCTGAGTTCCTATCTATGTTTAGACAGATGATGGCCACAATCACACATATCACTGACAGAGCACCAACACCTCAAGCTAGGACAGCCGCCTCCAATGTGGAGTCCCAAGGTGTCGGGAAGACATTTGAACGTCTTAGATGGGTTGGGGCAATTGAATATGCAGGTACTTCTGATCCAGCAGACGCTGACATGTGGTTGACTAAGCTGGAAAAGACGTTCAAAATCCTAAACATCACAGAAGAAGACAAAGTTAAGCATGCAATATACTTGTTGAAGGGTAGTGTTGGCCACTGGTGGGCCATAGAAGAGGAGAAAAGGCCAGGAGTTGTGATAGGATGGGGGGAGTTTCAAAGGGAATTTGTTAGTCGATATTTTACAGAGACCTACCTAGATGAGAAAATCTCTCAGTTCGAGAAGATTCATCAGGGATCTATGACTATAAATGAGTATGAATCAAAGTTTATGGAACTTTTGAGGTTCTGCCCACACATGGCAACAACAGACAAGGAAAGGATCTGGAGATTTGAGAAGGGTCTGAGTACAAAGTTGACTACTACAACATCAGCCTTGGAGAATAGGGAAAGGTTTTCCACCTTTGTGGAATCTATCAGGAGGATTGAGAGGTTTGCCATAGAGAAGCGTGAAGCTAATGCTAAGAAGCAACCTATGCAGTTTTAAGGGCAATCATCTGGAGGCTTTAAGAAGCCAAGGTTTTTCCCACCACTGTCACAACCAAGGTCAACCTTCACTGAACCAAGATCACATGCACCATCACAGTGGACCCCGAGTCAGGGTAGAGGTCACAATTTTCCACCGACTGGAGCCCGCAGTACCTCATCAGTTTCAGTGACAGGGTTGTTTAGGCCATATCAGGACACCAGAGCATGTTACAAGTGTGGGAAAGTGGGGCATATGAGACCTTATTGCCCTATGAAATATGAGGAGGTGACTCAGCAGCCAAGGCAAAGTCAACAAGGTACACAACAATGACATTTAGTAGTGGCAGTGGCAGAGGACGTGGTCAGGCATCCCAGGAAGGATCCTCTGGACAAGCAAGTAGAGGACATGGATGACAGCAGGCGACAACAAGGTTCTATGCCATGACCCGGCCAAAAGTAGTGGTCAATGCACGAGTCGTGACAGGTCAGATGGATTTATTTCATTTTGATATGTCTGCTTCTTGTTTCGTATCTGTGTTACTAGACCCGGGTGTGACACACTCCTTTATCACCAGAGAGGTGATAGATAGTTGTTATCTACCTATTAGTCTTAGATCTGATAGCCTACGGCTAGAGACTCCTTTGGTTGATTCCGCCGAGTTGCGAGAAGTGTGCCCTTCTTGTGTTCTTTCTTTTTCTGGACACAACATTCAAGTGGATATTTTACCACTTGACATGCATGATTTTGATGTAATCCTAGGAATGCATACCTTGGAAAAATACAAGGTAGTCTTGGAATGTAGTATTAAGGCGGTGACATTCCATGATGGAGATGTACAATGGATTTTTCAAGGTGAGAGAAAGATTCTTCCTACATGTTTGATGTCAGCCATGACAGCTGAACGACTGATGAGACAAGGATGTGAGGCTTTCTTAGCTCATGTTGTGGATACCAAGGTGGTAGGTCCTAGTATCCAGGAGGTTCCAGTGGTGTGAGAATTTGAGGATGTCTTTCTTGAGGAATTTCCTAGCATTCCTCCTCCTAGAGAGATTGAGTTTGAGATCAATATTGTTCCTGGAACACAACCCATAACACAGTTAGCATACAGGATGGCACTAGCAGAGATGCAGGAGTTAAAGAAATAGTTACAAGAACTGTTAGAGAAGGGTTTTATCAGACCGAGCACTTCCCCTTGGGGCGATCCTATGTTGTTTGTTAAAAAGAAGGATGGGTCAATGAGGTTGTGTATAGACTATAGACAGTTGAACAAGGTGACAATAAAGAATAAGTATCCTTTGCCGAGGATTGATGATCTTTTTGATCAGTTGTGAGGTGCCACTGTGCTTTCAAAGATAGACCTGAGGTTAGGTTACCATCAATTGAGAATTAAGGCTGATGATATATCCAAGTTAGCTTTTAGGACTAGGTATGGTCATTATGAGTTTGTGGTTATGTCGTTTGGGCTAACCAATGCACCTGTAGCTTTTATGGATCTAATGAATAGGGTGTTTTGACCTTAACATGATTATTGTGTGGTTGTATTCATAGATGATATCCTGATATACTCCAAGGATAGTCAACAACATGAGCAACACCTTCGCTAGGCATTGACATTGTTGAGGCAACATCAACTATATGCTAAGTTTAGCAAGTGTGAATTCTGGTTATCTGAAGTGTCTTTTCTGGGCCATGTTATATCTGCAAAAGGCATTTGTGTTGATCCCAATAAAGTGGAATCTGTACTAGAATGGGAACAACCAAAGACACCGACAGAGATCTGTAGTTTCCTAGGTCTGGCAGGTTACTACAGGAGGTTTATCAAAGACTTCAGTTCTATAGCGTTACCCCTAACTAGGTTAACCAGGAAGGATGTTCCTTTTGCTTGGAATGACAAGTGTCAACGTTCCTTCCAGATTTTGAAAGAAAAGTTGACTAGTGCACCGGTGTTAGTACTGCCAGAGCAAGGGAAAGGCTATATTGTCTTTTGTGATGCTTCAAAGAATGGGTTGGGATGTGTGTTGATGCAGGATAAAAATGTGATTTCTTTTGCTTCAAGACAACTTAAGAAACATGAGGAAAATTACCCAACACATGATCTGGATCTTGCAGTAGTGGTCCATGCCTTAAAGATCTGGATACACTATCTTTATGGAAAAAAGTGTCAGATCTTCACTGACCACAAGAATCTACAATATATTTTATCAAAACAGGAGTTGAATATGAGGCAGAGGAGATGGATGGAGCTGATTAAGGATTATGATTGCACAATAGACTACCATCTAGGGAAAGCTAATGTGGTAGCTGATGCATTGAGTAGAAAGTCATCTTCATCATCAACGTTAGATAATTCACAATTAAATTCCTTAATGTGCCATAAGAGAGATATGCTAGTGTCTCTTCGCCAGATGAATGTACAGCTAGAAGTTTCCTTGCTGACAGGATTGTTGGCATAGTTACAAGTGAAACCTACCTTGAGACAGCAAATTCATGATGCACAACAAAATCATACTATGATACAGAATATACAATCAGGGATTGGCAGTGAAAAGTATGATGGCTTTCACAAGGCAGATGATGGTATAATTTGTTACCATAATAGGATAGTAATTCCTGATGTTGATGGGTTGAGGAAGATGGTACTTGAGGAGGCTCACTCCTACATGTATGCAATGCATCATGGAATTACTAAGATGTACCAAAATTTGAAGGACATGTATTGGTGGCCAGGTCTAAAGCGTGATGTGGCAGAGTTCATTGCCAAATGTCCAGTTTGTCAGCAGGTGAAGGCTGAACACCATAAGCATGCAGGGACATTACAACCCTTGCCAATACCACAGTGGAAATGGGATCACATTACTATGGACTTTGTGGTTGGTATTCCTAGGATAGCCAAGGGTCATGATTCCATATGGGTGATAGTAGACAAATTGACTAAGTCAGCTCATTTTCTGCCAGTTAAGACGACATTTACAACATAGAAATTGGCACAAATATATGTTGATGAGATAGTCTGTTTGCATGGCATTCCAGTGACTATAGTTTCTGACAAAGGTCCACAGTTTACAAGTCGTTTTTGGGAGCGTCTGCATTCAGCAATGGGAACACAGTTGAGATTCAGCACAACTTTTCATCCGTAGACCGATGGCCAGTCTGAAAGGACTATTCAGACTTTAGAGGACCTCTTGAGGGCATGTGTGCTGCAGTTTCTTGGAAGTTGGGATGTACATCTAACTCTGATAGAGTTTGCGTACAACAATAGCTATCAAAGAAGCATAGATATGGCTCCTTATGAGGCTTTTTATGGGAGACGATGTCGATCTCCTCTTTGCTGGTATGAGACAGGTGAATATCAACTTTTGGGTCCTAAGCTAGTACAACATACTACAGAAAAGATTAAAGTGATACAACAACAGTTGAAAGGAGCCCAGGACAGGAAGAAATCTTATGCAGACAACTGACGCAGACCACTTGAGTTCCAAGTGGGAGATAGAGTATATCTTAAGGTTTCTCCATGGAAAGGTGTGTTGAGGTTTGGAAAGAAGGGTAAGTTGGCTCCTAGATTTATGGAACCATACCCTATCCTAGCTCGGGTTGGAAAGGTATCATATAAGTTGGAGCTACCACCAGAGCTACATAGACTGCATAATGTCTTTCACATATCTATGTTGAGGAAATGCCATCCAGATACTGACCAGAGAATCCAACCAGTAGAGGTTGAGTTAGATGAGGATGTCTCCTATGTTGAGGGTCCTGTGTTGATCTTGGATAGAAGGGTGAAAAAGCTGAAGAGAAAAGATATTATACTAGTGAAAGTTTTGTGGAATCATGGTGGCATAGAGGAAGCCACATGGGAACTAGAGAATGAGATGCATAGAAAATACCCATCTCTTTTTGCGTAGGATTTCGGGGTGAAATCCTTGTTAGGGGTTTATAGTTGTAAGGCCCTTGAACTTACTTAATGAGTTGAATGAACTTAATTACCATAATTGAATGATTATAACCCTAATATAACCTTTTTATATGTTTTTAAATCATAAGACAAGCTTGAGTTTCAAATTTGGTCCAATTTGGACACTGTTTGAGTGAGTTATGCAATTTTCTATACATTTTGGACTTTTCTGCAATTTACCCAATTAAGGGGTTTTCTTTGCAATTTGTCACGTAAATTATTTTCCTTAGTTTTTATATTATCATTCTTGAGAATTTTGAGCCATGGGGCTCCTAGTTGAGCCATGGTTTGAAGGTGTTTTTATCAAGGGTATTTTAGGGTTTTTCCCTTCATGGATGAGCTACCTTTAGTAGCTATCAACTAAGGAATTATGTGATTGGCTGGGAATTTCGCCAAAGGAAAGCCAAGCAGGTCTAGAGGGACGGTGGCAGAGCTTCTTGTGTGTGTGCTTATGTATTTTTAATAATTTAAAGCCATGGACACTTGGATATATACTAGAATTACAACTTTTTCTTTTTCTTAATATTAAAGTGTCATATAGTTATCCAAAAGCCCCCAAACGAGCCATTTCCTCTCCATTATCTCTCTCCTTTTCCCAGATTCGTACTCCCTCTATTCATCTGTGATTTTTTCTGCCCAAGGAAGAAGAAAGTGGGGATTCTCTTGGAAAAAAATTCTAGGGTTGAAATTGATTCTCTTTTTGGGTCTATAAAGCTTCCCCCTAGTGATATTGACCTAAAAGTGTAAGTTTTTCCTTATTTCCTCCATTTAATTATTTATTCCTCTTCCTCCTACATCTCTCCAGGTCGGAACCATGGTTTTCCATGGTGAAAGTTCCCCTAGAACTCAAAACTCCTTCCTTCTTGTTTCTTTTCTAGGGTTTTGCTTGTTTGTGGAGAGAATTGCATAGTTGACCAAGTTCAGATCTGAATCCCAGGTTTGCTTGCCCTATTTGCTCGAGATTTTTTCTGTTGGATATCTGACCTACTATATAGAGGCGAGTTATATAACATTCTTCACTTATATTGCTTACTAGAAGTTTGTTAGTTCATGATTATGCTTGAATGTGATGATCTAAGCATAGAGAAATCATACTTGTTTAGAATTACGAATTTTGTGGTGTTTCCTATTTTATTCCAGTTCTATATGAACCTGTAAACATGTGTACATCCTTTATAAGGTGTAACATGATCTGGGACAGGTTGATAGAAACAACCTATGGTGCTATGTACAAAACAAATGATGGTTCAAATTAGGGTTTTCAAGCTATTTCCTTCCCTATCGCATAACTGATTGTCATACCATTCAACAACCAATAGTGTTGCTATCTTGGCAACTGATGTTCGTGATCAAGGGTGTCCAATTTATGGTGACAACCTATGGTCACCACCTTAGGTCAGGTTTTGACTCAGTTAGACATTTAATTATCATCCACTAAGTATTCTAATGATGTTATCAATCGATGATGATATTGGCTTATTATTTGATGATGTTAACTGAATGTATTACTGATCTAGCAACCAATGGTGACCTAATGATCACAATTAATGGTGTATCAGGTCATTACCATATATTATGAATTAGTAATGTAATTGTAGATTTGACTATACCTTGAACCAATGGTTCCTTGGTTCAATTGGTCTAATGGTTAGACATATACTTCAATTGATAACCTTGAACAATGAACCTGATCCAATGAATATTATTGGATGCTTTAACATCCAATGGATTAGAATAAATCACATGTTATTATATGTGGGTCCTAGTGAATATAACTCAATGGTTCAGTATCATTAATTGGTAGTCTTACCTTTGCAATTATATAGTTATATTTGATAAATCACTATAATAAGTGGATGCGTAACTCCAATGTGATGTAGCTTGTTATACCTAACCTTAATGTAATTATATGATGTTGATTGGTTATAATAAGACCTATTGAATGATTAATTTGATAATGAATTACACTCTTCTTTTTCTGAAACCACAATGTAGTATTATTTGAATATCATAGTGCCTTGCCATGTTAAAATCTATGGACATACATGTGCTAATGATCTTTTGAGCCTTGTTTAAGGCATGGAATGATGATGATAACCTTACTATGAATAATGTGATGGTCTTAAAGACCTTTGGGCATGTTTGAAACCATGAATGAGGTGAAATCTCTTCATGTTCCAATAAGGGTTAAAACCCTGTAACTTGTGATAAGATATTGGTTTCTTGCAATAGTATGATGATAAGCGTGGTCTGTTAATTTGCAATGAATGATAGATGTGGTAATGTGATTTAGATTTATATCTCAAATGTTTTATATATTTTGAAGTTGTTATACATATACTCTTGTTAGAAAAGAATTAGGGTTTGAATATCCACTTGTATGATAAAGCCTTAATGCATTCAATTGGCAGTAATTAATCAAGTGTAACCTTAATCATGTAAATCCCTGTGCCGTAGAGCCATCTTCAGTGTCAGAACTTACTGGATGGTGAAACGAGTATTCCCAAGGGAAACTCAGAGCGCATACTATTGAGTATGTGGTGGTGGAAAGTTGAGGATATATCCTTGTCATCCACAATTGCATGTTATGGAGGATGGCTATGGTCATGCCTAAGATATTTGATGTGATTGAGGACAGTTGTGGTTGTACCTCGAATTAGAGGGTTTTGTATACCCTATTTTCTAGTGTCATAACTTGTACCAAGTACGAACTAGTTGTTATCAGTTGACTATATGTCACTATTGGCAGTTTGAATGGTATGTCACTGCAGTTTACTCGTACTGACTGAGGGGAAGAGATCTTAGGATACCGACACTCCTAGATCTTATACGGAACTGAATAGCACTTCGCAGTGGTCAGTTGGACTTTGAGTGGTACAGCTCAAACTCCCCAGGGCATAAAAAATAAAAGATATAATACCAGCCGTGTAGTATAATTTCTAGGGTTTAATATGTATCACATTGGTTGATTAACCCTTATCTTGTCTTTACACTACATAGTTCTTACATGATGCAGACTTATGAAAATTGTACAATTCTACTTGATGTTACAACTTATTTGCTTAATTGCTTAGTATGCTTAAACTGTTCAATCTGTTCATATTGTTTATTCAATATCCTAACTGCTCAATGTATTTACTATTAATTAATGTTATAATCAATATATGTTGGAGAGAGTTATATCTCTCACTGGGACTGGGTCTCACCCGTGGGTCACCACATTTTTTTAGGTGGTCGTGGGCAATGAGGTCGAGGTCGTGATGTGGAAGAGAACCAACCTGGTGATCAATAGATTCAAAAGGTTGGTTAGTTGTAGATGCTAGTCATAGATGTTAGTAGTAGAGTCCTGGTGTCATCCCTGTACTCTCAGGTCCTGGTATGGGATGTGTTTTCTAGATGATATATTTGTATCGACACGAGATTTTGGTATTATGCCAATGTTTGTAAATATATGGCACAGACATGTGAAATATCTTTTGTATGCAGGATGTGACTGAGGTCTTTGGACCCATATGCAAATGCTTGTTAATGTATATGAGAATGGAATGATGGACCTTTTATAAATGTTCTAAGTTTATTTACATTGTTGGAATCGGTTTTAATTGTTTCACATTTTTGACTATGTGATTAATTAGTAGTTGACCGTGTTTTGTGTTTTGAGTAATCTCGTTTAGCGTGATGAGGTGTCACAGTTTTTCATGTTAGAAACCATAATTCTATATCATTATTATCATGAACTTGTTAAATCATCATTACGCTCTACATTATCACTTTTCATCACAAAGAAACATATTTAACATGTTTAAAATATAAATCCATGGTTTATGTGTTTTAATTATCACTTAAACACATACTTGCACTATATTTATAATTGGGATCACATTTAGATCCCAAACATATTTTATTTCAGTTCCTCTCATTCTCCTAATCATGTTTCATATATAACTTGTCTAAATCTGAGTTACTAATTAGTTTTTATAGTTATTTCAATATTAATGTTATTCGAACCAATGAGAGCATGCCATGTCAGAAGCTGGGACCATTATTAATCTCAGCCAGTGAAGCTGGTTCAGTCAATAGACCTACGCCACCATGCCCACCGCCCCCACACGGTAGAGATAATAGGGAAAGGATTAAAAGATGAGAAAACCCTTACCATATCATAGAAGCTCTAGGGGGAACAAAGGTCTTTTGAGTATGTTCTCCCTCGACCTCATGACATGGCTTTGTCCTATGCAGCTACATCTACTAGCCCGTCCCTTCACTGACTCCTATGCTCGCGAGTCCTGACAGGCGTCAGAGAGGTTCCCCATCCATTGTCGGACCTGGCTAGATAAAGAGTACAGTTGCTCATGGTTGGTATTCGAGGAAAGGTGGGGGTGCAGTTGTAGGGCTTGATATAGTCATGGTCATCGTGATAGAGTTAGAGGAGATTCATACCCCTCATAGAGATCCTCTGTGATGCCCAAGCTTGTGTGTCGAAGCCCCAGTGCAATGGAAGACTTGTTGTCACCATCCACCGTACCCAGGGTTCTAATGAACCATAGTGGGAGGAGGATCCCACCATTTATATCTCATGTCCATCTTCTCTTCTGCATAGAATCAGGAGGAATCGAATGATTGCGACCCTCACAGAGATCCTCCATAGTCTTCCAGACTTGGTTTGCATCCTTCCTAGGTACATGGCTCCTACAACTCCTAACACGTGAGATTAGGGTTACAGAGAGGGTGATGATGGAGAAAGAAGGGGGAAGAGACGTCCCACAAGAAGGTTGGAGAGCCCCCCATATATATATATATATATATATATATATATATATATATATATATAACCTCATGTAACACTTCCCTAGTACCCTCCTCTTTGAGTATGTTTCCCTTAAAGGCTTTTCGAATGCCTCCTTCTTTTCCTTTTTCCTATTACAAAAAGTTAGCTTGTTGATTACCACGGATGTCAATGAAACACCACCATGTAAACTCCCAATATTTCTCTCTCTTCATATTCCTTTAAAATATTTCCTAAACCAAATATCAACATTGCGTGGTTGACCCACTAAAGTCATCAAGGAAAGCACATTTTTGGATAAGGAATTCTAGATTATTCTCTTATCTCTCTTTTCTAAAAATATTCCTTAAATCAATTAGGAACACATTAATCTCCTTTCCATCAAAATTTTGTGTGTGTGATTGGTGGGATATCTTTCCCATGCAAAACATGCTCCTTTTGTCATTTCATCAAAACAATTCCCTTCCTTTTCTTATTATTTCAAGCATACAAAGGTTAAGTTCGAAATAATTTTATTTGAGACTACAACATTGTGTTTCCACTCTTGGATAGATAATTACTCTTTTAATTATCTAAAACATCATGCATTTTATTTTCCCTTGGAAACTTACATATTGTTCCATATTTTGGTTATGCAATATTTCAAAAGCCATTATCAATCATATATGTACAAATTCCTTTTATTTATTTAACTTGTGACACAAGCTTCCATGTCACAAAAGTGATCCACATTGTTATTCCACCATTAATACCATTGGGGAAAGTTATTTATCAAACCATGGAATTTTTATTTATCTAATTCAATTTTACCAAAACTAAGGATATAACAACAAGTGAATCAGAACTAGACCTTACTAGACCAGAAAAAATGGTGCAACAAAATTAAGAGGCTCAAATCCACAATATTTGAAACTAGACCTCTCAGTTGGCAGTAGAGCTGGCATCCATAAAGAAACCCACTCAACAAGAATTTCCTTGAAATCGAGAGACATCTCATAAAAATCATCAAGAAATTTTGTCTCTATTTTCAAGGAACCTGAGCATGTTACTGAGAAGTCACCAATCAACACCTTCTAGAGCTAGATTGGGTGTTTGTGCCAGAAGTCCAATTTCCCCACAGCCTGTATGGAAAACCAGGGGAAGCAGAACACAAGTGTTGTATGCTCACACATTCACCTCAGTGGATACGGGGTCAACAACAAGTGACAAGGATACCCCATCTTCGCTGATTGTTCAAGATAATGAACTCAAAGCTCCACCATTAACATGACTACAATCCTAGTTCCAGAAAAGGGTCATGTGCAACAAGAATAGGTGAATATTCTACCTCACATGGGATCAATCACGCTCAATAAGGAAGTGCCCACAATTGAGAAGGAGTAGTCATAGTTCATCCCATCCATAGGAAACATTCCAAATTATATCCTAGAATGTGGCCTTGATGCAAGCGTAGGGGAGGAGATCCTTAATGTGCCATATGTACCGTGACATAGGCATACAAAGAAGACACATGTTCCAATCCCGGATAATTTGAAGCCAACAAAGGAGGAAAGGCAATTCAAGAAATACTTGCACATCTTTTAGGAGATCGACATCAACATCCCATTTGTGGAGGCTATAGTACAGATTCTCGCATATGGGAGATTCTTGAAGGATATCCTCAATAAGAAAAGACATATTAAAATAGATATGTCTTTAATGTTGAATAAGTGGTGAGTATGATGATCTAAGGAAGTATTTTGGATGAATAAAAAAATCTAGGATGTGTCTATGTTCCTTGTTCCGTAGGCAACCAACTTCTCCAACAAGCATACTATGACTGTAGGGAAAAAAAAATTTTTATGCCTCATGCTACCTTTTATATTTTGGGAATAAAGAAACCTATAAAGATGTCTATGACAATCCAATTTCCAAATGGATCGATTGTGAGTCTGTATGGGATATGCAGGGATGTGTTAGTCAGAGTTGATAAATTCATCTACCTTGTCGACTTTGTGGTCATGGATATGCATCACATGTGAGGATCTGAGCTATTGTTAGAAAGGTCGTTCCAAGCTATAGACTATGTGATTATTCCTATGAGTAGAGGCTACTTAACACTTGCGATACAAGATGATAGAGTGGAGTTTAGACTTCCAAATGAGTCTTCACATAATCCTGTGTCAACCCAAGCTGAAGAAAATCACCTTGTCGACCCTGGGACATTAAATAAGGGTTCTTATGAGAGACAACCAAATTTTATTTTTATCATTTATATATTTTTAGGACTTTTCATTGTTTAAATTTTGTATATATCTTTTTGGAGGTTTAACTAATGTAAAAGGATACCTTGATGCATTTGTTTGGTGTGCATGTAGAGTCAAAGTCAATACCACCAACACCAGAGTCAATGACACCGACCTGCTTTAAAATGTTCAACATGAATTTCACAAAAATTTGATACCACCTACACACAATTCGGTGGTATGGAGTCCTTACCATGACAAACTCTACAGAAGTCGTTACCACCGACAGCCAAGTCAGTACCACTGACTTGTCTCAGAAAAAAAAACATAGAGCTATATTAAAGGGTTGTCGATACCCCAGACACACATGTCAGTGGAACCAACTCATATATCTCAAAGAAGGATAGAGGATGTCGTATCTCGATACCACTGATACATAAGTCAGTAGCACCAACAAGGGATAGATTCCACTAGAAATTCATCCACATTTTCCATCAGGAACATTTTAGCCACCACAACCACCATTATGAGCCCATAGTACCCCCATTTCACCTCTTTGTTTGAATTTTTACTATGATGCCATAGTCAAGTTCAAGCTTAGGGGTGTTGGAATGGATTTATCTTTTTTATATTTTATCTTGTTTTACTTTTTATTGTTTGAAAGTGTAGGTTCCACAATCTATCTATTGTAATCATGGAGATTAAGTATATGATTTCATCGATCATCAAAGAAAAATGGGTTTTAGACCTTTTAAATATTTTTTTAATAAGAACATCTTGTTAGGCTGAATTTTCAAGTCTAAGACAACACCACCTAGAGGAAGTGTATGAGTTAGTTATCCTGAGGACATTTAATATGAATGAAATTCTTAATTTATCTAAGAATTATGGACAATGATGGGGTTTGACCCTAAACTGACCAAATAAGTAAGAAGACCTTGAATGCGATTTTTAGAAAGAAACCCTAAGGTCACCTTATAAACAAGATGATAGGAGAGGGACATATCATAGTTTAAGATAAGCATTGTCTCTTAATCATGTGATTCCACCCTCTGTTCATGACATTTCATTTACCACCTTAAGATGATCAAGTAAACCAAATTGTTTCCTCTTGATTGCATTTCATAGCATAATAGGTGACATGTTCGCTAGTTTTTTTATTACATTAGTTATAAAAGAAGTAAAAAAAGAAAAATCTTTATGTATATGTTTGCATATCAACTAGTTGCATAACAAATTTCATGTAGATTGCATTCTCTTTTTGCATCATGCTTTTGCATTAGCCTCCTCTGCCGACATAAAGTGAAAGGATACACATCCATACCCCTATCAATGAAAAAAATCAATGTTGTGTGGAAGAATAGACAAAGCATAACTCATCAAGCATGCTAATATAAGAGGGAAAACAAAAAATAAAGAGAGAGAAAAGGATGCCTTGAACTCAAGTTGAAAATTATTCAAGGAGAAGTGAAAGTAGTTCATGTATGTATTATTTTATTTTACCCACACTCATCACTCATATGGCATTTTTAGTGCATTCATCATTTCATAAATACAGTAGGCATTAGGATTCATGTATTTCTCATTTCCTTCATTGTATAGGTTCATCATGTGTCATTTTTACATAAATGATTTAGATGTTATGTGTGATTCTTTTTCATAGCCACCTATATTAAATCCGCACATTATTCTTAATAGTAGGCCACAAATATTATTGTTCCCCTCATTCATTTCTATGTGGGGAACGAATTCCATTGTAGGGAACATGAATGCATATAGGGAATTACGCGATGCATAAGTGGATTCCCTATTGACTATGATATTAGTTGCTCTATTAATAGTGTTCCATTGATATAAAGGTGTACATATTTAATAGACATTTTTGGACACTACAATTAGTTATTTCTTTTGTGGTTGGTAAGGGTCGGTTGAGACATTCAGGTGGGGTATTGAAGAACTATAGTTCCTATTATTTGTCATTTTGTAGACTGATTTCAAACAGATCTAAAAGAAGTGTTTCTCGAGGTCAAGAAACATTCAAGATTATGGGATTTTGATGCACAAAGTATTATTCAATTTTCACATACTATTTTGTTATGCATTTTAGGCATTATTGTTTATCTTGATATTACTTGTGCATTTTTCATCATTATTATCCTGTAAAATACTAATTACAACAAATTATGAGTAGTTATACGATATTGGGTTAAATAACCATATTTTATTCATACTTATGTTGGTTTTATCTTATTTTAGCATGTACATAACAACTTGGTGCTACTGTCAGTAATGTTGGTGTACCAACTTGAAGCAAAATCCAACAGGGCAATCTCAAAATCTCTGTGCTACCAAGATACCACTCGGTCTACTGAGATAGTGTTTGATGAAACCTAAATGCTAAGTTGGTGCAACCTACTTATGGCCTAGAGAGAAATAGCAACTGAGATATATTAACTAGGTGCTATTGATACCTAAATAAGTAGTACCAACTTTCATAAACAAAAGAATTCAAAACTCACAAAATGGCAACTCGGTGCTACCAACCAACCTGTTGGTAATACCAACACTCAGTGAGAGATTCGAGTTAGCTGATGACTCAGTGCCACCTACATCAAGTCGGTAGTACTAACTTTGCACGATTAGTGAAAATCAACGATAAAGACAAATTTGACAATTGAGACTTAATGTTGACTAGAGCCTCACTTATAACCTAAGGGGAGTTTGGTCGAACATAAGAATCATGTTCTATTCTATTACAAACATGAATCATGTTCTATTCTATTGCTACCAAGCACAAAGATGGGAGAGGATGAGATGAGGGAGACAATCATGTCTTGAGGGATTTAGACAACTCTGTAGAGCATATTTGCATCATGAACGTTGCAGATCGAGACATTCCAAAGGGGGTCTTCCAAACTAGTTTCTCTAGCAGTTTACATTAGTTTATCACATTTTCTCTTTTCTCCTCTATGTATGAGATATTAGAAATCATGGGAGGTTAATCTCCTTGTTCCTTAGGATCTGATAATATCTCAATTTTGCATTGTAATTGATGCTATAGTTTAATAGATTTATTTTCTTAAATTTTGTACATAGATCTATTATTTCTTAATGAATTTCCTATTGCATTACTACAGAACACGCCTTTGGCGTCAGTTGTTTAACCCATTTTAGTGACGGTTCTCAAGCGACGCCTATGTGGGCGCCGCTAAAGGTCGAACTCTTCGGTGTCGGTTTTCTAACCGACGCCAAAAGGCTTCGCGCCACCGAAAACGCGCCAGAAGGGCACCTATAGGCGTCGGTTATGTATAGTAAGCCGACGCCAAAAGGGTTTGCGCCACAAAAAGGGTGCCATCTAGGACACTTTCTGCGTCAGTTTGCAACTAATTAACCAACGCCATATTTCCAGACGCCACGGCCGTGCTTCCCTGCACGACCGTGTTTAGTAGTATAGGCGTCAGTTTTATACTAATAACCGACGCCATATCCCGCCACGGCCGTGCTTTCCTGTATGGTCGGGTTGTTTGTCATATTAGGCGGTGGTTTTTATCCAATAACCGAAGTTGTAAGCCTTTGATGACAGTGTTCTATAAATAACCGACGCCTATGTTTTTTTTTCTTATTAGTTTGCAGGCCTGCTGTGGCTGGTCAGCAGGATGAGAACCTGCTGTTCAATTTTCTGAACTACAGGTTTACGACATCCATTGATATCAGCCTACAAACAGGCCACAAACCTACAAAATCAACAAATATACTTTTCACACAAGTAGATAAATTCATACATCAATTCAATTCTCACATTCACACATGTAGAAACATTCAAATACATGTATAAACATTCAGACATGTATAAACATTTAGAAATATTCATTTACAAAATATCATTCAACATCGCTATCAGCATCCAAATTATATTTTACAGTCCCCACTGCTTGAATGGCTCTTGCCCATTCTTCTCTTACTTCATTTAATACTTCCATCGTGTATGGAGCATGTACATCTTTTAAGTATTTACCTATAGTTTGGTCAGTTTTAAACACCTGCAAAGAGAATGATGTATATATAAGTAATAATATAAAAATAAGATTGATATATTTCATACTAACTAATGAGACTATATATAATACCTCATGTATGGTATCAATGTCCAATGTGGCATATTGGATAATCATCTGCATAAATCGCATCACATAGTATGCGCATGCCCAGCCGTTGTCTTGTTTTGCGCACTATAAATTGAAACATACAAAATATTAAAAAATACAACTAAGCACAATTCACATTAATAATATATACATTGGAGTCAGGAACTTACTTTCACGTTCTCCCAAATTATTGGCTAGTTCTTTTTCCTGGGGACCTTTCCTCCAGCCTTTTTAAATGCATATAAACCCCTACATATTAATGTAACATAGTAAATTGCATAATTAAATAGTAATGAAATAACAGATGTTAACGGATATAAAAATGAAATATTTCTCACCAGAATAATGGCATTCTCATTACGTGTCCACATTTTAGTATTCAATGTACTCCCCGCAGGATCTAGATAATAAACAGTGAACGTCCTGGGGAGAATAACTAGTAACTCCCAATGCCTACTACTAGAGGGAAAAAAGTTAAAAATTAATAACTCAAAATCTACATCAGGAGAAGAGCGGGTCGCCATAGGCTGATTGGAAGCCTAAGATGCGGTAACATTCTAAAAAAAGAATAGGTTACCTCTTCTTGTGAAGTCCCACTCTGGGTTTGTGCTGGGATGGCCCAAAGAATGCTTTGATGCCCACAGAATGAACGTGCCTTGTTTCCTCTGCTCGTGCAGATACAATACATAAAGTGCAGCACGTACAAGTGCTTCAGATTCATATAACAACATGACAAACTAACACATATATAGTGCATAACAACAGCAGCGCCGAATTTACATACAACACTAGCTTAGTACATATATAGTGGCACTAAGGTGACGAGTTAATAGGCGGACAAACATATTTCACCACGAGTTAGCATTGAAGAAGGTCTACTAACCTACACTGAGCTAAACAAGTTTATCAATAATAGCCTAAGGAACAAGTACCGTTCGTCGGGACAATGACGGTTGTGGAAGCTTAGTGGCCACTGTCCAGTTGAACGTGTAGTGGCCACTAAGCTGGTGGACACTAAGCTTCCACGACCGTCATTGTCCCGACGAACGGTACTTGTACCTTAGGCTAGTACTGATAAAATTGTTTAGCTCAGTGTAGGTTAGTACACCTTCTTCAATGTTAACTCGTGGTGAAATATGTTTGTCCTCCTGTTAACTCGTCACCTTAGTACCACTATATATGTACTAAGCTAGTTTTGTATGTAAATTCGATGTTGTTGTTGTTATGCACTATATATGTGTTAGTCTGTCATGTTGTTATATGAATCTGAAACACTTGTGCGTGCTGCACTTTATGTATTGAATATGTATCCTGCTTCTCTTCATTGTGGCTTCTTTTGCTGTTTCATGTCTTGCTGCCTATATATCTATATAACCTTAGTGTGGGATGCTTTCTCGTTGAGCATCGCTGATAGCCTAGTTAGTTAGCACATTGATTTGGTTAGTAACACTAAAGGTTAATCTTGAATAGGTGAATACATAAAAACATATATTAATTAAATTGGGAGTGGCGCTTAATACCTTGAATTCATCTGTTTTTCTGTGGGTAACAAACTCCTCCCAGTTTTTGGGGTCCAACTAGTTCCATTGCTGTGTGGCTTCCTTCTTCCTATATTTATTTTTCAAAGAGAATACAAAAAAAAAATTATTAGTGTAGAGTTAGTGAAATACTAATCAATGTCTAGAATTGAAATCAATCAATAACCTATTCTCAGCATCGCGTATGTAATCTCGGGTGAGATTGGTCCTATAGTTCCTTAGGACCCTCCCACAATGTTTAGCATTTGTATTAACTATAAGATAATGAAACATCAAATCTGAAAATGATATTGATATTAAAAAAGCAAACATTTATCTTCAAAAAAAAAATATAAACATGCATGCCTCTAAAATTGTGATCTTTTATCAATTAACAATCCTTCATTGTGATCTCCGCGCACATATAAGTCATCATTAGCTTCAATATTTTGTGGAGTTGGCAACCCAACTGAGAATGGTCTGGAGTCATCATACTTATCATAATACTCTTCTTCATCTATAGGATCTTCAATGAACTGTCTTTTACCATGAAGAACAACTGACCATTTATCATTTGTAGGATCATCGATATAGAATATTTGTTTCTCCTGTGATGCCAATATGAATGGTTCACCCTTCTTGCCAATCTTTTCAAAGTTCACTAAAGTGAAACCCAATTCATCCACTATAACTCCTTTGGTGTTATCAACCCAATTACATTTAAAGAGTGGAATTCTAAAATCTATGTAGTCAAACTCCCATATGTCTTCAATGAAACCGTAATATGACATTTTAGCTTCACGTGGACTCTTATCCTTTGCACTTGCAAAATACATAGTCGAAGCTTGAAGAGTGACCCCACTATTTTGGACGAAACTCTTATCATCTTGGCGCTTTGTGTAATATGTGAACCCATTAATGTCAAACCCTTCATAAGACATAACATTCGGTTTTGGTTTAAAGGCGAGACATTTGATAGTTTTCGTAATATCATTTGGTGTTTGAGATAGTTGATGTAAGACTTTATCTTCAAACCACTTAATAAAAGTCTTGTTATGCTCTCTAGCAAGCCACATTGAACTTGCTCGAGGATGTTGTCTCTTGATGAAATTGGTATGTTCCTCGATATAAACACTCACTTCATCCATGTTGTGTAAAATATACAAGTGATCTTATTCTAACTGCTCATGGCTGATTACTTTCACCCGTGATCCCAAAATTCCTTTGCCATCCTCAATATTCTTGTCATTAACAGGAGTGTTATTACCACTCAGAAAGTCATTGCAAAAATCCATAACCTCTCTCGCCACATAACCTTCAATAATACTCCCTTCAGGCAGATAACAGTTTCAAACATCACCTTTAAAAATGCTCATGTATCATTCAAATGGATACATCCAATGCAAGAAAACTGGTCCCAACATTTTCGCTTCCCTAGTCAAGTGGACAATAAGATGTACCATGATATCAAAGAATGAAGGAGGGAAATACATCTCAAGCTGACATAGGGTAACGACCACTTCTCTTTGCAAATTATTGAGAGTATTAGGGTCAATAACTTTGCTGCATAGACTGTTGAAAAAGAATCAAAGTCTGGTGATTACAAACCTTACATGCTTCGGCAATATAGATCGAATTGCCACATGCAATATTTGTTGCATTAGAGTGTGACAATCATGAGATTTAAGACCTATCAACTTTAGATCTTTCATTGATACCAATCTACGGATGTTAGATGAGTAACCCTATGGCACCTTAACATTTACCAAGCATTCACAAAAAGCTTTCTTCTCCTTTCTAGATAACGTGTAACAAGCGGGAGGTAAGTATGTTATTTTATTACCCATTTCATGTAATTCTGTTAATTCTGACCTTATTCCCATTTCACGTAGGTCCAGTCTGGAATTTTATCCCATCTTTAGTCTAACCTGGTATAATTAACATAGTACCAATGACGCTATCACATACATTTTTCTCAATGTGCATTACATCGATACAATGCTTGACTGTCAAAGAACTCCAATAAGGAAGATCCCAAAATATTGACTTCTTCTTGAATGAAGAATTGTCACTCTATGTGGCCATACTACATTGTGATTTCTTACCAAATTCATTGACAATGTCTTTTACTCTTTCATAAACAACATCCCATGGTATAGGTTTAGGTGCACTCCATTCATCATTCCATCCATTGAATGCTTTGCGCTTCCTATGATACGGATGGAATTTTGAAAGAAACCTTCGATGACCAATATATACAGTATTGCCGCCATGTTTTAGTCTTATTGAATCAGTGTTTTCTTCACATATAGGACACACTTTAGCTCCTTTAACACTATATCCAGACAAATTCCCGTATGATGGAAAGTCATTAATAGTGCAAAACAACATAGCATGAAAACGAAATGCATCTCTTCCTGAAGCATCATTGGTCATCACACCTTCAGCTCAAAGTTTCTTTAAGTCATCAATTAGAGGTTCAAGATAAACATCGATATCATTTCCAGGTTGTTTAGGGCCCGATATCAACAACGACAACATAACATGCTTATTTTTCATACACAGCCAGGGAGGAAGATTGTATATAATAAGCATGACTGGCCAAGTGCTATGTTCGCTGCTCAATGTCCCGTATGGATTCATCCCATCTGTACAAAGATGGAGTTTTAGATTCCTATCTTCTTCACCAAATTTGGGATACAATAGATCAATCTTCTTCCACTATGGGGAATTAGACGCATGTCATAGGATCCCATCATTATTTTTAT
Organism: Alisma plantago-aquatica; assembly: GCA_963693085.1. Classification (NCBI taxonomy): domain Eukaryota; kingdom Viridiplantae; phylum Streptophyta; class Magnoliopsida; order Alismatales; family Alismataceae; genus Alisma; species Alisma plantago-aquatica. The sequence goes on from OY856414.1 coordinate 429,953,698, forward strand.
TAACATCTGCATGCCACCTCAAATTCTTTGCATCTTTCAGATTTGCAAACAAGCGTTAAAACTGTGATATTATAGGTAGATACCACATCACCTTGGCAGGAGAACCAGTTTTGGACTCCCCCAAAGTCATCAATTTATAACGTGACGCACCACATTTTGGACAATCTTTCAAATCCACATAGTCCTTTTGAAATAATACACAATCATTTGGGCATGCGTGTATCTTCTTGGCCTCCACTCCCATTGGGCACAACAATTTATTTACCCGGTATGTTGAGATTGGCAGCTATTTTCCTTCAGGAAGCATTTCTTTCAACAAAGTCAACAATAAAGTGAAGCTTTTTTCGCTCCATCTATTGTTAGCTTTCAACTTATACAATCTCAACACAGCACTAAGCTTCGTAAACTTAGCACAACATGTGTATAATGGGATCTCAACATCATGCACAATGTTTCTAAAGATAGGAGGTGGATCGGTGTGCTCTACCCTACAACTATTCAACATCGCATCAACGATGTCTACTGGAACTGGTTCGTTCACATCTACGTCATCGGAGGCAATTTCTTCTTCCACCCAAGCACTGCTATCGACATCCACTGGTTTCAAGCTTGAAATCTCTCCATGCCAGTGCCATTTTGTATAGCCTTGTACAATCCCGTTGCACATGACATGACTTTTGATTTCGTCACCAGTGTTGACTTTCAAGTTGTTACCGCAATGCCTACATGGACGGTACAACCTATCTCCAGGTTCTTTCCTATGTTCCTCGGTAAATCTAATAAACTGATCAAGACCAGATATAAACTCTGGGGTGCAACGATTGTGAATGGACATCCATGATCTATCCATTCTATGATCAAAGAGAAAACAAGTATATATTAGGACAAGATTAGGGTCTATGGTTAACAAATACATGTGATGTCATTCTTATATATAATAAATGTGTACCACCTATCCCATCCTTGAACACCTAATCTCACTAGTAAGTGTATAATGTGTATTGGGTTTTCAAGAAAATTTCAGTAGCATTTCCCTGTTGTTCTCTAAGTACATATGTACTTAGAGAACAAACGGGGAAATGCTATCGAAATTTTCTCGAAAACCCAATACACATTATACACTTACATCCTAAGTGACATTAGGTGTTCAAGACCAGTCCCAAATCGGGGACTATCCAAGATTTACTCCTAATGAGTAAATCTTGGATAAGTTTCTAGGCTAAGAAACACAATAATAGATATGTGCATGTTAGGGTTTCATCACAATTAATGTTAGGGTTTCATCACAATTGATGTTAGGGTTTCATCAATGTTAGGTTTAATCAAATCAAATCAAGTTTAAATCTTAAGTACATATGTACTAACATCAAAATTTATTGAATTAGGTCAAACATTAGGATTAGAAGCACAAATATATGCAAGCAAAAGATTTGTTCGTATCCTAGGATTTACATAAAACATTACATAAAGATTTGTTCATATCCTTACCAACAACATGCACGACCGTGGTTGTGTTGGCCTACCACAGACGTGTTGTCCAGCACGACAGTGGTAGGCCAACACAGCCACGACTGTGCTTGCTGTTGGTAAGGAGCTAGGGAGAAGGAAGCAAAGTGGCTAGGGCTACCTGGAGCTAGCGTGGAGAAGAGTGGCGGCGAGCGGCGGCGAGCGACGGCAGCAGTGGCGGCGAGCAGGTGAAGATAAGAGCAGAGCAGTGCTCATAGTGGCACTAGGAGACAAGCAGAGTAGTAGAGAAGAGCATAGCAGTAGTGGCGGCGAGCGGCGGTAGCAGTAGAAAGAGGAAGCGATAGCGGCGGCGAGCAGAGGCGCACCAGCAACAGCGGCGGTGAGCAGCAGCTGGGGTCGTCGACGATTTTTGGCGAGAGCGGCGAGCACATGAAAATTATCGCGATGAAATTGGAAGAAAGGGGGAAGAGCCTAGTGATCGGGTCTACTAAGTTGGTCAATAGCGTCGGTTATCTACAAAACCGACGCCTATTACTCTTCAGCGTAGGTTGATACTAAAAAACTGACATCCAATTAGACAAAGTTTGCCCTAAACTATTTGGCGGGAACCATTATCAACATCGGTTATCAAAGGATAACCGACACTGAAAGTGGAAATTTTCGCACAAATTTTAATCTTAAATAGGCGTCGGTGAATAGTTAAAAAACTGACGTTGTATGTAACGCAAATTTTTTCACTCCAAAATTGGATTTCGCAGGCGATTTTAGGCGTCAATTTGTTATACCCAGCCGACGCTGAATACAAAGCGGTACCCGTGTCTGGCTGGTCTTCGAATAAAGATGTCGGTTTTCCTAAATAACCGATGTCGAATAGTATGGGCGTCGGTTTACCTAAATAACCGACGCCCAGAAAAGCGACACTGAATGTTGTTTCTGGACTAGTGTTGCTTGATCACCATAGTCAATTGTGCGGACTTTTAATTGCTTAGGGAGAGGGAGTAAGGGTTGGAAATATCATATATTTAGATATATTATATCGTGCCTCAGGAGAGAGCTTATGACTATTAAGGAAATAACCTAGGGGTATCGCTACTACACATAACTAAATCTTAAATCACTACGAAAGTTGGGTTTGTTTTAGGTCTAGGTAGTATATTACGATGTGGGAGTGGGTAATATTTTCTACATGTCCCTTGGTCTAGGATTTTGGATAAACATTTATTAATGAAATGCCATTAATTGCAATGTGAACCATGATGAAACTAAAATCCTAAGAAATCCACTCATCTATGATCACATTCCACTAAATTTAGATTTCAATTATTGCAATTAATTATAATAAAAAAATCAAACACATTTTACTTAGGCCCATCTGATTAGGTTATAGTTAGTAGTAGTCTCTAGAGAATATTTTCTTGAGTTCGACATTTGGGACTCATAGGCCTATAGTACTCGACGGGTACATTTGCATTTTTCACTCATAGTTTAGGCATTTCATCTCAACCAAATTGAAAACTTTGGCAGCATCCATGATGCCCTAATCTTCTCCTAGTTTGATTAGTTTCTCTTAGGGGTTTTTTCCCATATGAAGCGGTGAGTGGTCAGAGGGAGGAAACCCTAACTTGACATCTCCCAGTTGAACATTAAAGGGACATTGGTTTTGGCCAAGTTTTTGGTCATAATTCAGGGCCATAGATTTGAGCATGAAAAGTAGGATGGTCTAGTTTAGGGTCATAGTCCAGGATTGTAGATATAAGAGTGAAAGTAGATCAATCGCCCAATTTTACATTGTAGTTCGAGATCGTGGCAATGGTTGGACCTGGTATAAACAAGTGACATCTCAATCAGATTTGAAGAACTATATGGCTCACGTGGTTTCAAAGTAGAGTACCTTGAAATAGAAGTCGTTTACCCTTTTAGAGAATGTTCAGAAGATTTTGTAAAGAATCATTAAAATTTAAAATTGTTGTTCGATTTGACAAGATTTTTATGTTTTAAAAACATTTTTTTGTTAAAAATATTGTTGGCTTTAAAAAGATTGTTAATATTTTTTAGAAGGTCAATAGATTTTAATGGATTGTCGATCTTTAATAAGAATGTTGGATTTGAAATGATTGTTTATATTTAAGAAAAAATTCTAATTTTATAAGATTGTTAATCTTCACAAAGAATGTTGGATTTGAAAAGATTGTCAATCTTCAAAAAAAATGTCTAATTTTAAATGCTTGTTAATATTTCAAAGTATTCTTAGATTTAAAAAGATTATTAATCTCTAAAAAAGATTATTGGAATTGAAATGTTGTTAATCTTTAAAAAAAATTGGATTTGAAAAGATTGTAAGTTTTTAAAAATATTATTGGATCTGAAAAGATTATTAGCCTATAAAAAAATCACTCAATTTCAGAATGATTGTTGGCTTTAAAAAGATTGTTAATTTTTTTAGAAGGTCAATAGATTTTAATGGATTGTCGATCTTTAATAAGAATGTTGGATTTGAAATGATTGTTTATATTTAAGAAACATTTCTAATTTTAAAAGATTGTTAATCTTCACAAAGAATGTTGGATTTGAAAAGATTGTCAATCTTCAAAAAAATTGTCTAATTTTAAATGCTTGTTAATATTTCAAAGTATTCTTAGATTTAAAAAGATTGTTAATCTCTAAAAAAGATTATTGGAATTGAAAAGTTGTTAATCTTTAAAAAAAATTGGATTTGAAAAGATTGTAAGTTTTTAAAAATATTATTGGATCTGAAAAGATTATTAGCCTATAAAAAAAATCACTCAATTTCAGAATGATTGTTACTCTTTAAAAAGATTATTCATTTTTGAAAAGGTTTTTGATCTTTGAAAAAAATAGACATGAAAATAATGTCCATCTTTAAAAATATTGTTGGACTTTAAAAGATTCTTAATCTTTAGAAAGATGTTAGATTTGAAAATATTGTATGATTTGAAAAGATTGTCATTATTTAAAGATATTATTGGATTTAAAAAAAATCTTGAAAAAGGTTGTTGGATTTGAAAATATTGTTGATCTTAAAAAACATCGTGTGATTTGAAAAGATTGTTAATTTGCACACAAAAGGGTTATTGTGACAAAGTGGATTTTAGCATAATAATGAAGTAATTAATGTTTTTCCCTCTTTATGTTCCCTCATGAACTCAAATTATTTTTCTTGGTCTCTAGATTATTATTGACACTCAAATTCGAATATGGTGGTCAATGTGAACTTTATACACATTATAACACCACAAATTGGATTCATTTGTCACTTTGTCCAAAAAGCAAATTTTTCCATCAAACTTCATCTTTTGGTTCTCAAACGTTTTACAAATATTATCCACATTTTTGTGAAGCTATAACCCAAATTTCATAACAATTGGACAAGCCTACGATTTTCTATGAATTATTGAAGTTAATGGGTTGAAAACCATTGTTTTTGTCTTTTAATTGACATTTTTTTTCACGTCACTGATCCTCTTGGAAAGGGTGGGGACAAACCCCAGCCCCTGGATCTACCTCTCACAGATCCAATCCCGATCCAGCAGCCACAGGTTGTCTCCTACCTCCCACTAATTGCGGGGAGGAGTAAATGAGGATCGAAGAGTGAATCTCCTGCTTGTGACCATAGTTCTAAAATCTAAGCGAATAGAAATCTTGCTCTCACAAATTCAAACTCAAAGGGCCCAACTTTTACCACATTTAATGCATTATAATGCCATCACAGTGAATTTCTCACCTTTCCTTCTCACTCTGGCGGCCATGGATGCACCCTATACTCGGTTAACCCTAAAATCTACTTCTTAGCACTATAAAAGGCCCCCCTGAGGTCCGCAATAGTCACACCTTGCAAGAACTCTTGCTCTTTCTCTCTTATTTGACCTCAAATGCCCCCAATTTCTCCATCCTTCACCTTCTGCTCAGATGGCGCCACTGCTTGGCCCATTTTAGGCGTCCCCTCTCCTCATTTTCTCACCCCAATCTGACATCTATATCACCTTCGCGGGGTCCCAATGAACCGAAGTGGCAACCCCATTTCCTCCATCTGCCCCTCGTACTCCAGTTCCCCATAGCTACGGTGAGCTGGTTCATCATGTCTTCTACTCACATGCGAGTACTGGATGAAGGGGAAAGAGTCCCCAAACCCGCTAGTCCAGAGGACATTAGGACCGATCCAAGAGACCCAGCTAGACCATCAATTGGACCGGAAAATTGAAGTTGAACCAACACTTTGAAGCAACTGAACCGAACCCCTATGCAAGTGAACCATTTCACCCACATGGATAGATCTGGGATCTTCATTGGGCATCAAATGGTCATTGTTTTTTCCTATTTAAGCTAATTATATCCCTCTCTAGTCAAAATTGCAATAAATAGCCAGATCTTGTTTTAATTGTAGAAAATGCATCCTAGATCCAAAAATTAAAAATAAATAGTCAATCTTGATCAGAAAAAACTAGTGAACTGATTAAAAATACTTTTGGAGCCTAATGTCTAGATGTTTATCACTAATATGCTTATATCTTAAAATCATGCTATTTATTTTGTCATATGGCTCAATAGTGATGTTTAATCTTTGAGAAACCCTAGTTTTGACTCTAATGATCATCTTGAAACCAAACTTGACTAAATATGAGTTTAGATCTGATCTTGTAACTCATCTACCCTATAATGTGAACCATGCACCTTGAAATAAGGATTAGCCTTAATATTATTATAATGGATCTAAATCTTGTGAAATCTTGGTCATATGTATGATCCATGACTACTTTTATCAAACTAATCTTGAATTCCAATTATGCTTAGTATCATGATGATGATCTGGAAATGTGATGATGACTTGAATATTGATCATGATAACTAGGGTTAACACATATGATCCTAAAAACCTAGGTAAGCCATTCACACTCAAAAATGCATGACACCTGAAATAATGTTGGACATATTGAAATATTGGTGGATGACCTAACTCTAAGGTTGACATAGGAAAGTGTAACCCTAATCTCAAATATTGAAACATGATCTTCAATATCATGATATTGACCCTTGATCCAAACATTGTTATTTAGGATATGACTCAAAGGGTTGACCTATTTTTTGATCTGTACTCTTAAGTCCTCAGTAAAAGGTACGCTATTATATCTCCATCTTGGTTGTATTGAAGATACCTTTTATGTATCTCTTGATTTTATACTTGGCTATATACTTGGTTGAGCTATTCTTCCCTATTGATTAGTCTTCTATTTTTCCTATATTATATTTTGAGAAAAACATAAGGACATAAATGATATTTCCCATTATGACTACCTGTATATTGATGATGATGATGATGCTGATAATGTTGATATTGAGTGAAGTGACCTCCTCATACGGAGGTGCAACTTGTACATTGGCCTCCTACATCATATGGAGAGAAGGATCCTAGTGACCTTTCCCATCACGTTGGGCTGATGAAATCACACAAAATATATAAGCATGCTTCTCGATTATAGCATAATGGGAACTCATAATAAAAATTGCATTGTTCGAAATAAACATCTTGTAAAATAAATATTGGGTTTGGTAAAATCACTTGTTATAATTTTTTTATATAAGTCATGTCGAGTATACTCTTTTTCTATAAACTGTTTGACTTGTTTTTGATAGTGTACCATGCAATTGCATAATTGTGTCTTGATTTTCTTGATATTAGGAAAAACAAATGGAACATTGACTAGATCATTTTCACACTCAATATACTCCGAGCACAAGGATAAATTTGCAATATCTCCTTTTTTGGGTTAGTTTTTTTTCTTTAAATCCCCTATTTATGACTTATTATTTCTTATTGTATATGCTAGTGTGTGAGATCCTATTGGGCCACTCAGGGACGAGCACTTCAATCCTTTTACCACTATCTTGGAAGTGGGATTGGGATTCGAGTAAGAATGGTTCCGTCATAGTTAGAAGCAATCTCTGATCTTTCAATAATGAAAGAAAGGTACATGCATAGGAAGAAGATAACCCTCCCCTTGTATCCCATGAGTTTAGACTTGCCTTATCATGATGACTCAAACATGACTTGCATAGTAGGGGTTGGTCCTTATCTTCTATATGGAAAGATGGCTCTCCTATAAAGGAGTCACATAGGTTCTATGGACATAAGTATTGCTCCCAATACACCACATCACTACGATGGTTGTAATAAAATGTGACTTGTAGGAGAGGGGGTTGTTTTCAAGGCCTTTGTACATCCATCTTAACACTGCTCTAGTACCTGTACTAACACCCCTCATCACTTCCAAGGTCATGACACACAGGAACCTAGAAGTGTAGAATGATTTTAACATTTTTTGAAACATCCCATTAAGAAATGAAAGCAAATCATATGCAGATAACGAAAAAAATGACCCTATTATTCAATAAAGAATAAATCTTGCTTCCAACACACATATGTTATTCATCCTTTCCTAACTTGTTGTTTTTATATACTTCTTTATATTTTTAGAAAAAAAGAAAAGAAAAGAGAAAATGAGGAAAGGGAAGAGAATCCAAAACCCTTAAAAGGAAAGTGTACTCGAAACCTTTAGGCAATAGATGAAAGAAACATTAGGATATAAAAAGAAACAATGACATAATAAAAATAGAAGAAGGAAAAGATAAATCTTTTGGAAACTAAAGTGGAACATTGACTTGCATTTGAGTTGGATAAGTAGGTAAATAAAAGAATAAAACAAACCAAGAGAATTGAGTTTAAAAAAATCATGTTATGAATAGAAAAGGATGAGCACCCCATCCTGCTCGATAAACCAGTATCAATCCATTTTCATGTGATTTGGAGAAAGAGTGATTTTAGGATGATAATGATAAAAGAAATCTAATGAATAAACAAAAACAAGTTTTATTTTTTTTTGTAGAATTATAGGGTTTTAGATGTGCATAGCCTTCTCATCATTGACCTAAAAGTCATATTTTTAGGTAGATTGGGGTCCTAATCATCTCAGGACCTCCCATGCAAGAGATCCCTCATGATTGATCGGGATCAATGCATAGGATGTTCTAGAGAATTAGAAGCATGTATGGGTAATAAAGACATGATCTTAAACAAATTTACTTGTCTGTTTATTAAGATCCTTTCAAAGAAAAGAAAGGATTTACATTGAAGAAGAGGACAGGCGGGCAACAAGTTGCGCCGCTAGTCCTTTTTGGATAGCAAATCCAATCCTCTGAAATACAATATCCATACACTTGGGAACCATAACATTACTATTCATAACTTTTTGGACTCTTTTAAGAAGCTCCACAGCTTCTGGTGCTAAGAATCCAAAAGTATCAAATCCAAAGGGAATAAAGGCATGTTGATTCTCAATACATGCTTTCTCATGCTTACCCACTTTGGCTGAAGCAGCTTTAAGGGCAGCATGTCCCGCTGTAAAAGCTCCACTCCTCAATCCCACCAGAGGAGAAACTCCTGTAAGGTCCACACATGCATGTTTCCCTCCTATCCATCCAAAAATCAAGACATCAGCATGCCTAAGTGTCGATCTTCCCTCTTGTGGATCAGTTAAAAAATTCACAGGCGTCTCTTTCTTAGCAGCAATACTTGCACGTCTGAGTACATCAAAAAGAACATCTCTAACAAGATCATGTCTGTATTTAAAACCAGGAAGCTCTATGCAATGAACTGCATGTTCTCCAAAAGTGTCCAAACATGCCTTACGACAAATTGGACAAACCTCATCCGCTGGAAATAGAGGGATCATCAGACGGTATTTTAAGATACTACGGTACTCCACTGGTGACATATGCAGACCAAGTCCATCTATTGGAATAACAAGGAGAAAATCTTGAGCATGATCAACTTGTAGACATTTAAAAATGGCTTTCTATCTAATGGTCATGTCAAATTTAACTTCTATGTCCTCAATTATTTTACTAAAAAGAGTACTCGCCAAAGCATTTTGGGATTTTGGGGGGACGGTGTCTTTTTTAGAAAAACAACTAAGATCAAAAGAGGGTATCTTGACACGAAGACAATCTACAGCATAATCAAAATCATGGTCCATACTGTGAATCCCACTACCTCGCATGATGTGATCCTGAAGCACCCAAGATTGGGCCCTAGATGCCACAAAAGCATACGAAGAAGCATCAGCTGCTGAATATAGTCCCAAGCCGCTAAGCCGAATGGGCAATGAAGCCATCCTCCATTGGAGGTCTCCAAAAAAGGGACCTCCACAGACTACAATGTCTTCTATAGACCCACGTAAGCCTCTGTCAAAACATGATGCTGCCTTCTCCATGTACATAGGTTGACAAGTCCTCAGGCCAAATAAAAGTTTTGAGATACCTATACACGATCGGAGCAAAAGGAGCTCACTCTAAGGATCATCCAACTGAGGAAGAAGATGCATCAACTCAACAACAAGCCCTCTCCATAGCCAACCTCTCAATAAAATCCCAGTCTCTACTAATAGCTCCACGAAGCAACTTCACCCCAGACAGAGGCCTCCCAATATCTGACGGAAACAAATCTTTCTGAAGCTTCTTACCATCACATGTAGGACAGTACAACTCAGTTTTACAAATATTTAAAATCAAACCCAGATCTGGTCCATGTCGCTGAATGATATCTAGAACTTTGACCACCTTCGTTGTGTCCCCAATGATTGTCCCATCATCTAGATACCATGCATGAAGAAGAAGTTGGCACTTGTCCCTGATATGATGGATAAGAGAATGTAGAACAAGCGAAAAAAGAAGCGGGTCTAAAGGATCACCTTGTTGCACCCCAGTGGCTGACTGTATATATATGTCCCCAAGGTACAACCTTGCTGCCTGGCCATACAAGAACTCCACCCATAAAGAAATAGATGGGAACTTTGTCCTCACCTCACGGAGTAAGGCGGACCTATCAACCAGATTGAAATAGAGTACTATAGTGCAAAATAACAAAGCAGTAGATATTGGTAAGAACATGGTTAAATTACCATTGTTTCCTAGAAATGTTAACAAAGCTGGTGATGTCGTAGGAAGGAACCTCTTATCATGAATAATGAAAAGAGTGAAGAGAGAGGTAGCCTGATCCCCCATGGCTTTAGGAGGTTTGAAAGGGTCCTAGAATACTGTGGAAATGGGGTGGTACATATAGGTGAGTTTTATAGTTTGATATTATGGACTGAACCTTTTGGAAGTGGTGGCATATCACCCAGATGCACCACCTGACATGGGATGCAAATCAACACAATATTCCACATGGCACGATGTGAATGGCTCAAATCTGTCATGTGTCTCAGATTGGATAAAATAGGTTTCTCGATTTTTCTAGTAACTTCAGGAATGTTCTGGATAAAATTGGTAAAATCATAGAGAGAGATCATTCAATATTTTTTGTCATATTTGTTTAGAAAAAAATCAAATGAATATCATTGGGAAAAGTGGAATATTTATTCAAGATAATTCAATTGTACAATTTATAAAAAAGACATGTAAAATAGAAGAATTGGTGATCATATTGTGCTTTGATTCTGAAGTGAAGATTTCTTCATAGAATGGGCCAAACTAGGTTAAACTAGGTGTAATAAATATGCAGAAAATATGGAAACTTTGGGGGGGGGAATAAATGTGGAAAATAGGTGGAATGTGGAACAAAATCCATCATTAGCCAGAGAATTAACATCAATCATGGATTTCTTGATGAGTGGGTGAAAATGGGGTGTCAAAAGATATGTTCTTTTTTCCTATGTCTCCATCCTCTCCATGTCAGACTCATCCTCAAATTGAGTTTTTTTTATCTTGATCTTTCTGACCCAATGAAGTATTAACCCATCACTCATTCCCTGGCATTCCTCCCCCACCGACATAGATGTTGAAACCAATTTTTACATCGAAAGGTCTATCACATGCATGGTTAACGAGAGAAGTATGTACTCTTGCACTCTTCACCACCTTATGTCTCATACATGTTTCCTATCTAATATTTACCTTACTATGAAATCTATTTCCTAGCAACTCAACTCTATCCACATTTTGAGAAATTAGAATAAAGAAATTTAACATCTTGGTTGAGAAGTTGTGATGCTCGAGGAACTAACAATTTTGCATGAGAATGGAACTTGGGGGATCATGTTGCTCCTCCTCAAAAAAATATTTTCTATTGTATATGGATATTCTCCATCATATTTAACTCATATGGGGAATTTTTAAAGGCATATCTGGTTTCTAAGGGATCCACCAAATGATATGATGTTGATTTCTTTGAAACTTTCTTAACGGTCATTCACATTGCTTTTGTCTGGAATGTAATATCCAATTCCACTCACATGGACTAGCCTTTGTTCTAGATTGACATTAAAAATTCCTTACTGGTGATAGATAAAATGTACATGAGAAAATCGTTGGTTTTTGTACTCAGAAGGATTCTTCGCAAAAAGGCTATCATCTCAAATACTCTATGTATGGCCTCAAGCAATCACCAAGGGACTAGATTACAAAACTTAGCAGAGTTATTGCTAGCCCGGGTTAGAGTTCACAATATCTTCTTTATTTATTCTGAACCATCATTCACCTCATCTATGTTTATGATATCATTATCACCGATAGTGATGCCCATGGAATTTAAGTATTGAAACAAGCACTCTAGCAACATTTTCACACCACAAATTTGGAACAACTTTGCTACTTATTGGTCATAGAGGTGATCAATTCTTGTCAAGGCACTTAAATGTCTTAGAGAATGTATGTCCAAGACCTCTTGGAGGACTTCGGTATGATACACACGAATCATGGTTGTTCACCTATGGATTTCCACAATAAATTTTCATCTAAGGAGGAGTCTTTTTCAGCTCTTGAAATATATTGGCGCATGGTTGAGAAACTTATGTATCTTATGGTTACCTGAATATACATGATTTTAATGTTAGCATTGTTAATAAATACATGTCCAAACCTCTTGGAGGCCCTTGGAATTAGATAAAACATATCCTAAGCTATCTAAAATGTGCTCCTAGAAGATGTCTTCTCTACAAAAACCATAGTCTCTAGATATCTCTTTGGCATTCTATGCATATGTCGCTTGGGTCAAATACGTGAATGGTAGGATATCTATTACTAGATTTTGTGATATTGGGTGGTCATCTTGTCAATTGGTGAAGCAAGAAGTAGTCTAATGTGGATCATTTTAGGACTCATGCAGTGCCATTCTGCACAATTGTTGTGAAGTTCAATATGTTCCTTTATAATCTTCAAAATTAGGTTTTATTTTCTCATATCTATCAACTCTCAAGTGTGGTAATCATTTAGATATTTAAATAACTAATAATCTAGTATTTTATGAATGTACCAAGAACATTTTTATTGACTTATCCTTTATGAGAGACTTGATTTGTGATAAGAATATCACTACACCATATGTAAACACTACAAAATAGACCTTAGAAATCTTCAACAAGCCTCTTCCATCTCCATCCTTTTCATATATGTGTGTTAAGATGGTATGTGTACTCCATCCTCTTCCATCTCCATCTTGGAGGGGAGTGTTGGTGGTATTTTATGTTGCCTACTTTGTCTTGTATTAGCTAATTGGGATCCCTCCACTTGAGCTCATCAACATTGGTTTGGTTTTACTATGTTATGTCTCCACTACATCATACCTTGAGACAAGGCTATATATATGACTCTCTATAACCCCAGTTATTTCATAATAAGAATTTCTCTACACAACTAATAACACTAGTGACCCTTTGTGAAGTTTTTGACCTGGTGGGAAATGGCAATCTCACTGGGAATTTCTATGGTGTTGAAGTCTAAATATTTCTATAACTTGATCATATTTTGTAAGCTTAATAGAACATTACATTTATATTCTAATAAAAGATTTGCATGATTCTAGGATTGATATTATGAATTAATTGCTTAAAAAGATGGACTATTTATGGATCCATTGGCATCTATGGCAGTAACAACAACAAATTCCTTAAGAGGTGACCATCTTCCATGATAAGTTATTCTTGTGGAGCAGGATGCTAATATGGTTGTGAATAAATATTTATCTTTGGTTCAACTTTCCTTTATCTTGGGAGGTGAATAATGGTAAGATCATTTTCTCAATTTATACATGCAAAAGATTCAAGACCCTGTCTAATTGCCCCAGAAAGTTGTGAAATAAAGAAGGCAAGTTGGAGACATAATTGGAAATGGAGGACACAATAAGAAAAAATTATAACAAATAAAGTGATACTATAATTACAGAAGAAATATGAGTTTTTGATCAAGTCTCAATTACTAATCAACACTTTTAACTCTAACATAAATTGCCATTACCCAAAAATGACGTTAAAAACATGTTAGTCATGTGCAAAAGACATAGTTTGAACTTCGGCACTACCCCACAAGTGTATGGGTGTGTGTGCTATGTTCGATATTGTCTAATGAGAAATTAGTTTATAATGATGGTACGTTCATTTTCAACAATCTAATTCTCGTTCCATATTGATTTGATTTAAGGAACTTATTTGATTACAATGAAAATTGTTCACTTAATTGAATCAACTACCAGGGTCACTTGTGAGGATTCATTTATCAAATAGAGATATATCTAAGACAAGGATCTCACCAAACATAATATCATAGAAACTAAATATAATACTAAAGGATACAACCAACCAATAATTGTGCTGACTAATCTCCTTAAACAAAATTTGATAACTAGATCCTACCAAACTAGTGTCACTTGTGACTCTTAGAGAGGAATTACATGTCGTATAAATATTCTATTTCTAAAGAGTTCCCAAGACTCTTCTCCAAGTCCAGAACAAAGACTTCTTATCTTAGGAACTACCCATTAGTCATATACCATAACCCCCTCCCCAAATTAAGGTGGTTCACAATTCAAATTTTCCAAAAAGGTCATTGTCTACGTTAATTTATAGTTCACTGGACTGTTTATAGTCCATTAGATGGACTAAAAATGTGGTTACATGTCTGCTTAAAATCATGATCAATTAGAAAAAATATTTTTTGTCATATGGACCATAAATTTGGTTGTCAGTCTCCTTGATGTATTCTTGACTCCAAGCTTGTTAAAAAATGTTGGATGCTTGTGCAGAAAGGCCAAAGTATTTCTTGCTTAGTTTGTCCATTGAGTCTACTTATTTTGGTCCTATATATGTTGAATGTTTTACTTCTTTCCTTTTTGGTTATCATCACCATTACCTAATTTTAAATCCCTAGAATGAGTTTTAATCTTGTGTCTTTTTGTTCATTATTCATATCAAGATACTCACAATGTGTGCTTGTTTCCCAAAAAAATATATTACATATCAAATACACTTACGAGGATTTTTAGATGTTTTAGCTACTAGGATGCTATTTGATGGATAAGGAGGAGACAAACGAAGGATCTCATCACCCATGGAGGAGTCCATGTATCCATCAAAAGCTACTCCAACCTACCCCAAGCATCCAACATCTACATAGAAGTAATGAGCTACATTATTCAAAAATTGTAAAATTCATGTTCTATAGAAACAACACATGTAGTGTCATTGTCATCACAAAATATTCATTACTCAAGCAATCTTATCCATTCAAAAACCCATTTTATTCATTCGCATATCAATATGCATCCAAAACCGACATTTTCACTATAAAGGCCATTCCACCTTGCCTTCATAATGATCATTCTACCCTTAAAATTGTCATGTAAAATCCACAATTCCAACAACCCATTTTGAGCATGGTCATTTTTACCAAGTTGGACATGCTACATATTACCCATAATGACCCTTTTACCCATAGAAAAGTCAATTCACCTATCCTAGGGCACCGTCACACATCCATCTATTTCTAATACATTTTCTCTCCTGACCTTTGTCATTACCATGTTCCTTACACATATTTTACACCAATGATGTGGAAGGGACATAATAGCCATTCTACATCTCTACATTGATGCTTTTGAATATTAATTTTACCACCCAACCATCCACTTACCCTAGCTAACTAGGATACTATATAATCCTTAGTGGTGTCTAAGGTGAGAAATAAACATTGATTAGACCTCTGAACCTCCACCTATAGTCAACGTACCCATTTCCACTGCCATTCTCCATATTCAACCTTAAAACCCTAGTTTTCTAGTGTTTTGATCATTCCCCTTACACTTTCATGTCATTTCTCCTTGATGGATGAAAGAGCTTTTTCTTTCTCTGGTTGTAGGTGATGAAGGAGGAGTCTAACAACATCCATGGAATTTTACTATTCTCCCCTACTTCTTTTTCTCTTTCATGTTCTATGAGTATCTAATCCCTCTTTATGTGTTTCTTGTGGAATAATACATGACTTTGATACTTGTGATGGGAATTATTCATGTATAACACTTTATATTATCTTCATTGCTATATTCATGCTTTTTGCCTCTCCCTATCTCTCCTTCTTTGGTATTTGAGCGTGAAACCACCAAAGATATATGGGAAAGAGGAAATAGGAGGATTGGAAGGGAGAAACTCCTATGACCACTTGTGGACCCTTAGCTAGTTCTCCTCTATACCTTTATCTCCTTGTGTCCCACTAGTCCTATGTGGGAGATCTAATTATTTACATGTATCTTCTTCTACACTTGGAGAAGAGCATTTTAGATATTGAATAGGAGGTGATAGAATGTAAAACATATTACTCATACTCATTTTCTAACCCTTGACACCAAGGGCACTAGGGGAACCTCACCTAGAAACCTAGACGAGGTCTGGTCTAGGACTAGGTTCATCCATCTCTTAGTAATTGAGCCTTGTAAGTTTGGATAGATAATATGTTAGGTACTAGTTACCCTAAATATTGTCTATGCCAGCCATGGACAACTAGCATGATAGATCTCCTAACATCACCTCCCTTACTTATTTGGTTTGGTAGGAACATGACCCTAGTGCATGATTGATCCACACTATAAAGATAAATAAACACTATTTACTCTAGTGCCTTCTTGCCCCTTGAGAACTGATGCCTCACTTGCAAATTCTATAATGCAATCCTGAGCCCAAGTTCCTGAGTATACATTTATGAGATTGTGCTAATAAGGGTTTCTTTTTGTCATCATGGTGTACATGAATCAAGCTTTTTGGAGCCATTTTCTGGGAGCAATGTTTAGACTTAGCTAGATATTTCTTTTTGACTTTTTATAGTTTCCCTCACTATTTTAGGTCTTTATTATTTGTGTTATTATTACTTTTGTGATAGACAAATTGTCTTACTTTTCTTTGTTGTGCAACATGCATGTGATAGTGTATGTATGGTCATCACTCTCTATCTATTGGGTGTTTCTTTGAAGACCCAAAGATACGCAGACAAAACCAAAGAAAGTGACATGAACAAGTAAGGAAAAAACAAGGAATGACTAACCAAGGTGGAGGACAACCTCTTTGTGGTAAGAATAATGAAGGACCCCAATATCTTCATTCTCTCCCACTCCCTCTAAGACATTCCCATGATTATTTCATTCTGGGAAATTACACTTCATCCATTGCTACTATATAGGACTACATGTGACCACAAGTGTTATGAATTCACTCACTTTATTCCATTTGCTTTCAACATTCTATAGTCTAGAGAATGAGAACCCATACATGTATCTAGATGTCTTTCTTAAGACTTATTATACTTTTTACACTCTAGAATCAAAAAATGATTCAATATGTCCACTTTGTTCCCATATCCACTAAAAGTTAAGGTCAAGGAATCATACTCCTCAATGAAAAATATAATGACTTAGGATTTTATGAAGAAAGAATTCTTGAATAAGTTACATCCTAAGATAAAAAAAATGAGGAGATGCATCACTTTTTTCAGTTAATTTGGCAATGAATAGTTATTTGAGGGTTGGGAGAGGTTCCAATAGATTTTGAGGGACTATCCCCACCAAGTGGTACCCTTGTAGCAATTAGTGAAATCCTTATATTTGGGATTATCTCAACTAAATACGAGAGTGGTTGATTCTTCATATGGAGGAATGGTTATGGAAAAACCTCTCAAGGTATATTTCACCCTCTTTGACTATGACCATAATGTTGGTGTCCCTCCATGTAGTCCACCACCTCCACCCCCTAATGACTCCAATCCTTAGTTTTTGTGGATTCTTAGTGATATGATGAGTCTAATGAAGAATCAATGGGGAGGTTCTTCAACCATTGTACTTTGCTCTATTTATAGTCTAGATGAGGAAGTTAAGACCCTACAATCTTTTAGCTAAAGGAACTCAGAAGGCCACATTTCCCAACAACTCGAGAGTGGAGAAATCACCCCAATTTTTCATGGAAATAACTAGGTTATGAGAAGCATGAACAATGTACTACCCACAAGGGCAAAGGTGTAGGTACAAGTTTTAAGATGGGTCCTATCCGAACATAGAAGCCTTGTTGAAGTGAAGAAATATGTGTCTAAACATTAGAGTAACATCAAAAAGTAGGAGCAAAGATTGGATCAGCTATCTTTGATACTTTCCCATTATTTAGAGGGGTGACTTCCAAACCATGGTGAACCCAAACAATTCAAGTAGACAAATGGGTGTTCCACAAAACCCCTTTTTCCACACCAAGTGCAAGTGAATCCCATCCTATATGAACAAGACCTACATCATATGAGCATGCATGAAAACCAAATGTCACTACAATTCTATGATTGCCAACTCACACCTCCACCTTAACAAGGCCCATATCTACCTCAAAATGGATTTATTCAAGGCCAAAAACTCCATGTTCTACAAATCCATCACATGAGTACCACAAACAAAATCAAGGGAATCCAACTCCACCTTCACAGCTTAAAAAATGGATGCCTCTCCTCCCCTTGAGTAGTGAATGCAACCACAATGTTTTGGGTTTGAAGAACCCATTAGCATCACAAGGACAAAGTGGTCAATTTTTCTATGAACAAAGGCTATGCTAATTTAATTATTCAGAATATATCTCATGTGATTCTGTGATACCAAAAGCAAGTGACATTGTGAGATTTGATTATATTGTGATGATAAAAAACCCCATGTGACACATATGTCTTATGAGGTGATCTTGACTGTTCCACCCATGGAGAATTATGTCCACAATGTCATACCCCAAAGTGACCAAGTGATGCTAAGAATAGAAAGTACTAGTGATCCACCTTTACCTAATTCCTTGGATGCGCCCTCATCATCCAAGAAGAAAAAGAAACATCCAAATGAAGTTTTGGAATATTTAATAAAGTGAAGTTGACATTCCTATTCTTGATGCAATAAAGCCAATTCCAACCTATGAAAAAAATTTAAAGGATACATAAAATTACAAAAAATAAGTTGTTGGCAAGAATTCCCAAGAAAGTCATGTTGATAGAACAAGTGAGCTATGTCTTATAACACTTCACTTCCATCAAAAAGAAAGATCTTGGTTCCCCATTCATCATGTGCCACATCAATAGACGTCTCATTGAGCATCCCTTACTTGACTTAGGATCTAGCATCAACATGATTACCTAAAATGTCTATGTTGAGTTAGAACTAGGTTAAATGAAGCTGGGTAATTGTATTTTTCAATTGATTGACTGATCTATAAAGGTGCCAAGGGAACAAATGTATAATATATTCTAGTTAAGATTTATAGAGAAAAAAAATGGTTCCCAATGTCCTTATTTTATTATATATATAACCTGAGGAAAAGAAGATTTCATATCCTTGGTAAGACCCTTCTTGGCTACAACTGGTGTCAACATTCATCTGTCCACTGCCATAATTAGTGTGACTTCGATGAATATGAAGTTGATAATAGATAACTTGAACACATTGGTACAACAAGAGTAAAAAGATGACAAAGTTGAATGTGAGTGCTTCAAGGACACACATGACCAATGGGATGAAGAACAATCATTGAGTACTTTTGAGAAGGCTATTTACTTTGGGAAAGGGACCATAATAGTTGTGAATGGTTTATAAGTGAATGAACGCCATTCTTTGATGAAGGTGAAAAAAATACCGCTAGTTGGAGGCAACCCACCTAGATTGGAAGATTTTCAAACTATACTTAAGATTGATTTTTGCTATTATGTTTGGTACTTGTAAGAAACACACACATACAAACTTGATTATCATGTTATTTTTGATGTGTCTTGGAATAAGGGCATTGGTAAATAGAATATATATAAGGTTACTAAGCCTTTAAATGATCCAAAAGTGATGTAGAGAATTTTGAATAATTGAATTGAATGAGTATAGAAGCGCTTCAAACAACCATTCTATCCCTAGAATGGTTGTGTCATTTTCACCAAAATCTTGAAAATTTTTGTGAATCTATGATTTTGAGACAAATTGAGAACAATCGTTCTTATGGCATGAAGGAAGACCACTCCCTCAAAAACTGGATCGTGGTACCTGAGGTAGCTACATTAATGAAAGATGAACCACGATGGAAATGATGATCCTTTTATCCATTGGAAGGGGGTAAACCTATTGTTTTTGTTTCTCTATTATTGATTTTTTCCCAATGATTTTAACTGAATGCACCTTTTAATTGTTACCCTCTTTATTCTTTTTTTTCTTTGCGTCTTTTGCAGGTCATGTAGGTTAACTTCTTTGCTTTTTTGTGTACTTTATCAACAACAAAATGCATTTTCTTGCCATGCCATCTAGCCGTGTATAGCATGTAGTTTTGATATTTTCTTGTGTGTGCTTATATCAGATTTACTTTATTTTTATTCTTAGCAGGTAGATCATAATATGAGTATGAACTCTTTGACACATTTTTCTAGATATACAAAAACTTGGAACATATTTTACTAATAGGTTGTTTGAACAAATCTCTTTCTAATGTGATTGAAATGATTGATCATTAACAAGTACACTCACATGATCATGTGTTTATTGATCTATAATCTCAGTATGTGACTTTATACATGTTTTCCACCTCTATTGTGAAAAGTTAAATTCTTGGTTGAAATACAATCTTGGAAATTCATGAATGTTTAGGGTTTACTCAAAACTTGTGATTAATGTGTGGTTTACCATATTTTCTCATATATCATGGTTTTCTCATTTCTTGGTGAATATTGTTCGATAAATTCCATGCAAGACACCTTATGTGGAGATTCACACTACTTGGACCCTCTTTGCATATGCAGTCTTTAGTCATTTTGTATCCCTATTTGTCATTAAAATATGCCAAAAAGAACAAATAGAGTAAAGTTGGCCACCCTCCAAGAGCTAGGGGTGGCCAACCCTTTGCTTTTTCCCACCACCCTATAACTCTAGATACACAATGGGACAACAGATAAGAAAATAATATAAAAAGAGAATAATGGTGCTCTTATGTAACAAAACTAGAATAAAATAAAAAAAGATAAGAGTGTTCCAACGTAATAGCACTCAAAAATTCATTCCACAACTCCCTTCTCTTTGCATATCAATTGAGATGGAGAACATCAACACTACCTCCACATGCCCCCCCATACACAAACCATTGGTCCATGTAGGATGGATTGATACATAAAGTTAAATTCTTGAAAGTGACCTAAAATCCCTAACTACTTTGAGTAATGATTAGTATGAAATGGTTTACTCAAACTGTATGAATATGACATTACTTGCAAGATTTTTATTCCCTATATGGGAAATTTGTGGTTGTTCTGATTTGATTTTGTTAGGATTGTGAGAATGGAAAGAGAGAAGCGTATTACACATATAAAATCATATTTGAGGCTATCTAGTCAATAACTAGCTTGTTGGTGAATTTTTCATTACATATCGACTGAAAATATAAAAGAGATTTAGTTTCCAAATACTTGTACAAGTATGTATTAATCTTAGGGTGGTGATGAATCTGTTGAGTTGGTATTCATATTGTGTATTTTGTTCATTATTCATATCAATATACTGATAATGCATGCTTATTTTCCAATAAATCATTTTACATGCCAAATGCCCTTATGTTTTTTCATATATTTGTTAGGTACTAGGATGATATTTGATGGAAGGAGGACAAGAGGATAAGACCCCAAGGACCTTACACTCTTAGAGGAGTTCATTGAGCTGTCAAAAGTTAATCCAACATACCCCATGCATCCAACATCTACATATAAGAAAAGAAAACCATGATTGAAGAATTGAGGAACTCCAATGCTATAAGAAAAACACCAGGACAACTGTTTTCATCGAAAAAACAATCATTCTACAAGAAAGATCCCCCTCCAAAATACACATTATTCACTAACATTCCACTACCCATACAAAATGTCTATTCTCACTGTACAATTGTTCCATCCAACCACAATGTTCATTCTATCCTTCAATTAGTTTTGGAAAATTCACCAAAATCTCCATTACATCTAACCCATTTTCACAACGGCCATTTTCACAAAAATGGAATTTTACCTATAACCCATAATGACTATTCTACCCATATTACAACCAACCCACCTACTACAGGGCACCCTCACACATTCATTTAGTTCTTACCTATTTTCCCCCATGAAATTTTTATTACCATGGGATGTTAACATATTCCACGCCATGGATTTGGTGGAGGGAAAACAACCACTCTTCCTCTCTACCCTAATGTTGCCCTGTATTCATTTTACCATCCTACCTACCACTTGTTCTAGATATCCTAGGGTACTATAAAAGCCTTTGTTGTGTCTAGGTTGATCACAGAAGCATTAGTTAGACGCAATAGCTTCCACTTACCCAATGTACTTATTCCCACTCCCATTATCAATGTTCAACCTCAACACCCTAGTTTTAGAGTGTTTTGATAATTTCCACTTTCATGATATTTCATGTTGGTGGAGGGAGGAGAACTTTCTTACTACAACTAGCTCGAGATGAACAAGGAGTAGTCTTCACAAACACCCATGGTGTTTTACACTTTTTCTCCTTATTCTTTTGCACTTTCTTGTACAATGAGTTTCTAAGCCCCCTTTGTGGTTTGTTCTGAGGAATGATACCATATGAATGTAAATGTCTTCTCTAGAACTCCCTATCCATGATCAAGCATTACAAAGAAATGAGGAATGATCAGGGAGGCAACGGGGTGTCAATGAATAGAGAGGAAGGCCAGTGTTGGACCTTGCCGTCGAAGGTAGTATTAAGATTAATGTGGATGCTTCTTGTGGGGATGATATAGAGCAACAGATATGATGGTAGAGAGGAATAGTGAAGGTGTTTTGTTGGAAATGGCAGGTAAGAAACTTGTCCCAGACTTGGAGATCATGGTGGTGGAGGCATTCAGTGTGAGGTCAACCTTGCTATGGGAAGTCCAACTTGGGTTTGACAATATAGAAGTAGAGTGTGATGATTCAGAGGTGGTATAGGCGTGTAGACTTTGTGCGTTGCATCGAGACTACTTGGATATCATTGCAGAGGAAATCAAGTTTCTTAGTAGGTGTTTTGATTCCTTTTGCTTTTCTTTTATAAGGCATAGTTGTGATAAGGTGGCTTATATCGTAGCAAATATAGTTTGTAGAGGGTCAGTCAATAGTTTTTTATTTATGCACTCTATCACATCTAGTATTGTAGACATTGTGTCACTACTACAGAAATGTCTTATAACGTCACTTTTAAAGGCGTCGGTTGTAAAAATACACCGACACCTAAAACATAAAGCGTCAGTTCAACAAAAAAACCGACATCTATCTGTGAAGGGTGACCAGACACGGGTATCACTTTTATTCAGTGTCAGTTCTTTAATAAGAAACCGACACCTAAAATTAACTGCCAAATCCAAAATTTCTAGTGAAAAAAATTACCTCCAAAATTTAACATATGGCGTCAGTTATTAACTAATAAACCAACGATGAAAGGTTTTTCGCGGGGCACATTTTGGTCGTCGGTTTTACTACAATAACCGACACCGATGTGTTTTCCCGTGTTGTTGCTGGGAAAATTTTCACACCCCTTGGGCGTCGGTTTTCTAAAGAAACTGACGACGATGGTAATTAGTCGAGAACAAATTTTTTTAATCAGCATATATAGATAGATGTCAGTTTTTCTAGTAAACACCGACGACTATCATTGAGCATAGGTGTCAGTTTTTTTTATATAACCAATGCCTGTAGTTTTATGTGTCGGTTGTTTTAAATAACTGACGCCTATTGTTATCTTAATAGCACCCGTGCGAGCTAGACTCTTCCCCCTTCTATCTCTATTTCATCGCGCTTAGGTCTGGCAAATTTCACCTGCTCCGATTGCCGCCTCCGCTGCTGTTTCTTGCACCTCTGCTCGCCACCTCCGCCGTTATTCTTTGCTCTGGCCGCCGCCGTTCCTTGCTCCGGCCGCCACCGTTCCTTCCTCTGCTCTCCGACCAGTGCTTTCTCCTGCTCTCCGGCCACCACCCTTCCTTGCTATGGTTCTCCGACCGCTACTATCAAGGTCGGCCATAGCTCTCCTAGTCCTGCTCTCTAGGTCTGACCACAGCTCCTCTCCAGGTCTGACCACGGCTCTGCTCCTTACTATCTAGGCCGGCGCCTCCATGTACAAAGGTACCCTGCTCCTGCTCTTCTTCCTCTGCCCTCAAGCAGGTATCCTGCTCCTTCTCGACCACCATTAGCTGGTCAAATTCACACATTAATATTGCCAATAATATAGGAAATGAATGCTAGCTCCAATTATAGGCATATTGTATATGGTTTTGATCCAAAAAATGTGTAGATTGTGAATAAAATATACTTAAAGCTCTATTAATATTCTTACTACAAAGGTAAAGTTAGTACACGAATATTAGATGATATTCAAGAAAACCCTAGTTTGATGAGCATGTTGTTAATAATGTTAATTATGATTCTTTTATATATTCTGATGTCAGTATATAATTATGTGATCCCAACATCTTAAATTGAATTAGAATGATTTCAATGAATTATAGGGTTTTAAAGTTGATAAACATGTACATGTGGAAATAGGGTTATTAAACCAATGGTTATAACATAGTATGATCATAATCTGATCTGGATGTTCGTAATAATGTAGTATGTTAAATATGATAATTAGGGCTACATATAATGTCTAGTAAAGATTCCTAGCCCTTTTGTTTGAAACTATTGATTTCTTGATTTATTATTTAATAATGCTCTATAGATTAGGATTAACCATGTTGCCTGTAGTTTATAGACATTTATTATATATAAGAATGGCAACACATGTATTTGTTGGCCTAGAAACCCATCCAAGATTTACTCATTAGGAGTAAATCTTAGATAGTCACCAGTTTGGGACTGTTCTTGAACACCTAATCTCACTTAGGATGTAAGTGTATAATGTGTATTAGGTTTTCAAGAAAATGTTGGCAGTATTTCCCTGCTTGTTCTCTCAGTACATATGTACTTGTAGAACAGCGGGGAAATGTTGTCAAAATTTTCTTGAAAACGCAATACACATTATACACTTATTAGTGAGATTAGGTGTTCAAGAATGGGATGGGTGGTACACATTTATTATATATAAGAATGAAAACACGTGTATTTGTTGGCCTAAAGTTTTAACCATGCATAAACTCTAATATGTTAACCCTAGACCCTAATCTTGTTGTAATATATACTTATTTTCTCTTTAATCATAGAATGTATAGATCATGGATGTACATTCACAATCGCTGCACCCCAGAGTTTATTTCTGGTCTTGACCAGTTTATTAGATTTGCCAAGGAACATAGGAAACAACCTGGAGATAGGTTCTACTGTCCATGTAGGCATTGCGGTAACAACTTGAAAGTTAGCACTGGTGACGAAATCAAAAGTCATGTCATGTGCAACAGGATTGTACAAGGCTATATAGAATGGCACTAGCATGGAGAGATTTCAAACTCCAAACTAGTGGATGTCAATAGCAGTGCTTGTGTGGAAGAAGAAATTGCCTCCAATGATGTAGATGTGAATGAACCAGTTCCAGTAGACATCGTTGATGTGATGTTGGATAGTTGTGGGGAAGAGCACACCGAAACCGATCCACCTCCCATGTTTAGAAACATTGTGCATGATGCTGAGATACCATTATGCACAGGTTGTACTAAGTTTATGAAGCTTAGCACTGTGTTGAGATTGTATAAGATAAAATCTAACAATAGATGGAGCGACAAAAGCTTCACGTCATTGTTGTCTTTGTTGAAAGAAATGCTTCCTGAAGGAAATGGGCTGCCAATCTCAACATACCAGGTAAAGAAATTGTTGTGCCCAATGGGAATGGAGGCCAAGAAGATACACGCATGCCTGAATGATTGTATATTATTTCAAAAGGACTATGTGGATTTGAAAGATTGTCCGAAATGTGGTGCGTCAAGTTATAAATTGACGACTTCAGGGGAGTCCAAAACTGGTTCTCCTGCCAAGGTAACGTGGTATCTACCTATAATACCACGGTTTCAATGCTTGTTTTCCAATCATATAGATGCGAAGAATTTATGGCCCTAAACAACCTAGAAATGATATCAATGTTTACCTTGAACCTATGATTGATGACTTGAAGAAGCTCTAGGGTGAAGGTGTGATGACCTATGATGCTTCACGAAGAGAGACATTTCATTTGCACGCTATGTTGTTTTGCACTATGAATGATTTTCCAGCGTATGGGAATTTGTCTGGATATAGTGTCAAAGGATCTAAAGTGTGTCCTATATGTGAAGAGAACACTGATTCAATACGACTAAAACATGGTGGCAAGACTGTATATCTTGGTCATTGAAGGTTTCTTCCAAAATTCATCTGTATCGTAGGTTGTGTAAAGCATTCAATAGATGGAATGAGGAACAAAGTGCACCTAAACCTATATCAGGGGAGGATGTTTATGAAAGAGTAAAAGACATCTCCAATGAATTTGGTAAGAAATCACAATGTATGGCCACACAGAGTGACAAGTATTTATTCAAGAAGAAGTCAATATTTTGGGATCTTCCTTATTGGAGTTCTTTGACAGTCAGACATTGTATCGATGTCATGCACGTTGAGAAAAATGTATGTGATAGCGTCATCGGTACTCTGTTGAATATACCAGGTAAGACTAAAGATGGGATAAAATCCAGAATGGACCTACGTGAAATGGGAATAAGGACATAATTAACAGAAGTAGTTAGTAGCGATCGGAGAACATACTTACCTCCCGCTTGTTACACATTGTCTAGAAAGGAGAAGAAAGCTTTTTGTGAATGCTTAGTAAATGTTAAGGTGCCACAGGGTTACTTATGCAACATCCGTACATTGGTATCAATGAAAGATCTGAAGTTGATAGGTTTCAAATCTCATGATTGTCACACTCTAATGCAACAAATATTGCCCGTGGAAATTCGATCTATATTGCTGAAGCATGTATGGTTTGCAATCACCAGACTTTGTTTCTTTTTCAACAGTATGCGCAACAAAGTTATTGACCCTGATACTCTCGATAAATTGTAAAGAGAAGTGGTTGTTACCCTATGTCAGCTTGAGATGTATTTTCCTCCTTCGTTCTTTGATATCATGGTACATCTTGTTGTCCACTTGACTAGGGAAGTGAAAATGTTGGGACCAATTTTCTTGCATTGGATGTATCCCTTTGAACGATACACGAGCATTTTTAAAGGTGATGTTCAAAATTGTTATCGGCATGAAGGGAGAATTATTGAGGGTTATGTGGCGAGAGAGGTTATGGATTTTTGCAATGACTTTCTGAGTGCTAATGATGCTCCTATGAATGACAAGAATATTGAGGAGCATTTTGGCAAAGGAATTTTGGGATCACGGGTGAAAGTAATCAGCTGTGATCAGTTGGAGCAAGGTCACTTGTATATTTTACACAACATCGACGAAGTGAGTGTTTATATCGAGGAACATACCAATTTCATCAAGAGACAATATCCTCAATCCAATTCAATGTGGCATAACAAAACATTTATTAGTGGTTTGAAGATAAAGTCTTACATCAACTATCTCAAAAACCAGATAATCTTACTGAAACCATCAAATGCCTCGCCTTTAAACAAAAATTGAATGTTATGTCTTATGAAGGGTTTTTCATAAATGGATTCACATATTACACAAAGCGTCAAGATGATAAGAGTGTCGTCCAAAACAGTGGGGTCACCCTACAAGCGTCTTCATTGTTTTTTACAAGTGCAAAGCATAAGAGTCCACGTGAAGCTAAAATGTCATATTACGGTGTCATTGAAGACATATGGGAGTTTGACTATGTAGATTTCAGAATTCCACTCATTAAATGTAATTGGGTTGACAACAACAAAGGAGTTATAGTGGATGAATCGGGTTTCACGTTAGTCAACTTTGAAAAGATTGGCGAGAAGGGTGAACCATTCATATTGGCATCACAGGCAAAATAGGTATTTTAAATCGATGATCCTGCAAATGATAAATGGTCGGTTGTTCTTGATGGTAAAAGACAGTTCATTGAAGATCCTATAGATGAAGAAGAGTACTATATATGATAAGTATGATGACTCCAGTCCATTGTCAGTTGGGTTGCCAACACCACCAAACATTGAAGTTGGGGATCACAATGACTTATATGTTTGTAGGGATCACAATGAAGGATTGTTAATTGATAAAAGATCACAATATTAGAGGCGTGAATGTTTATATTTTTTATATGTTTTATTTTTCTGAATGTGAACTTTACAATGTGAACTTTATAATGTGAATGTGGACTTTACAATGTGAATTACTTTACAATGTGAATGTGAACTTTACAGTGTGAATGTGAACTTTACAATGTGAATTACTTTACAATGTGAATGTGAACTTTTCAATTAGTGTTACTTTATAATGTGAAATTTATAATTTGAATGTGAACTTTCAGATGGCTGAGCATTCCCATGATGACTGTGCTGATGATCACCATGAGGGTGAGGACGTGCATGCGCCGCCTGACAATGTAAGTTTTAAGAATATATCCCTAAGGTTTCTATCTATATGTTCATTTATAATTATATTATGTAAGTGTGTTTTTTATCAAATTTTAGGTTGGTGATGTACCCCCTTAAGAAATTACAACACTTGATGAGCAAAAAAAAATTTAGAAAGTGAGGGGATTACAATGATGAACAAGTTAATACAGCAACGGGGCAATGGACCCAAATTGGCTGTGGATTTTGATCATGTAGAAAATCCATATGGAGTGAAGCGCAACTCATTTGTTTCATATCTTGGGGTTCTTACTCACATCCATTGCAGTTATATCCTAAAATCCTGACATAAAGTTCCTAAGGGGAAGAAAGACCACATATGGAAGGAACTATGCATGAGTTATTATTATTTGTAATTCTATTTGTGTAGATTACTAATTTGTAATTCTATTTAGGATACTAGTTAATAGCAATTCTATTTAATTTGCAAAGCATATTTGATCTGGATGAAAAGTTGCATTGTAAATGTGTGATGCAACATTGTGGGAGGGTCCTAAGGAACTATAGGACCAATCACACCCGAGATTACATACGCGATGTTGATAAGAGGTTCTTGATTGATTTCCAATTCAAGACATTGATCACTATTTCACTAACTCTACACTAATAATTTTTGTTTTTATTTTCTTTAAAAAATAAATTTTGGCAGAAGGAAGCCACAAAGCAATGGAACTACCTAGACCACAAAGACTGGGAGGCGTTTGTTACCCAAAGAAAAACAGATGAATTCAAGGTATTAAGCAACACTCCCAATTTATGTATTCACCTATTCAAGATTAACCTTTAGTGTTACTAACCAAATCAATGTGCTAACTAACTAGGCCCTCAGTGAGGCGCAAAGAGCAAGGCGTGCACTGAATGTGTACGACCACACAATGGGTCCAAGAGGATTTGTAGGCATTTGCCAAAGACTACAAGCTGAGTCTGCTCAGCCTACTGCTACTCAGGAGACTGTAGAGTCCTCTACTACTGCTCCCGCACCTCTGCCTCACCATGTTATGTGGATAGCTGGGAGGCAAAACAAGAAGGGAGACATACCGAAGCCCGCAACTGCTGAGGCGGCTGCAAAAATGGTAAAAATCAACTCTTAGAGCAATCGATCAATATTTATTATTGTTATGTTTAATTACTTACTAATTTTTGTTGATGGTGATTAGCGGGAGTTGCACGAGTAGAGAAAGGAAGGCAAGTTCATTCCTCAGGGCACAAGGGATGAATTGACAATTGCTCTGGGTAACCCAGAGCATCCTGGACGTGTTAGGGGTGTGAGTGCTGGTGTGGGCATCAAAGCATTCTTTGGGCCATCCCAGCACAAACCTATCCCAAAAGTGGGACTTTCACAAACTGAGGTAACCTATTCTCTTATTTTAGAATGTTATTGTGAAAGGGAATTCAATAATTAGAAGCTAGCGTTTCTTTTATCCATGCATAGGTAGATTTGTTAATTAATAGGAAAATCAAGGAAGTACTTGATCAGAGACTCCATGAAGCAATTAGCAAGTGGCAGGTGTCTCAAACTGCCACTCAGACAGTACCTGTGGTGGGCCACTCTTCTCCTACTTCTCGTACTGTATAGGTTGGGAGTAATCCTATAGACCCACCACCTACCATGTCCTCTGTAAGTATTTTTATGACATAATAGCTAGTCTGTTCAAGACGATATGTTTGTGTATATATGCATATAACATTCTTTACGTAAATTTGTAGGGGTTGAAGCCATGCCGACTAAAAAGTCAAGAATATATCCTTGCAGAGGCGTCGACTTACCCACCCCTTAAAGGGTTCATGCTTCATGGGTATCCAGTACCAGATGGTGTGGTACGTGTGAGCCCGATACATGTACTCCCTGGTTGGACGGATCTTGCACAGCCTCATGCACATCCAGATGCTGAAACACTTGGTGAGGTAGTAGGTGGAGTGATATTGTGGCCCGAAGCAGATGTCCTCTATACTGATATTGTATGATAAATTTCCATTACTTTAATTTGTTAGTGTGTATATATGAGTCAATTGATCTGAAATTATATACACAGGTCAAAAAGACGAGACTCGCTATATCTCAGCCTCCACCTTCTCGACTAACAAGTTGTCTTCCAAGGGACCTACACGCCTCTATAGGTCCTAATTGTAGGGGTGTGGCAGTATGGATCGGCGAACATGATACAAATTGCCCTATAATTGTTACTATTCTAGAGGATTCTGCAGGTAAATCATAGGATACCAATCTATTTATACACGTTTAGCATATGTATTAATGCATATGTAATACAAGTTCTGCATACATACAAATTAATGCATAGGTATTAATGCAGGTCAATCATATGAAAACAAGATATTTTGGAGTTGTTTAGTTATGAATGGCTGAACACATCTATGATAGAGATGTGGATATGGTGAGATCTTGTTTATACATCCATATACCATGTTTTATATATGGTGATCTGGTTTCTTATATATTAATGCATATGTAACACATGTTTTGCAGCCACTTACACAAGATATGTATGGATTTTGGGTTTTGCCATGTGAGATTTTTGGTTCCATCTTTGATTAGTCTTGTAGATACATACCCTTCTTCAGTTACTTCATACTAATGTGATGCTTTTGAATATTTTGGTAAAAATAAGAAGATGGTGATAATATCTCCATTCAATGTCGAGTAAGTTTACTTTGCTTATAATTTGGACTTAAGAAAATTGCATTTTTATTGTGGATTTTGAGTTATTAATTTTTAACTTTCTTACATGTAGTGGTAGGCATTGGGAGTTACTAGTTATTGTGCCCAAGACGTTCACTGTCTATTATCTAGATCATGTGAGGAGTGAGTTGGATACATTATATGGACATGCAATCAAAAGGCCATTATTCTCATGAGAAATATTTCATGTTTTTATATATGTTAACATCTGTTACTACATTACTATTTAATTATGCAATTTAATGGGTTATATTAACATATGACAAGAGTACAAAAAAGCTGGAGGAAAGGTCCCCATGAAAAAGGATCTATCACTAATTTGGGAGAATGTAAAAGTAATTTCCTAACTCCAATGTATATATTATTTATGTTAACTGTGCTTATTTGTATTTTTGAATATTTTGTATGTTTCAATTTATAGTGTGCTACACAAGACAACGACTGGGCATGTGCCTACTATGTGATGCTATTTATGGACCTAATCATCAAACATGCAGTAATGGAAATCGATAAGATACAACAGGAATTATACATAGTCTCATTAGATAATATGAAATATATCAATCTTATTATATATTATTAATTATATATATACATCATTCTCTTTGCAGGTCTTTAAAACTACTGACTTCAGCACAGGTGGAAAGCGTTTTGATGTACATGCTCCCTATACGAGAGATGAATTAGATGTTGTAACAGAAGAATGGGAAAAAGCCCTACAAAGAGTGGTAATTTTTAGATATAATTTTATTGACAATGATGACAATGATGAATAAAGAATAACTTTGTTCTCATACTTATTTTTGTTTGAATGTGAATGAATTTTTATGAATTGTCATATGTGTGTGAAGATGATCAATACATAAATGTTTCTACATGTGTCTGAATGTGAAAAGAGATGAAATGAATGGAATTGTAGATTGCTATTGGTTTCTACATGTGTGTGATGAAAAAATAATATGAATTAAATGTGCTTATACATGTGTGTGAATCACATATATATAATATTGTCCATCTTGTTAATTTATTGATTTGTGGCCTATTGTTGGATAATATCAATAGATGTCGTAAACCTACAGTTTAGAATTGAACTGCAGGTTCTCATCCTACTAACCAGCCATACAGCAGGCCTACAAACTGATAAGAAAAAAAAAATCAAAACATAGGCGTCGGTTATTTGAACAAAACCGACACCTAAGAGATACAACGACGGTTTTTGACCTAAAACCGACGTCTATGTGACCAGGTAACACGGTCGTGCTGGGAAGCACGGCCGTGGTGGCAGGAAGGGGATATAGCGTCGGTTATTAGCACAAAACCGACGTCGGTTCAGATGATATGACGTCGGTTATATATAAAAACCGACGCCCATAGGCCTTTGCTAGCATGTTTTTCAGTGGCGGGAAGCATTTTGACGTCGGTTCTTTTAATAACTGACGTCTATAATAATTCTATAGTGTCGGTTTTCGTAAACAACTGACGCCTATAGTTCTTTTGCTAGCGTGTTTTAGGTGGTGAGAAGCGTTTTGGCGTTAGTTGGGAACTGACGCCGAAGGGGTCCACCTTTAGCGACACCCACTTGGGTGTCTCTTGGAAACTGACACTAAAAGCCCTTAATTAACCAATGCTAAAGGCCTATTCTATAGTAGTGTGTTGTCTGATTTAGCCTTTTAATGGACGATGAGGGATCCCAATGGTAGGCTCTCTCATCCTTGCATTAAAAAAATGTGATTGTAAATATTTATGAAAAACATTTTGTATTGTCTCTAGTGATTTGTCCATGCTTGTACTCTCATTGTCTCTCTTTCTTTGTGTTTGTGCTATGGAACCACCTATGGCAGAGGGGAAAGAGGAAAGAGGAGGCTTAAAAGGGACAAACTCCTAAGGACATTTCTAGACCTTTAGTTAGATCTCTTCTCTACCTTTCTTTCCCTCTATCACACTCATCCTAGGTGGGATTACTAAGTATCAAAGTGTGTCTCATCCTATACAGTTGGAAAAGAGAATGTTATAGGTTAGGCAGAGGGTAATAGAAGGTGAAAAATCTTTCTCCTACACTTATGCCAACCCTTGCCACCAAGTGCACTAGGGGAACCACACTT
This sequence comes from Alisma plantago-aquatica, assembly GCA_963693085.1. NCBI lineage: Eukaryota > Viridiplantae > Streptophyta > Magnoliopsida > Alismatales > Alismataceae > Alisma > Alisma plantago-aquatica. The sequence goes on from OY856414.1 coordinate 429,986,838, forward strand.
AGAAACCTAGACTAGGACCTCTTAGGGATAGGTTCATCTATTCCTTAATCAACTAAGTCTCTTAAGGTTGAATAGAGAGCGAGTTAGGGACTAACCCCTTAACACCTTTTATGCCAACCATGGCCAACTAGTAATATAGAGTTTCTATACTCATATCCCTTTGTTGTTTATTTTTAGTAGCATTTCTATAGAATATTTTGTTGAATATGTCCCTAGCGCATGGTAGATAGTCACATAGCCCTCAAATGACACACTCCCTTATTTGATTGTCTAAACCCTCAATAACTTACTTACTTTCTATCCTAGATTATTCTCTTGGTCATAGTGATAATTTCATAGTTAAAGGTCAATTACCTTAGTTAGGGTTACTTTGACTTTAATTTTGGTTTATTTAGTCAGATTCTTACTTTCGTCGTAGTTAATTTATCTATTGATCTTTATTTGTATAGTGTAGTTAATTTGTACTTACCTTAGTCTAGATTGTTGTTATACTTAATTCAACATCTTAAATTGCCAGGGTAAATTTATAATTCAACATTATCTATCTCAACTTCTTGATCCATACTCTAATTCACTCAAACCAACTTGAAACAAATAAAACACAAATCTTTGTGCTAGAAACCTAGAAAAACACAACTAGATCTAGTGCCTTATCTGCAGCCCTAGGGTCAACCCTTGACTTACAATTTTTTTAGTAAAAGCATGGGGCCTATGGTATTGCAAATATGTGTCTATGAGTGTGCTTATTAGGATTACATATTGTTTTCTTGGTGTATCATTGTCATAAAGAAACATATCAATGATTAATTACAAGATTCCATAAAAAGAAGGATAAAGCTAAAAATGCATGCTAATGGATAAATGATCCATGAGAATGATATTCATGAAGTAGAACTGAAACATAATGTCAAGAGATACACAGAAAAATCAAATCTCATTGAGTCTATGATATCGTATAAGAACATCTATACACAATCTCATATTAATAGTTGTGAACTATGTAAGTTTAGTTTCTGATAAACACTTACACATTCTTGAGGTAGATTAAGCTTTTGTGAGGGTGAGTGAAGAGAAGTGAAGAACATGATAATAGGTTTCCTAGAGTCTAAAGACATAAATTTGGAGTATACACCTATGATTATTTTTAAATTCATCATTTTATATTTTCTAAAAGAACAAAGTGTTCGATGAATTTTTGGGTGGTCCTTATAACTTCTTCTTTATTACATACAAAATGGGTCACTGTCAGGATCCATACAAAAAAATGTGGGTGTTTGTCAACAAATCATTATGAGTTATTGAGTGGTAGAATTAATTGTGGACCTCACTAACATAAAAAGTCAAAATGTTTTGGTCAACCGACCCAACCTTGTCTTAAAGATCGGTTCTTCATTAACAAAGGTCGGTCAACATCATGGCCAGACCTTGAATGCTCAAATTCTATCCCCTAAAACACTCTCATATTTATCCTTAACCAAAAGATAATTATCCAATCATACATGCATTCCTATCACTACTACAAATCCTATTAAAGGTGAAGGACAAATCTCTGACCAGTACTTATGAATCCTTAATTGAAAATTTTTGGTCAAGATCAATCCCCAACCAACGTACCCTCGGCAAAAGCTTGGTGACCAATAGTAGTTAGTTAGGTCCTTTCCATGACCAATAGAAATAGAATCCTTGACCAATCAACATACTAATGGGCATATTTTATACAATACCCATCCCTAACAAATAGAAAAAAAATATTATATACATATATATATATATGTATATATATGTATATATATATATACACACACATGTATGTATATATATGTATATATATCTATATATCTATCTATATATATGTATATATATATATATATATATATATCTATATATATGTATGTATATATATGTATGTACGCATATATATATATATATATATATATATATATATATATATATATATATATATATATATAGAGAGAGAGAGAGAGAGAGAGAGAGAGAGAGAGAGAGAAGTTGCTCATCATTCATCACAAGACAACAACATAAACCTCAACGTGTGATAATAATTCTTTCAATTTTCAATTGTGGTGTCTACATTGGAAATACATATTGAGTTACATGTTTGTCCAAAAAATGTACATCACAACCTCTAAATACCTTTGACATGGCATTTATTTACATCACATGGCGTATCATATTTAAGTACATGTTCTAAAACAAAAAAAAAAGAATTTTGTGAGTTCTCAAACAAGTTTACTACATGTGTATTGCCTAAGATGACATCTCTTACTGCCACGTGTGGTTGTTCTCTAGCATTTCTAATAATTTTTCTCTTGTGAAGTATATGAGCATCTTGTATAATACAATAGTTTCCATTAGCTTCTAACAATTAAAATTTACAATATAATTAGATTCTATGGAACATTTGGTACAAGTGTCTTGCACATTTAAACATGTGTTTGTTTTATGAAAAACTTTCTCATATGAGCATTTCTTCAACCATCTTACACGCAACTTTAATAAAAGAATTTACAAAGAGAGGAGTAAAGATATCATTTTTATTCCACATTGTGAAGAGAATTTTATATTGTTAGTCAAATATACATAAGAAAGCAATTTAAAAAGAAATTGACAACAACCTATATAACAAACCAAAATCTCACTTCAAACTTTGGCTCTAAACTTTGATATAAGTTTTCTGTACAGTTAACCTGAAAGCAACAAACATAGAGGATGGGATCAAAACACAAATAGAATGATGATATCATTAGGCATATCACATGATACTAAATCCAGTCTAAAGAGCTTTGGTTTTTGATGTTCTTTAACGAAAAAGAAGTACAAGATATATATAGTATTCCTTGGATAAGTCACATACCACCATTGTTGACTGTGATAGTTTCATGTATGTCTCTATCCATGATTATTAGTCTGTAATAGAAAGAAAAGCTTTTATTTCTAGATCAAGACAGAGACTGGAAACCAAAGCTAGCAACCTGGAATGGAAATACCACACATGTAGAAGAACCAATAAATGGAAAGTAAAATAGAACAGAGAGAAAGCACACAACAAAGCCTTAATATTTTACCCTATTTCTTCTTTTGCGAGCCTTGCACTCATTACAGGCATTTTGTCAAACCTGATGCATGCATTGACGAGATCAGACTGAAAAGCGTGTTCTACCATGGCTAATTGGAGTCTAGCTGAAAAAACATCAAAATGTGACTAAAGAATCTCGGGAAGCATATAAGATAGCATAAAGAAATAAAGATACAATCATGATCTATAGTGCCTTGTCTATACCTACATAAACAATCATGTTGATCATCACTTTTCGTTTGCGCTCACTACTCTTCCCATTACGAACAAATGAAAAATATTATCCAGCTTGGTCTATTTCTATCACAACTCAGAACATGTTTACCCCAGAACATTGCAAGCGGCATACGGTCTATAGATGTAATCAGTCCATCAACAAAGATCTGATATTAAAATGACTACATTATAATTTATAAAATGTATCGCAAGTAATCGATTGATTGAGAAAGAAACAAAACAATAGAATTGTTTTTAATATCGAGCTTCTTAGATCTCGATGGAAACTAAAAGGTTTCAATCTCACTGGAAGTAACGAGGAAAAAGCTAAATTAGAGAGTAAGAAAGATTGGAGAATCCTATTCTATTCAATCGAACCAAATGTATTGAGATAATACGACATAGAAAGAGCATACCACTACCGTCATCTACGATAGGAACGAAGTCCGAATATGGAAGCAAGGAAAGTAGCTAGGGACAATTAGAACCGCTTGCAGATCATGAGAACATTTAAGGCTTCTGTTTAATGAAAAGGGGAAATCGGGGAGAGTTTGCTGAGCGTGCGGAACTGAAAAAATTGAACCGAAGCACCAGGCGATGAAATTTGTTGTCTACGTGCTCGAAGTGAGCGTTGATATTTGAGGGTAAATTAGATCTCAAAATGCCAACTGCCAGTCAAGGATGGCACATTAATACTCAGGGATAAGACTTGGAGACAATACAAAACTGGTCACGGCTTATATCCCTGACTATATAGCCCTGACTTTTGTTGAGTTTTGTTGTAGTATAATCTTAAAATTACTCAACTTTCTATTCTTAACAAGGATAAGGATTGTTGCTAACTCTCTTTTATCATGTTATTATGATATCAACTAAAAATCTCAATATCCATCACTTATCCATTTTTTACATCAGTCAATCAAGTCACATTATAACTTTATGCACAATTATCATATTTACAATTACCAATACAAGAAGCACACAATCTATGCTTTTTGAATATATTTTCTTATAAATACATGGTTTCACCATTCAAGGTTTTATCACCATGATATTTTTAAACATTCTCCACTAGATACACATTTGGGTTTTAGTTTATTATAAAAATACCCAAGTACTTATGTGAACTAAATTATATTTAGGTCAAACTTGAGAAGAGGTTGTTACATAAAATGTCTAGACCAATTCTAACATTGTTTGGACTAGATCGGATAAAAAGATCAAATAAAAGAGAAAGGTGGATAACCAGTCCAAGACCATACTAGACCGATTGACAGTCAAGTCTGGTTCATTGGTCCTTTGGTTAATTTACATGTCACCCCCTCCTCTAGTTGCTCATTCTCCCTTCTACACTCCACCTACACCTCTAGTTTTACCACCTATTTTACATTATGTATTTTTTCTATGGACTTTGACAAAGTTTAGCTGATCTATGTGCCCATGTCAATGTAGGAAAACATTCTTGTATCCCACTATCAAATAATTTAGGAGAATAGTAAACAACCATTTACATGTACATCATCAACCAAATAAAGGTGATGAGAATGAGGAAAGCAATGTACATGAAGATGGATACGACTAAGAAGATGTAGAATAGTAGAGCCACCTCATGTTTACCATAATGTAATTTGTGCTGAGATAGATGATAAGAAGTGTGATATGGGTAGAGACTAGGTTTTATACTTGGTGTGGTTCCCATTACTTTTCTTTCTTCATGCTCAAATGAATTATATGAGGTACTTTTATCGTTAAGGTTATGTAATTTTATTTAATGCACACTCTATTGTGTTTGAAGAATGCCTACTTCCATTTTGCATCTTTTAGTTGTCCAATTCCTAATCATTTATGATTGTGTTCAATGTTTTTATGCTTGCTAGATTGTTCTTCGACTTTTTTATTGCTTGTTGTTTGTTATTATATTTATTCTTGTAACACTCCTTGTCTTTGCTCGTCTATATCCCCCTCTTATTTCATTTTACAAGGGGGGGACTCAAATTCATGATAAATATTATATACGTATCCTGCATAATCTTTGTATTTTGTGAAAGCTAATAATGTCACATGAAATTGGGGGCATAGGGGCTCATTAAAATCACACTTCCTAATATAAGAAATTTTAAACACATATTATTCAACACATTTTATACATGTTTTTCATCTTCAAAATAGGATGAATGCTGACATTAAGAGTACATTATCGAATCTAATGTTTCCAATACAACTTAATGATTCCATTTACTTCTGTCAATAGAATTTATTGAAGATGTTTTCAAATGTTCATACATATTCATGTGCTTAAATTGAAAAATGCTAATTGGATCACATTCAAGACATGACGTAAGATAAATGTGCTTAAATAATGATAAAGACTTAACCATATGCTTTATGTAATTAATTTTTTTATGCATACCTTCTAAAAGCACAATTTGCAATGTAGAGAAGAGTGACATGATGATTCACTGACATACGCGTAACAAATTTTTAATTGGACACTTTGTTTTTCTCATGGAAAAGTAAAGTACAATGTCAAAATAGGGATAAACAATATTATCATTGATTAATCTTCTTTCCAAGAAAACTAATAGACAAAGTGACCATTGGTGTTGTTTGAAATGACTTTCCCAAGAAATAATCATCTAGTGGCAAAGAGAGATTTTCCTAGTAAAGCCTTCGGTTGATTTTCTAAACGTTAAACCAGACGTCCAATTAAATTAGTCAAATATTTAATATTTGGTTAGCTAGTGTTCGCATGACAAAAGCAGCTGAACTAATGACGATTTCCTCATAGCAACGATGATCAGTTGGTTTTCTCTCTAAAGTAGTGAGCCAACCGAGTTACTTATACACATATTTGTGCCAGCTAGTTGGTTTTACCAAGATAAAACTAGTTGATGAACCTACACCTCGGTCTTTTGATTACTATTCAACTTATCATTTTGCGATCAACAAAACACTAAATCTATTTGTCAGTATCTTACCTACTCCTAAAAAAAAGATGTCAAGATTTGTTCAATAATCATCTCTGCTTGATTGCAGGCATCCTCAACTATATATAGAAGTCATTTGTGAGCTTTTGAAGGTTATTAAATGATCCATATACTACATTTTTGAAGTTTTTTACACATAAAAACTTAAATTCCTTCGAGCTTACAGTTTCTTAATTCAATTGAGTGATTAGATATACTTGTAAAATAGCCAGATCTACATTGTCAACTTGTCAGACTACCATTCCACCTTCTAGTCTCTTTCCCTCAGGCTGATCGGAGCCTAATCTTCGAGAAGGAAGGTGATGGGGCAGGTGGCCTTTTGTAAGCACATGCTTGCCCTTATAGTAGGTTGTTGTATCCTCTTTTCAACCCAGAACCACTATACATAGTTGTCTTTTATGTGAGTGTTCATTCACTTTCTCCTTGCTTGTTTTATTTATATTCTGATATAATTTGAAAGACTAACAAGTCCAATTTGGAATTTTCTTATCTCAATTCATCCTCTAGTATCCTACATGTATATTGTTAGTATAGCAGAATAATCACATGATCAATAGTATGCAAAAATACTGGTCATCCCCTTCTACTTAAATTGACAAATTTATAACCAGAGGGGATGCAACGTGTATTTTTTGTATATGCAAGTTGACGAATGTATGGACCTAGTGACGGATATTGCTGGTTTTTTTAGGTTTATGCTATGCTTGGTGTGTTGCACAGAAAAAAATTTAAAATACTTTTTTTATAAGTAATACATGAGTGGTACATGCTATGCAGATCATTGCCCAATAGGCATATAATGTATTACTTTTTTTGGGTCCATATCCTCCGCACACTGACTTTTTGTGGACCGATATGATTTATGTTTTTAGTGCAGGTCAGGTTATAGATGGCGAGTCCCCATTGACGGCGGGACGTGGAGTCACCTCGGATTGGTGTATCGCAAGTTGTAGAAATGTAATTCCGTGTATCAAGCCTTGTAAATTTTTGTTGAAAATATTGTAATAAACCTTTTTGAGTTTGCTCGGTGCATGTTTTCATGGAACATGCCCTACAATGCTAAGTAGGCAAGTATTACGAAGTTCCGCCTTAAACCAAATCAACGTGAACTAGAAATGAAAACTTTGGGTCATCACTCTGGTTCAAATCGGGTGAAAAACCAATGAACATTAGTTCCATTACAGCGACCAAGTGTGTATCAAAACGTAGGTAAAACTTCTAACATGACAGTTTAAGTGTCCAGGTAGCCCCGAGGTTAATAAAAAAATCCAACGCGTTATCAGCCAGTCCTTGTAGGCGGGAACCGAGCATGCCCCAACAAGTGAAACAAACGTTTACTCTTTTTGGCCAAAAAATGCTCTTGCAATTAAAGAAATTACTCTTAGGGGCCGTTTGGCCGCCGTTTTCCTAAGTACAAGCATTCATATGCAAATCAAGGATATATTGAGGGATATATTGATGAGAGAAAATAACGTTCTGCATTCTATGTGGTAGTTGCGTTAATAGTTTAGTGGGATTTGAAGTAAGCCCACGTGCGGCAGTACTCGTCACTACCGCCCGGCATGCTAACCTGCTGCACCGGGCTGTGTATTTCTCCACGCTGAAACTGCCATGGTCAAAAATTTATATAGTATTTATATATACGAATACCGGAACTCAGCATGTTGGGGGCCGAACGACCCCTTAGCGTTGTGATGTTTCCTCATTGGATTCTTCAAGAAAATCTTCCTAGCGAACCTCTTGTAGGCCAAAAAGAAGGTTAGACTGTCTTTGAAGGAGAACTAACTTAAGGTCCATGTTTCGAATTAACCTTCCAATCCTGCTACGTCATTTTCTAAAGTAGCAGTCAATCAGATTAGGCTCTGTCCATCATAAGAGCCACCTGCAGAAAGAGCAAAGGGCAGATAATGATACAGTACGTACTAATTAGTTGTGTTTTTCATGACGGTAAAAAGAATGAAAGGAACAGAACCAAGCGGTAAAAGGGAGCTGGAAAAACAGTGCCGTCAAAAACAAAAGTTAAAGTGAAAACCACATGAGGAATATGGTACTGTACTTGCTAAGTTGTTGCGTGAAGTTGGCACGCAAAAATTCAGAAAAACAAGCACGCCTGGAGGACGAAGGCATTGAGGAGCTCTTTAACTGTTCAACACCTGCAGCAGATTGACGATTTAAATAAAGCCTTTCTTTGTTCTGTTTCATAACATACTTATTTCAAAATCATTGGCTACCAATCAGAAGGAAAGCTTTCAACCGCGTAAGACGCCCCTGTGGGACTTTCGACAACTATCAACGTTTGCTACTTTTGTCCATAGGAGATCATAGACTAGTTACATCAATCAGTACGTATTTCGCTTCAACTGTACACAGTCCACTGTTCGATGATTAGATTTTTTGCAAATCATGCTCTGTAGGAAAAACCGAAAAGGCAAGGGGGATGTATCAAGATGGACCAACAGGCGGGGGGGTTATAGGCTGCATACACAATAATGTTTAAGGTTTTGATTTGTTTTATATCTTACTCAGACATTTTCACTGTAAACCCGCCCTCCCAAGTGCTAACGAATATAAAACTTTGCATATTCTTTCAGCCACGCAAACCATCAAAACGGGGTAGCACAATTGTAAAAGCGTACAAATTCGTAGCTGTTAGTGGTTCTACGCCCCCCTCATTTGACCACAAATTTTGGAAAATTAAATACTATCCAAAATTAAAAAAAATTACGTTGACTCCTATTTCGAACTAAAAATCTGTTTTTGTTGCAATCGCAACTAACCTACACATTGCCATTTCCTTGCGCCCTCTGTTGGAATGATTCACAAACCACTGGCCGTATTTACTTTCTGTATCCCTTTGCCATTAGTAGCTAGTCTTTTTTTTATCTCTTCTTTCCCTAATCGATCAAATGATTCTACACATATAACGATCACCTTCACGCGTCACAATCACCACACAACTAATTAATCCTCTCCACAAACTGGCATGCAATATCTTAATAGATGTTGCATTATGGCATATATGACCACAGAAATAATAGGTTTACAAAAATATTATACTTAATACATCCTCAACTAAAATATATTATTGATAATATAAGTCCTATACTTTTGTTGCATGTGCCTTCTTTTCTTACTCCCTTGCATGATGAGTCATTCAAGTCTTCATAATCTATCGCCAGGCCAGAGGTATCCCAAGCTTAAACTGCACTTTGCTTCATCCTGCAGCATGGAACAGGAACAATCACTAAGTAATCTTCTCCGAGATGAAGAAGATGGACATAACTAAGCGTGCATGATCCACACTTCGGTCTCTACATAGATGACTCATCTTAAGCATTTTCTTAAATGACACTTCTAATTAGGGAGTGTTCCTTCCTCTAACTAAGTTCTTCGACCCTTCGTCCATCTCTGTGTTGTTAGGTATAGGGGTCACATACATTTGAAAAAATTAACCCATTCTTGGTGAGTTTTTTTTTATCCTGAGTACCTTTTCCCATACATACCAATTAGTAGTTTACATATCATAGATATTTAGCATACCTATCTAGAAAACTCTTTTATTTCCTGATCTTACTCCATGAACAAGGGATTCAAGTCCATTAATCTTCAAAATTATGATAATGGTTTATGAACAAATTACATGTATACTATGTTTTAGTTTGACTAAGGCGTTTATGAATTAAACCCTCGTTGAAAATTGCATTACTCTCATCAAAGGCCATATCTCATGTAGAACGCAGTATGGATGCATCCAAAGACAATGTTCTTGTAATGTAGTCTTTTAGATAATTAGTTTCTTCATCTAAAATGAACTTGTGGCACAACTTGTTGCTCACATGCCTTCCATCCAGATGTAATAATAATATATTTGATTTTCCTTTAAATAAAAATAAATAGGCATATAGGAACAAATTTGGCATGCCAATTTCCAGTACCAACAAACACATATCTTTGAGTATGTATATGCATTGTCCTATTTAGTTAGGTGACCGGCCTAAATCTCACTTCCAAAAAGGAGCGGATCTAAGGTAGTCGGACTTTTAAGAAAGTAACCCGACACTAAGCCCCTACAACTATTATACGAGGTCTGGTTTAGTAATCGGAGTCGAACCACATGGATAAGGTTAGTAGGTGTTAAGCACACAATGTCTCACACTCAGATACTCGGGATAAAAAGGGTAGTTAAATGGGTGTTCTCAAAGGAATGATGGTACTCAACCCAAAGTAAAGTAAATAAAATGAAGATAAGAAGAACAAAGCGTAATAAAAGAAGATGCAAACAAATATATGGAGGGAAACTTGGATTGGGTTTCACCTACTAAGACTTCTCACGAACATGCAACATCATCTCTCCCTCTCGTATACTCCTATCAGGATTATAAGCAATCATACATAATGTTTATTCTCTTCTCTCTTGAGATAAGGATAGATCTAAGTCTAGAGGTAACCTCTCTCTTGAGATGACTACACAAAAACCTCATAACTGAACTTATGATCTCAAGCTTTAGTATTCCAACATTCTCATACATTTGTACTACTCCATAACATAAGATAAAAGTGATATTACTCTCTCGAGATGTTAACAATCCAACATCACAAGATGGTAGCTAAGCATACAAGTGAAGAATTAAAACCAGTGCAAGCAAATAATCTTGACAAGAATATATGTATATTCAAAACAGAGAGACAATATACACATTGGGAGAGCCTCAGTGACTACTCCCAACCCAAGTTAAGATGTTTAGCCACACATGTTCACGGGTAGCATAACAACGTTACAAGAATATAGATATATCAAGTTTCACAAAGTTATGAGGGAAGTACAACGATATGAAAGTGATAGATCTAGATGGAGAGAGAAGAACATGATACAACTTAGTACTTCTTCAAATCTAGATCCAGAAGGTCGATGGCGTGAATGGTCTTATTCTCTCAAAAAAGATAGAGCCTTCACTCTTCTCTCTCCTCAGCTTCTACCTTTGGAGATCCAAGACTGATAGGATGGATGGATGGAGATGAGTCCGGAAAATGGCAACACTTCGTGGTACTATCAGATCTGATCTATGATCCCATGATTTGACAAGACGGGTGGGTGGCCTATTTATAGGCACACTCCACCGACTTAACCCCTCAACCTCAGTCGAGGTCTGGTCTTCCATAAATCTTGACTGCAGTCGAGGCCTTATTGATATACTTTCCTCAGTCGAGGTCTGTTGAACCATTGCCTCAGTCGTGGTCTGGTTGGCTACCTCTTCGAGTGAGTGTTGCGGTCGAGGTTGGTTTAGCAACCCCCCTAAGTTGCGGTCTCGATGCTACCTTCTTGGGTGAGGATCGCGGCCGCAATTGGCTTAACAACTCCCTCGATCATGGTCCAGTTGGGTGACCTTCTGTTAGGACCGTGATTGAGGTGTAACTTGCTTTGGAGAAATTGAGTTCGTGATCTTTAAGTTGGTTGCGGTCCCATATTGATCGCGGTCCTAAAGGGTTTGAGTGCAAATTGACCGCGAGCACAAGGCATTAGGGTGAGCTTGGAGACCTCGACCATGATGAGATGGTCCAAGCAGGGTGAATGGGTCGTGGTCAAGGTGATGACCACGACCTGACCTAGATATGTACCTAAAATCAAGGGGAGAATGTGTTAGTGAAGTATTAGACATAAAATGCTAAAATAGTGGGGAAAGTTAGCAAAAGATATGCTAGGAAGGCATAAAATGTATACAAAAAGTGCGTAAAATAAAGTGTTATCAACTCCCCCAAACTTAGAACCAGACCTGTCCTCAGGCTAAGTGTAGGCTCAAAATCATAGATAGAAAGAGCAATTTGTGCGACAGAATTTTGCGAAACTTAATACTACTGAGTTATCTCATTTTCGCATCAAGATTGTCGTGGTGTGCTTTCTCAACCACTCAAAGTCTAATTCCTCCCTCTTATATCTAGAGTTGTACAACTTCAAATTATTGCCATTGCCTTCAATTATAAAAGGTTTCTCCTTCTCAACGTAAAACCCTTTCTGTTATAACCCCAATTTTTGGGTTCAAATGGTGAGAAATATAATTTCTCATATTAAAAATGTTTGAACAAATAATCATATATTGGGTTGAGAATATTGGATTTCGTTTAAAATAGCCTTGTTGTTTGATTTGTGGGCTTTAGTGGCTATTGGGCCCAATAACAAGGAAATAACAAAGAAAATTCAATTAGTGAATGAATAATTGAATAATTGATAAAAGAAATATGTGGAAACCTCTAGAAGGCAAATCCAAAGAGGATTTCGTGCCTCTTGGGTTCCTTGGGCTCCAAGGAATACAAAGTTGCATAAATAAAGTAATAGGAAAAGAAAAGATTAATTAAGTATTTCTTTATGAAGAAAGAAATTGGAAAATAATGATATAAGGTGGAAAATGAATGGAAAGAGGCATAAATGAGATTTCTTGGGGAAATTTTGTATCCATGAGGTTGTTAATATTAAAAGGAATGCCAATGAGGAAAATAAAAGAGAAATAAAAAGAAATCCTCAAAAAGGAATATTTAAATGAGAAATAAACAGGATAATGTGAAATAATGCATATAGATGCATCTAGAAGGATAATAAGTATCCTTAAAAAGTAATTTCGAAATAATAGAGTATCTTGGGATCCAAGGAGTCCCAATAAAGAGGAAAGAAAGAGAAAATACTAAAAAGGCAAAATAAGAGGATTATGTGTTGCTTTATTAATGAATTATGAGGTATTGTTAAAAAGAAAGTAATTTTGATTAAAAGAAATAGAATTTCGTGATCAATGGATTAAAAAGCAAGAATAAAGAGAGGAAGTAAAAGGAATTTCGAATTCCTAAAACATACAAATAATGAAGAACATTAGAAAAGAATGGAGAGAGAGAGAGAATTTCTTCTTCATGAAGGAATATGTTTCCATGTTGGGGTAGCCTTATTTTCTTTATGAATAAGCAATCTGGGGCTGGGATACCCCCTATATAAGGGGTAGACCTTTTAGTTCGAGTCCTAGAAAGATCCCACGTGCATCCCTCCTCCTCCTTCCTCTTCTTCATAGTTCTTTGCGTACAAACCCTAATGGAGAGTAATGGTCTATCCCGAGGGCACTGAGGAGCGGCATGGAGGTCCTGGTGGAAGCGAGGTTCTCCCACGACATCGCCGGTGAGCCCATCTTTTAAGATCGTGCCCGGGAACTTGCTAAACACAAGCCGACGGTCTACAGCAGCGGCCGCAAACAGCTGGCCCACGAGCGGAGGATAGACCTCCTTGGCCACGAGGTAGGGGCACCCTAGGTGCGCCCAAGGGCGGCGGGGCTAATGGAAGGGGTTCCAACGAGGTTCACGGCCAAGAGGAGGGGTAGAGCCGTGCCTACGACGGCTAGGGTCGGCGCTGCTCGGCTGCTGAAGGTAGGAGATGACCCCCCTGTCATTGGACAGAAATACCCTCCGGGGTATGAAGGATCGATCGCTTAAGTGAAGGGCAACCGCGTCTTTTCGTTATGTTTTCCAAACAAAGGTCCACGTTGCATGGGGCGGGCTGACGTGGCGCTCCCGGATTGGCCAAGTAAGTGTTTTATTGCAGAATTCATATATAAAGATTGGTAACTCCGATTAAGACATGTTATATATGAATTTTGATCAGAAGAACACAAGGAATCCATTAAAAATAGTTTTATAGCCTGATTCCTTATGCAATTCGAAAAGTAATGAAAGATATCAACTTTAATGTATTAATATTTAAAGAACCCTGTTTTGGTATGATTAAAGTAATTAGTAGGGTTTAATAGATGATTAAAGTTGATATTAGCTTGTTAATGATAAAAAGGATGGTTTGAATCTAAAAGGACGATCTTTATACGTAATTGGTTTAATTTAGGGTTGCATATACCTAAGTTTGCATTAATGGAGTTAGAAACCCTAATTTGGGAAAATATGCCTTTTAATGGTTTTAATTGTGCAAATCCATGAATAGGATAGAGTTATGATGTTCTAAATCCAGTTTGAATATAAAAGTTCCTAATTATGGATAAAACCCAAAATGTAGTAATTAGGGTTTTCTCATGAATAAAAGGTAGAGTTATGGCAATGAGTTCATATGTTAGTTAGGCTCTAATGAACTTGGAAATTGATGATTGATGTAGATAATGATCTCATTATAGATTAAAAGGATAAAATAGTAGCTTTAATGAAAAAGAAGCTTAATTGATGATTAATGTGCCTATAATATGAAAATAGGATTATATTTTGGTTAAGATAACCTTAATATTGAAGAATAGATGAGATAATTAAGGTTTTGTGAGTAATGGCATAAATATAGGGTTTATTATGGTAAAGGATGAAGGAAAACCCTAAATGCAAAACGAAACCCTAAAATAGATACAGAAACCTTAGGAAGCGATTTCAAGTTGGATAGAAAGAATCTTGATAAAGTGTGTAGTAAATGGAATACATATGTTTTTCAGGATTCTTGAATATGTGGTTGAATTACTTCCTTGGATTGCTTTCTTGGTTGGAATTGATATTAGCTTGAGAAATCTACTGGACAGGTATGTGGTTACGCTTATGTATAACCGTTCTAGTTTCACAGTGATTTCTGAATGTTTTACCGGTTGCTTTAAATAAACTGTTGGATGTTTATTTAGTTCATGCAAACTATAATGTGGCTATGACTATCACAAAGAATATATGCCTATAAACTCAGATCCTGGTTCTCTCTGTGGCATAATAGCTAACCTAGTACATGGCTTCCTATGGGTAGGTCCATCAGGTTAGAGAAAGGCCTAGTACATGGCTACCTATTGGGTAGGTCCATCAGGTCTATGGATGACCTAGTACATGGCTACCTATTGGGTAGGTCCATCAGGTCTATGGTTGACTTAGTACATGGCTACCATGGAGGTAGGACCATCATGTCACATTGAGTTAGATATTGGGCTACCTTTGGGTAGTGTCATGCGACTCTATTTCCTAAAAGAGAGGTGAAATCTATGTCCACTGCAGGGACAGCCCAGAGTTTGAGAATATGTATGGATTGAGTTGTATGGCTTAAAATGTAATCTTGATTGTTAAATGATTAATTGAATGATTATATTGTTACCATAGTTGAACATTATCTGTTTCCTCCACATACCAGCTTCGGCTGACCGACGTTTTGTTTGTCAGTGTTTTAGGTACAATGAAAAGAACAAACAGTAAAGTGGCACTTGTGATACTAAAAGAGAATTAAAGTACAAAGGAGGATTAGATAGATTAGTTTTGATGTGGATAGAAAACCAAGTTTTCAAAAGGTATGTAAAGAAAAATTTTATTACCATTTTCAGTATAGTCTGTTAGAATTTAATAATTGTTTATGGTTATATGTCAAACCTTCGATCTGGGATTAATGGGTGCGGCTCAACCTCTTGATCTCCCTTAATTGGGGGATATCGGGAGGTGGGGTCGTAACATTTGGTATCAGAGCCTGGGTTCTTCATGTAAC
Organism: Alisma plantago-aquatica; assembly: GCA_963693085.1. Classification (NCBI taxonomy): domain Eukaryota; kingdom Viridiplantae; phylum Streptophyta; class Magnoliopsida; order Alismatales; family Alismataceae; genus Alisma; species Alisma plantago-aquatica. The sequence goes on from OY856414.1 coordinate 430,002,607, forward strand.
CATTAGTAATTATTAAATTTTTCAAACTCCATAGAACCCAAGGGAGTTATTAGAGGAGTATCCGAAAGACGGAGGTGTCTAGAAAGGGATCACGACCGGGGGCTGACAAGATTTTCCTCCGCACCGCTAGTCGGAATACGAGGACTCCCGGACCCGTGTGACCGCCTGGCCAAAGTCTTAGGGTATGAATCGAAATAAGATACCTTTAGGACTTCTCATCTTATTCATCCCTTCTCATCACAAAATTCTGATAAGGATATAAAGGATTAGGGTTTTCTTTCTTCTCCTCACCCTCCTGAGGTATGGGTAAGGTTAATGAGGTTTAAGGGAATCCTCCATGAAATTAATGAAAGGCATGTAAATAAGATGTCATGGACATAAGCTTAATAGAGTAAGCACAAAATAAATAATAGATACATGCTTAGGTCGTATGACATAAGATGTCATGTCCCCAGAAGGGACCTAAGGTTAGACCTTCGTGACAGGAGGATAAGTTAGTCTTGGAGATAAAGATCTCCATTTCAAGTAGAGACCTGACATATCCTCGGAGGATGATGCTAAACCGAACCCTAAGTGAAGGTTTGAGAGAGATGAGTCGGACCAGGTGTTTGAAAGAACATGCCTTTGGGATGCCATATGATCCATGGGTAACCTAGCACCTTTGGCAACCCAACCCTGTGAAGGGTCGTGCATGTTAGGGTAACAAATAGCTCCTTAGATGATGATGTTAGTGAAGGACCATAGAAACCCCATGGGCTTGTACCAGTAGGGCATAGTTGGCACCTAGGGCACGTCATAGTGCTGACAGTGGGATGAAACCCGGAATAAGGAATTATGATGGAGCATAAAGGGTTATGGATGATCTTGAGCAACCATAGGCTTCACCCACGTAGAACATACTTTTCAGGTTGACACATCGTGAAGAAAGGACTTCTAATGGTGAGGTTGGATGTGGGGTTAGCTCTAGGGAGAGTAGGAAACCCATCAAGAAGGTTGGAAGCCTAAGACCCTGAACAATGGATGATAATGGTTGCCTCATGATCGGTCCCTGAAAGTTGATGATACCTTGGTTGACTTTAGAGGGACCAACCCTTGAGAGAAGAGGAAGCTTTTGGTACCTACGTGCCCATGGTAGGTATGTTTACCTTCTGAGGTAGGAAGAAGAGTTCCTTAGACCTAGAAAGGTTTAGTAGCAGGTTATGAGGCCTTGTACCTTGTTGGTTGTCCTTAAGGGGGACCCAACCCTAAGTGTTGCTCGAGATGAAGGATGACAAGACGTGCATGTCATGCCTTTTGCATGCTTGGTTCGTAGTTAAGAGATAGAGCATGCAGTTGGACACCTGCAAGTGAACCTAGGGTTCCTAGGCCTAAGAGGGGAAGTGGTGTACCTAATGCCCATGATGAGAAGTTGAGTTCCTATAGAAGCGAGCATGGCACTCCTAATGTATAGAGGAAAAGAGGAGCCCTTGAATTTAAAGGTGTGTTTGATGAACCCCTCACAGCTAGGTTGATGACAAAGAAAGGTATGATCTTGATCAAACATTGAGGAAAGAGGACAAGTATGACCTACCATGGTACAGTAAGTGATCTGCTCATGCCTTAATGGCTTGCTAGGGTTAAGTAGACTCGTGTGGATGTAAACCCTAGACCTAAGAGCTTTTGTGACCTTGTTGTCAAGAGATAGTTTTCCTCCCATCCTGGGAGAGGGACCCCTTTGGTAGGGTGTATATCAGTTTTGGTTAGTTTAAGGTAACCTAAAGAGGTCTCTTAGGATCTTGAGAAGCTAAGTGAAAAGTACATGGTATGAGAATGAACCCGTAGGCCCATAGATATCCATTTCTAAGTGCATGCTGATGTGTTACCATGGAGGTAACCGGTATAGGGCTTGACCAAGGTAGGCAGGTTGCCATGATCCCTATGAAAGGATGAGGGCCAGCCCATGAATGCAGAAAGAGAGATGATGAAGACTTGGGTAAGGTTCTAAGTGAACATGTACTGTTATGGAGAATCTTAAGTCTATCCTAGGGTCGGGTAGGGGTAAGACCGATGAAAGTAGGAGTTTCCTAATTCCCCAGTTGCACATGACCATAGGGTCGGGAGGTAACAACTATCATTGTCTGAGGGCCATGGGTTAGGAGATTTATCTCCTTGATGAACTCATGGGACCCAAAGGGCAGATGAGTAGGGCACTCTCTTGATGCATGAGGGAAGAGGGATGACCCCCGAAAGAGTCGGTACCCTATAGACCTAGAGGAGATGACCAAGGATATAAACCTTAGTAGGTTCAAGACTAGTTTCATATCAAAATGGTTGTGAGATAGAGACATATGCGGCACGTTGAAACTTAGATTTAAAGGTGTACGGGCAAGGCGGGATGTACCATCTCTACTCTTGGAATAGGAAGAACTCTGTATTTGGACTGCAGCCAAATGCTTATTTCCTCTTGTTATGGGGGTGAGAGATAGGACATTATGCATGCCATACACCAAGGATAAGAGATGATGTAGGTTGGAACGTTGCCACGAGAAATGGGGAAAGAGAAGATATCTACCCTAGTAAAGTGAATGATACATGGATGGTTTGTAAACACTAAGAGGAATGAGGTAGTCCCCTTATGAGGATGTTTTTATCATGAGCTATGTGGAACTTACAAGTTATACCAGGTTGAGTTTGTGCACCATGATGATGAAATCAGAGAGTGTTCTTAATAAAGATGGACATAGAGTTTGAGGTGAGATGATGAGTGAAATACATGGAAGTGTATGTCTTCAAGGTGGCCTGATACCTAAGGATGTGAAGTGGTAATGGATGCTCTGGTTGAGATACATCTGACTTGTTTGACTAGAAGCTAGAAGAGGTTGTTTGACTGACCCTAAGTTTGAACAGGAGTGGTGTTTGGATAACACTCAGATGTAACAAGATACCTTGAAAAGTTAAGGGTTGTTTGGTTAGCCAGTCTAGTCCTTGATACGATGAAAGGATGGTGGTAGAACCTCAAGTGCACTTCTTTGGAAAAGAAGGTGATGAAACCCTGACAAGAGTGGTTTAGGGTTTCGAAGGAATCGATCTTGAAAGGATCATGACATACAAGAAATCATGATACACCGTGGAAAATGGCAATAGCACTTTGGATGCTTAAGATGAGGTTGCATGTGGTTTATGGCCATGCAAGCCAGGAGGTAAAGGACGAACCCCAGTAACCCAGTGTATCGATATAGAGGACAAAAGAGTCCCTGAGAGGGAATGGGAGCTCAACACTATGGATGTTGTGATAGGTCTTCCCTGGGCCAAAGAAGGTCGAGATACAATGTGGGTTATGGTAGGTCACCTTACCTAGATAATATGAGAAAGGAAGGGTTCTGTCAAGGGACAGATCTAGTTGAACTACCCAGGAGAGAGATGGTTCGACTACACCATGAAGCGAGTTCAAAGGTTCTTGAGTTTGACCTAAAGGTTCACTTCCATAAAGTGGAAGTAGGTACATGAAGAACTCAATATTAGTATAGTTTATCACCCCTAACTATGGTTAGTATGATCCAGACTAAAGGGTCTGATGAGGGCATGTGTGCTCGTTCAGGGTGATATCTCGAGACAATTCTTGTCCTATGAAAGATGTGACAATGACCACCATAGCCAGTATCGGGTTTTATATGAAGCTCTGTAAGGGAGGTTGTGTCGGTCACCACTTCAGTAAGGTGATGTTGGTGAAAGTACCACATGATAGTTAGAAAAGGACCACAGTGCGTGTAGATGAAGTCACTTTGATTGTGCAAGGGCTGAAAGGAGCCTAGAGACGATAAGAGTCGTGAGCAGATGCAAAGTAGACTGACATACAAGTTACTGGGGGAGAAAATGTGACATGAAAATCTGACCCCTCTAAGTTATAACTAAGAGAGCTGAGTCCCCGATACATGGGTCCATTAGAGATGGATGGGTGGAGAAGGTTAGGTTTGACCCTACCCCTCATGATAGAGTAACGGGAGATGTTTTCCATGCGTCCAAATATAGAGCACTATGTGAGGTACCTGACCATGTGCTGAGCAATGAACCTAGTGAGCCCCAAGGGAGGCTGAAATGACCTGAGTCACCTGTGCAGTTTATAGACGCCAGAGTGAAAGAACTCAGGGAAAAGAATAAGAGATGATAATGGTTCTGTGGAAGTGCCATGAGTACGGAAAAGCCACATAGGGGCCAATGATGGACATGGGAAGTCTTATCATGAATTGTTTGTTTGTTTGTTTGATTGATTCATAGAATTTTGAGGACAAAATTCCTATAAGAGGGGAAGGATGTTATAACCCCAATTTTTGGGTTCAAATGGTGAGAAATATAATTTCTCATATTAAAAATGTTTGAACAAATAATCATATATTGGGTTGAGAATATTGGATTTCGTTTAAAATAGCCTTGTTGTTTGATTTGTGGGCTTTAGTGGCTATTGGGCCCAATAACAAGAAAATATCAAAGAAAATTCAATTAGTGAATGAATAATTGAATAATTGATAAAAGAAATATGTGGAAACCTCTAGAAGGCAAATCCAAAGAGGATTTCGTGCCTCTTGGGTTCCTTGGGCTCCAAGGAATACAAAGTTGCATAAATAAAGCAATAGGAAAAGAAAAGATTAATTAAGTATTTCTTTATGAAGAAAGAAATTGGAAAATAATGATATAAGGTGGAAAATGAATGGAAAGAGGCATAAATGAGATTTCTTGGGGAAATTTTGTATCCATGAGGTTGTTAATATTAAAAGGAATTCCAATGAGGAAAATAAAAGAGAAATAAAAAGAAATCCTCAAAAAGGAATATTTAAATGAGAAATAAACAGGATAATGTGAAATAATGCATATAGATGCATCTAGAAGGATAATAAGTATCCTTAAAAAGTAATTTCGAAATAATGGAGTATCTTGGGATCCAAGGAGTCCCAATATAGAGGAAAGAAAGAGAAAATACTAAAAAGGCAAAATAAGAGGATTATGTGTTGCATTATTAATGAATTATGAGGTATTGTTAAAAAGAAAGTAATTTTGATTAAAAGAAATAGAATTTCGTGATCAATGGATTAAAAAGCAAGAATAAAGAGAGGAAGTAAAAGGAATTTTGAATTCCTAAAACATACAAATAATGAAGAACATTAGAAAAGAATTGAGAGAGAGAGAGAATTTCTTCTTCATGAAGGAATATATTTCCATGTTGGGGTAGCCGTATTTTCTTTATGAACAAGCAATCTGGGGCTGGGATACCCCCTATATCAGGGGTAGACCTTTTAGTTCGAGTCCTAGAAAGATCCCACGTGCATCCCTCCTCCTCCTTCCTCTTCTTCATAGTTCTTTGCGTACAAACCCTAATGGAGAGTAATGGTCTATCCCGAGGGCACTGAGGAGCGGCATGGAGGTCCTGGTGGAAGCGAGGTTCTCCCACGGCGTCGCCGGTGAGCCCATCTTTTAAGATCGTGCCTGGGAACTTGCTAAACACAAGCCGACGATCTATAGCAGCGGCCGCAAACAGCTGGCCCACGAGCAGAGGATAGACCTCCTTGGCCACGAGGTAGGGGCACCCTAGGTGCGCCCAAGGGCGGCGGGGCTAATGGAAGGGGTTCCGGCGAGGTTCACGACCAAGAGGAGGGGTAGAGCCGCGCCTACGGCGGCTAGGGTCGGCGCTGCTCGGCTGCTGAAGGTAGGAGATGACCCCCCAGTCATTGGAAAGAAATACCCTCCGGGGTATGAAGCATCGATCGCTTAAGTGAAGGGCAACCACGTCTTTTCGTTATGTTTTCCAAACAAAGGTCGACGTTGCATGGGCGGGCTGACGTGGCGCTCCCGGATTGGCCAAGTAAGTGTTTTATTGCAGAATTCATAAATAAAGATTGGTAACTCCGATTAAGACATGTTATATATGAATTTTGATCAGAAGAACACAAGGAATCCATTAAAAATAGTTTTATAGCCTGATTCCTTATGTAATTCGAAAAGTAATGAAAGATATCAACTTTAATGTATTAATATTTAAAGAACCCTATTTTGGTATGATTAAAGTAATTAGTAGGGTTTAATAGATGATTAAAGTTGATATTAGCTTGTTAATGATAAAAAGGATGGTTTGAATCTAAAAGGATGATCTTTATACGTAATTGGTTTAATTTAGGGTTGCATATACCTAAGTTTGCATTAATGGAGTTAGAAACCCTAATTTGGGAAAATATGCCTTTTAATGGTTTTAATTGTGCAAATCCATGAATAGGATAGAGTTATGATGTTCTAAATCCAGTTTGAATATAAAAGTTCCTAATTATGGATAAAACCCAAAATGTAGTAATTAGGGTTTTCTCATGAATAAAAGGTAGAGTTATGGCAATGAGTTCATATGTTAGTTAGGCTCTAATGAACTTGGAAATTGATGATTGATGTAGATAATGATCTCGTTATGGATTAAAAGGATAAAATAGTAGCTTTAATGAAAAATAAGCTTAATTGATGATTAATGTGCCTATAATATGAAAATAGGATTATATTTTGGTTAAGATAACCTTAATATTGAAGAATAGATGAGATAATTAAGGTTTTGTGAGTAATGGCATAAATATAGGGTTTAATATGGTAAAGGATGAAGGAAAACCCTAAATGCAAAACGAAACCCTAAAATAGATACAGAAACCTTAGGAAGCGATTTCAAGTTGGATAGAAAGAATCTTGATAAAGTGTGTAGTAAATGGAATACATATGTTTTTCAGGATTCTTGAATATGTGGTTGAATTACTTCCTTGGATTGCTTTCTTTGTTGGAATTGATATTAGCTTGAGAAATCTACTGGACAGGTATGTGGTTACGCTTATGTATAACCATTCTAGTTTCACGGTGATTTCTGAATGTTTTACCGGTTGCTTTAAATAAACTGTTGGATGTTTATTTAGTTCATGCAAACTATAATGTGGCTATGACTATCACAAAGAATATATGCCTATAAACTCAGATCCTGGTTCTCTCTGTGGCATAATAGCTAACCTAGTACATGGCTGCCTATGGGTAGGTCCATCAGGTTAGAGAAAGGCCTAGTACATGGCTACCTATTGGGTAGGTCCATCAGGTCTATGGATGACCTAGTACATGGCTACCTATTGGGTAGGTCCATCAGGTCTATGGTTGACTTAGTACATGGATACCATGGAGGTAGGACCATCAAGTCACATTGAGTTAGATATTGGGCTACCTTCGGGTACTGTCATGCGACTCTATTACCTAAAAGAGAGGTGAAATCTATGTCCACTGCAGGGACAGCCCAGAGTTTGAGAATATGTATGGATTGAGTTGTATGGCTTAAAATGTAATCTTGATTGTTAAATGATTAATTGAATGATTATATTGTTACCATAGTTGAACATTATCTATTTCCTCCACATACCAGCTTCGGCTGACCGACGTTTTGTTTGTCGGCGTTTTAGGTACAATGAAAAGAACAAACAGTAAAGTGGCACTTGTGATACTAAAAGAGAATTAAAGTACAAAGGAGGATTAGATAGATTAGTATCGATGTGGATAGAAAACCAAGTTTTCAAAAGGTATGTAAAGAAAATTTTTATTACCATTTTCAGTATAGTCTGTTAGAATTTAATAATTGTTTATGGTTATATGTTGAACCTTCGATCTGGGATTAATGGGTGCGGCTCAACCTCTTGATCTCCCTTAATTGGGGGATATCGGGAGGTGGGGTCGTAACATTTGGTATCAGAGCCTGGGTTCTTCATGTAACCATTAGTAATTATTAAATTTTTCAAACTCCATAGAACCCAAGGGAGTTATTAGAGGAGTATCCGAAAGACGGAGGTGTCTAGAAAGGGATCACGACCGGGGGCTGGCAAGATTTTCCTCCGCACCACTAGTCGGAATACAAGGACTCCCAGACCCGTGTGACCGCCTGGCCAAAGTCTTAGGGTATGAATCGAAATAAGATACCTTTAGGACTTCTAATCTTATTCATCCCTTCTCATCACAAAATTCTGATAAGGATATAAAGGATTAGGGTTTTCTTTCTTCTCCTCACCCTCTTGAGGTATGGGTAAGGTTAATAAGGTTTAAGGGAATCCTCCACGAAATTAATGAAAGGCATGTAAATAAGATGTCATGGACATAAGCGTAATAGAGTAAGCGCAAAATAAATAATAGATACATGCTTAGGTCGTATGACATAAGATGTCATGTCCCCAGAAGGGACCTAAGGTTAGACCTTCGTGACAGGAGGATAAGTTAGTCTTGGAGATAAAGATCTCCATTTCAAGTAGAGACCTGGCATATCCTCGGAGGATGATGCTAACCCTAACCCTAAGTGAAGGTTTGAGAGAGATGAGTCGGACCAGGTGTTTGAAAGAACATGCCTTTGGGATGCCATATGATCCATGGGTAACCTAGCACTTTTGGCAACCCAACCCTGTGAAGGGTCGTGCATGTTAGGGTAACAAATAGCTCCTTAGATGATGATGTTAGTGAAGGACCATAGAAACCCCATGGGCTTGTACCAGTAGGGCATAGTTGGCACCTAGGGCACGTCATAGTGATGACAGTGGGATGAAACCCAGAATAAGGAATTATGATGGAGCATAAAGGGTTATGGATGATCTTGAGCAACCATGGGCTTCACCCACGTAGAACATACTTTTGAGGTTGACCCTTCGTGAAGAAAGGACTTCTAATGGTGAGGTTGGATGTGGGGTTAGCTCTAGGGAGAGTAGGAAACCCAACAAGAAGGTCGGAAGCCTAAGACCCTGAACAATGGATGATAATGGTTGCCTCATGATCGGTCCCTGAAAGTTGATGATACCTTGGTTGACTTTAGAGGGACCAACCCTTGAGAGAAGAGGAAGCTTCTGGTACCTACGTGCCCATGGTAGGTATGTTTACCTTCTGAGGTAGGAAGAAGAGTTCCTTAGACCTAGAAAGGTTTAGTAGCAGGTTATGAGGCCTTGTACCTTGTTGGTTGTCCTTAAGGGGGACCCAACCCTAAGTGTTTCTCGAGATGAAGGATGACAAGACGTGCATGTCATGCCTTTTGCATGCTTGGTTCATAGTTAAGAGATAGAGCATGCAGTTGGACACCTGCAAGTGAACCTAGGGTTCCTAGGCCTAAGAGGGGAAGTGGTGTACCTAATGCCCATGATGAGAAGTTGAGTTCCTATAGAAGAGAGCATGACACTCCTAATGTATAGAGGAAAAGAGGAGCCCCCGAAGTTAAAGGTGTGTTTGATGAACCCCTCACAGCTAGGTTGATGATAAAGAAAGGTATGATCTTGATCAAACATTGAGGAAAGAGGACAAGTACGACATACCATGGTACAGTAAGTGATCTGCTCATGCCTTAATGGCTTGCTAGGGTTAAGTAGACTCGTTTGGATGTAAACCCTAGACCTAAGAGCTTTTGTGACCTTATTGTCAAGAGATAGTTTTCCTCCCATCCTGGGAGAGGGACCCCTTTGGTAGGGTGTATATCAGTTTTGGTTAGTTTAAGGTAACCTAAAGAGGTCTCTTAGGATCTTGAGAAGCTAAGTGAAAAGTACATGGTATGAGAATGAACCCGTAGGCCCATAGATATCCATTTCTAAGTGCATGCTGATGTGTTACCATGGAGGTAACCGGTATAGGGCTTGACCAAGGTAGGAAGGTTGCCATGATCCCTATGAAAGGATGAGGGCCAGCCCATGAATGCAGAAAGAGAGATGATGAAGACTTGGGTAAGGTTCTAAGTGAACATGTACTGTTATGGAGAATCTTAAGTCTATCCTAGGGTCGGGTAGGGGTAAGACCGATGAAAGTAGGAGTTTCCTAATTCCCCAGTTGCACATGATCGGTCCCTGAAAGTTGATGATACCTTGGTTGACTTTAGAGGGACCAACACTTGAGAGAAGAGGAAGCTTCTGGTACCTACGTGCCCATGGTAGGTATGTTTACCTTCTGAGGTAGGAAGAAGAGTTCCTTAGACCTAGAAAGGTTTAGTAGCTGGTTATGAGGCCTTGTACCTTGTTGGTTGTCCTTAAGGGGGACCCAACCCTAAGTGTTGCTCGAGATGAAGGATGACAAGACGTGCATGTCATGCCTTTTGCATGCTTGGTTCGTAGTTAAGAGATAGAGCATGCAGTTGGACACCTGCAAGTGAACCTAGGGTTCCTAGGCCTAAGAGGGGAAGTGGTGTACCTAATGCCCATGATGAGAAGTTGAGTTCCTATAGAAGCGAGCATGGCACTCCTAATGTATAGAGGAAAAGAGGAGCCCTTGAATTTAAAGGTGTGTTTGATGAACCCCTCACAGCTAGGTTGATGATAAAGAAAGGTATGATCTTGATCAAACATTGAGGAAAGAGGACAAGTACGACCTACCATGGTACAGTAAGTGATCTGCTCATGCCTTAATGGCTTGCTAGGGTTAAGTAGACTCGTGTGGATGTAAACCCTAGACCTAAGAGCTTTTGTGACCTTGTTGTCAAGAGATAGTTTTCCTCCCATCCTGGGAGAGGGACCCCTTTGGTAGGGTGTATATCAGTTTTGGTTAGTTTAAGGTAACCTAAAGAGGTCTCTTAGGATCTTGAGAAGCTAAGTGAAAAGTACATGGTATGAGAATGAACCCGTAGGCCCATAGATATCCATTTCTAAGTGCATGCTGATGTGTTACCATGGAGGTAACCGGTATAGGGCTTGACCAAGGTAGGCAGGTTGCCATGATCCCTATGAAAGGATGAGGGCCAGCCCATGAATGCAGAAAGAGAGATGATGAAGACTTGGGTAAGGTTCTAAGTGAACATGTACTGTTATGGAGAATCCTAAGTCTATCCTAGGGTCGGGTAGGGGTAAGACCGATGAAAGTAGGAGTTTCCTAATTCCCCAGTTGCACATGACCATAGGGTCGGTAGGTAATAGCTATCATTGTCTGAGGGCCATGGGTTAGGAGATTGATCACCTTCATGAACTCATGGGACCCAAAGGGCAGATGAGTAGGGCACTCTCTTGATGCATGAGGGAAGAGGGATGACCCCCGAAAGAGTCGGTACCCTATAGACCTAGAGGAGATGACCAAGGATATAAACCTTAGTAGGTTCAAGACTAGTTTGATATCAAAATGGTTGTGATATAGAGACATATGCGGCACGTTGCAACTTAGATTTAAAGGTGTACGGGCAAGGTGGGATGTACCATCTCTACTCTTGGAACAGGAAGAACTCTGTATTTGGACTGCAGCCAAATGCTTATTTCCTCTTGTTATGGGGGTGAGAGATAGGACATTATGCATGCCATACACCAAGGATAAGAGATGATGTAGGTTGGAACGTTGCCACGAGAAATGGGGATAGAGAAGATATCTACCCTGGTAAAGTGAATGATACATGGATGGTTTGTAAACACTAAGAGGAATGAGGTAGTCCCCTTATGAGGATGTTTTTATCATGAGCTATGTGGAACTTACAAGTTATACCAGGTTGAGTTTTCGCACCATGATGATGAAATCAGAGAGTGTTCTTAATAAAGATGGACATAGAGTTTGAGGTGAGATGATGAGTGAAATACATGGAAGTGTATGTCTTCAAGGTGGCCTGATACCTAAGGATGTGAAGTGGTAATGGATGCTCTGGTTGAGATACATCTGACTTGTTTGACTAGAAGCTAGAAGAGGTTGTTTGACTAACCCTAAGTTTGAACAGGAGTGGTGTTTGGATAACACTCAGATGTAACAAGATACCTTGAAAAGTTAAGGGTTGTTTGGTTAGCCAGTCTAGTCCTTGATACGATGAAAGGATGGTGGTAGAACCTCAAGTGCACTTCTTTGGAAAAGAAGGTGATGAAACCCTGACAAGAGTGGTTTAGGGTTTCAAAGGAATCAAACTTGAAAGGATCATGACATATAAGAAATCATGATACACCGTGGAAAATGGCAATAGCACTTTGGATGCTTAAGATGAGGTTGCATGTGGTTTATGGCCATGCAAGCCAGGAGGTAAAGGACGAACCCCAGTAACCCAGTGTATAGATATAGAGGACAAAAGAGTACCTGAGAGGGAATGGGAGCTCAACACTATGGATGTTGTGATAGGTCTTCCCTGGGCCAAAGAAGGTCGAGATACAATGTGGGTTATGGTAGGTCGCCTTACCTAGATAATATGAGAAAGGAAGGGTTCTGTCAAGGGACAGATCTAGTTGAACTACCCAGGAGAGAGATGGTTCGACTACACCATGAAGCGAGTTCAAAGGTTCTTGAGTTTGACCTAAAGGTTCACTTCCATAAAGTGGAAGTAGGTACATGAAGAACTCAATATTAGTATAGTTTATCACCCCTAACTATGGTTAGTATGATCCAGACTAAAGGGTCTGATGAGGGCATGTGTGCTCGTTCAGGGTGATATCTCGAGACAGTTCTTGTCCTATGAAAGATGTGACAATAACCACCATAGCCAGTATCAGGTTTTATATGAAGCTCTGTAAGGGAGGTTGTGTCGGTCACCACTTCAGTAAGGTGATGTTGGTGAAAGTACCACATGATAGTTAGAAAAGGACCACAGTGCGTGTAGATGAAGTCACTTTGATTGTGCAAGGGCTGAAAGGAGCCTAGAGACGATAAGAGTCGTGAGCAGATGCAAAGTAGACTGACATACAAGTTACTGGGGGAGAAAATGTGACATGAAAATCCGACCCCTCTAAGTTATAACTAAGAGAGCTGAGTCCCCGATACATGGGTCCATTAGAGATGGATGGGTGGAGAAGGATAGGTTTGACCCTACCCCTCATGATAGAGTAACGGGAGATGTTTTCCATGCGTCCAAATATAGAGCACTATGTGAGGTACCTGACCATGTGCTGAGCAATGAACCTAGTGAGCCCCAAGGGAGGCTGAAATGACCTGAGTCACAAGTGTAGTTTATAGAGGCCAGAGTGAAAGAACTCAGGGAAAAGAATAAGAGATGATAAAGGTTCTGTGGAAGCGTCATGAGTATGGAAAAGCCACATAGGGGCCAATGATGGACATGGGAAGTTTTATCCTGAATTGTTTGTTTGTTTGATTGATTCATAGAATTTTGAGGACAAAATTCCTATAAGAGGGGAAGGATGTTATAACCCCAATTTTTGGGTTCAAATGGTGAGAAATATAATTTCTCATATTAAAAATGTTTGAACAAATAATCATATATTGGGTTGAGAATATTGGATTTCGTTTAAAATAGCCTTGTTGTTTGTTTTGTGGGCTTTAGTGGCTATTGGGCCCAATAACAAGGAAATAACAAAGAAAATTCAATTAGTGAATGAATAATTGAATAATTGATAAAAGAAATATGTGGAAACCTCTAGAAGGCAAATCCAAAGAGGATTTCGTGCCTCTTGGGTTCCTTGGGCTCCAAGGAATACAAAGTTGCATAAATAAAGCAATAGGAAAAGAAAAGATTAATTAATTATTTCTTTATGAAGAAAGAAATTGGAAAATAATGATATAAGGTGGAATATGAATGGAAAGAGGCATAAATGAGATTTCTTGTGGAAATTTCGTATCCATGCGGTTGTTAATATTAAAAGGAATGCCAATGAGAAAAATAAAAGAGAAATAAAAAAATCCTCAAAAAGGAATATTTAAATGAGAAATAAACAGGATAATGTGAAATAATGCATATAGATGCATCTAGAAGGATAATAAGTATCCTTAAAAAGTAATTTCTAAATAATGGAGTATCTTGGGATCCAAGGAGTCCCAATAAAGAGGAAAGAAAGAGAAAATACTAAAAAGGCAAAATAAGATGATTATGTGTTGCACTATTAATGAATTATGAGGTATTGTTAAAAAGAAAGTAATTTTGATTAAAAGAAATAGAATTTCGTGATCAATGGATTAAAAATCAAGAATAAAGAGAGGAAGTAAAAGGAATTTCGAATTCCTAAAACATACAAATAATGAAGAACATTAGAAAAGAATGGAGAGAGAGAATTTCTTCTTCATGAAGGAATGTGTTTCCATGTTGGGGTAGCCTTATTTTCTTTATGAACAAGCAATCTGGGGCTGGGATACCCCCTATATAAGGGGTAGACCTTTTAGTTCGAGTCCTAGAAAGATCCCACGTGCATCCCTCCTCCTCCTTCCTCTTCTTCATAGTTCTTTGCGTACAAACCCTAATGGAGAGTAATGGTCTATCCCGAGGGCACTGAGGAGCGGCATGGAGGTCCTGGTGGAAGCGAGGTTCTCCCACGGCGTCGCTGGTGAGCCCATCTTTTAAAATCATGCCCGGGAACTTGCTAAACACAAGCCGACGGTCTGCAGCAGCGGCCGCAAACAGCTGGCCCACGAGAGGAGGATAGACCTCCTTGGCCACGAGGTAGGGGCACCCTAGGTGCGCCCAAGGGCGGTGGGGCTAATGGAAGGGGTTCCGGCGAGGTTCACGGCTAAGAGGAGGGGTAGAGCCGCGCCTACGGCGGCTAGGGTCGGCGCTGCTCGGCTGCTGAAGGTAGGAGATGACCCCCCCGGTCATTGGATAGATATACCCTCCGGGGTATGAAGAATCCATCGCTTAAGTGAAGGGCAACCACGTCTTTTCGTTATGTTTTCCAAACAAAGGTCGACGTTGCATGGGGCGGGCTGACGTGGCGCTCCCGGATTGGCCAAGTAAGTGTTTTATTGCAGAATTTATAAATAAAGATTGGTAACTCCGATTAAGACATGTTATATATGAATTTTGATCAGAAGAACACAAGGAATCCATTAAAAATAGTTTTATAGCCTGATTCCTTATGAAATTCGAAAAGTAATGAAAGATATCAACTTTAATGTATTAATATTTAAAGAACCCTATTTTGGTATGATTAAAGTAATTAGTAGGGTTTAATAGATGATTAAAGTTGATATTAGCTTGTTAATGATAAAAAGGATGGTTTGAATCTAAAAGGATGATATTTATATGTAATTGGTTTAATTTAGAGTTGCATATACCTAAGTTTGCATTAATGGAGTTAGAAACCCTAATTTGGGAAAATATGCCTTTTAATGGTTTTAATTGTGCAAATCCATGAATAGGATAGAGTTATGATGTTCTAAATCTAGTTTGAATATAAAAGTTCCTAATTATGGATAAAACCCAAAATGTAGTAATTAGGGTTTTCTCATGAATAAAAGGTAGAGTTATGGCAATGAGTTCATATGTTAGTTAGGCTCTAATGAACTTGGAAATTAATGATTGATGTAGATAATGATCTCGTTATGGATTAAAAGGATAAAATAGTAGCTTTAATGAAAAAGAAGCTTAATTGATGATTAATGTGCCTATAATATGAAAATAGGATTATATTTTGGTTAAGATAACCTTAATATTGAAGAATAGATGAGATAATTAAGGTTTTGTGAGTAATGGCATAAATATAGGGTTTAATATGGTAAATGATGAAGGAAAACCCTAAATGCAAAACGAAACCCTAAAATAGATACAGAAACCTTAGGAAGCGATTTCAAGTTGGATAGAAAGAATCTTGATAAAGTGTGTAGTAAATGGAATACATATGTTTTTCAAGATTCTTGAATATGTGGTTGAATTACTTCCTTGGATTGCTTTCTTGGTTGGAATTGATATTAGCTTGAGAAATCTACTGGACAAGTATGTGGTTATGCTTATGTATAACCGTTCTACTAGACAAGTATGTGGTTATGCTTATGTATAACCGTTCTAGTTCATGCAAACTTCCTTGGATTTCTGAATGTTTTACCGGTTGCTTTAAATAAACTGTTGGATGTTTATTTAGTTCATGCAAACTATAATGTGGCTATGACTATCACAAAGAATATATGCCTATAAACTCAGATCCTGGTTCTCTCTGTGGCATAATAGCTAACCTAGTACATGGCTGCCTATGGGTAGGTCCATCAGGTTAGAGAAAGGCCTAGTACATGGCTACCTATTGGGTAGGTCCATCAGGTCTATGGATGACCTAGTACATGGCTACCTATTGGGTAGGTCCATCAGGTCTATGGTTGACTTTATACATGGCTACCATGGAGGTAGGACCATCAAGTCACATTGAGTTAGATATTGGGCTACCATCGGGTAGTGTCATGCAACTCTATTACCTAAAAGAGAGGTGAAATCTATGTCCACTGCAGGGACAGCCCAGAGTTTGAGAATATGTATGGATTGAGTTGTATGGCTTAAAATGTAATCTTGATTGTTAAATGATTAATTGAATGATTATATTGTTACCATAGTTGAACATTATCTGTTTCCTCCACATACCAGCTTCGGTTGACCGACGTTTTGTTTGTCGGCGTTTTAGGTACAATGAAAAGAACAAACGGTAAAGTGGCACTTGTGATACTAAAAGAGAATTAAAGTACAAAGGAGGATTAGATAGATTAGTATCGATGTGGATAGAAAACCAAGTTTTCAAAAGGTATGTAAAGAAAAATTTTATTACCATTTTCAGTATAGTCTGTTAGAATTTAATAATTGTTTATGGTTATATGTCGAACCTTCGATTCGGGATTAATGGGTGCGGCTCAACCTCTTGATCTCCCTTAATTGGGGGATATCGGGAGGTGGGGTCGTAACACTTTCCCTTTAGGTTACCAACCATACGAATACAACATCTCCTCAAGGGGTAGCTTTCACAGTCTTTCTTTATTTTTAGTTGGCCCTATGCTAATGTGTTCAGGTAGGCTTTAGGCTTTAAGTATTTTTCTCTTCTCTTGAGCTCCCTCACCCATAACTGTCGTAAGGACAGTGTTGCCCTTTTGGGCGTCTGAATTTAAGTCAGGTGGTTTTGTGAGTTTCATTCTGGATTAGAGGTGGGTAAGCTTGACTTCAAGGTTCCACTTACAGACACGACATATCTACATTCATGAGTGCAATAATACACCGGCCGTGTGGAAACTTTTGGCATCATTTGGGCTCACAGTCATTATATTTTTTTTCTTTTTGATTTTTTACACCACCTTTCTAGTTTGGGTGAGAGGGATTTAAGCGGTCTTCTGGACGGCCAAGCCACTTTTTTTAGTCCCAAGTAGGGATGGATTTATTTGAAAGGGTAGCTATTTCCTTCTCTACGGAGATGAGTATTTTCTGGTTAGAATCGTCAGGTGAGGGTGGTTGGTTAGGAGTATGACTAGGTGAAGTTCTCTAGTTTCCAAGGGTTTCATGAGCTTAGGGTTATCACATACACAATGTCTTATTGAAAGAATGTGATAGAGCAGTATTGCTATGTTTCTCGTTTTACCTTTATGTGTATGAGATGATCGTATACTTCTCTCTAGGAAAGCAATAATACTACAACTTATAGCATGAAAATAGATTGAATTCTAAGGTAACTTCACAAAATTTTTAGGCAAAAAGGGTAAGAGTAGTCTGGCAGACCTAAGATACATACATGTAAAGTTTGTGGAAATCAGGAAAATTTGAAAAAAAAATTGGAGGTAAAATGGTGATAGAATTGTACCTTTCTAACCCGTTTATGACCCCTCCCCCAAATTTATCTTCCACCCCGACCCGGGGTGTTAGAATTTGAGTGAGACGTATAAACATGCTTTCTTTATTCTTGTTTGTCAGTGTTGGAGGCCCACTTGGAATCGAGTAGCACACTTGTGTACACTCCTCACAACAGATGATACTGCTCGTATTGCATCCCCTCCACTTTTGTACTCAGGTTGTCTAGGGTCGTCATCCAGGCTAGATGGTAGAAGCCATAGTCATTTGACAGAGACACTTACTGAGGGCTTCTATGGCAAAACTATGTCTTCTTGAAGTATTTACCTACTATATGCATATACCCCTTGCCATGAATTTGTAGCATACCAACAATCGCCTATGCACATGTGACAGCCTTTTCTTCTATTGGGGAATTTGTAGTAGTCATGTTTGTCTTCTTTTTCAATCCAAATGTTGCGTCTCAGCTATTATATAATACTGCAGTCCTTTATATGATGTCGACCACTAGCAAAGTCCAATGACTGTCATGAAGAATTGGTAGAAAGATGTAGCTTGGTAGGGACTTCGCGAGGTGTTGTTGTAGGAGTTCCTTCTCACCTGATCATTTATCTTTTCTGATGTCATCTACCAACAGGAAGTATGCCATATGTACATTTGGCATGTTGTCACTCAGGAGGGCCTAGTAGGTTGACATTGTGCTTACGGATAGGTATCCTTATATTCTGAGTGTGTCTCAGAGGTCATCCTTTAGCGCACATATCCCTTCTATTTGAAAAATAACTTCTACTGATGAGTCATCATCTTTTAAGGAATTCATCATAATGTTTAGTGATTCTGAAGATTGACTGACACAACTCCATCTGTCGAAGTCCTTGAAAGTGGGTATTATCTTCCTCGTTGGTCCATCTGGTCTTTCTTCTAATGGATCATCATCTTCCACTTCTCCTTCTTCTAGTTGTTTTATCGAAGGTTGTTCTGTTTTATCTTCTGTCACTGGAGGTTGTTGAGGTTCTTTTTCTGATATGCTTGTTGCAGCCGCTCCAGTGTCTGCATTCCAACCTTCTTTTCATGGTTCATCCCTGGCTGGTTCTATTGGATCAATCCACAAGGTTCTCAGTTGTTCCCTCCAAGTCACCTTTTCAGGTAGAGGGATCTCCTCATGAAGTCTTCGCGGTATTGCGTCTGAAGGCATCATCGGGTCACTAAAGAAGCGGCAATCATAGATGACCTCCATTATGTAAATTCCTCACAACCCATGTAGATCTTCCACACATAAGTCCTCGGGCGGGATGCCCTTGTTGATGGCTTCCATCATCCTAAGTATGATGAAGGCACAATCCCTTGAGCCAACCTCTTCTTGTGACACCTTCTTGTAGATAGAAAATAGTTTCTAGATACCCTTGAATCTATCGTTTGCTGATTGTATCCCTTTCTGCAGACGTAGCAGTATATTTAGTGCATCTGTTGCATCCTTCCTTTTATATTTCAGACTAGTACTATCCATTTTGTTCGTGCAACAATTGAGCACTATCATCTTTCGCTCATATAAATTGACCACGATCGGAGCCCAGTGCTTCACATTCTGTATGGGCAGGACTACACACTTTATTCCCTTTCTACGCACTACTTCTTTTAGCTCAGTTACATCAGCAGCCTCGTAGTCCTCATTGTATAAGAGGCTTGCTAGATGTTTGGTGTCATTGAACACTGGTTGCACCTTGTCTGCATGTAGGAACTCTTCGAGGAGGGTGGTGCACAATACTTTAAATAGTTTCTTGTGTACTCGTTCCCTTTTTAAGAAGATTCATATGCAGTGTTCTCTAGTTAGACTTCTACCCTTGTTGTGATATATGACATTTGTTCTAGGTATATTATCATCAAGGATATCTGCTAAGATGTGGACATTTCTGCAAGTGATTCTTGGCAGTGTAGTCATGTCCATTCCAATCATCTTGCATGGCAGAGGAGGAGCTACACCTAATTCTATGTCTTTAACCAATGTACTCCACTCTATGGCAGGCTCATTTGTGTAGAAAGCATCTAGCCCGCCTTCCTCATTGCCTGAGGTCCCATCTTGTACTGCAAGCATGGTTGTATGTAGGTCCTCTGTGCTTGTTGGCATAAGTGCAGTCACCATTACTGCCACCTCAGTACTTCTTCAAATCTAGATCTAGAAGGTCGATGGCACGAATTGTGGCAACACATCCCGCTATCACACAGACAACGAGGTGTTAAGCGAAAATGTGTAGAAATCACCATTAACCATAGATTACCAAAAACACGGGTTAATTAAAATCGATTGTAGAAAGAGGATAAACTGAGAAACTATTACATTCTGATCCTCATCCTACAAGAAAACATGTTATATAAACATTTACAAGCCTTGATATGTGTCCACAGCTTAGGGGATCAGCTGTCAAGCCACTACAAGAGTTCATCACCTATTTATACATACATAATGGCCCACATCTGGCCATCAGTAGGATATACAAATCATCAACAGCTATACAACATGAAACAAAATCAAAACACCTCCAAGGACCTGATAGTACAGGGATGACTCTAAGACTCTACTACAAAATGACCAAAACAGCAGCATGTCCATCTCTTGCCTTCTACTGCTCGTCTTGCTGCTCGGCCGCAACTCCGCGACCACCACCATGTCTAGCTCGAACACCTGAAAACCAGCGGGGTGAGACAATTGAACATTGTCCCA
This sequence comes from Alisma plantago-aquatica, assembly GCA_963693085.1. Classification (NCBI taxonomy): domain Eukaryota; kingdom Viridiplantae; phylum Streptophyta; class Magnoliopsida; order Alismatales; family Alismataceae; genus Alisma; species Alisma plantago-aquatica. The sequence goes on from OY856414.1 coordinate 430,022,742, forward strand.
GCGAGAAACATAACTCCCCGCCAAAACTATAAAACCAAGAGGATAAAGCAACAGTAGAAGATAAACAGTAAAACGTAGAATAATAACAGTCTATACAGCAAGGCTATTCGTACCATCAAGCTTACCAGGCTGTATGGAAGGCATATCACCAATTATCTCGTTATGGAACATGAATGACAAGATAAGATTTATAAGATCTTATCACATAACATGAAAAATGTATAAGTAACTACTTGTATAATAAGATTAACTGCACAAGCAAGGCCTCAACCAAGGTTCTGTGTTTTTCCTTAAGCAATAAATACTATTCAGCTGGATTACATATTCTTATGCCCTGAGGACGTGAGCCATACTGCTCAAGTCCAACCTTCGGTTGCGAAACCCAAATCCGGTGCCATACAAGGTCAATGGGAGAGCCGGACTCCATGACCTCCCACCTTGTAGTCAGTGTACGAGTACAACACAAGTAGGACCGCAGTCTCGTGCTTAAGTGGCCTCAACCACAGGGTCAGCTCCATAGGCTACCCATCTGCTAGCCTGCCTCAATACAGGTCTCGACGCTAATATATCTGAGCCACGGGCCAATTCACTGTGCTCTGAGCCATGAACGCATTCATGCTCCCATATCGCATATCCTGAGCCATGGGCCTGTTCACCATGCTCCTATACATATCCCCAGTCTGCAACCGTAGCTGCACTCGAATCCTCACTATTTTAGGCTAGGAGAAACCTTGCATATTCAACAATATGCGCTCCGGGTTAGCCCGTAGGAGAACCCGTTTCACCATCACCAGCTTCTGACGATGATGGATCTATGGCCAGGGCAACTACACGATATGTTTCAGTGTAATTAGTTAGTATCTTTTAAGTGGATTGCAAGATTCAGCCAAGGTTATATAACATGCAAACTATAACAAGAATAAACAACATAAAACTCAACATTATGCTTTTATTGTAGTCAACATCATCCTGATCCATCACAAGGATCCCACATTACATGTTATCACTTGGCCTCTTGCCAATCATCCAGATCCATCTCAAGGATCATCACATTGTCATGGTATCTCAATCCCTCATCATATACTGCCACTGCCTCTCAAAGCATTCTCATCAACTTAGGTATTCTAGCCAAACTCAGGTCTTCAAAACAAAACACATCATATATATGATATCTCATCATTAGGAGTAGCCATCGAAGCAATATTACTCGTCATATATATATACCTCATAGCTTTTTACTTGGCTATGCATCACCTGCATGGTTAGTATACACAATAATTATAGGCTTAACAGAAAGACCATGCTATCAATATAAGGTGACATTAATGATTATATGCTTTATCAATCATGCCTCAACTTGTGACCATGAGCATAGGTTACATCATTAAGTAAGGCATTCTACATGTTTATCATTTTCTCAGCATTATTCATAATATCAAGATGATCACCTGCATATGTAAAGACACATTAAGTTACATGGATAGGCTCCATCATAATGACTACCATCCTGCATATTAAGGATTACCATTATAAGCCGAACGTGATTCATACACAAGGTCTTATCATAGATGTTTGCAGAAGGAACAAGACCCTTACTTTAAGTGATATCGGGAAATAGAGAAACCAACCCATCTGTGCACTTCAGGTGTGACATGCAACCTGTGTCGTGAACTTCTGTGTCGTGCAACACAGTGTCAGGTAACAAGGGCGTCAGGTGCAACGCAGTGTCGGGCACCACTGATGACGAGCACTTAGGGCGTGCAACTCAGCAACGACGTATCGTGCAACGATGCATCAGGTGTTGTACATCAGGGTGTGATGTCTGACACACACACCAAGCAGGGACTAGGGGATAACGCCCGTCACCATCTCAACATTATGTCGTCCAAGGTTAGACGAAGGGAAGGGTATCAGGCAGAACATGTAGCATGGAGTGACGCCCGTCACACACCGATTCAAGGACCAAGGTGTCGTCCAAGGTTTTAGGTCAAGAGGGTTGTTAGACAACACCTCCCCCAAGATCATAACGGCAAGATGTAACTCCACAAGATCATCAACAACCTCAAGCACGAGGGCACCAAACCCTAATGGATCAAGATGACGGCTCGCCTCTCAACAACTAGGAGAGAGGGGTCTTGCACATCATCTATCACCAAATGGGCAGCACCAGGAACGACCCTAGCAAGGTTCACAACACCACAAAGCTCACCCTTCAAGTCCATGGTGAGAGGAGGGTGTTGCTCAAGCTACTAGAACACAAGCTCACCTCTAAACTTAAATGAGAGAGGGGTAGTATTGCCCATGCTACTAGAACTCAAGCTCACTCCTCTAGACCAAGGAGAGAAAGGAGTATTGCTCACCAAGAAACCCTAGATCATAGGTTCGGCCAACAAAGTGCAACTAAGCAAGTAAACCAAACTAACAACAACATAGCCGATCATAAACAACAAGAACAAGAACAAGAACATAGGTAATGTAGTTAGGGTTAGGAGTTATATAACCCGCCTTAAGAAAGCTCCACACTCCTAGCACCAAGCTCCAAGCATCACCAAGGAAGGAGGAGACTCCAAGGCAAGGATCGTCCACCAAGCTAGCTCCTCCAAGGGTATCAGCCACTAAGCTAGCAAAAGAAGAGAGTGTGTTGTGCACCAAGGTAGAGGAGAAACTAAGGAACTAAAGGGATCCTTAGCAAGGGAAAGGAAACACATATATAGAAGGGGATGGAGGAGAAACCAAAGCAAAGAAAAGCAAGGTGTCTCCCACCTAGGGACACTTGTCCATGTGCAAAAACCACCACTCTAGCATGTCTTAAACACATGTCCAAGGACATTGCCACATGCAAGCATCAAGCACCAAGTGTCCACTAGTGGTGACACAAACGAGGTCATAGATGGTCAAAGGTCCATGGGTGACACACTTGGATGGCACACCATCACCATGGGTGACACAACCCTGGGCGACACAAGCACCCTCTTGCCCAGCACAAGGTCCAAAGGAAACAAAGGCAAGGTACCACAAGGCCCAACAAACTCAACCAAGCCCAAAGGAACTCAAGCAACGAGCCCAAACCTTCCTCTCAACACTAGAGGAAGGAAGGAGAGGGAGGAACACCTCACAAGGTGGCAAACTTGGCCACAAACCCTAAACTTGGGTTAATTGCAAGTAGCACCTCCAACTCTCAACAAAGCACCAACAACCCTAATCACCACCAAAGGTGATTAGCAAGCAACTAAGCATCAAGGTTAAGCAAAACAAACATGGTAAACCCTAAACGGAGGTCAGGGTCCTTACAAACTAACCCCTACAAAGGGATTTCGTCCCCGAAATCCGAAGATAAAAGCGAGGGATACTTCCTCCTCATCTCTTCCTCAAGCTCCCACGTGGCTTCCTCAACGCCACGATGATGCCAAAGAACCTTCACAAGAACCAGGTCCTTCATCTTCAGCTTCTTAACCCTTCTGTCAAGGATCGCCACAGGACCATCCTCGTAGGTCACATCTTCATCAAGCTCAACTTCGACTGGCTGTATCATTGTTCCTGTATCCGGATGACTTTTCTTCAGCATACTGACATGGAACACTGGATGTAACCTATGAAACTCTGGCGGCAGCTCTAACTTGTAAGCTACCTTGCCCATACGTGCTATGACTGGGTAAGGCCCCATATATCTAGGTGCTAGCTTACCCTTTCGGCCAAACCATAGCACACCTTTCCATGGTGAGACTTTAAGATACACTTTTTCTCCTTCTTGGAACTCCAAAGGTCGTCGACGATTGTCTATGTAAGACTTCTGCCTGTCCTTTGCCGCTTTCAATTGTTTCTATATCACTTTGATCTTTTCTGTTGTCTTCTGCACTAACTCAGGACCCAAAAGCTGATATTCACCAGAATCATACCAACATAACAGAGATCTGCACTTCCTGCCATACAAGGCTTCATAAGGAGCCATGTCAATGCTCCGCTGATAACTATTGTTGTACGCAAACTCTATCAAACTGAGATGCACGTCCCAATTGCCTAGGAACTACAAAACATAGGATCGAAGGAGATCCTCCAAAGTCAGAATAGTCCTCTCAGACTGTCCATCTGTCTGCGGGTGGAAAGCGATGCTGAACCTCAACTGCGTTCCCAACGCCTTATGCAACTGTTCCCAGAAACGACTCATAAACTGAGGACCTCTGTCGGAAACTATCGTGACTGGCACACCGTGCAACCGCACCATCTCATCCACATATACTCGAGCAAGCTTCTCGGCTGCATATGTTGTCTTTACTGGTATGAAATGGGAAGACTTCGTCAATCTATCCACTATCACCCAAATGGAATCATGATTCCTAGATGTCCTGGGAAGACCAACTACAAAATCCATAGTTATATGATCCCATTTCCACTGTGGTATCAGCAAGGGTTGTAATGTACCTGCCAACTTATGATGTTCAGCCTTGACTTGCTGACAAACCGCACATCTAGCCACGAACTCAGCTACATCTTTCTTCAAGCCTGGCCACTAATACAAGTCCTTCAGACTCTGATACATCTTGGTGACACCTGGATGCATAGCATACATCGACGTGTGTGCTTCCTCGAGCACTAACTTCCTCAGATCATCAACATCGGGAACCACCATCCTATCACGATAGCAAACCAGCCCATCCTCGGACTTATGGAACCCATCACACTTTTCATTGCTGAACTTTGATCTGATCAACTGTACCACATCATCTGTTTGCTGCACATCTTTGATCTGTTGTCTCAGTGTAGGCTTGACTTGCATCTGTGCTAAAAGTCTAGCTAGCGAGGAAACTTCCATCTGCACATTCATCTGCCGCAAGGAAACAAACATATCCCGTCTATGGCATACTAGGGAATTCAATTGTGCCTTCTTTGAAGGAAAAGAAGAAGACTTTTGTCTAAGCGCATCAGCTACCACATTTGCCTTATCAGGATGGTACTTAATGGTGCAGTCGTAATCATTGATTAACTCCATCCATCGACGCTGTCGCATGTTTAACTCATGCTGCAAAAAGATGTATTGTAGATTCTTATGATCCGTAAAGATTTGACACACCTCCCCATACAAATAGTGTCTCCAAATCTTTAATGCATGGACCACTGCTGCCAACTCCAAATCATGAGTTGGATAGTTCTCCTCATGTTTCTTAAGCTTTCGCGAAGAAAAGGAAACCACATGATCTTCCTGCATCAACACACAACCTAAACCTTTCTTGGAAGTATCGCAGAAAACAACATAGCCCTTTCCAGGCTCTGGAAGCACTAGCACTGGAGCACTGGTCAGCTTCTCCTTCAAACTCTGGAAAGCTTGCTGACATCGATCATCCCAAATAAAAGGTATATCCTTTCTAGTCAACTTCATCATTGGCAACACAATCGTACTGAAGTCCTTGATAAACCTCCAGTAGTATCCTGCTAAACCCATGAAACTACGAACTTCTGTCGGCATCTTTGGTTGCTCCCAGTCTACAATAGACTCCACCTTCTTCGGGTCCACTTTGACTCCTTCAGCAGATATCACATGACCCAAGAAAGTCACTTCTTCCAACCAGAACTCACACTTACTGAACTTGGCATACAACTGATGTTGTCGAAGAAGAGTCAACGCTAGATGAAGGTGTCGCTCATGCTCTTGCCTGTACCGACTATAGATCAAGATGTCATCTATGAAGACTATGAAAAACTGATCTAAGAACAGACGAAGCACTATGTTCATCAAATCCATGAAAGCAGTAGGTGCATTGGTTAGCTTGAACGACATAACCACGAACTCGAAGTGACCATACCTCGTCCTGAAAGCTAACTTTGGTATGTCATCCGCCTTAATCCTCAACTGATGATATCCGGACCATAGATCGATTTTTGAGAACACTATAGCACCACACAACTGATCGAATAGATCATCTATCCTCGGTAACATGTACTTGTTCTCGATCGTGACTTTGTTCAACTGTTGGTAATCTATACATAACCGCATCGATCCGTCTTTCTTCTTAACAAACAACACTGGAGCACCCCAAGGCGACATACTCGGTCAGATGAAACCTTTTTCCAACAACTCTTGCAACTGCTTTTTAAGCTCTGCCATCTCCACTGGAGCCATCCTATATGGTGTTTGTGCAACTGGTTGCGTTCCTGGTACCAGATTGATCTCGAAATCAATCTCTCAGGGTGGAGGAACACCACGGAACTCATCTGGAAAAACATCGGCAAACTCTCATACGATTTACACTTCTTCAAGGCTAGGACCTTTTGCCTTGGTGGCTACAACAGTATCCACAACATGAGCTAAGAATGCCTCACATCCTTGTCGTAGCAACTTCTCTGCCACCATAGCTGATACCAGACATGTCGGAAGAATCTTCCTATCTCCTTGGAAGATCCACTTCTGTCCGTCATCATCAAACACTACCTACTTGGAACCATAGTCCAAGAAAACCTTATACTTCTCTAAGGTATCCATCCCAAGGATCACATCGAAACCATGCATATCAAGTGGTATAAGATCCACTTGTATATTGTGTCCCGAAAAAGATAAGACACAAGATGGACACTCTTCTCGAAGCATCAAGGAACCATCAAGAGGGGTTTCTAACAATAAGCTATCTTTCTTACAACTAACAGGTAAATGACAGTTTTCAAGCATACTATAGGCAATAAAAGAGTGTGTAGCACTCGGGTCAACCAGAACAGATATAAAGCAAGAAGAAGACATATCATAATGAAATAACTCCATCTGACCTATCACTACTCGCGGGTTGACTATTGCCTCCGGCTGACTCATAGCATAGAATCAAGCCGTTGCTTGCTGTCCACGTCCTCTGCTTCCTTCAGCAGTCGATCCATCTTGCGACGCTTGACCGCGTCCTCTCCCTCTGCTACTACTGGGCTGCTGTCTATCTGATCCTTGTTGATTATGTCTTGGCTGCTGCGTCACTTCAACATCTCTATTTGGGTAATGTATCTTGAGATGCCCGGTCTGTCCACAAAGATAGCATGCCATATCTTCAAATCGTGGCCTAGATGGCCCTGCCACTGCCACTGAAGTTGAACTATGTGCCTTAGACGGCGAAGAAACATATCCTCTTCCCTTACTCGGAGACCACTGTGACGGTACACTGGAACCTCTCATCACAAAAGGTGCTGAAAATCTTAGCTTCTTGAAGCCATCAAACCTCTATCCCTGGAACTGAGCAGGCCTCTTCTTGGACATGGATTCTATTTTCTCCCTTACCGACCTTTCCATCCTCCACACAGATTGCACAAACATAGCAAACCGCTCACGGTTCTCCAACGCAGAGACAGGTGTTGTCATCACAACACTCAGGCCTTTCTCAAAACATCTGATCCGCTCCTCATCTGTTGTTGCCATGTGAGGACAAAACCTCAACATATCCATGAACTTAGCCTCATGCTCGGTGATGTTCATCATTCCTTGGCGCAAGCGTTCAAACTGACTGATCTTCTCATCCAGATACGTCTTCGGAAAGTATTTGCTGACAAACTTGCGTCGGAAAACCTCCCAACCGATCACCTCACCAGGCCACTTCTCTTCCTTGATGGTCCACCAGTGACCAACACTACCCTTCAGAAGGTAGATAGCGTGCTTTACTTTGTCCGCTTTAGGGATGTCGAGGATCCGGAAAGACTTCTCAAGACTTGTCAGCCACAGGTCCACATCCGCTGGATCAGCCGTTCCAGCATAATTCGAAGCTCTGACTCGGCAAAGCCGCTCAAAGGTCTTCCCAATACCCGATGTTTCACCATGGGGAGCCTGTGCTCTTGGCGGAGGCACTGGCAATCTTTCTACCATGAGATTCAGCGTAGCCATCATCTGCCCCATAAGTTGTTGATAGGCAGGGTGTTCAAGAATGGCTGGGTCAGGTTGGGGGACCTCAGGCACCCGATCTCCATGTGCCTGCCCTTCTACTCCATCAACTGATGCAGCATCGCTGTTCTCAGCAGCATGTTCTTCATGGTTTCTAGACATCTTGACTTTTCTTCCGCTGAAGGCAGAAGACGATCGTAAGAAAATCTGGGAAACTCACAAGAATAGATACAACCTAGTCCTAAATCCCTGTAGATTCAGCGAACCTAGGGCTCTGATACCAAACTTGTGGCAACACATCCCGCTATCACACAGACAACGAGTTGTTACGCAAAAATGTGCAGAAATCAGCATTAACCACAGATTACCAAAAACACGGGTTAATTAAAACTGATTGCAGAAAGTGGATAAACTGAGAAACTATTACATTCCGGTCCTCATCCTGCAAGAAAACATGTTATATAAACATTTACAAGCCTTGATACGTGTCCAAAGCTTAGGGGATCAGCTGTCAAGCGACCACAAGAGTTCATCACCTGTTTATACATACATAAAGGCCCACATCCGGCCAGCAGCATGATATACAAACCATCAACAACTATACAACGTGAAACAACATCAAAACACCTCCAAGGACCTAAGAGTACAGGGATGACTCTAAGACTCTACTACAAAACTGAGATGACCTTTCGTGGAAAATGAGATGAACTAATGCGGAAGCGAATTATTAGCAGCGGAATAATGAAAAATCACTAAATTTTAAAAGTTTTTGGAAAAAGAACTTTAAACCATAACTCCTTTATAAGAAAACAAGGTAAACTGTTTACATCATAGCTTGACATTACATCTCTGTGATTACATACATCCATTGCCTTATTATCTGAAGAAGGCAAGATACAAAATCTCGAGGCACTAACCCAAAAACCTCAGACCTACTGACTCCTAGGACCTGAGAGTACAGAGACGACATAAGACATACTATCTACGAGACTCGATAGTCAGTATCTCCACCTGAGATTCACTGCTGCCCCTGGTGTTGCTGCTGCTGATACTGCCCACCCTCAGATTGGTTCCTCCATCCTCGACGTCCACCTAAAAAGTCGAAACCCACGGGGGTGAGACAATTTGAATAATTGTCCCAGCGAGAGTTATAACTCTCTGCCAGAAGCTTTGTTATAGCAATAAAGGATTAACATAAGAAATAAACGCTTTAAGACATTCAACCACAAATTTGGTATTAGGTAAGACAATATTTACTTAAGCAATTATTTCGATAAGGAAAATGAAGAACATGTATACTAATCACATGGCTAGAATATTATAAACAATGTAACATCAATCATTGTTTCTCGTAGTTCAACCTAAGCAGTTATGCTACACGACTGATTATGATTTTCAATCATTATAACGCCCTGCAGAGATGAGGTATACCGCTCATTCTCCAACCGATCATTATAAAATCGCATCGGTATCAAGCATAGGTCATCAAAAGATCCGGATTCTTATGACCTCATCTTCCTCAGTCAGTGTGAGGATCAACATGCATGACATCTCATGTCTCTGCTATAATAGCTTCCCAGGGTATTCTGGCAACTTCGCTATTTAGAGTCACAGTGGCATTCTGTACTCTCTTTGCCATCGAGGGAGTTCTTATTTATCACTCATCAATGCGGCATTAAAGATTCCCTTGGGAGATTAGTGAAACATCACCCCAACATAAACACATAATGAAGTATTGATGGATTGAAGTACATCCTACATCAATTCCTACATTAGGATGTAAGGATATTCGCGTCCATAAACCCCCACATGCTCAAAAGTATGTGTTCCAGGAGTTCCCTTAGGAAAACCTGTTTCACCATCATTTGGCTTCTGACAATGATGGATCTACGATCAGGGCTCTACATGATATGATTATACTTGATTATTTAGGTACATTTTAGCATTCTTTTAGCATCAAGCATGTTCTCAATCATTAGTCATTAAAACACTACTATAAAAGAAGAATACTAAATGTATCAAGTTTAACTCACATCAGTTATCATATGGATATTAATTCTTAACCATCTCATCATATGATTTAGGAACATGGTTATTCAAACCCTCAAATTATCATAATACTTGCTACCAAGTGACATATAAGCATCAAGTCATCTAACAACATGACCATGATTGAACCAATGTATATACTTTTCACATATCATTACTCTAAAAGCTTATAATTGTTTTCAAGGAATATGACATCATAACTCTTACCTGGCTATGATCACCTCATAATATCAACCTGCATGACTAATACAATTAAGGACATGAATATATAACAGTCTTAGCACAATACCAAAACTTTTCAATTTCTTTATAGGACACCACGGCTGTGCCACCTTGCACGGTCGTGTAAAGTAAGGTTACCACGGCCGTGCTCCCTTGCACGGTCGTGCAAAGTAAGGTTACCACGGCCGTGCTCCCTTGCACGGTCGTGCTACAGAAGATCACTACATGATTCATATTTATATATATGTATTATAATCTTTCATCCTTTCAACTTGATATGGTCACATCAACCCTTCAATCAAGTACATACAACTATGTTTAACATAGTGTATCAAGCTATTAATCCTATAAGCAATTAATAATTCTCCCTTTAATTGGTTCTAATCACTTAGGTATTATTAGGGTTTCAACCTTCGTGCCTTCATTGATTATCATTACTAATCATTATTGGATCAATAGAACATTCATCATCTTAATTCTCAAAGATTCAATCACATTGGACCTCCACTTCATAAGGTATCCAATTGAATTAGGGTTTCCAATGTTGATTCCTTCAATCATTGAATTCATGGGACCAATCATCAATTGGACCTATACTCATACTTCAAATGAGTTTAATAGGTCAACCTTCAACTGATTTGACCCTCAATTGACCCTCAGTTGATCTTCAATTAGGGTTTAAATCAATCAAATTAGTGTTTGGAATCAATAACCCTTCAACATATTTCAATGTGGGTCTAATTGATTTGAACCCATTGAACCATCATTCAATTTGGACATGACCTGACACCAAACGGTCTTGGGATAATTTGGATGACCTCCAAACGGTCTTGAGACCGTTTGCCCATCATATCATCAAAATCTAAGTCAACCAATTAAGGTTTGGATGATTGGATTGATCACCAAATCAGCAATTCATTACACTCCAACTTAGTATTATTGGATCATCGATTGCTTAACCATACTCACCTGTAGACCTCCAAACGGTCTTGGGTGACCTCCAAATGGTATTGAGACCGTTTGGATGAGCTCCAAACGTTCTTGAGACCGTTTGGCTCATCTAAACCTTGGATTCTAGTGAAAAATCATTAGGGTTTGAGCTATTGAGTTGATCATCAAATCAGCACTTAATTGCAAAGTGATTTGGTATCTTTAGACCTTCAATTGGTCAACCATGCTTAACCTTAGACCTCCAAAAGGTCTTGGGTGATCCCCAAACGGTCTTGAGACCGTTTGGGTGATCCCCAAACGGTTTTGAAACCGTTTGGGCTAATCAACCCAAAATCTCAAATTTACTCATTGGAATTTCAGCACTAATTTCAATTAGGGTTTGCCCAATTGATTAGCCTTCAACTCATGATTCATTGGGAATTAACCCCTAAAATTTGGTGAGTCATTAACCAACATAATTTGGAACAGGAATCTCAAACGGTCAATGCTTGGTCAACTCACTCAAACGGTTTGGAAACCGTTATCCCAAAAAGGTCAAGTTAATCAGGTTGAAAATCAACACTTAATTCAATTAGGTTTACCTAATGGATTAGCCTTCAACTCACGATTCCTTTGGAGTTAATCCCTCAAGTTTGGAGGGTCATTATCCAACATAATTAGGAACAGGAATCTCAAACGGTAAACGCTTTGTCAACACACTCAAATGGTTTTGAAACCGTTTTTCCAAAAAGGTCAAGTTAATCAGGTTGAAAATCAACACTTAATTCAATTAGGTTTACCTAATTGATTAGCCTTCAACTCACTATTCCTTTGGAGTTAATCCATCAAATTTGGAGGGTCATTATAAAACATAATTAGGAACAGGAATCGCAAACGGTCAATGCTTGGTCAACTCACTCAAATGGTTTTGAAACCGTTTTCCCAAAAAGATCAAGTTAATCAGGTTGAAAATCAACACTTAATTCAATTAGGTTTACCTAATTGATTAGCCTTCAACTCACGATTCCTTTGGAGTTAATCCCTCAAATTTGGAGGGTTATCAACCAACATAATTATGAACAGAAATCGCAAAAAGTCAACCCTTGGTCAACTGAACCAAAGGCTCCACCCGACCTTGTGAAACCGTTTGCCCTTCAAACGGTTTTGCAAACCATTTGCCCCAAATGGTTTTGCAAACCGTTTGGCCAAGGGGGGGGGCAAGACCGTTTGCTAAAGTAGCATTGGTAATCATGCCGATCTTCTTCTACCTCCAGATCAAGGTCTGTTCTTCATGATTTTAGTTGCAAGAAAGCAAGGAAGGATAGGGGAAAGAAGGACAAATTACTTTTGCAAGAAAGAAAGATGCATAACAAAGTTTAAGGGTTTAGAGTTATAAAACCCGCCTTAGAACCAGCTCTAGAGCTCCAAGATTCGAAGCTTTAATGGTGGCTTGAGATCCACAGGTCGTCCAAGGTTCCTTCTGTTGGTATGTATGCCCTGAGAGTCAATCATGGGATGATTGGTGGGATACATTGAGATTGATTTGATAAACATCAAAGGCGAGCTTCCAATTCTTTCTGGTTCAGTCATATGAGATAGTGATAGAACATATTGAATGTCTAGAGAATGACAGTACTCAATGACGTATGCTTTCAGGTTAAGGACCTGAACGATGAGATTATACAGATGCTAAGAGTTTGTACATTCTTGTTATGTCCCTAGTCGGATGTCATTGTGGAAGGTAGATAGACAACAATGACACGCAAGACTAGATTGTGGTGTTGGTTGATGACAAAATCTCATTAGTCATGATATAGAGATATCAAACCAAACACATAGGTACTTGTTAGAGAACAAGGTACCAGACAGACCCACCGTGAGTTTGACACATGGAACCATGAGATGGTAGTCACAGTCAGTACTCACAGTGATGGTGGTGAGTGTGATTCTTAGACCTGAAATCACTACACTCAACACATGTCGTTGGGCACACTTTGACATCATCAAACGCAGTCCTGAAACATGGGTTGTTATAAAGGTGATGATTGGGTGGCTTTGACACATGGGGCTTTTGAGGGGTGAGTGATAGATATGGGATTTGTCCCTCCTGAGGGAGTTTGATATCCATGGCCACTTGATGAGTAGGATTGAGAAAGGCGTGCACACATGTGTGAATCAGTATGTGATACTGATGTCATACATATCTCTTCCAGTCTACTCTGAGATCAAGGAAGTGAATGAACGTTGACAGGATGACTGTTCCATGCCTCGAGTTCATTCGGGATATCAATGACAAAGGAATTATACATTCGCTGTAACACCATTCACGGATTGTAGGATGAAAGTTGTTCTCCAACTTTCTACTTTCACTTGGGTAGCACTGATGTGTGACTAGGCACCGCTCTTTTCTTGTGAAGTCATAAGTGTTATGGACTTTCACTGCCAACGTGAAATGGACCTGCAGGGTCACACACATAGGATTTAACCTGGAAGAGGAGTTTTGTCCACAAAGCAATGTTTAGATTGATTACTAAAGGAGTTTAGTAGTTCAATTAAACACTCAATCAGTCGATGACTCAATATCGTATGGTTCAAGGTGTTGGACGCATTGATTGGAGTATCGGATTGATTGAAATCGCAATTGACTGATTTTGCCCAACCTGTGCTCCCAACCGATCGGCTCATGTGATGAACCGGTCGGCTGAGGTTGCTGAACCGGTCGGCTGGAGTGTCCAGGCCGATCGGCTCATGCCCAGGTTGAAACGACCAGTTCAAGAGTTGAACCGATCGGCTCAACTGGTGCAACCGACCAGTTGGGAAAGTCATGTCGGCAAGAATTTTCCTTTGGTTTCAAATTGCCCAATTCGATTGGGAATAATATTGGTATTTGATACCAATTGGGAAAGAAACAAGGAAAGGCTTTTTGAGCCGGATTAGGACCATGAACCGATCGGTTCAGGGCACCAACCGATCGGTTGGAGTGCCCCAAACGATCGGCTCAGGTCCAACCGATCGACTCAATAGCCGAACCGATCGGTTCAGTTGTGAACCGATCATTTCAAGTTGTGAACCGGTTGCTTTTTGTGGAAAATTCTCTAACCCTTCTACTCCTGCTTTAGTCCCGCATTGCCCGAGATGGAGAACCCTATCCCATGACTCTCCTATATATAGGGGTATTGGGGGCTTCTCAAAGTACAGCTCAGTGCAACCAGTTGCTCTGCAAGTTGTCGTTCTCTCTGGTTTTGGTAACCGTGAGAGAGCCCGAGCAAGTGCTTCCCGCAAAAGGGAGGTGCAGCAAGGAAAGGACAACTGCAGTTGCAACAGGAGGCAGGAGAGCGTGTTGGTGACTAGTACATCAACAGGAGGGTGCGACTCCTTCCACTTCCTTGTGGGACAAGGAGTGTGGAGTTCCAGGTGGTCCGTGTGGACTACTATAGAGGCGGGAGGACACTGCCGCTTAGGAGGACAACTGTCATCCGACAGTCCGGTTCAAGTAGGAGTTGTCAGTCCCAGTGTGACCAGGAGCTGCACAGACATCGTCGAAGTCCGGAGTTGAAGACCGCGCATTGCGCGAGGTACTGTCGCCGAGCAAGCCTCGGGACAAGGTATGATTCCGCAAACCATCCTTTCCTATTATATAGACGTTGACGCGTTTCCTCGGTATGGGTTTGGGGAGAAAATTTTTGTTTCCGCTGCCTTCTCTGTCTCCCCTAAAACCCAACACCTTCTTCAAGAATTGGTTGGAAAGGATGGCTAGAAAGAAGAACTAAGTAAGAAAAACTAGCAAACCAACCTTGCAACATGATTTCCTCCATGAATTCGAGCAAGATGATGATCAAAGCTTACCTAGAACTTCTTGGCCATTCTCCTCTTCTCCAGAGCTCTGTCCTAAGTCGGTCTAAGCAAGGGGATAAGAAGGGAAGTGAAGGAAACGATCCTTGCTAAGTGAGAAAAGGTGTATATATACTTTGGGTGAAATTCCAACATAAGGACAACTTGTTTCTCCATTTCTCATCTAGGTCCTTCCCTTATTCTAAGCCACGCTTCTCCCTTCCATACTTAAGAAAAACTCATCTTAAACCCAAGGTCTAAAGGTGAAGAAAGCCAACTTCTTACAAAGTTGCACATATAGAAGGGTTATTAGGCTTATAACTTGATTATTTAATTTATAAGGGTTATCATTCTTATTTGATTATTCAATTGAAGTGCCCTCTTCATCATTCTTACTATAAATGATGCCAAGAGTCATAAAAGATACTCTAGAAGGTGTATTTTACAAGTTGCACCCCATATTTTGGGTAAATTGCACTTTACACCAAAACTAGGGTTTTAAGTACAAGGATTGCTCCACAAGTTGCATCTTGGTGCCCAAACTTGGAGAATCCATCATACTTCATCATATTCATTCTTATGACGTCTCATCACCAAAGGAACATCTTAACATGTGCAATTTGCAAGTTAACCCCTTTTAATTGGGTAATTTTCACATAAGTCCCTATTAACAAAACAATATTATAACATTGTTCAAAAAGAGCAGAAATAGAATTATATGTTCCTCAGAAGCTTGAATTACATACCAAAAGATAATCACAGGTATCTAATTACATAATTAAGAAAAAAAACCTAGGGTTAGTTCATAACCCAGGTCAGGGATGTTACAAATTATCCACCCCTTACAAGGATTTCGTCCATGAAATCAACAAAACATATTAAGAGAAAAGAGTAGGGTATTTCCTTCTCATCTCTTCCTCTAGTTCTCAAGTGGCTTCTTCAACACCACGGTGATTCCAGAGGACTTTAACAAGACTTATATCTTTCTTTTTTAACTTTTTAATTCTTTTATCAAGGATTGACACTGGTCCTTCCTCATAAGACATGTCATCATTCAATTCTACCTCCATAGGTTGTAGAACTGACTCAGTATCAAGGTGACATTTACTCATCATAGAAATGTGAAACACAGGGTGTAACCTCTGTAACTCTGGGTGTAACTCTAGTTTATAGGCTACTTTTCCAATATGTTCAATGATTAGATAAGGCCCCATAAACCTAGGAGCTAACTTCCCTTTTCTTCCAAACCTCAGAATTCCCTTCTACGGTGAGACCTTGAGATACACTCTATCTCCAACTTGGAACTCCAAAGGTCTACGACACTTGTCAGCATAAGATTTCTGCCTATCCTGTGCAGTTTTGATCTGTTGTTGTATTACTTTGATCTTTTCTGTGGTCTGCTGCACAAGATCAGGACCTAACCGTTGATATTCACTGGTTTCATACCAACATAGGGGTGATCTACAACGTCTACCATATAAAGCTTGATAAGGTGCCATGTCAATGCTATGTTGATAGCTATTGTTGTAGGCAAACTCTATCAAGCTTAGGTGCAGATCCCAACTCCCTATAAACTGGAGAACACGTGCCCTCAACAAGTCTTCCAAGGTCTGTATAGTCCTTTCATACTTTCCATCAGTATGAGGATGAAAGGTCGTACTAAACCTTAATTGGGTGCCTAAAGCTTTATGAAGTCGTTCCCAAAATTGACTCGGAAACTGGGGACCCCTGTCTGAAACTATAGTGTCTGGAACTCCGTACAGTCGCACTATCTCCTGAATATACAACTGTGCTAGCCTCTCAGCAGAATAGGTTGTTTTGACAGGTAAGAAATGCGCTGTCTTTGTCAACCTATCAACTATTACCCAAATGGAATCATACCCTTTGCTTGTCCTAGGTAGGCCAACAACAAAGTCCATGGTTACGTGATCCCACTTCCACTGTGGTATGGGCAATGGTTGCATTGTCCCTGCAGGCTTCTAGTGTTCAGCTTTAACTTGTTGATACACAGGATACCACATAACAAATTCAGCAACATCCTTCTTCATCCCAGGCCACCAATACATATCTTTCAAGTTTCGATACATCTTGGTGCTTCCTGGATGCATAGCATACATTGAAGAATGAGCTTCTTCCAGGACTAACTTTCTCAAGTTATCCACATCTAGCACTATCATCCTCCCATGATAACAGACTACTTGGTCATCAGAGTCATGGAAACCATCTCGTTTCTCATCACCAAACTCCAATCTGATCTACTGAACTGCATCATCAACTTGTTGTGCCTCCTTGATCTGTTCTCTCAGAGTAGGTTTTATATGCATCTCAGCTAACAACCCGGCTAACAATGACACCTTCAATTGTACATTGTCTTGCCTTAAGGAGATAAGCATATCTCTCCTAGAGCATACTAAAGAGTTTAGTTGTACCCTATCTAAGGCTGGTGTTGCTGATTTCCTACTCAAAGAATCTGCAACTACATTGGCCTTCCCTGGATGGTAATCAATTGTACAATCGTAGTCTTTGATTAACTCCATCCAGCGATGTTGCCTCATGTTAAGTTCGTGCTGAGAGAAGATATACTTAAGGTTCTTATGATCAGTGAAAATCTAGAATGTCTCTCCGTAGAGATAGTGTCTCCAGATCTTCAAGGCATGAACTACAACAACTAGCTCCAGATCGTGTGTCGGATAATTCTCCTCGTGTTTCTTAAGCTGTCAAGAAGAAAAAGAAATCACTTGTTTATCCTGCATCAACACACATCCGAGTCCATTCTTGGAGGCATCACAAAAAACTATGTATCCTTTGCCTTGCTTAGGTAACACAAGTACAGGTGCACTTGCCAACCACTCCTTCAACAACTGGAAGGATTGCTGACACTTATCACTCCAAACAAAAGGAACATCCTTCCGGGTCAACTTAGTCAAAGGTAGGGCTATGGAACTAAAGTTCTTAATGAACCTTCGGTAATAACCAGCCAACCCTAAGAAACTACGAATTTCTGTCGGTGTCTTCGGTTGTTCCCATTGTAGGACAGATTCTACCTTTTTAGGGTCAACATGAATACTCGAGGCAGATATCACGTGTCCAAGGAAAGATACTTCTGGTAACCAGAACTCACACTTGCTAAACTTAGCATATAGCTTGTGTTCTCTTAGCAAAGTTAGAGCCTGACGAAGATGATGTTCATGCTGCTGAGCATCTCTACTATAGATCAGAATGTCATCTATAAAGACAACAACACACTGATCGAGGAAAGGTAAGAAGATTCTATTCATGAGTTCCATAAATGCAGCCGGTGCATTAGTTAGTCCAAACGACATAACTGTGAACTCATAGTGGCCATACCTCATTCAAAAGGCAGACTTGGGTATGTCACTGCCCTTAATATGGAGTTGATGATATCCCGATCTCAAATCTATCTTTGAGAAGATAGTTGCACCACACAACTAGTCAAAAAGATCATCAATCCTCGGCAGAGGATACTTATTCTTTATTGTTACTTTATTTAACTGTTTGTAATCAATGCATAACCGCATTGATCCATCTTTCTTTTTAACAAAGAGCACTGGAGCGCCCCAAGGCGAAGTACTCGGTCAGATGAAACCCTTCTCAAGCAACTCCTACAGCTGTTTCTTGAGTTCTGCCATCTCAACAGGCGCCATCCTATATGGTGTTTGTGCTATAGGTTGCGTTGCTGGGATCAAATTGATTTCAAAATCAATTTCCCGAGGCGGTGGTACACCTGGAAGTTCTTCAGGAAATACATCTTCAAATTCCCTGACTACAGGAACTTCAACAGGGTTAGGACTTTCCATGGTAGTATCTACCACATGGGCCAAGAATGTGTAACATCCTTGCCTCATCAGCTTCTCAGCAACCATAGATGACACAACACAGGTGGGTAGAATCTTTCTCTCTCCTTGAAAGATCCATGTGTTGCTTTCATCAGCAAACACAGCTTGCTTGGATTCACAATCCAAAACAACCTTATACCTTTCCAAGGTATCCATCCCAAGGATTATGTCAAATCCTTGCATCTCAAGTGATATAAGATCCACTTGAATGCGGTGTTCAGAAAAGAAAAGGATGCAGGAAGAGCATACCTCCTGTAACACAGCAGACCCTCTCAACGGAGTCTCTAGCAACAAACTATCTGCTCTATGACTAACTATCATATTGCAGTTACGAATCATCCTTCGAGTGATAAAGGAGTGCGTAGCACCCAGATCAATCAAAATAGATACAATGCAGGATGTAGACATATCAGAATATAACAACTTCATCTGACCTTCCACAACCCAAGGGTTGATCACTGCATTAGGTGGATTCATTGCATAGAATCTTGTTGTTGCTTGTGGTTGATTCGGTGCTGACGATCCAGCTTGGGACGCTTGTCCACGTCCTCTAGCTCCTCCTGGAAACTGTCTCCTCTGCGATCCTTGCTGACCCTGCCTCTGTGGTTGGGTTACACTCATTGGTCTAGCTCTACAGTCTTTCATCATATGCCCCATCTTCCCACATATATAACAACTTCTATCTTGTTGTTGTGGTCTGGGTGGTCCTGTAACCGACATAGATGCTGAACTGCGAGCCCCTTGTAGTGGTAGGATTCTTCCTCTACCTCTACTCGGTGTCCACTGTGTCTGAGCACTAGGTCTAGGTGGTGGTGGTATAGGCACAAAAAATCTAGGCTTCTTGAAGTCTCTGGATGAAGATCCTTGGAACTGAGGATACATCCTCTTGTTATGGGTTTGCCTCTTCTCTTCTACGGACCTCTCTATCCTTCTGACAGACTCTACGAAGATAGAAAACCTTTCTCGATTCTCTAGGGCAGAGAAATGGGTAGTCAACTCAGTGTTTAACCCCTTCTCGAAATGCATGATCCTTTCTTCATCTGTAGTAGTCATATGCGGACAGAACCGTAACAACTCCATGAACTTAGCCTCGTACTCGCTAATGTTCATCAGACCTTGCCTTAACCTCTTGAACTGAGAGATTTTCTCGTCCATGAACGGTTTAGGGAAATATCTATTGATAAATTCCCGTCGGAAGACTTCCCATGCAACCTCCACACTAGGCCTCTTCTGCTCTTCCATGGTCCACCAATGCCCAACACTCCCTTTGAGAAGATAGACAGCATGTCTAACCTTCTCAGCTTCTAGGATGTTTAGGATTCTAAAAGCTTTCTCTAGTTCAGTCAACCACAGATCGACATCTGCGGGATCAGCCGTTCCAAAGTACTCGGTTGCTCCAACTCGGCGAAGTCGTTCAAACATCTTGTTGATTCCTTGTCTTTCAGGTTGGGTAGGTGCCCTAGGTGCAGGCATGGGCATCCTATCTGTTATGTGTGTCATGACAGTCATAAACTGCCCAAACATGGTCTGGACGGTTGGATTCCCCATGTCAGTTGGATTGAACTGGGGTGGCTTATGTACATGTTGTTCTATCTCCTGGTTCCTTGCACCTTCTCGTGGTGCAGCAATGCTATTCTCTGCCACATATTCCTCATGTGGTCCAGACATCCATAACTTATCTTCTTCTCTTGAGGAGCAGAAGACACTATTAGATATACTGGAAAACACTAAAAATAGACTCGACATCCTAAGTCCTATGTCTCTGTAGACTCAGTGAACCTAGAGCTATGATACCACTAAATTGAGATGACCGTCACAGAAAATGAGATTAACTAATGCGGAAGCGAATTATTAGAAGCGAAATAATGAAAAATCACTAAATTTTAAAAGTTTTTGGAAAAAGAACTTTAAACCATAACTCCTTTATAAGAAAACAAGGTAAACTATTTACATCATAGCTTGACATTACATCTCTGTGATTACATACATCCATTGCCTTATTATCTGAAGAAGGCAAGATATAAAATCTCGAGGCACTAAGGCAAAAACCTCAGACCTACTGACTCCTAGGACCTGAGAGTACAGAGATGACAAAAGACATACTATCTATCAGACTCGACAGTCAGTGTCTCCACCTGAGATTCACTACTACCCCTGGTGTTGCTGCTGTTGATACTGCCCACCCTCGGATTGGTTCCTCCGTCCTCGACGTCGACCTAAAAAGTCGAAACCCACGTGGGTGAGACAATTTGAATAATTGTCCCAGCAAGAGTTATAACTCTCCTCCAGAAGGTTTGTTATAGCAATAAAGGATTAACATAAGCAATATACTCTTTAAGACATTCAACCGCAGATTTGGTATAAAGTAAGACAACATTTACTTAAGCAATTATTTCAATAAGGAAAATGAAGAACATGTATACTAATCACATGGCTAGAATATTATAAACAATGTAACATCAATCATTGTTTCTCGTAGTTCAACCTAAGAAGTTATGCTATACGACTGATTATGATTTTCAATCATTATTACGCCCTGCAGAGATGAGGTATACCGCTCATACTCCAACCGATCATTATAAAATCGCATCGGTATCATACATAGGTCATCAAAAGAGTCAGATTCTTATGACCTCATCTTCCTCACTCAGTGTGAGGATCAACATGCAGGACATCTCGTGTCTCTGCTACAATAGCTTCCCAGGGTATTCTGGCAACTTCGCTATTTAGAGTCACAGTGGCATTTTGTACTCTCTTCGCCATCGAGGGATTTCTTGTTTATCGCTCATCGATGCGGCATTAAAGATTCCCTCGGGAGATTAGTGAAACATCACCCCGGCATAAACACATAATGAAGGATTGATGGATTAAAGTACATCCTACATCAATTCCTACATTAGGACGTAAGGATATTCGCGT
Source organism: Alisma plantago-aquatica (assembly GCA_963693085.1). NCBI lineage: Eukaryota > Viridiplantae > Streptophyta > Magnoliopsida > Alismatales > Alismataceae > Alisma > Alisma plantago-aquatica. Next base: position 430,044,390 of record OY856414.1, read on the forward strand.
CCATAAACCCCCACATGCTCAAAAGTATGTGTTCCAGGAGTTCCCTTAGGAAAACATGTTTCACCATCATTTGGCTTCTGACAATGATGGATCTATGATCAGGGCTCTACATGATATGATTATACTTGATTATTTAGGTACATTTTAGCATTCTTTTAGCATCAAGCATGCTCTCAATCATTAATCATTAAAACACTACTATAAAAGAAGAATACTAAATGTATCAAGTTTAACTCACATCAGTTATCATATGGATATTAATTCTTAACCATCTCATCATATGATTCAGGAACATGGTTATTCAAACCCTCATATTATCATAATAATTGCTACCAAGTGACATATAAGCATCAAGTCATCTAACAACATGACCATGATTGAAGCAATGTATATACTTTTCACATATCATTACTCTAAAAGCTTATAATTGTTTTCAAGGAATATGACATCATAACTCTTACCTGGCTATGATCACCTCATAATATCAACCTGCATGACTAATACAATTAAGGACATGCATATATAACAGTCTTAGCACAATACCAAAACTTTGCAATTTCTTTATAGGACACCACAGCCGTGCCACCTTGCATGGTCGTGTAAAGTAAGGTTACCACGGCCGTGCTCCCTTGCACGGTCGTGCAAAGTAAGGTTACCACGGCCGTGCTGCCTTGCACGGTCGTACTACAGAAGATCACTACATGATTCATATTTATATATATGTATTATAATATTTCATCCTTTCAACTTGATTAGGTCACATCAACCCTTCAATCAAGTACATACAACTATGTTTAACATAGTGTATCAAGCTATTAATCCTATAAGCAATTAATAATTCTCCCTTTAATTGGTTCTAATCACTTAGGTATTATTAGGGTTTCAACCTTCGTACCTTCATTGATTATCATTACTAATCATTATTGGATCAATAGAACATTCATCATCTTAATTCTCAAAGATTCAATCACATTGTACCTCCACTTCATAAGGTATCCAATTGAATTAGGGTTTCCAATGTTGATTCCTTCAATCATTGAATTCATGGGACCAATCATCAATTGGACCTATACTCATACTTCAAATGAGTTTAATAGGTCAACCTTCAACTGATTTGACCCTCAATTGACCCTCAGTTGATCTTCAATTAGGGTTTAAATCAATCAAATTAGTGTTTGGAATCAATAACCCTTCAACATATTTCAATGTGGGTCTAATTGATTTGAACCCATTGAACCATCATTCAATTTGGACATGACCTGACCCCAAACGGTCTTGGGATAATTTGGATGACCTCCAAACGGTCTTGAGACCGTTTTCCCATCATATCATCAAATTCTAAGTCAACCAATTAAGGTTTGGATCATTGGATTGATCACCAAATCAGCAATTGATTACACTCCAACTTAGTATTATTGGATCATCGATTGCCTAACCATACTCACCCCTAGACCTCCAAATGGTCTTGGGTGACCTCCAAACGGTCTCTTGAGACCGTTTGGATGAGCTCCAAATGGTCTTGAGACCGTTTGGCTCATCCAAACCTTGGATTCTAGTGAAAAATCATTAGGGTTTGAGCTATTGAGTTGATCATCAAATCAGCACTTAATTGCAAAGTGATTTGGTATCTTTAGACCTTCAATTGGTCAACCATGCTTAACCTTAGACCTCCAAACGGTCCTCGGTGATCCCCAAATGGTCTTGAGACCGTTTGGCTGATCCCCAAACGGTTTTGAAACCGTTTGTGCTAATCAACCCAAAATCTCAAATTAACTCATTGGAATTTCAGCACTAATTTCAATTAGGGTTTGCCCAATTGATTAGCCTTCAACTCATGATTCATTGGGAATTAACCCCAAAATTTGGTGAGTCATTAACCAACATAATTAGGAACAGGAATCTCAAACGGTCAACGCTTGGTCAACTCACTCAAACGGTTTTGAAACCGTTATCCCAAAAAGGTCAAGTTAATCAGGTTGAAAATCAGCACTTAATTCAATTAGGTTTACCTAATGGATTAGCCTTCAACTCACGATTCCTTTGGATTTATTACTTCAAATTTGGAGGGTCATTATACATCATAATTAGGAACAGGAATATCAAACGGTAAACGCTTGGTCAACACAATCAAACGGTTTTGAAACCGTTTTCCCAAAAAGGTCAAGTTAATCAGGTTGAAAATCAGCACTTAATTCAATTAGGTTTACCTAATTGATTAGCCTTCAACTCACGATTCATTTGGAGTTAATCCATAAAATTTGGAGGGTCATTATCCAACATAATTAGGAACAGGAATATCAAACGGTCAATGCTTGGTCAACTCATTCAAACGGTTTTGAAACCGTTTGCCCAAAAAGGTCAAGTTAATCAGGTTGAAAATCAACACTTAATTCAATTAGGTTTACCTAATTGATTAGCCTTCAACTCACGATTCCTTTGGAGTTAATCCCTCAAATTTGGAGGGTTATCAACCAACATAATTATGAACAGAAATCTAAAACGGTCAACCCTTGGTCAACTCAAACAAAGGCTCCAACCGACCTTGTGAAACCGTTTTCCCTTCAAACGGTTTTGCAAACCATTTGCCCCAAACGGTTTTGCAAACCGTTTGGCCAGGGGGGGGGGCAAGACCGTTTGCTAAAGTAGAATTGGTAATCACGCCCATCTTCTTCTACCTCCAGATCAAGGTCTGTTCTTCATGGTTTTAGTTGCAAGAAAGCAAGGAAGGATGGGGGAAAGAAGGACAAATTACTTTTGCAAGAAAGAAAGATGCATAACAAAGTTTAAGGGTTTAGAGTTATAAAACCCGCCTTAGAACCAGCTCTAGAGCTCCAAGATTCGAAGCTTTAATGGTGGCTTGAGCTCCACAGGTCGTCCAAGGTTCCTTCTTCAAGAATTGGTTGGAAAGGATGGCTAGAAAGAAGAACTAAGTAAGAAAAACTAGCAAACCAACCTTGCAACATGATTTCCTCCATGAATTCAAGCAAGATGATGATCAAAGCCTACCTAGAACTGCTTGGCCATTCTCCTCTTCTCCAGAGCTCTGTCCTAAGTCGGTCTAAGCAAGGGGATAAGAAGGGAAGTGAAGGAAACGATCCTTGCTAAGTGAGAAAAGGTGTATATATACTTTGGGTGAAATTCCAACATAAGGACAACTTGTTTCTCCATTTCTCATCTAGGTCCTTCCCTTATTCTAAGACACATTTCTCCCTTCCATACTTAAGCAAAACTCATCTTAAACCCAAGGTCTAAAGGTGAAGAAAGCCAACTTCTTACTAAGTTGCACATATAGAAGGGTTATTAGGCTTATAACTTGATTATTTAATTTATAAGGGTTATCATTCTTATTTGATTATTCAATTGAAGTGCCCTCTTCATAATTCTTACTATAAATGATGCCAAGAGTCATAAAAGATACTCTAGAAGGTGTATTTTACAAGTTGCACCCCATATTTTGGGTAAATTGCACTTTACACCAAAACTAGGGTTTTAAGTACAAGGATTGCTCCACAAGTTGCATCTTGGTGCCCAAACTTGGAGAATCCATCATACTTCATCATATTCATTCTTATGATGTCTCAGCACCAAAGGAACATCTTAAAATGTGCAATTTGCTAACCCCTTTTAATTGGGTAATTTGCACATAAGTCCCTATTAACAAAACAATATTATAACATTGTTCAAAAAGAGCAGAAATAGAATTATATGTTCCTCAGAAGCTTTAATTACATACCAAAAGATAATAACAAGTATCTAATTACATAATTAAGCAAAACACCTAGGGTTAGTTCATAACCCAGGTCAGGGATGTTACAAAAATGACCAAAACAACAACATGTCCATCTCTTTCCTTCTACTGCTCGTCTTGTTGCTCGGCTGCAACTCCGTGATCACCACCACGTCTAGCTCGAACACCTGAAAACCAGCGGGGTGAGAGAATTGAACATTGTCCAGCGAGAAACATAACTCCCCACCAAAACTATAAAACCAAGAGGATAAAGCAACAGTAGAAGATAAATAGTAAAACATAGAATAATAACAGTCTATACAACAAGGCTATTCGTACCATCAAGCTTACCAGACTGTATGGAAGGCATATCACCAATTATCTCATTATGGAACATGATTGACAAGATAATATTTATAAGATCTTATCACATAACATGAGAAATGTATAAGTAACTGCATGTATAACAAGATTAACTGCACAAGCAAGGCCTCAACCAAGGTTCCGTGTTTTGCCTTAAGCAATAAATACTATTCGATTGGATTACATACTATTTTGCCCTGAGGAAGTGAGCCGTACCGCTCAAGTCCAACCTTCGGTTGCGAAACCCAAAGCCGGTTCCATACAAGGTCAATGGGAAAGACGGACTCCATGACCTCCCACCTCGTAGTCAGTGTACGAGTACAACACAAGCAGGACCGCAGTCTCGTGCTTAAGTGGCCTCAACCACAGGGTCAACTCCATAGGCTACCCATCTGCTAGCCCGCCTCGGTACAAGTCTCGACGCTAGTATATCTGAGCCACGAGCTAGTTCACCGTGCTCTGAGCCATGAACGCATTCATGCTCCCATATCGCATATCCTGAGCCATAGGCCTGTTCACCATGCTCCTATACATATCCTTTGTCCGCAACCGTAGCTGCACTCGAATCCTCACTATTTTAGGCTAGGAGAAACCTCACATATTCAACAATATGCGCTCCGGGTTAACCCGTAGGAGAACCCGTTTCACCATCACCATCTTCTGACGATGATGGTTCTATGGCCAGGAAAACTACATTATATGTTTCACTGTAATTAGTTAGTATCTTTTAAGTGGATTGCAAGATTCAACCAAGGTTATATAACATGCAAACTATAACAAGAATAAACAACATAAAACTCAACATTATGCTTTTATTGTAGTCAACATCATCCTGATCGATCACAAGGATCCCACATTACATGTTATCACTTGGCCTCTTGCCAATCATCCAGATCCATCTCAAGGATCATCACATTGTCATGGGATCTCAATCCCTCATCATATACTGCCACTGTCTCTTAAGGCATTCTCATCAACTTAGGCATTCTAGCCAAACTCAGGTCGTCAAACCAAAACACATCATATATATGATATCTCATCATTAAGAGTAGCTATCGAAGCAATATTACTCATCATATATATACCTCATAGCTTTTTACTTGGCTATGCATCACATGCATGGTTAGTATACACAATAATTATAGGCTTAACAGAAAGACCATGCTATCAATATAAGGTGACATTAATGATTATATGCTTTATCAATCATGCCTCAACTTGTGACCATGAGCATAGGTTACATCATTAAGTAAGGCATTCTACATGTTTATCATTTTCTCAGCATTATTCATAATATCAAGATGATCACCTGCATATGTAAAGACACATTAAGTTACATGGATAGGCTCCATCATAACGACTACCATCCCACATATTAAGGATTACCATTATAAGCCGAACGTGATTCATACACAAGGTCTTATCATAGATGTTTGCAGAAGTAACAAGACCCTTACTATAAGTGATATCGGGCAACATAGAAACCAACCCATCCGTGCACTTCAGGTGTGACGTGCAACCTATGTCGTACACTTCTGTGTCGTGCAACACAGCATCAGGTAACAAGGGCATCAGGTGCAACACAGTGTCGGGCACCACTGATGATGAGCACTTAGGGCGTGCAACTCAGCAACGACGTATCATCCAATGGTGCATCAGGTGTTGTACATCAGGGTGTGATGTCCGACACACACACCAAGCAGGGACCAGGGGATGACGCACATCACCATCTCAACATTGTGTCGTCCAAGGTTAGACCAAGGGAAGGGTATCGGGCAGAACATGTAGCATGGAGTGCCTCCCGTCACACACAGATTCAAGGACCAAGGTGTCATCCAAGGTTTTAGGTCAAGAGGGTTGTCAGACAACACCTTCCCCAAGATCATAACGGCAAGATGAAACTCCACAAGATCATCAACAACCTCAAGCACGAGGGAACCAAACCCTAATGGATCAAGATGACGGCTCACCTCTCAACAACTAGGAGAGAGGGGTCTTGCACATCATCTATCACCAAATGGGCAGCACCAGGAATGACCCTAGCAAGGTTCACAACACCACAAAGCTCACCCTTCAAGTCCATGGTGAGAGGAGGGTGTTGCTCAATCTACTAGAACACAAGCTCACCTCTCAACTTAAACGAGAGAGGGGTATTGCCCATGCTACTAGAACTCAAGCTCACTCCTCTAGACCAAGGAGAGAAAGGAGTATTGCTCACCAAGAAACCCTAGACCATAGGTTCGGCTAACAAGGTGTAACTAAGCAAGGAAACCAAACTAACAACAACATAGCCAATCATAACCAACAAGAACAAGAACATGGGTAATGTAGTTAGGATTAGGAGTTATATAACCCGCCTTAAGCAAGCTCCAAGCTCCTAGCACCCAGCTCCAAGCATCACCAAGGAAGGAGGAGACTCCAATGCAAGGATCGGCCACCAAGATAGCTCCTCTAAGGGTATTGGCCACCAAGCTAGCAAAAGAAGAGAGTGTGTCGTACACCAAAGTAGAGGAGAAACTAAGGAACTAAAGGGATCCTTAGCAAGGGAAAGGAAACACATATATAGAAGGGGATGGAGGAGAAACCAAAGCAAAGCAAAGCAAGGTGTCGCCCACCTAGGGACACTTGTCCATGTGCAAAAACCACCACTCTAGCATGTCTTAAACACATGTCCAAGGACATTGCCACATGCAAGCATCAAGCACCAAGTGTCCACTAGTGGTGACACAAACGAGGTCAAAGATGGTCAAAGGTCCATGGGTGACACACTTGGACGGCACACCATCACCATGGGCGACACAACCTTGGGTGACACAGCCTGGGCGACACAAGCACCCTCTTGCCCGGCACAAGGTCCAAAGGAAACAAAGGCAAGGCACCACAAGGCCCAACAAACTCAACCAAGCCCAAAGGAACTCAAGCAATGAGCCCAAACCTTCCTCTCAACACTAGAGGAAGCAAGGAGAGGGAGGAACACCTCACAAGGTGGCAAACTTGCCCACAAACCCTAAACTTGGGTTAATTGCAAGTAGCACCTCCAACTCTCAACAAAGCACCAACAACCCTAATCACCACCAAAGGTGATTAAAAAGCTACTAAGCATCAAGGTTAAGCAAAACAAACAGGGTAAACCCTAAACGGAGGTCAGGGTCCTTACATGAATGGTCTTATTCTCTCAAAAAAGATATAGCCTTCACTCTTCTCTCTCCTTAGCATCTACCTTTAGAGATCCAAGACTGATTGGATGGATGGATGGAGATGAGTCTGGAAAATGGAAGCACTTCATGGTACTATCAGATCTGATCAATGATCCCATGATTTGACAAGACGGGTGGGTGGCCTATTTATAGGCACACTCCACTGACTTAACCCCTCAACCTTGGTCGAGGTCTGGTCTTGCATAAAGCTTGACTACGGTCGAGGCCTTATTGCTATACTTTCCTCAGTCGAGGTCTGTTGAACCATTGCCTCAGTCGCGGTCTGGTTGGCTACCTCTTCGAGTGAGTGTTGCGGTTGAGGTTGGTTTAGCAACCCTCCTCAGTTGTGGTCTCGATGCCGCCTTCTTGGGTGAGGATCGCGGCTTCAATTGGCTTAACAACTCCCTCGGTCATGGTCCAGTTGGGTGACCTACTATTAGGACCACGATCGAGGTGTAACTTTCTTTGGAGAAATTGAGGTTGCGATCTTTAAGTTGGTCGCGGTCCCATATTGATCGCGGTCCTAAAGGGTTTGGGTGAAAATTGACCGCGAGCGCAAGCCATTAGGGTGAGCTTTGAGACATTGACCATGATGAGATGGTCCAAGCAGGGTGAATGCATCGTGGTCAAGGTGATGACCACGACCTGACCTAGATATGTACCTGAAATCAAGAAGAGAACGTGTAAGTGAAGTATTTGACATAAAATGCTAAAATAGTTGGGAAAGTTAGCAAAAGATATGCTAGGAAGGCATAAAATGTATACAAAAAGTGTGTAAAATAAAGTGTTATCAACTCCCACAAACTTAGAACCAAGCATGTCCTCAGGCTAAGTGTAGGCTCAAAATCATAGACAGAAATTGCAATTTGTGCGACAGAATTTTGCGAAACTTAATACTACTGAGTTATCTCATTCTCGCATCAAGACTTCCATGGTGTGTTTTCTCAACCACTCAAAGTCTCATTCCTCTCTCTTATATCCAGAGTTGCACAACTTCAAGTTATTTCCATTTCCTTCAATTATAAAAGGTTTCTCCTTCTCAATGTAAAACCCTTACCGTTTAGGTTACCAACCATACTAATACAACATCTCCTCGAGGGGTAGCTTTAACACTCTTTCTTTATTTTCAGTTGGCCCTATGCTAATGTGTTCAGGTAGGCATTATGCTTTAAGTATTTTTCTCTTCTCTTGAGCTCCCTCACACATAACTGTCGTAAGGACAGTGTTGCCCTTTTGGGCATCTGAATTTAGGTCATGTGGTTTCATGAGTTTCATTCTAGATTAGAGGTGGGTAAGCTTGGCTTCAAGGTTCCACTTATGAACACGACATATCTGCATTCATGAGTGTAATAATACACCGACCATGTGGAAACTTTTGTCATCATTTGGGCACATTCTCATTATATTTTTTTTCTTTTTGATTTTTTACACCTACTTTCTAGTATGGGTGAGAGGGATTTAAGTGGTCTTCTGGGCAGCCAAGCCTCTTTTTTTAGTCCCAAGTGGGGATGGATTTACTTGAAAGGGTAGCCATTTCCTTCTCTACGAAGATGAGGATTTTCTGGATAGAATCTTCAGGTGAGGGTGGTTGGTCAAGAGTATGGCTAGGTGAAGTTCTCTAGTTTCCAAGGGTTTCATGAGCTTAGGGTTATCACATACACAATGTCTTATTGAAAGAATGTGATAGAGAAGTATTGATATGTTTCTCATTTTATCTTTATGTGTATTAGATGCTCGTATATTTCTCTCTAGGAAAGTGATAGTACTACAACTTATAGCATGAAAATAGATTGAATTATAAGGTAACTTCACAAAATTTTTAGGCAAAAAGGGTAAGAGAAGTTTGGAAGACCTAAGATACATACATGTAAAGTTTGTGGAAATCAGGAAAATTTGAAAAAAAAAATAGAGGTAAAATGGTGATAGAATTGTACCTTTCTAACCCGATTATGACCCTTCCCCCAAATTTATCTTCCACCCCGACCCAGGGTGTTAGAATTTGAGTGAGACGTATAAACATGCTTTCTTTATTCTTGTTTGTCAGTGTTGGAGGCCCAGTTGGACTCGAGTAGCACACTTGCGTACACTCCTCACAACGGATGATAATGCTCGTATTGCATCCCCTCCACTTTTATACTCAGGTTGGCTAGGGTCATCATCCAGGCTAGATGGTAGAAGCCATAGTCATTCGACAAGGGCACTTACTGAGGGCTTCTATGGAAGAACTATTTCTTCTTAAAGTCTTTACCTATTGTATGCTTATACCCCTTGCCATGACTTTTCAACATTCCAACAATCGCCTATGTGCATGTGATAGCCTTTTCTTCTGTTGGGGTCTTTGTAGTAGTCATGTTTGTCTTCTTTTTCAATCCAAAGGCTGTGTCTGAGCTATTATATAATATTGTAGTCCTTTTTATGATGTCGACCACTAGCAAAGTCCAATGACTATCATGAAAAATTGGTAGAAAGATGTAGCTTGGTAGGGACTTCGTGAGGTGTTATTGTAGGTGTTCCTTCTCACCTGATCTTTTATCTTTTATGATGTCATCTACCAGTAGGAAGTATGCCATATGTACGTTTGGCATGTTTTCGCTCAGGAAGGCCTAGTAGGTTGACATTGTGCTTACGAATAGGTATCCTCCTATTTTGAGCGTGTCTTGGAGGTCATCCTTTAGCACACATATCCCTTCTATTTCAAAAATAGCTTCTACCGGTGATTCATCATATTTCAAGGACTTCATCATAATGTTTAGTGATTCTAAAGATATACTAACACAACTCCATCTGTCGAAGTCCTTGAAAGTGGGTATTATCTTCCCCACTGGTCCATCTGGTCTTTCTTCTGACGGATCATCATCTTCTACTTCTCCTTCTTCTAGTTTTTTTGTTGAAGGTTGTTCTGTTTTATGTTCTGTCACTGGAGGTTGTTGAGGTTCTTTTTCTAATATGCTTGCTGTAGCGTCTCCAGTGTCTGCATTCCAACCTTCTTTCCATGGTTCATCCCTGGCTGTTCTGTTGGATCAATCCACAAAGTTCTCATTTGTTCCCTCCAAGTCACCTTTTCAGGTAGAGGGATCTCCTTATGAAGTCTTCGCGGTATTGCGTCTGAAGGCATCTTCGGGTCACTAAAGAAGCGGCAATCATAGATGACCTCCATTATGTAAACACCTCGCAACCCATGTAGATCTTCCGCACATAAGTCCTCCGACGGGATGCCCTTGTTGATGGCTTCTATCATCCTATGTATGATGAAGGCACAATCCCTTGAGCCAACCTCTTCTTGTAGATAGAAAATAGATTCTAGATACCCTTGAATCTATCGTTTGTTGATTGTATCACTTTCTACATATGTAGCAGTATATTTAGTGCATATGTTGCTTCCTTCCTTTTATATACCAGACCAGTACTATCCAATTAGGTCGTGCAACAATTGAGCACTGTCATCTTTTGCTCATATAAATTGACCACGATCAGAGCCCAGTGCTTCACATTCTATATGGGTAGGACTACATACTTTATTCCCTTTCTACGCACTGCTTCTTTCGGCTCAGTTACATCAGCAGCCTCGTAGTCCTCATTGTATAAGAGGCTTGCTAGATGTTTGGTGCCGTTGAACATTGGTTTCACCTTGTCTGAGTGTAGGAACTCTTTGAGGAGGGTGGTGCATAATACTTTAAATAGTTTCTTGTGTACTCATGCCCTTTTTAAGAAGATTCCTATGCAGTGTTCTCTAGTTAGACTTCTACCCTTGTTGTGAAATATGACATTTGTTCCAGGTATATTATCATCAAGGATATCTGCTAAGATGTGGACATCTCTGCAAGTGATTCTTGGCAGTGCAATCATGTCCATTCCAATCATCTTGCATGGCAGAGGAGGAGCTACACCTAATTCTATGTCTTTAACCAATGTACTCCACTCTATGGAGGGCTCATTCGTGTAGAAAGCATCTAGCCCACCTTCCTCATTGTCTGAGGTCCCATCTTGTACTGCAAGCATGGTTGTATTTCTGGTTGTATGTAGATCCTCTGTGCTTGTTGGCATAAGTGCAGTCACCATTATTGCCACCTCTGACAGAGCTTCTATAGATGTGCCATCCTTGACAATGATTTCTTCAGAAGGGTGACCTAGCTTGGCAGCTACCAGTTCCACTAGTGTAGCTTTCATCTTCCCATCATTGATGTGGTCGTTCTACTTGTTGTGAATTGGGGAGTGCAGGAAGCCACTACACATCTCCATCCCAGATGTCAGGTCAGCCAGCAACGTATCTATTTCCATGATCTCTCTGGATGTCAGATCTTCCATCCTTACGCTCTCTGATCTGGTGAAAACTTCTTGTATTGGCTTTCCTATGGTCAGGGTAGATTTGTCTTCTATTGATACCCCCTTCCTCTTTTCAGATTTTTCCTTGTCCTCTTTAGGATTGTTGTTCAAATCTAGCTCCCTCAATGACACAACAGTCTTCTTCTTTGTGTCATTGTCCTTGGGAGAGTTAGACGGTGGTGGTGCTTCATTTGTCTTAGGTTCATCTACTGAGGTGGTTTTTACATTAGCACTTTCTTCTTTTCATGTTGAACCTGCACCTGTCCCTACCCCATTGTCACCTTCATTTTCAGGGTTCAGAGGGCTTGATGAAGCATGCAATTTTGATGGCCCTGCCACGCGCTTGCTCTCTTCTTCTTACGTCGTTGGCTGTTGAACTCCTTGCGTTCAACTTCCAACTTTTGGGAGTCTGCTTCTAATTGCTGGCGCTCCAGGTCAAGGTCGTGCATCGCCGCCTCGTATCCATTTGTTAAGCATTCTTTATCAGCCCACATAGCATCCCTTTCTCTCCAGAGGGCTTCCATTTCCTCCATGAGGACCTTCAGCACTCCCATCATAGTGTTCTGGGTGTTTAGATCTCCTTACATGAATTGAGGTAGCGCCTCGGTCATCTTGTTCAGTGTTTGCACCTACGTAGTTAGTGTATATAGGGCGGATATTATACTTGAATTAAAATTTAGATGTTTGATGCATGTGTTGCCATAATGCATCAAACTTATTACCCAATATGTCGCCGAAGGTTGGAAGTTGGTGTGGTTGTGGCTCCACACGTGTTGAGGATGCTTGTGGTTCCTTCAGTAGTGGAGTTTGGAAATGTTGGGCTCGACACTCTAGGTTCTAGTCATCCTGGTGTCGGAAGGATTACTTATGGAATCGCTGATTTGGGTACATCTTCACTGTCCTTGCTTTGCTGGTGGGTGTCTTGTTCTCCTGTCGCCAGTTGTTCGACAGTTGCTGCCTTTGGGTGCGGGCTTTTGCTTAGCTTGTCGTCCGGGGTTTCCTAGACGTCATGCTCTATTATTTCTTCATTCGGTTGGCATTCCTAGATCACTATTGTTTCAGTGATTATCAGAGGTGAGGTTGTCTTTAGAGTAGTAGGCTTTTCTACTACTTCCGTATTTTTCCTTATTGCCATATTTTTCTTCTTTTTTGGCTTCTTTTTCTCTATTTCTGTAGGTTTGTCCTTAATGCTTACTTCTTTAGCTACTAATGTCTTTTCTGCGACATTGCGTATGGCCCCTGAGTACATCTTGTCGATGTCATCTTAGGTGGGTCGCAACTTGTGGGCGTTGTAATATGGCATCTTTGGGAGGGAAAGGAGTTTCTTCGAGCCGCTCTTCTTATAGTACAACTTGTCTCCTTTCTGAGCTAGGATTCCCACATTAAGGAGGGATTTGATGTCAATCTTTGTATGTCTCCCTATTGCCTTATATCTTTTCAATGCTTCTACACCCATAAAATGGTAGGCTATCTTTGTTATCTGGTCTCCCATGCAGAATTCTATCTTTTTAATGCTTCTTCACCCATAAAATGGTAGGCTATCTTTGTTATCTGGCCTCCCATGCAAAATTCCTGGTTCTGCTTGGACTCTCCCCCCACGGCGGCTGATAGCCTTTTGATTAGTATTTTGCCTATGTTCATAGGCTTCTTTTTCAGCATTGACCAGATTCAGAACAGATCTCCTTTCATAATTCCCCCTGTTTCTGACCTTGTATATATCGTGTTGGCCGTTATCTTTTGTATTACCCTAATAAAGTATGAGGTGATCAGTGTAGCCTTGGAGTTCTTTGAGTTATGTTCATCTTCTCCCGTCAGATCTTCCCACATCTTGTGGCTATCATACTCGACGGTCTCTTTCTCTCCCAGGGCGGCGGAGTAGGCTTGGGCCTCTACTGTTGTCTTTGTGAAGATAGTATTCTGTATCGCTTCTATGATTGTGTGAGACTTTCCCCCTAGTCTAACCTCCATCTTGTGGTCTCTGCCCCCCTTTTTGTGTCCTTCTTCATTTACTGGGACCTTCTCTAGGGAAGATAGGAATTTGGTCATCAACTGCTTTGAGGACGGGGCTTTAGAGGTGCATAGGGTGCACAGGTTTACACCCTCTAAGAACTTGATGACCTTGTCATAGATCCCCATATTTTTTAAGTCATCTACATCTAGGTACCTCGTGGGCCTGAAGATCTTGACCTGTGATATCCAGTTGTATTGCGACAGGTGCACAACGTCTCTTGGTACAAAGGTAGGCCCACTCTGCTATTGGGCTACCTCAGTAATATCTTCTCCCTCGTTGGCTGTCTCTATCTCTTGCCCTTTTATTGATTTAGCAACCATCACTCTTACCTTCTTGTTGCTTCTAGTTGCCTTGGGCTCAGCCTTATTTTGGTTTAGAATTCTTAGCTTGGACTTTGTGGGATGGTATTATGAAGTTCCTATCTATGCTGCACTCTGTGCAGACTTTGACTTTTCTGGTGATTGGTGACCCAGAATGTTTTGATATTGCTCCATCTGTAGCTGCAGATGTAGCCTCTTGATTGGTGGTAGGCTTGTATTGGTTTCCAAGGCCTTTGCTAGCTTTTCTACAATCATCTCTATCTCTTTTAATGAGGTTTCCCTCCTTTCCAATGAGTCATTAGTTAAAGCAGACATCTTGAAATTTTTTAAATTGATTTAATATATCTTCCAATTCATCAGTGATCCTATTTAATTTTTCTCATATGCATTTGTATGTTGTATATTTTTAGCCATTTCCTTGAGACCGTGACCCGCAGTCATTTCATATGAAATAAAGAACACCGCGACCGAGGCCCAAGTTGAAAGTGAAGCGGTTGCAGTCAAAGGAATCGACCAAAGGAGACCGTGACCCGCAATCAGTACTGCGACCGTGGTTGAAAATACTCTATTTTTAGTTGTTGTGTGCACCGTGGCCCGTGGGTACAGACCAGGTCCACGACCCATGGTCATGGTTTTTACACCGTGATCGTTAAGTAGAGGGTTGACCTGTTCCATTGGGAACCAGGGTTGGGCGGAGGGTCGAGGCTTCAATTGTGGTTGATTGATGAAGGTAGATTAATCGACATTATTCGAGATTGAAACTTGTTTGAAAATGTTGCCCTAGGGTGAGCACAGGTGCTGCGAAAATGATCGGTGAGAGAGGGAAGGAAAAAAGATGATCAGCAGAGTCGTCGATGCTGCAGAAGAACCTAGACCAAGGGTGTAACGACCCCGCCTCCCGATAACCCCCAATTAAGGGAGACCAAAATGTCATAGGCATTATCCCAATATTTCAGAATCCATGGTTTGACATTTTATCAAAAATAATGATCAAATACTACTATTACTAAACTGAAAAGCTGGAATTAAACAAATCTTTTTGCATACCTTTTAAAATTCGGATCTAGACTTCTGTCCACAGTAAAAGTCTAAGATAACTAATCCCCCTTCCACAGGTTAATTGTATCTTCACCGTATTTTGATTTACTGTTTGTCCATTTTCAGAATTATACCTAAAATGCCGATAAACAAAATGTCGGTCCGTATATTTCTATACTGGTATGTGGGGGACAATCAAATTTTCACAAATAGTTTCTAACCACCTAATTATCTCAAATAAGTTATTAACAATCCAAATTACATTTTCAATGTGACATTGTCTACCGCTTTTACCCTAAACCATGGATTACCCTCTCTTAGAGTTTTGTCCTTGTAAGGGACATAAGGCCACCTTCTCCATCCTGAGCTTGGTGCATGGGGTCATCTCTCAAGGTGCCCAATTTCCCTCTGGGGCTTGACCTAATAGACCTTCCCTCTGGGGCTTGGTCATGCAACGTATATCAGGGTATCATGTAGGTTCGAGAATACACATATATACTTAATTGTGATAATCATAGAGACTTTATAGGATAACAAGATTAAACATCCATCAGTTTAGGTTGCATCCAATCGGTAAAATATTCGGGAAATGTCATGAAACTAAAGAGATTATTCATAAGTAACCACATACCTATTCAGTCGAATCAACAAGCTAACAATAATCCAAGTAAGCAGGCAGTTCACACAAGCAATGTTCCTTAAACAATCATATAATTGAACTATTATTCACTTTCTTGGTTTACACTCATATGAACTTTCTTCCTAGGGTTTCCTACTTCCTTTTAGGGTTCCATTAGGGGTTATCTTCATTATTGATACTATAAACCCTAATTCAGCAAATATAAGTATAAACCCTAATTAGCTTGTCATATTCCTCCTAATAGGCTTAGAATCTATAAATAACAACATTATCCCAAATAATTCAAATTGTTCAAGTTAATTTCCTTCTCTACCCTAGATTAGGGTTTCTACATGTATTATTATAGATTCATGGATTAAAACCCTAAAACAAACCAATTATAATTTAATTTCATATTCAAACCTTACTTTTCTTTTCAACATTTTATTAATACTCAAATTAACCCATTAAGCATCTTAGATTTGATCTCTAATCATCATTAGGGTTTTTAACCTACATGTAAGGCACTTTGTGATCAACTCAAGGTACTTTTGCAATTAGAAATGAAATCAGATGCTAAAATGATTTTTTTCAGATTACTCATATTTTTATGATCATTTTTCATATATAAAGTTCCTTCATCTGACCTTCTTATTAATTTCTACGA
This sequence comes from Alisma plantago-aquatica, assembly GCA_963693085.1. Lineage (NCBI taxonomy): Eukaryota > Viridiplantae > Streptophyta > Magnoliopsida > Alismatales > Alismataceae > Alisma > Alisma plantago-aquatica. The sequence continues at coordinate 430,060,655 of OY856414.1, forward strand.
TTTTTGCAAAGAAAAGTATTTTCTTGGATTTTCTAGAAGAGAGGAATTATTGCCATAAAACCTCGACCGCTCGATCAGTGGTCCGCTGGACCACACAGGATCCTACAATTCACAATGTGCATCTCACTTACGATCAAAAGACACAAAGGATGAATATGCCCTTACCTGAACAGAAGAAGCGGGAGGGCAAGTTGGTATTTTCACTGGAGGTCATCTTCAACCTCTGGTTGGTCTTCGAACAGACTGATGGTCAACCCTTCCGGTTGACTTGACGCTCTTGGGTTGTTGTGAGCAAACGAAAGCCACCAGTAGCTTCATTTTTTGCCCATGAACTTGCTTGTCAGTTCAATTGTTCCTCCACGATGCCCCTTCACCGCCAACTAGATGAAGCTCCTCCGACACTATCTACTCCTCGATGAGGTCTCCGGTCAGGCTAGTTCCTTAAATTGAAGGCACCATGATGATCATCGATGTGCCACAGTCACGAGAGGGTACGTTAGGGTGTTAATCACCTCGTTGCATGCCCTACCCTATATATAGGGTAACCATCAGGTTCCTTATGGATTGAGGACTTCCACGTTTCACAATGAAACCCCATGAACCTCAAGCTAGATATGCTCGGGATGATCTCCTGAAGGAGATGGACTCATCCATAGCCTCGCAAATCACCTCAAATCTGAGAAATCTTCGATCAAAACTCCCACAAACTGGACTCTGCATTCCTATTCCTCATGAGAATGGGATTTAACCCAAGTCATGGATCGCTGATCCAACGGTCCAAAATTCATGATTTTAATCCCAAATTAAATCGTGAACAGATTCCTTTCCACTTTAGGATAACATAAAAAATTTATATCTCATGAATCGTGCATCCTTTTTCAACCAAAATTTAAAGGAAAATTTGAATCGACATTATCTACTAGTTTACCAAAATTGAGACCCAAATTCCATAGGAAAAGGGTATTTCCTTCATAAGCAAGTTATCTTTTAATAAAGCTAATTTAATTGGTATTTTCTCTTTCCTTTTTTATTCTCTTGGAAACATAGCTGTAACGAACTCAAATCTAGGTATCACATCTATTTTCCATTTTCAAAAAAAAAAAAATCCTATTTCCCTTAAACTTTGTTGAGTAGTAATTTTCGACCTTGATAATAATTTTGGAGTAGTTTGGACTTTGTATCACCACCCTTTCACATAATCGTACATGATAGTGACATTGAGGAATATGAGGAAATTTAATTCGCATATTGTGGGACAATCATAGATTATGTGGAATGAGAAGCTAGATCTGATGTGATATCCCCTTTCACCCTAGAGAGTGATTAATGAAGAGAAAATACTAAGTTACAATTTTGATAATATAGAAATGAGTCTTCCTTGTAACAGAGATTTTAACACCCATTGATTAGTATTAACACTTTTTATATTTAAAATGAGGTTGAAATCAGAAATATGCCCTTTTGGGATGATATTTGGGGGCCAAAGGATGTTTAATGCACACTACTTTGTATTGGAGAGACAATATAATTAGTCGGCCTTTACATTTAAAAACAATTTTTGTCACGCTGGTCTTAGGGCTCGTTTGGTTGGGCTGCAAAGCAGCTCATCCAGTTGCAAGTACATGCGAATTCAAACAATTTGAGTTTGGTTGGAAGTGGTTCCAGCTCGCACTAAGAAAACAAACTGCAGCCTGACTTTTGATGACGTACAAATATGAGGGAACCAACTACGCCAAAATTGGGCGCAGTTTCATCTCTTTCAAGCTTTCTCGTACCCAACAAGACCATTTTCCACTACTGCCCCTTATGCGGACCAAGGAGGCAATTGTTTTCTTCTTGCAGAGCAAACGTGAACTGTCCAGCCATGTAATTATTCACATACAAATCATGCGGACACGTCAAACTACACACAACCAGACAAGAACAAATCAAATTTCTGCATTCAAGTTAAGCAAAACCAAACAAAAATTTGTCCTTCCAACTCATAGTTTCATATTTCCTATTTTTGTATTCCTAGCATTGGTTGGTTCTACACCCAACCAAATTAGCCCTTAGTTTAATGAATGCCGCATACTGGTCTTTTGGGTAACGCTAGCGTTGAGGGACGGTTGTGAAATTCTATCCGGCGGACCAAAATGCGAGAGACGCTTAGCGTCATCTTCAACAGCCAGACGTTACACAGTGTTATGGTTCCTTTGCCGATTACTCTCACGCCGAGCCATAATTGCTCGCGGTCTCGCCAGCGTCAGTTTCAAGCGAAAAAGACACTCCCAAGGAACCCTAAATTGGGGTCTCCAGTGCCCGAAAGGCCACACACCCAAATAGCCTCCGAGACGGTTACTGCCTCCTCACCTAAAAACCTCGCTGAGCCACCCCCATTGCTTCATTTCTGCCAGGATCATTCACATAAGAGCAGAGAACCATCCTCAAGTACCCTCTATACCCAATTTGCACTGTGCGCCGATGTGCCCTCACAATGGAGCTGATGTCGTCTTCGGCGAATAACAGGTTGCAGCGTTGCCACGATCCTTCTTGGATCGATTCAAGGTAACTACACCATCCACGACAACTAAACTTGCATTTCCCAGTTTCCGTTTGCGCTATACTCCCCCAAATCATTGGGTCGACGAAAGCCTCTATTTCTTCTTCTTTGACCCTCGTCGCCGTGAGGTTAGATTTTGCTCCTTGGAACTAGCGGAGATACCGATCGCTCCCGGGATCGTGGGGATGGTTGGGGATGACTAGATGAGTCAGTTCCATTAGACTCTCACTTATTGATTTCTGTCGTGGTTTTCTCGACGTCGGGAGTTCTCTAAAACATGGGTATGTTCCTGCTTGCGCCAAGATCCCTATCTGGCCGAGGTGGTCAGTTGTGTGGATACCACGGAAACCCACTACACGATTAGTAGTTCCAGTAGTATCCTAATCACGTCCGAAATTTCTCTGACTTGACAACCCCCATGATCATTCTTTGTTGTCTGGGATTGTCGGAAGTTTTTGACAATGGGCGGATTACAGAAAAACCTTGCGGAGGAGATTTCCAAGGGTGAAGATAGGGGTTGATCCCCTGGAGTATGATCCTACTCTCGGAATACACCTGCGGTGGGCACGAGAGAAGGATTTAATTGCCTTCACATTGTAATCGCCATGTTCAGGTTGGAAAACCAAAAGGACGATGCTCTTTGTTTGCTCTGGCTCGGTAGTTTTATAATCTATTTATTAATCAGATTTATTAACACATAATATCAACTCAATTATAATCTTTCGTACTTCACGCTAGTCCTCCACGCAAATCCAGGCTAGGACCACTGATTCACGAATTAACAATTAGATACTCTGTGCCTTTGCTTTTAACTCGTCATAATCGTCTGGCAGAAAATGAAGTCGCTGATTGTTTTGGACTCATTTAATTTATAATCCAATCGATATCCAGATTCAGTACAGCAATGTCTAATCATCAGTGAATGAGAAATATGTGTACGATTTAAGTAGATGTTTTGATTTGGAAGATTTTCCAGATATTAGTACAGGCCTATGAGCCCAATAATGAGTTTTCAAAGGGAGTGTTTAATTGGGTAAACAATTTATGAGGAACAAAATTAACACTATGTACCGTTTTATGTTTAGGTGGTGATATTAAAAAATTAGCCCATACTTAGGTGACTTTTATTTTGACTTAAACAAGACCAAAGGTATGTACTCCTCCCTATTTATTATTGGGCATTTATATGACTAAATTTTCCCATAATGAGGCATCTTTTGAAATACTTTCTCTTATCCCATTTTGTTGGACAATTCATATACTTTCAGTTGGAATTATTATTATTCTTTTGAAATTACTATCATGTTGAATTGGGTTAATGACCCCATCTGCTTTTGTGCTTAAATCATGCCACATGTTTGTGAAAGATGTAAATTGCCACTCTATTTATGCATGTTAGATAATTCGACTAGTTTAACTACTGTAGACGCTTATGCGTAACCATTAGGGTATGTTTTTCTACCCGGGGTATGCTTTTCTACCCTTATATATCCAGAGGCGTGCTTTTCCGCCTAGGGTGTGCTTTTCCACCCATTTTACTTAGACCATTGACTTAGTGGTGTCATGGCCCTACTATAGTTACTTTAGTCCAATATATCTACATGCAAATTATTATGATTATTATGATATTGTGAATGGTTAATGGCAATATGTGTTATTTTACTTGTTTATTTATATGCCTCGTTCTTTTGGAAATTCTTTCTCTTGTTACTTCTCATTGAAACTTACCTAACTTTAATGGCCCTTTTTTTTATGGGAACATCTTACTTTACTTTTTAAATGCCCTAGTTAATTCTCTTATGTACATACTCAGCTTTTGCTGATTCATACGTTATTTTTCTATTTTCTGGGTGTTCCCAAAAACTACCCAGGTATAGGTGCTTTGAAGGACGTGAACACATGAAGGTCGTACACTTGGAGTTGTCTTAAGGATAGCTTGGAATAGTCGGGTTTCCCTCTGCATCTAGGGCTCCTATGAAACGTAATTATAGTATTTCCTTTTTATGTACCACCCTTAGGGTGAGAAAGTTATGTACATGAGAACATTTTGTGACTTTGTAAATAGTTATGTTTTCCGCTGCTTAAATATTTCATGGCTCATTTTTGTACCATTGAGTGGGCCCACTATTGGGTCCCACTCCTTACAAAATGGTATCAGAGCCTTAGCAATCGGTAACTAGACTATTTCAAGTTATCCTAGATTGTTCCTAGTAGGTAGATGACCTTTTCGATGTAGTTGTCATACCTAAACCTTACTCATTTATACCAATTGGGGATACACACCTATCCAATTTGGTGGTATATATATATCCCAAACTAAGTATGGGGATGACCTAGTTTTTGATAAACCCTTATCAATCCTACACTCTCTTTATATGCATAGCTTTCTATACATAAAGGTTGCCTCTCCTAGGAAGTAGCCTCTACCTCCCGCCTTAGGGGAGGACAATTCATCTACTATAGAAAGAGTAGGTTGACTTGAACTCACATAATTTTGCGTAACCATAGCAAAAGTCATTAAACCTTTTGCTCTTGTTGTTTCCCCGCATATGATACATGCATCATGTGAACTATGCATGCATGGATACAAACTTAGGATGTTGACATGATTTTTAGATTTTGAGATAGCACATGATGATATGAACTAGATCCTTTAAGGCCAGTCTAGTCTTTCCTGCAACATAGAGTTATCTCAACATAGTTTTGCTTAACACTTGTCACCCAAGAGTTGGATACCGTCCTAGCTAAACTTATGATATCTTATAAATGAGGGTTTGTTGATTGAAGATACAGGTTTCAAGTAGCACTCTTGGGATTTCATCCCTCACATACCCATAATGTAGGAAGGATCACGTAGTTGGATCAAATAATAAAATTATATACAATATTTTTCCCCAAGGACATATTGAGGCATAGTCACATTTGGAAGATATAGCAGACACTCCTTTTCTTTAAAACTTTGGATTTTCACTAACTCTAAGGTGATATGAGATAGGTACCTCTAGGATTGATCCTTAAAGAGCTGACCACTCTCTCATAGCCACCATGTAATCAACTTAGTTGATGTATGAGATGAGAAATAGTTTGACTAGCTAGTTCATCTAGATTTGTAATAACATCATGGATGTAAAACAACTAGGGATGTTAGGACCCTAATCTCTTCTTATTGTGGTTACCCAATCTTATAAAAATACATGATGTTTTGGGATGTGATGGCCTAAGTCATGCCAAGAAAATGGTTGAGTAATGGGGTTTGTTCCTAGTAGAGCCTACTGGAAGTTAACTGCGTGCTAGATGGAACATGTATCCCCCATCTAGAATTTGGATATGCTTGTGTATTCCTTGATGAGGTGTGTAGAGAAGCCTCTTGGTGAAGATGATGTGATGTTAGGGTGATAGTATGTGTTGTATGTTGTAGAAAGTGGTCGACTTGATTCTCGGATTGATTTTGGCGCCATTTTAGATTTCCATCGCAAGGTTTTCATCGTAAAACTTAATTTCATTATTATATTATATAAAAAAAACTTTTAAGATTTCATCGATTGTTTTGGAACCAAGTCACCACCACAAGCATGTTGTAGTAGTAGATAGGTCTTTTAGTGAAGAAATCTTTGACATGCATGTTTGACCCTCTAACCCTAGGCATAAGTGCGGCATAGATTTAACGTGAACAATAACGGATATAAAAGTTATATTCTTGTCGGCTACCTCTCTTAACTTGATGTATGGTTAGATTGGTCCTTTTATAGGATGGAGCCTTGTACACTTAGGTATGTAACTCAAATTAATGAATAGTGGAAATCAGTGGTTATTAGCATCCAAAACTATTGATGAAAGGGATACAAACCATCATAATAGTATGCTGGACAAACCTCCTTAATAATGTAGAAAAAAAAAGAATTTTGATGATATCATCCTCAATCATAGTATAAATTTCCTAGACCAATTCACGATTTGAGAAGATAATAAGATGTGATGGATAAAGTAATGTAAATTCACATTGAGTTCTGCATACAATTATTATGTGACCATGTTATGCTAGGACCCCTATATTAACTTTGTCTAGTGAATTAGAAATTATAATTGGTTAGAAATGTACAGCTTAGTATTTTGAGTTGTAGCTTGGTGGATTTCGGGGACGAAATCCTCTTTAAGGGGTGGTATTCTGTAACGAACTCAAATCTAGGTATCACATCTATTTTCCATTTTCAAAAAAAAAATCCTATTTCCCTTAAACTTTGTTGAGTAGTAATTTTCGACCTTGATAATAATTTTGGAGTAGTTTGGACTTTGTATCACCACCCTTTCACATAATCGTACATGATAGTGACATTGAGGAATATGAGAAAATTTAATTCGCATATTGTGGGACAATCATAGATTATGTGGAATGAGAAGCTAGATCTGATGTGATATCCCCTTTCACCCTAGAGAGTGATTAATGAAGAGAAAATACTTAGTTACAATTTTGATAATATAGAAATGAGTCTTCCTTGTAACAGAGATTTTAACACCCATTGATTAGTATTAACACTTTTTATATTTAAAATGAGGTTGAAATCAGAAATATGCCCTTTTGGGATGATATTTGGGGGCCAAAGGATGTTTAATGCACACTGCTTTGTATTGGAGAGACAATATAATTATTCGGCCTTTATATTTAAAAACAATTTTTGTCACGCTGGTCTTAGGGCTCGTTTGGTTGGGCTGCAAAGCAGCTCATCCAGTTGCAAGTACATGCGAATTCAAACAATTTGAGTTTGGTTGGAAGTGGTTCCAGCTCGCACTAAGAAAACAAACTGCAGCCTGACTTTTGACGACGTACAAATATGAGGGAACCAACTACGCCAAAATTGGGCGTGGTTTCATCTCTTTCAAGCTTTCTCGCACCCAACAAGACCATTTTTCCACTACTGCCCCTTATGCGGACCAAGGAGGCAACTGTTTTCTTCTTGCAGAGCAAACATGAACTGTCCAGCCATGTAATTATTCACATACAAATCATGCGGACACGTCAAACTACACACAACCAGACAAGAACAAATCAAATTTCTGCATTCAAGTTAAGCAAAACCAAACGAAAAAGTTGTCCTTCCAACTCATAGTTTCATATTTCCTGTTTTTGTATTCCTAGCATTGGTTGGTTCAACACCCAACCAAATTAGCCCTTAGTTTATTTAATGTCGCATACTGGTCTTTTGGGTAATGCTAGCGTTGAGGGATGGTTGTGAAATTCTATCCGGCGGACCAAAATGCGAGAGACGCTTAGCGTCATCTTCAACAGCCAGACGTTACACAGTGTTATGGTTCCTTTGCCGATTACTCTCACGCCGAGCCATAATTGCTCGCGGTCTCGCCAGCGTCAGTTTCAAGCGAAAAAGCCACTCCCAAGGAACCCTAAATTGGGGTCTCCAGTGCCCGAAAGGCCACACACCCAAATAGCCTCCGAGACGGTTACTGCCTCCTCACCTAAAAACCTCGCTGAGCTGCCCCCATTGCTTCATTTCTGCCAGGATCATCCACATAAGAGCAGAGAACCTTCCTCAAGTACCCTCTATACCCAATTTGCACTGTGCGCCGATGTGCCCTCACATTGGAGCTGATGTCGTCTTCGGCGAATAACAGGTTGCAGCGTTGCCACGATCCTTCTTGGATCAATTCAAGGTAACTGCACCATCCACGACAACTGAACTTGCATTTCCCAGTTTCCATTTGCGCTATACTCCCCCAAATCATTGGGTCGATGAAAGCCTCTATTTCTTCTTCTTTGACCCTCGTCGCCGTGAGGTTAGATTTTGCTCCTTGGAACTGGCGGAGATACCGATCGCTCCCGGGATCGTGGGGATGGTTGGGGATGACTAGATGAGTTAGTTCCATTGGACTCTCACTGATTGATTTCTGTCGTGGTTTTCTCGACGTCAGGAGTTCTCTAAAACATGGGTCTGTTCCTGCTTGCGCCACGATCCCTATCTGGCCGAGGTGGTCAGTTGTGTGGATACCACGGAAACCCACTCCACGATTAGTAGTTCCAGTAGTATCCTAATCACGTCTGAAATTACTCTGACTTGACAACCCCCATGATCATTCTTTGTTGTCTGGGATTGTCGGAAGTTTTTGACAATGGGCGGATTACAGAAAAACCTTGCGGAGGAGATTTCCAAGGGTGAAGATAGGGGTTGATCCCCTGGAGTATGATCCTACTCTCGGAATACACCTGCGGTGGGCACGAGAGAAGGATTTAATTGCCTTCGCATTGTAATCGCCATGTTCAGGTTGGAAAACCAAAAGGACGATGCTCTTTGTTTGCTCTGGCTCGGTAGTTTATAATCTATTTATTAATCAGATTTAGTAACACATAATATCAACTCAATTATAATCTTTCGTACTTCACGCTAGTCCTCCACGCAAATCCAGGCTAGGACCACTGATTCACGAATGAACAATTAGATACTCTGCGCCTTTGCTTTTAACTCGTCATAATCGTCTGGCAGAAAATGAAGTCGCTGATTGTTTTGGACTCATTTAATTTATAATCCAATCGATATCCAGATTCAGTACAGCAATGTCTAATCATCAGTGAATGAGAAATATGTGTACGATTTAAGTAGATGTTTCGATTTGGAAGATTTTCCGGATATTAGTACAGGCCTATGAGCCCAATAATGAGTTTTCAAAGGGAGTGTTTAATTGGGTAAACAATTTATGAGGAACAAAATTAACACTATGTACCATTTTATGTTTAGGTGGTGATATTAAAAAATTAGCCTAGACTTAGGTGACTTTTATTTTGACTTAAACAAGACCAAAGGTATGTACTCCTCCCTATTTATTATTGGGCATTTATATGACTAAATTTTCCCATAATGAGGCATCTTTTGAAATACTTTCTCTTATCCCATTTTGTTGGACAATTCATATACTTTCAGTTGGAATTATTATTATTCTTTTGAAATTACTATCATGTTGAATTGGGTTAATGACCCCATCTGCTTTTGTGCTTAAATCATGCCACATGTTTGTGAAAGATGTAACTTGCCACTCTATTTATGCATGTTAGATAATTCGACTAGTTTAACTATTGTAGACGCTTATGTGTAACCATTAGGGTATGCTTTTCTACCCGGGGTATGCTTTTCTACCCTTATATATACAGAGGCGTGCTTTTCCGCCTAGGGTGTGCTTTTCCACCCATTTTACTTAGGCCATTGACTTAGTGGTGTCATGGCCCTACTATAGTTACTTTAGTCCAATATATCTACATGCAAATTATTATGATTGTTATGATATTGTGAATGGTTAATGGCAAGATGTGTTATTTCACTTGTTTATTTATATGCCTCATTCTTTTGGAAATTCTTTCTCTTGTTACTTCTCATTGAAACTTACCTAACTTTAATGGCCCTTTTTTTATGGGAACATCTTACTTTACTTTTTAAATTCCCTAGTTAATTCTCTTATGTACATACTCAGCTTTTGCTGATTCATACGTTATTTTTCTATTTTCTGGGTGTTCCCAAAAACTACGCAGGTATAGGTGCTTTGAAGGACGTGAACACATGAAGGTCGTACACTTGGAGTTGGCTTAAGGATAGCTTGGAATAGTCGGGTTTCCCTCTGCATCTGGGGCTCCTATGAAATGTAATTATAGTATTTCCTTTTTATGTACCACCCTTAGGGTGAGAAAGTTATGTACATGAGAACATTTTGTAACTTTGTAAATAGTTATGTTTTCCGCTGCTTAAATATTTCATGGCTCATTTTTGTACCATTGAGTGGGCCCACTATTGGGTCCCACTCCTTACAATAGGCTCCTTGAAACCCAAGAAATTGCAAAGATATGAAATCCACTGTTGGAGGCTATATCCTAGCCTTCTAGAAGCTTCTACCTCTTTCTTTTCCCCTTTTCTCAATTATTCTTTTATTAACTGAATTTTTTTTTGTTTTATTTCCTTTTTTCTTGTTATTGGGCCAAATAGCCATTAAATATCACAAAATCAAACATAAAGTCTATTAGCAAGGAAATCCACTCATTTAAATCAAATAATACAATTATTTGTTCATATATCCTTAAAAGGAGAAATTACATTTCAATTCCGAGTTAAGAAAATTGAGGTTATAACATCCTCCTCTCCTTGTAAGAATTTTTCCCTCAAAATTTAGCAATCCAACAAACAACTCAAGATATGCTTTTTCCATGTCCGTCTTCAGCTCCCATGTGGCATCATCCTCTCCATGTTGCTTCCAAAGAACCTTTACTATCTCTATATTTTCGAACCTTTACTATCTCTATATTCTTACATCTGAGTTCTTTCACCTTGGTATCTAGAATATATAAAGGTGACTCAGGGTAGGTCATCTTCCCTTGAAGCTCAATAGGCTCCATGCTCAACACATGGCTCAGATCTTGCTCATATCACTTTAGATTGGACACATAGAATACATCATGCATCATACTATACTGAGGGGGTAACTCCAAACGGTATGAATCTTTACCAATCCATTCTAACACTTCAAATAGACCAACGTATCGGGGACTCAAATTCCCTATGTTCTTGGCTATTTCTCAGAGTGGTTGGATTTTCAAGAATACATGCTCTCCCACAGTGAACTACACGTTAGTCCACTTTGCATCAGCATATGACTTCCATCGATCTTGGTCTCTCTTCAGTCGCTGCTTGATTAAAGTGACTTTATCTGTATACACTTGGAGCTAATCTAACCTCAACAAGGTCCTCTCACTGAAATCGTCCTAGTAAAGCGGTGATCGACACAGTCTCCCATAAAGAGCTTCATACGAAGGCATCCCGATGCTGGCTTGGTAGCTGTTGTTGTAGGCGTACTCAGATAAAGGTAAGTACTGCTCCCATGATCCACCCCAATCGAGCACACAAGCTCTCAATAGATCCTCTAAGGTCTAGATCATCCTCTCTGACTGACCATCTGTCTGGAGGTGATAATCGGTACTAAACTTTAACCTTGTACCAAGTTCTTCTTGTACCTACTTCCACAACTTGGAAATAAACTTTGGGTCCCTATCGGAGATGATGGAACTGGGTAAGCCAGGCAAACGTACTATTTCTCTGATATTCAACTCGGCTAGGTCTGATATTTTGGCAGTGGTCTTCTGGGCAAGGAAGTGTGTTGACTTGGTAAGGCGATCTACCATAACCCATATCGCATCGTGACCTCTCTTGGTCTGGGGTAGACCCTCCACAAAATCCATGGTGATCTGCTCCCATTTCCACACTAGAACCTCTATAGACTATAAAAGTCCGCCGGGTCATTGGTGTTCAGCCTTCACCATTTGGCACGTAAGACAGCTGGCCACATAGAAATGTCTCACTTCATTCCTGGCCACCAGAAATACCTCTACAAATTCTTAAACATCTTTGTAGTGCCCGGGTGTACCGTATACTTAGAACCATGAGCCTCTTACAAGATATGTTCCTTAAATGGTGAATCTTTAGGAACCCAAATACAGTTCTCAAATCTGATCCCACCATCTATTCTTACTGTGAGATAGGTCTATGGCTTCTTCATCAAGCCCTTCATCCTATTGAGTTATGAACTGGTTAATTGTGTCGTCATTATCTTGCTCAACAACTCTGACTGAATATGAATATTGGCCAATCGAACTCAGTCCTCTAATGGTTGTGGAGTCCACTCCACGAGCTCTTCTATGCTCTTCTACTGGCTAGACAAAATAGCCGCACACTTGAGCTATTTTTGACTCAACGCATCAGCTATGACGTTTGCCTTACCAGGATGATAGGAAATGGTGAAGTCATAATCCTTCAGGTACTCCATCCATCGTCGTTGTTGTAGGTTTAGGTCTCTCTGTGTTAGGAGGCACTTCAAGCTCTTATGATCAGTGAAGATCTCGAAGGTATCACCGTACAGGTAATGCCGCCATATCTTCAATGCATGGATGATAGCAACCAACTCTAAGTCATGCATTGGGTAGTTCACCTCGTTGGGTTTGAGTTGTCAGGAGGATATGCAACCACATGCCGATTGTGTTCCAACACATAGCCAAGTCCCATCTTTGATGTGTCGGTGAAGATTATAAAACCCTCATTGCCAGATTGTAGGGTCAATATTGGGGCGGTGGTCAGCTTCATCTTTAGCTCCTAAAAATGAGCCTCACATATATCGAACCATATGAACTTCACATCATTCCAAGTCAACATTGTAAGCGGCAAGGCAGTCTTTGAGAAATCTTTAATGAAGCGTTGATAGTATCCGGCCAACCCCAAGAAGCTACAAATCTCAGAGAGGTTCTTCAGTGCAAGTCAGTCTCGAAATGCCGACACTTTAGTTGGATCTATGATGATCGTTCCTCCTGAGATGATGTGTCTGAGAAACATGACTCGGTCTATCGAAAACTCACTTTTCGAGAACTTTCCATAGAACGTCTTCTTTCTCAGGGTATCAAGGACTCTACCCAGATGGTTGCGGTGTTGAGCTAGGTCATAAGAGTACACCAAGATGTCGTCTATGAACACGATCAAAAAGGAGTCAAGGAAGGGTTGGAACACACTGTTCATAAGGTTCATAAAGACACTGGGTGCATTGGACAACCCAAACGACATGATAACGAATTCATAATGGCCATATCGGGTTCGGCAAGCCATCTTAGGTATATCCTCACTCTTGACTCGTACATGGTGGTATCTAGACCTCAAATCAATCTTGGAAAAGACTCGGGCTGATTTGAGCTGGTCAAAAAGGTCATCTATCATGGGTAAGGGGTTCTTGTTCTTACTTCTTAATGGTCGCCTGGTTGGTCATCCGATAATCAATACACATCCAGAGTGATCCACCCTTCTTCTTCACAAAAAGGACTGGTGCTCCCCATGGTGATGTACTAGGTTGGATAAAACCTTTATCTAGCAACTCCTACAACTAAGTTTTCAACTCAAGCAACTGAGTTGGGGCCATTCTATAGAGTGCCTTAGATATAGGGCTAGCCCCAAGAGCTAACTCAATGGATAAATCTACCTCCCTCTCAGTGGAAATCCCTGGTAGATCATCTGGAAACACGTTCACATACTCCCGAACAACCTCTATCTCCTCTAAGGGTCGTACCTTGGCCTTAGGCTTGGTGACTATGGATAGGTATGCTCGAAAACCTTTGGATATCATCTGCTCAGTGTAAAGAGCTGACACATAAAGGTTGGTAGTCACATACTTCCTTCCTTGAATGGTAAAGTATGGATGACAAAGTTTCCTAATAAGGATCTTCTTTTCTATACAGTCAATCTATGCTCTATAGGTGTAAAGCCAATCCATACCAATGATTACACCAAAATCATTCATATCGAGGAGGATGAAGTCAGTGGGAACAATCTATGCTCTATAGGTGTAAAGCCAATCCATACCAATGATTACACCAAAATCATTCATATCGAGGAGGATGAAGTCAGTGGGAAGCTCGTGACTCAGGTACTTAACTGGAAAGACAGAGGTTTTTAAAAGGGATGTATATATTCGACCACTTGGGGTTGTGACATCCAAAACATAGCCTAAATCCTTGATGTCCAAACAAAGCATAGTTGCCAGATTTCTCAAAATAAAAGTATTAGTAGAACTAGAATAAAAAGGAGCTTTTACATTTTGTCCCATGACTTCAAGCATGCCTACATAGTTTCATGCTATATCAGACTGCTATTACATGATCAAACTAAACTGAAAGGAAAACTCTATGGGTTATTACCCTCGATCAACCTATTAACATTCACCTGAGCCTTTTCATTATTGATGGAGAACACTCTAGCTTGCCTTCTCTCTCCAATAGGTGGACCTCTAGTGGGTTCTCCTCCTCCTGCTGGGGATTCTACTGCCACTAGTTGTGTCACCACCAAACCTCTCAGATCAGGCAGAGGATAGTTGGCGATGAAGTGTCCCTCCTGGCAACAGTAGCACACCCTCTTCTCAAAGCGGTACTTCCCAAGATGTGTTCATCCACAGGTATGACACTTCTGAAAGTGACTCTCACCACATGGCTTTCCTTTGTGTCCATGCTTGCCCTTGGTTTGGTTATGCCCTTGTCCTTTCTTGTGATCATTATTCTGTCCTTGAGTACCTTCAGTGAAACCAAGATATCCCTTAGGTGGGTTCTATACAGGCATCAATGTCCTCTCCATGTCTAAGGTGGTGTTGTAGGATTCAGAGAAAGTTTTTGATTTACTCACCATCACATGTGGTTTGATTGTGGGGTGAAGACGCTCCAAAAAATGGTCCACCTGTCTTTCCTCATCCATCATGTGCCCAAAATGCTCTAGGATGCAAAACTTGCGGCAAAATTCTGTAACGGATAAGTTACCATAGATCATGTTGGTGAACTCTCTTTCCTTCTCCTTCTTATCTAAGGTGGGGATGAATCTGGCGGTAAAGATAGTCTTGAAGTCAATCCATGACATCGACTCCTCACTTAGATCTCATCCCATGATGCGGTTCTCCCACTAGATCTTGGTTGTTCCTTCCAAGAGATGAGTAGCAAAAAGAACCTTCTTGTTTGGTTGTACCTCTAGCATGCGAAAACTGTTCTCGACTGCCAGCAGCCAAGAATCCACTTTGTTAACCACTTCAGTCTTATCCTCTCCCTAGAATCTCTCGATGTTCATCTTGACAAAGTCCAAAATGGTGACTCCAAGTTGGGGATGAACGGAAAGGGACTCACCATTTTCATGTCTGGCTATATCCGTGAGGGCCAGGGAACTAATGGCCTCAGTTAGCCTCTTCTTCTATTCCATCCATAGGGCATCATGGGTGTGAACCACCATTGCCGGTCCTGGACCACCTGTCTGGTTCTCCTCAAACTTGACCTTGTCCTCAGACATGAGTTCCTCTTCCTGGTCCACCTCAGGGTTGTCAAAGGGAACTGGCTTGGGATCTGGGCCTTCTTCTGAGGCTTCATCGGGTCCCTTCCTTTTTTTTGAGGACTCATCACCCCAGTCCCTCTTCCTCTTCTCAGAAAATCCCCTCCTCTTATGGGGAGGCAAACCACCCCTAGTTGGGTTATCGGTGTCCTCGACAGGAGTAGCTACGGTGTTCACTCGAGCCATCTACATAAGCAAACAATGAACTTTAGCTTACATTTAAAATAATTATACTTATGTCGATGACATCTTGTTTACGTATCTTTTATTAATTTGGTGGAGGATCCCTTAATCCTTATCATACTTACCCTGACCTCAAGAGGGTGGGGAAGAAAGAGAAAAAAACCCTAAATATTAGAATCCTTAATTGAATTAGGGTTGAGAAGGGACAAAATATATGAGAGAGTCCTAAAGGTATCTTATTTTGAGTTAGAACCTTAGACATTGACCAGGCAGTCACACTGCATCTGGGAGTCCTCATGACCAACTAGCAGGGTGGAGGAAAATATTGCCAGCCCCCAGACCGTGATCCTTTTCTAGACACCTCTGTCTTTATAAAATCCTCTAATAACTCCCTCGGTTCTACTGAGTTTGTAAAATTTAATAATTACTAAGAATTAAATGAGAAACCACGACTCTTATACCAAATGTAATGACCCTGCCTCCCGGTAACCCCCAATTAAGGGAGACCAAAAGGTTAGAGACATTATCCCAATATTTCAAGATCGATGGTTTGACATTTAATAAAAAATAATTATCAAATTATACTATTACTAAACTGAAAAGTTGGAATAAAACAAATCTTTTTGCATACCTTGTAAAATTTGGATCTAGACTTCTATCCACAATAAAAGTCTAAGATAACTAATCCTCCTTGCACAGGTTAATTGTATCTTCACAATATTTTGATTTACTATTTGTCCATTTTCAGAATTGTACCAAAAACACCGACAAACAAAATGTCAGTCGGTATATTTCTATACTGGTATGTGGGGGACAATCAAATTTTTCACAAATAATTTCTAAAAACCTAATTATCACAAAGAAGTTATTAACAATCCAAATTACATTTTCAATGTGACATTCTCAACTAAATTGATTATTCATAAATAACCACATACTTGTTCAGTCAAATCAACAAGCTAACAATAATCCAAGTAAGTAGGTAGTTCAGACAAGAAATGATCCTGAAACAATCATATAATTTAATTACTATTCACTTTCTTGGTTTATGCTCATATAAACTTGCTTCCTAGGGTTTTCTACTTTCTTTTAGGGTTTCATTAGCGTTTATCTTCATTATTGATACTATAAACCCTAATTCAGCAAATCTAAGTATAAACCCTAATTAGCTTGTCATATTCCTCCTAACAGAAATAGAATCTATAAATAACAACACTATCCCAAATAATTTAGATTATTCAAGTTAATTTCCTTCTTTACCCCAGATTAGGGTTTCTACATGTACTATCATAGATTCATGGATTAAAACCCTAAAACAAACCAATTAAAATCTAATTTCATATTCAAACCTTACTTTTCTTTTCGGTAAGTTAATAATACTCAAATTAACCCATTAAGCATCTTAGATTTGATCTCTAATCATCATTAGGGGTTTTAACCTAAATTTAAGGCACTTTATGATCAACTCAAGGTACTTTTTCTATTAGAAATGAAATCATATGCTAAAACTATTTTTATCATATTACTCATTTTTTCTGATCATTTTTCATATATAAAGTTCCTTCATCTGACCTTCCTATTAATTTCTACGATTTTTGCAAAGAAAAGTATTTTCTTGGATTTTCTAGCAGAGAGGAATTATCGCCATAAAACCTTGGCCGCTCGATCAGTGGTCCGCTAGACCACATGGGATCCGACGATCCGCGGTGTGCATCTCACTCACGATGAAAAGACACAAAGGAAGAATATGCCCTTACCTGAACAGAAGAAGCAGGAGGGCAAGTTGGTATTTTCATTGGAGGTCATCTTCAACCTCCGGTTATTCTGCGCACAGACTGATGGTCAACCCTGCCGGTTGACTCGGCGCTCCTGGGCTGCTGCAAGAAAATGAAAGCCACCAGTAGCTTCGTTCTCTTCCCATGAACTTGCTCGTCAGTTCAATTGTTCCTTCGCACCGCCCCTTCACCGCCGACTAGATGGAACTCCTCCGACACTATCTTCTCCTTGACAAGGTCTCTGGTCAGGCTAGTTTCTTGAATTGAAGGCACCATGATGATCGTCGTTGTGATGTAGTCATAAGAGGGTAGGTTATGGGGTTGCTTGCATCGCTGCACACACTACCCTATATATAGGGTAACCATCAGGTTCCTGATGGATTGAGGACTTCCCCATTTCACAACGAAACCCCATAAATCTCAGGCTAGATATGCTCAGGATGATCTTCTAAAGGAGATGGACTCATCCGTAGCCTAGAAGATTGCCTCAAATACGAGAAATCTTCGATCAAAACTCCCACAAACTAGACTCTGCGTTCCCAATCCTCATGAGAACGTGACTTAACACAAGTCGTGGATCGCTGATCCAACGGTCATGAGTGCTCTCCTAAGAACCAAAATTTAAAATCCCAAATTAAATCATGACACATTCCTTTCCACTTTAGGATAACTTAAAAAATTCATATCTCGTGAAACATGTCACTAGTACAGGAATGGTCTGTAGCGTCGGTTAATTTAAGCATGTAACGTCACTTTATAACCGACGCCTAAGTGGTCATCGCTATAAAATTTGCTCTATAGCGTCGGTTTATTTGACCAAATAAAACTGACCTTACAGAGTAAACACCGACGCAAAAGGTTGTAAAAAATCTGACCCATGTGAGAAAAAAGGAGCCTATAAGGTCGGTTATTCGAAAAAAACCGACCCTGTAAATGATCTCGGTCGGGAAAATTGTCGATCAAAAGTATTTTTGGTCGACAATTTTCTCGATCGAGAGAGTTTATAGGGTCGGTTTTTTTCGAATAACCGACCCTAAAGATTGAATAAACATTTCAGTGTACCCCTCGGTCGAGAAAATTGTCGACCGAAAATATTTTGGTCGACAAAATTGTCGACCGAGGGGTACACTGAAAATGTTTATTCAATTTTTAAGGTCAGTTTTTGTAAATAACCGACCTTATAGAGGACATTTAGAGTCGGTTTTGTACAAAAACTGACGCTAGAAGTTATATTTCGGTCGAAAAGTTTCTCGACCGAGGAGTGTACACTGAATTCAATCTTTAGGGTCGGTTATTTAAAAAACCGATGTTAGAAGTTACGATTTTTTTTAAAATTTCTGCATAAATTGAAATAGAACAGAAGAACAAGAAGATTCATATATTCTGGGAGAGGGGGGCATTGATGCTCAACCGTCACCATTCAAAACCACACATTCGTAACAAAAATGATTCATAATCACATCATAATTTACAAAATGATAGAGTGCAAGTCTGAGTGGATATTAAACATATACAAAAGTAAATATGAAAGAGTACTCAAACCACATACATAAATGGAGCTGACATATTTAATCCAATGCTATATCGACTTCATTTAGAAAAGACTCTGACCACTCTTCTCGGAATTCATCCAAGTCTACATGTGTGTAAGGCTGAGTTGTAAAGATCTGTAACAGAAAATGCACATGCTAATATTTTATAAAATGACTACAATCACTTGTAAATTTATGATGTTATTCTTTATTAACTGGCTTATAGTCTGAATGTCATGTGATGCTTGTTTGACAATAGCTTGCATATATTTCATTACATAGTAGCCACAAGCCCAGTCATTATTTTGCATAGGACACTACAAATAACAAATTATACTTAATGTTATTAAACTACTATAAATAGCAATTGAGATAAGACTATAAGAGTTGACATATTACAGTTGATAAATAATACATATAAGAGTAAGCAGTTGTCAAAGTATCTACCTTGACATTTTTCAAAGTCAATGTCTTTAATTTTGTGGGTATTTGTCCTCCAGCTTCACGAAAAGCCTTTATACCCCTATCAATTAAATGATAGTTGGTAAAACAGAAATTCTAAATAGAAATATCATGTTGAAGCATTGATTAAATTTATGCTTACTCCATAGCTGGAAATTTCAGTTTGTGACTCCTTGTTGTTTTACCCATTGGATCAAGATAATAAAGAGTCATCAATTTTGGGGCAATCACCACTAATTCCCAATGTCTAGCTCTGAGTAAGAATAAAACAAACATTAAAATAAATAATTTTATTCATTATTAAAATTATATTGAATAATAATACTTACTGGACGTTAAAAGGAATTAGGATAATTTCCTTCCCCTTACTAGAAAAATATTTGAATGCATCAGAGAAGTACTCATTCACATCCTCAATATGTGTCTCCACCTGACTAGTGACCGAAGGAACTAAGAATCCAACATTCTTTATATCAAAGTTTGTGGCCTCGGTATATAAATGGTTGTTAAACATTTGTAATTATTTTCATATGTAGAAATAATATAAAAATGTGTATTGGAATTTTATATATATATATATTGATAGATCCTTACCTTATCCATACTTCTATTATCAAAGTATTCAGCCAATCATACAGGAACAACTATAATATCATCAAGAAAAATAAAATTCTCAAAGTCCCTCCCAGCTGCATCTTCTGTTAAATTGACCAACATATTTGATCCCGAGCTTTGGTTGGCTAAGTATCGACACAAACATTTAGATTTGCTTCCCAATTCGTCGAATGTAGCTTTGGGAATGAAAGATGTCTTGGGCATAGGAGGACGACTAGTAGAAGTTTTACTTTTTGGTTTACAAACCTATTAATTAAATTACATACTTATATTACATGAGTTCATATATGCAGTCAAATATGAAAAATATGGTAGAAATAAGGTATACCTTGTCATTGCTAACCAAGTGTCTAGGCCAACCCACCATAGCACCCTCAGCGTCTTCAACTGTACTATATTCAGGATTAGGTATGGGTAGTGGTTTGTCCCCCATTCCGTCATACACAAGATGGATGGACACACGACAAATGTCATCAGTAATTTGTTGGAAATGCAATGTACCACCAAGGTTGTACACCTTGCCCGCTGCCACAACATTATATTCTGGAACCTCCACTGCAAGTTTACAGTTCATACCAACCTAGATTGAAATAATATAAGTTATATAAGAAATAGTAGAACAGATACATGTTACAACTATATATATTATCATATATTTATCATACTAATAACACAACATATAGAACAAAAACTTACTGTAGATTGTTGTGGTGGGTCATCGGGAGTGCTCCCATGACATTCTACAACTGGAGCATGGGCTTGTACCTCATCACTTGAGAGACACACAGTATGAATAGGTTGAGAAGGTTGAGTAGGATGAAAAGAAGACATTATTTCTTTTACTTTCTACACTACTAATGTTTCAACCTCCTCTTGTGTAAGACCTCCTGCATGACCTCTTTTAGATTGCGAAGTGCCAAAATAAGACTTGAATCCTATTCCACCTCCTAATCCCCTAACACGGCCAGGATGCTCCTTCGTACCAAGAGCAACTGCTAGTTCATCCATGTAGCCAGTTGGGATGAACTTTCCTTCCTTCCTTTGCTCGTGGAGATCAATCTATTCATAGTTAATAAAAATATTAAATCACAATATCAATTAGATATAAATAAATCTAAGTTTGTGGGAGTTACTCTTTACTTAGTTGGGATAAACCTACCATCTTTTGTGCCACCTCCTTAGTTGCAGGGTTGACAATTTCACCTGCTTGATTCTTTCTAGCATCAATCCATGTCAAGTGTCGGGGTGGTCGCTCAACTTGAGTTGTATGAGATTCTTCTCGAGAAGAGTATTGCTTCTCTTGTAGTTGGCGGCGGAAGGCATAACCACCGGGCCCCAAGCGATGGTCAAGCACATTTTTAGCCTGTCTTTCCTTTTGAGCCTGGTGAATAGCCTGATCATTTAAAATGAGATATTGCAATTTAGATTGGCAAACATGTATAAAAAGATTCACCTCCTTAATTGTATAAAACTAAATATTCATCCAACACATCACAATCTTTATTACCTGAAACTCTTATGATCTCCTAGCTGCAACAAATCTTTCCCACACCTCAGGATCTATAAAAATATATATATCTGTAGCTTTCTTCTTTTTTTTAGGATTATTTATAAATTCCCTTACAAGATATGTCTTAAAACCCCTCCATCGTACACCACAACGTTGTAGCACTCTTTTCTTGTGATCTTTTTCATTTAGATGAAAAACACCCTATACATACAAAAGAAGCAATTAATAATGTTGTTTTGAAAAGGATTTAATTCCAAGCAAACTAAATTAGAATAAATAGATAAAAAACATATTAAAATAATATCACTTCCACTCACAGATATATCTTTCCATATGATGTCTTTTTGGGCATTAGGAACATCATGCCAGTTTTCTATATCTATTGCCACCTTACTGCACGCGGTCGCCCCTACGTAATGCTTGATAGCACTAGCATGTTCCCCGACAGGTGCTCCTGTCATATCAAACTAGATTGGCAATATATCCCCTTTATCCCTGAGCTCCTACAACCTACGCATCAATGTAGGACCTCTACTTTTCTTAGCATCACCACTACCATCCTCATGGTGCTCATGCTCATGCTCCGAATGTTCATCTTCACTCACCATTTTAGAACCTGCAAGTATACATGATAAAAAAAAGTGATAATAAAAGCACAAGTGATAAGGTATACATGATAATAAAATAAAGAATTCAAAGAATACATGCCTTTAGTATTAGTTGAGTTGTTAGTCAAGTAAAATTTCTTCAGCATGGTCATGATGTTTATAATATTCATCGGTATTATCTTCAACATTTACACTTGGCAAACCAACTGAGAATGGACTGGAATCATCATACTTTTCGTAGTATTCTTCTTCATTTATATGTTCTACAATAAACTATCTTTTTCCATGAAGAACGACAGACCAATTTTTATTTGCCGGGTCATCAATATAGAATACTTGTTTTGCTTGGTCTGCCATGATGAATGGCTCATCTTTCTCACCAATATTTTCAAAATTCACCAATTTGAAACCCAACTCATCCACTAAAACTCCTTTGTTGTTGTCAACCCAATTACACCTAAAGATAGGAACACTGGAATTTGTATAGTCCAATTCCCATATGTCCTCAATGGCGCCGTAATATGACATCTCAGCTTCACGTGGTCTTTTATCTTTGGCACTAGCAAAATACAACGAACAACTTGAACAGTGACCCCACTGTTTTGGAACACACTACTTTCGTCTTGACGCTTTGTGTAGTATGAAAATCCATTTATATCATAACCTTCATATGACATGACATCCATTTTTGGCTTAAAGGCGAGCCATTTTATGTTCCCAACAACATTATTCGGTGATTCAGATAGTTGATTAAATACTTTCTCTTCAAACCACCTAATAAATGTTCGATTATGCTCTCTTGCAAGCCACATTGAACTGGATCGCGGATGATTTCTCTTGATAAGATCATTGTGTTCTGTGATGTAGCTACTAACTTCATCGATGTTGTGTAAAATATACAAATGTGGTTGTTCCCACAACTCACGACAGATTCCTTTCACTCGTCCTCCCAGAGTTCCTTTTCCACAATAAGATTCAGTGTGATGGGAATTTTTTAGATCGCTAGAAGTTTCATTGCAATTCAAAAAATCATTACAAAAGTCCATCACCTCCCTAGCCACATAACCCTCAAAAATACTCCCTTTAGGACGATAACGATTCTGAACATCACCTTTAAAAACACTCATGTAGCGTTCAAATGGATACATCCAGTGTAAGAAAATTGGACCCAACATCTTCACCTCCCTTGTAATATGTACTACAAGATGAACCATGATATCAAAAAATGAAGGAGGAAAGTACATTTCAAGATGACACATGGTAGCAATTACATCTTTCTGTAATTTATCAAGAGTATCAGTGTGGCATCCAACTTATAAAACACGGGATTAACTAAGCGGAAGAAAATCATTTGCAACAGATTACTGAAAATCACTAGAAATTAAAACTTTTTGCAAAGAGATCCACACATAGGAAATCTTTTCCATCAAGAACCAAAGTATAATATTTACATTTTGTTCCATAAGGACACAACCTATACTATATCTTCTTGAGGATTACAACATCAGCTGTCCTATTCAACATTATATACAGACATCAAAAAACCTCAAGGCGTCAAGCCAAAATCTCAGATCGATTCAATAAAAACACTAACTACTAACTCTGAGGACCTGAGAGTACAGAGACGACACATAGGACTTTCTAACTATATGGCTAGACAGGCAGTATCTCTGCCTGAGATAATACTGCTGTCCTTGATACTGTTGTTGCTGTTCTTTCTCTGCTAAAGGTTTCTTGCCTCTTTATCCGCGTCCACCTAAAAACATTGGATCCCACGGGGGTGAGACAATTGTAAATTGCCCCATTGGGAGATATAACTCTCCGCCAAAACATTGTATTGCAATTAAAGATATGAAACTGAGCAAAGGTTAAGCATTTTAAAGCATTCTCAACTTAAAGCATTATAACTATCTATGATAGAACAATAGATCAACTTTTCTCTTAATAAGGAATAGGAAGAACATGTATATCATTTATCCTCCATATTATTCCATCATGTCAAACTTCTCTTGTGACACTCATTATCTTGATATGTCACCCATGAGACATTCTTGTTTCATTCTATTGGCCTTAGCCAACCAGTTAAACAAATAAAGAGATATATCTACCATGTACTCATTTATCATCAATACATGAATTGGATTAATACCAATCCTAAATCATCATTACATGCATTGGGTTATTACCAATCATGTGTTATCACTATAAGAATTTAGCCTCTGCCAGGTATTGGACTCTTCCAAACATGATTACACCGCCAGGCATTGGACACTACCAATCCTGATTTCACAGCCAGACATTGGACTTTAACCAACCCTAATTACAGGAATTACACCTCTTCCAGGTATTGGAATTTTACCAAACCTGATTACACAGCCAGACATTGGACTTTAACCAACCCTGATTACACAGCCAGACATTGAACTCTAACCAATCCTAATTTCACAGCTAGGCATTGGACTCTAACCAATCCTGATTTCACAGACATGCATTGGACTCTAACCAATCCTTATTTTACAGCCAGGCATTGGACTCTAACCAATCCTGATTTCACAGCCAGGCATTGGACTCTAACCAATCCTGATTTCACAGACAGACATTGGACTTTAACCAATCCTGATTTCAAAGCCAGGCATTAGACTCTAACCAATCCTGATTTCACAGCCAGACATTGGACTCTAACCAATCCTAATTTCACATCCAGGCATTGGACTCTAACAAATCCTGATTTCACAGCCAGGCATTGGACTTTAACCAATCTTAATTACATGCATTACACCTCTGCCAGATATTGGACTTTAACCAACCCTGATTACACAGCCATGCATTGGACTCTAACCAATCCTAATTACATAGTGCATGGATTTTAATTCCTTTAACTCATCATTGATCATCACATACTACTTTAGGCTCTGAACCCTGAGGTTAGCCCACATAGCTTTTCACATTCTTTATTGAATACAGTTGTTCCTCTTATTAAGTTTATTAACACATTATCCTTTCTTATAATAACATTTTATAATCATTTTGGTACCTCTCACTATGCCATAATTGCTCTCATGGCTCATAAGGCCCATAAAGCATCTTGTCACCTCTCACTAGGCAACATCTAACCATATGGCTCACAAGGCCATTAAATGTCTTATTACCTATCACTAGGTAACATCTAACCACATGGCTCACAAGGCCATTACTCATCTTGTCACCTCTTACTAGGCAACATCTAACCACATGGCTCACAAGGCCATTCCTCATCTTGAGTATTCAATCATCTTTATTACTCTTATCATTTATCATTGAATGATTATCAATACAAGGTATGAGTTCATTTCTCATCCTTGTCATGGTATGATTACATCATACTAATTAGTTTGGCTTAAACCCATTCTCAAGATATATTGGATTTGAGGTGCATCAAGGTATATCAACCCTGGAATGCTAAAAGTGATATCTATCATGTCTTGATGTATCACTTTCCTCATCACTTCCATTTACTTGGGTTATTAACTTATCTTGTATTAAGGTATTTCCCATCTTAATACTTCCATCCACTAACCTATCACTTTTACCATGAAGTGCATAGGTCACAAACAAGAATGGTCCAACTATCTTCAATGATATGGACTCATCTCGGGATAAGACATTGCTTACTATAAGGTTGCCTATAATCAACCATTTAAGATATTTCACCTTTATAAGGCATTACCGACTATTTTAGCATTAGGGTTCTTTCATACCATTACCTAGTAATTAGGGTTTTGGTTTATCATCATATTGTCCAAGATTAGGGCTTCATGTATTTTAACTTCAAAATTAGAGTTTCACATACCTTCACCCTGTATTACGGCTTCTCATCATACCATTGCATAGGGTTTCACATGGCATCACCCTCAATTAGGGTTTAACATGGTCTCACCTTCAATTAGGGTATCACATGGTCTCAAACTCAATTAGGGATTCACATTGAATCAACCTCAATTAGGGATTCCCATGGAATCAACCTCAATTAGGGATTCCCATGGAATCAACCTCAATTAGGGATTCACATTTATTATCTTTGTTTAGAGTCACAACATTACCCTAGGTTTGGGTTACATCTGGTATTGCTCTAAATTAGGGTTAGGGCTCAACAACCTTCTTGATTAGGGATTTCATGATCTCTTTATTAAGGATCATACCCTATTCATCACATGATCAATACTCATGTATGAATTCCTTTCCATCATTCTCTCAACTTGATTAGGTTACATCAACCCTTCCATCAAGTACATACAATGATGATTAACATAATGTACCAAGTCATTGTTCTTATAAGCAATTAGGGTTTATCCCTTTATTGGAACTAATCACTTAGGTACTATTAGGGTTTCAACCTTTGTACCTTCATTGATTATCATTACTAATCATCATTGGATCAATGGATCATTCATCATCGTAATTCTCAAGAGATTCAATTACATTGGACCTCCGCTACATAAGGTATCCAATTGAATTCACCAATTGAATCTTCAATTACAATAGGTGTCCAAGTGGATTAACCAATTGAATCCTCAATTAACTTTAACTATTTGAGACACAAACGATCTTGGTCTTTCAAAGTTCAAACGGTTTGAAACCGTTTGGTAAAGGTGGTGCTTGAGACCGTTTGCTAAAGCACCTTTTGAAACTGCATGGGCTCAACCAATTTGGGATCGTTTGGTCCCAAACGGTATTGAGACCGTTTGGTCCAAACCTCCTCAAAACAGCATGGACCAAATATGGTCTCAACTAATCAAATTGAATTAGGGTTTCCATTGTTGATTCCTTCAATCATTGAATTCATGTAACCAATCTTCAATTGGACCCATCACCATACTTCAATTGAGTTAATTAGGTCATCCTTCAATTGATTTGACCCTCAATTAACCATCAATTGATCATCAATTAGGGTTTAAATCAATTGGATTAGGGTTTGGAATCGATGATCCTTCAACATTAACCAATGTGAGTCTAGTTGCTTTAAAACTATTGGACCATCATCCAAATTGGTCATGACCTGACCCCAAACGATATTGAGGTCATTTGGATGACCTCCAAACGGTATTGACACCGTTTTTCCATGTCAACATCAAAATCCAAGTCAATCAATCAAAGTTTGGATCATTGGATTGATCAATAAGACAACATTTGATTGCAGTTCAACTTAGTACCTTTAGATCTTCAAACACCTAACCATAATCAACCCTAGACCTCCAAACGGTCTTGGGTGACCCCCAAACGGTCTTGAGACCATTTGGATGACCTCCAAATGGTCTTGAGACCGTTTGGTCATCATATCATCAGCAACCATGTCAATCAATTAGGGTTTGGATCCTAGGATTGGTCACCAAATCAACACTTAATTGTATTTCAATTTGGTATCTTTGGACCTTCAAACACTTGACCAAACTTAACCCTAGACCTCCAAACGGTCTTGGGTGACCCCCAAACGGTCTTGAGACCATTTGGGTGATCCCCAAACTGTTTTGAAACCGTTTGGGTCAATCAACCCAAATTTCAAACTCAATCACTTATGAAATCAGCACTCAACCCGATTAGGGTTTATACCATATGTTTGAATCTTCAAATACCTAACCATACTCAACCCTAGACCTCCAAACGGTCTTGGGTGATCACCAAACGGTCTTGAGACCATTTGGGTGATCCCCAAATGGTTTTGAAACCGTTTGGGTCAATCAACCCAAAACATCAACTCATTCCATTGCAAAATTAGCACTTAGCCGATTAGGGTTAATGCCATATCTTTGGATCTTCAAACACTTAACCATATCCAACCCTATACCTCCAAACGGTGTTGCGTGACTCCCAAATGGTCTTGAGACCATTTGGGTGATCCCCGAATGGTTTTGAAACCGTTTGGGTCAATCAACCCAAGTTTTCAACTTAATCAAATTACAAATCAGCACTTCACCCGTTTAGGGTTTTGGTGATTGATGGACCTTCAACTCATGAACCAATTTGATTTAATCAATAATAATTGGTGGGTCATTAACCTAGATCATTATGAGCAAGTACCCAAATGGTCAACCCTGGTCAACATCACCAAACGGTCTTAAACCGTTTGCTTCTATGTGGTTTAGTGAAACTGTTTCATTCCAAACGGTTTGAAACTGTTTGCTCCCAAAACACAAACCATTTGGACATTTGATTGAAACTGTTTGGTCTAGATATTTGGGGAGGTGTGTGCTTATGATGATGTCATCATCATCAAGCTCTAGACCCATGAAACCTACTGTGATTTCCATGGAAATTGCATCAATCAACCAAATCAATATTTTTTTTAGAGCAAAAGGATCGATTCATTACTTGTTAGCCATACAACATCTACAATTGGGGAGAATGATACAAACAGAACATACAAACGTCACGTTCAGTAACCCTAAGGCACTACAACTCATATTGGAACGAGAGAGAGACATTTCTACATTGATTCTTCTTCCTTGAGGCTGTCTTAAGCAGCTTTTCCTGAAGAATTCCTTCAACTTGAGCGTTAAGTAGTGGTAGAGGGGCTGGAACAAGATGGTATTCTGCTCATATATCAACTCAAATGAAGTCATACAACTGAGTAATGAGATCAATCCAGAGCAAAGATGAGATAGCCGTACTAAGGTTGAATTACTGGGGGAAACCCCAGAAAAACCACCGCCTTCACAAAGGAAGGAGTAACAATCCTTATTCAAAGGAAGAAACAACGCCGATATACGACGGAACAAGGTAGATATCCTGCCAGAAACTAGCACCCAAGTGAGAAATCTGCAAGGCAGAAATAGAGGAGGGAAACCTGCCTCCTCCGGAACCCCTAGGAGGACACCCCCACCAACCACCCGCCTCAGCCTCAAGGTAGATCTGAGCAAGACTCTGCCAGGAGAAGAGCACCACCACCTCCTGCAAGCAACATGCCAAAGAGAAGACCCGATCACAACCAGGTCGCACGACCGCCGCCCAGGGGGGAGAGATGAGGAGCTCGGAGAAGCACCAGCAAAAGAAAACCAGAAGAAGGAGACCCAGGGGGAGAAGGTGACGACCCAGCATGACGCCTGACCCCCTCCCCCAAGTCTGAGCGCCACACGCGGGGGGGGGGGGGAGCTAGCTCGCCGCTGTGATCGCCAGACGGGAAATATCAACCAAATCAATAATTGTAACTAGAGAAATGATCATTATTTGATGGGGAATTGAATGCAATAACAAAGTTAGGGTTTCAAGTTATAAAACCCGCCTCCAATTGAGCTCCAAAGCTCCAAGATCACACCAACAATTGTGGATGAAGCTCTTTCAACTCTCCCTAAGCTCGTCCTCAAGCTTTAGGTTGAAAAGATTGGCTAGGGTTGAAGAGGAGATCGAAATAAGAAGGAATCCATAATTTATTTTCGATTTCCACCATGGAATCAAGGTTGGGGGTCGTCCTCCAGGTCCTCTCTAGCTCCCATGGTCGGTTTCCAAGCAAGGAGAAGAAGTGCAAATGAAAAAGCCTTTCAGTTGGCTTGTAAATGGTCTTTTTATAAGAAATTCAAGAAGAGAGAAAGTGCCTTATAAAAATTCATTTAATCCCAAAAATGGTGCCGCCTCTTCCCCCTCAACTTCCTTAGGGACGAGGATATCTTGTTTGCCTCTTATTCCTCTCAATTATCCATGATTTAAAGAAAAGAAAATCAAGCACCTTAAATCATATAATATTAATATCCATATGTAAGTGGATATTTCTTTTTCTTATAAAATTGTGAGTGAGTTATCCATTCCCTTGGATATTTTCGTGGTCCTTGAAAGGATCAAGGATATCCAGGCACATCAGAATCTAACCATTTTAATTTTGGTTGAAGGCCCTTTAATTAATACATTTATTTTTTTTGCCCTAAATCGAATTAGGGTTTCAATTAGGATTAAATCTTGATTATTTTAATATCAAGATTCTCTCTCCTCCAACTTAATTCAAATGAGGCGCCCCTCTCATTTTCTTTGCTCTAAATGGTGCTAAGAAACATTAGGGACCTTATTGAAGTGGTAATTTTCATATTGAACCCTAGGTTTTGGGTAAATTGCACCTTACACCAAAACTAGGTTTTAATGCACAAACATTGCTTTATCAGCTTTTCCTTGGTACTCAGGCTACCACAAGCCATAGCTTTGCATCATCTTCATTCTCATTATGCTTCAACACATGAGGAACATATTATCATGCAACATTTGCAATTTAACCCCTCAACTTGGGTAATTTGCACTTTAGTCCAAAATAAGCAAATATTGCTTCAACATTGTTCAAACGGGACCAAAATTGAAACATAAGTGTCTCATGAGCCCTAATTACTTTTCAAAAGATAATATTAAGCATATGATCGTCTTTATTAATCAAAACACCTAGGGTTAAAGCATAACCCAGGTCAGGGATGTTACAAATTATAAACCCCTAAGAAGGATTTCGTCCCCGAAATCCCAAATAAAGAGAAACAGATATTATCCATGCATCATATCATCTCATTGTTATGGAGACATAATAGAGCTTTGATCATCACCTTGTGTTTCCATACAAGATTCTCATAGAATCAAACACACAAGGCACATGCTCCATTGTTCTTTGTTATTGACTGTGGAGTTAATATTGTGCCAAGTGATACTTTCTTTATTTTACCATTTCATGTGACAGATTCTTATTTTAAAGATATCTTTACTTGTTGTGTTTATGCAAAACATAAACCCCTAACATGTGATGTTCATATTATTTTACATGTTTAACTTGATTTCATGGTAGACCATTCTAGGTAGTCAACATAAATCATCTGATATATCTTTAGATACCAGGGTTTCTTACATTGATACCTATTTCGTGTGTTAAAAACACATCACGTCTTTATCTTTATTTCATCTTGGGACATTACTTGTTACATATATCTTCACCTTGGAGCCAAAGTCCAAGTTAAACTGATACCTTTCTAAGTATCCATCACATAAACATCTTTATATTATGCACATCAAGTGTCCTATGACCCATTTGATTACCATGTCCCTGAGAGGAAAGAAAAGAAGGAATCATATTCCTCATACAAACATGCTCATCTGAGGTTATCTCATATTTCTCTTTCTTATGCTTAGAACAGGACACATTAATTCATTCCATGCTTCTTATTTTATGGTACTCATTAGATTGTATCAGAATGACTGCTTGATCAGGGAAATCAAAAAGATTACAATCTAAGAGTTTTTCCATATTCACTTTATCATCAATAGTTGTATACATGGCCAAGGTATATAAATACTGAGATTAAGTAGTATGCACTTTTTATACTATCATATTCCTTCCTTTTCATATTATTACAAGTATAAGATTTAACATTACTGGGTTTTACCCAGGCATCTCTTCAATACCTCATCTTCTTCTCATAGAGGTAAGAGCAACATGAAAATCTATAATGTTTATTATGCAAAATATAAGTCCTCATAGGACCGATCAAAGAAAGCTCAATCAATTACCTTCTCAAATTAACTCAGGAAATCATAAAAAGACATATAAGAATGACAGTATTTTGTCTAACCTATCATGATTCGTGGATTATTCACTGCCTCAGGCTGATTATGCCTCAGAGGTTGATTCACCATAACATTTTTGGCTGAGTAATCTCTTTCTAGATGTCCAACCTGTCTATACAGGTAGCAAATTCTTGGTGCTAGGTACGGTCTAGAGGGTTCTTTACCCTTTCTAGATGACCATTGCCTTGATGCACTAGGTCCTGGTTGTACTGGTGGTACTAAAATCTTTCTCCTTTTGGAACTATTAGGCCTCTGTCCCTGGATTTGGATAGGCATTTTCTCAATTCTCACTACCTTGTTCTTTGTTGGACAATTCTTTACAATATGTCCAAGCTTTCTACACCTATAGAAAATTTTGCTTTTGGATTGAAACCTATTCTTTCCTTCACTATTTATTGATTCAATAGGATGAGGTTGAGCACAGACTTGTTCTAAGTCCAGAACTTCATCAATTCCCATTACTTCCACCTGCTGATGTGGATTAAGTATTCTATTGATGTCCAAAACATCATCATTAGGGGCTAGTAATATAGGTTGCACTGCTAGTGCTCGATCCACTAAATACATCATGATTGCCCTAAATTCCTAAAAAATGATTCCTAAGGAAGGATTTCTTATCATAATTGGATTATCTAGGGGATTCTCAGGCAATTATCCCTCTCTTTCTTCCTCCCCTACACCTCCTCTTGGTGCAGCATTGCTGCTTTCTGCAGCAAACTCCTCATGTGACCCAGTCATCTTCAAGTTCTTCTTCTCCTATATGAGCAGAAGACACTATCATGTCCACTAGATGAAACTACAACATACTCTACTACCTTAGTCCTATGTCTCTGTAGACGCAGCGAACCTAGAGCTCTAATACCACTAAATTGTGGCATCCAACTTATAAA
This sequence comes from Alisma plantago-aquatica, assembly GCA_963693085.1. Lineage (NCBI taxonomy): Eukaryota > Viridiplantae > Streptophyta > Magnoliopsida > Alismatales > Alismataceae > Alisma > Alisma plantago-aquatica. The sequence continues at coordinate 430,093,211 of OY856414.1, forward strand.
ACACGGGATTAACTAAGAGGAAGCGAATCATTTGCAACAGATTACTGAAAATCACTAAAAACTAAAATTTTTTGCAAAGAGATTCACACATAGGAAATCTTTTCCATCAAGAACCAAAGTATAGTATTTACATTGTTTTCCATAAGGACACAACCTGTATTATCTCTTCTTGAGGATTACAACATCAACTGTCCTATTCAACATTATATACAGACAACATAAAACCTTAAGGCATCAAGCCAAAATCTCAGATCGATTCAATAAAAACACTGACTACTGACTCCGAGGACCTGAGAGTACAAAGATGACACATAGGACTTTCTAACTATATGGCTAGACAGACAGTACCTCCGCCTGAGATATTATTGTTGTCCTTGATACTACTACTGCTGTTCTTTCTCTACTAAAGGTTTCTTGCCTCTTTATCCGCGTCTACCTAAAAACATTGGATCCCACGGGGGTGAGACAATTGTAAATTTCCCCAGTGGCAGATATAACTCTCCGCCAAAACATTGTATTGCAATTAAGGATATGAAACTGAGCAGAGGTTAAGCAGTTTAAAGCATTCTAAACTTAAAGCATTGTAACTATCTATGATAGAACAATAGATCAACTTTTCTCTTAATAAGGAATAGGAAGAACATGTATATCATTTATCCTCCATATTATACCATCATGTCAAACTTCTCTTGTGACACTCATTATCTTGATATGTCACCCATGAGACATTCTTGTTTCATTCTGTTGGCCTTAGCCAACCAGTTAAACAAATAAAGAGATATATCTAGCATGTACTCATTTATCATCATTACAGGAATTGGATTAATACCAATCCTAAATCATCATTACATGCATTGGGTTATTACCAATCCTGTGTTATCACTACAGACATTTAGCATCTGCCAGGTATTGGACTCTTCCAAACCTGATTACACCGCCAGGAATTTGACACAACCAATCCTGATTTCATAGCCAGGAATTGGACTTTAACCAACCCTGATTACAGGCATTACACCTCTGCCAGGTATTGGACTTTTACCAAACCTGATTACACAGCCAGGCATTAGACTTTAACCAACCCTGATTACACATCCAGGCATTGGACTCTAACCAATCCTGATTTCACAGCCAGACATTGGACTCTAACCAATCCTAATTTCACAGACAGGCATTGGACTCTAATCAATCCTGATTTCACAGTCAGGCATTGGAATTTAACCAATCATGATTTCACAGCCAGGCATTGGACTTTAACCAATCATGATTTCACAGCCAGGCGTTGGACTCTAACCAATCCTAATTTCACAGCCAGGCATTGGACTCTAACCAATCCTGATTCCACAGCCAGGCATTGGACTCTAACCAATCCTAATTTCACAGCCAGGCATTGGACTTTAACCAATCCTAATTATAGGCATTACACCTTTTCCAGGTATTGGACTTTAACCAACCCTGATTACACAACTAGACATTGGATTCTAACCAATCTTGATTACATAGTGCATGGATTTTAATTCCTTTAACTCATCATTGATCATCACATACTACTTTAGGCTCTGAACCCTGAGGTTAGCCTACATAGCTTTTCACATTCTTTATTGAATACAGTTGTTCCTCTTATTAAGTTTATTAAAACATTATCCTTTCTTATAATAAAATTTTATAATCATTTTGGTACCTCTCACTATGCCATAATTGCTCTCATGGATCATAAGGCCCATAAAGCATCTTGTCACCTCTCACTAGGCAACATCTAACCATATGGCTCACAAGGCAATTAAATGTCTTGTTACCTATCACTAGGTAACATCTAACCAAATGGCTCACAAGGCCATTACTCCTCTTGTCACCTCTGACTAGGCAACATCTAACCACATGGCTCACAAGGCCATTCCTCATCTTGAGTATTCAATCATCTTTATTACTCTTATCATTTATCATTGAATGATTATAAATACAAGGTATGAGTTCATTTCACATCCTTATCATGGTATGATTACATCATACTCATTAGTTTGGCTTAACCCCATTCTCAAGGTATATTGGATTTGAGGTGCATCAAGGTATATCAACCCTGGAATGCTAAAAGTGATATTTGTCATATCTTGATGTATCACTTTCCTCATCACTTCCATTTACTTGGGTTATTAACTTATCTTGTATTAAGGTATTTCCCATCTTAATACTTCCATCCACTAACCTATCACTTTTACCATGAAGTGCATAGGTCACACACAAGAATGGTCAAACTATCTTCAATGATATGGACTCATCTCGGGATAAGGCATTGCTTACTATAAGGTTTCCTATAATCAACCATTTGAGATATTTCACCTTTATAAGGCATTACCCACTATTTTAGCATTAGGGTTCTTTCATACCATTACCTAGTAATTAGGGTTTTGGTTTATCATCATATTGTCCAAGATTATGGCTTCATGTATTATAACTTCAAAATTAGAGTTTCACATACCTTCACCCTGTATTAGGGATTCTCATCATACCATTGCATAGGGTTTCACATGGCATCACCCTCAATTAGGGTTTCACATGGTCTCACCCTCAATTAGGGTTTCACATGGTCTCAACCTCAATTAGGGTTTCACGTTGAATCAACCTCAATTAGGGATTCCCATGGAATCAACCTCAATTAGGGATTCACATTTATTATCTTGGTTTAGAGTCACAACATTACCCTGGGTTTGGGTTACATCTGGTATTGCTCTAAATTAGGGTTAGGACTCAACAACCTTCTTGATTAGGGATTTCATGATCTCTTTATTAAGGATCATACCCTATTCATCACATGATCAATACTCATATATGAATTCCTTTCCATCATTCTCTCAACTTGATTAGGTTACATCAACCCTTCAATCAAGTACATATAATAATGATTAACATAATGTACCAAGTCATTGTTCTTATAAGCAATTAGGGTTTATCCCTTAATTGGCACTAATCACTTAGGTACTATTAGGGTTTCAACCTTTGTACCTTCATTGATTATCATTACTAATCATCATTGGATCAATGGATCATTCATCATATTAATTCTCAAGAGATTCAATTACATTGGACCTCCGTTACATAAGGTATCCAATTGAATTGACCAATTGAATCTTCAATTACAATAGGTGTCCAAGTGGATTAACCAATTGAATCCTCAATTGACTTTGACTATTTGAGACCCAAACGATCTTGGTCTTTCAAAGTTCAAACGGTTTGAAACCATTTGGTAAAGGTGGTGCTTGAGACCGTTTGCTAAATCACCTTTTGAAACCCCATGGGCTCAACCGGTTTGGGATCGTTTGGTCCCAAACGGTCTTGAGACCGTTTGGTCCAAACCTTCTCAAAACCGCATGGACCAAATATGGTCTCAACTAATCAAATTGAATTAGGGTTTCCAATGTTGATTCCTTCAATCATTGAATTCATGTAACCAATCTTCAATTGGACCCATCACCATACTTCAATTGAGTTAATTAGGTCATCCTTTAATTGATTTGACCCTCAATTAACCCTCAATTGATCATCAATTAGGGTTTGAATCAATTATATTAGGGTTTGGAATCGATGATCCTTCAACATTAACCAATGTGAGTCTAGTTTCTTTAAAACTATTGGACCATCATACAAATTGGGCATGACCTGACCCGAAACGGTCTTGAGGTCGTTTGGATGACCTCCCCATGTCAACATTAAAATACAAGTCAATCAATCAAAGTTTGGATCATTGGATTGATCAATAAGTCAGCATTTGATTGCACTTCAACTTAGTACCTTTAGATCTTCAAACACCTAACCATAGTCAACCCTAGACCTCCAAACGGTCTTGGGTGACCCCCAAACGGTCTTGGGACCATTTGGATGACCTCCAAACGATCTTGAGACCGTTTGGTCATCATAGCATCATCAACCATGTCATTCAATTAGGGTTTGGATCCTATGATTGGTCACCAAATCAGCATTTAATTGTATTTCAATTTGGTATCTTTGGACCTTCAAACACTTGACCAAACTTAACCCTAGACCTCCAAACGGTCTTAGGTGACCCCCAAACGGTCTTGAGACCATTTGGGTGATCCCAAAATGGTTTTGAAACCGTTTGGGTCAATCAACCCAAATTTCAAACTCAATCACTTATGAAATCAGCACTCAACCCGATTAGGGTTTATACCATATGTTTGAATCTTCAAATACCTAACCGTAATCAACCCTAGACCTCCAAACGGTCTTGGGTGATCACCAAACGGTCTTGAGACCATTTGGCTGATCCATGAATGGTTTTGAAACTGTTTGGGTCAATCAACCCAAAACATCAACTCATTCCATTGCAAAATCAGCACTTAGCCGATTAGGGTTAATGCCATATCTTTGGATCTTCAAACACTTAACCATATCCAACCCTAGACCTCCAAACGGTCTTGGGTGACCTCCAAAAGGTCTTGAGACCGTTTGGGTGATCCCCTAATGGTTTTGAAACCGTTTGGGTCAATCAACCCAAGTTTTCAACTTAATCAAATTACAAATCAGCACTTAACCCGTTTAGGGTTTTGGTGATTGATGGACCTTCAACTCATGAACCAATTGGAGTTAATCAATAATAATTGGTGGGTCATTAAACTAGATCATTATGAACAAGTACCCAAATGGTAAACCCTGGTCAACATCACCAAACGGTCTTACACCATTTGCTTCTATGTGGTTTAGTGAAACCGTTTCATTCCAAACTTTTTGAAACTGTTTGCTCCCAAAACACAAACCGTTTGGACATTTGATTGAAACCGTTTTGTCTAGATATTTGGGGAGATGTGTTCTTATGATGATGTCATCATCATAAAGCTCTAGACCCATGAAACCTTCTGTGATTTCTATGAAAATTGCATCAATCTACCAAATCAATAATTGTAACTAGAGAAATGATCATTATTTGATGGGGAATTGAATGCAATAACAAAGTTAGGGTTTCAAGTTATAAAACCCGCCTCCAATTGAGCTCCAAAGCTCCAAGATCATGCCAAAAATGGTGGATGAAGCTTTTTCAACTCTCCCTAAGCTCGTCCTCAAACATTAGGTTGAAAAGATTGGCTAGGGTTGAAGAGGAGATCGAAATAAGAAGGAATCCATAATTTATTTTTGATTTCCACCATGGAATCAAGGTGAAATGGATCAAGAACCTTACCAAAAGGTTGGGGGTCGTCCTCCAGGTCCTCCCTAGCTCCCTTGGTCGGTTTCCAAGCAAGGAGAAGAAGTGCAAACGAAAAATCCTTTCATTTGGTTTGTAAAGGGTCTTTTTATAAGAAATTCAAGGAGAGAGAAAGTGTCGTATAAAAATTCATTTAATCCCAAAAATGGTGCCGCCTCTTCCCCCTCAACTTCCTTAGGGACGAGGCTATCTTGTTTGACTTTTATTCCTCTCAATTATCCATGATTTAAAGAAAAGCAAATCAAGCACCTTAAATCATATAATATTAATATCCATATGTAAGTGGATATTTCTTTTTCTTATAAAATTGTGAGTGAGTTATCCATTCCCTTGGATATTTTCGTGGTCCTTGCAAGGCTCAAGGATGTCCACGCACATCAGAATCCAACCATTTTAATTTTTTTTGAAGGCCCTTTAATTAATACATTTATTTTTTTCCCTAAATCGAATTAGGGTTTCAATTAGGATTAAATCTTGATTATTTTAATATCAAGATTCTCTCTCCTCCAACTTAATTCAAATGAGGCGCCCCTATCATTTTATTTGCTCTAAATGGTGCCAAAAAACATTAGGTACCTTATTGAAGTGGTAATTTGCATATTGAACCCTAGGTTTTGGGTAAATTGCACTTTACACCAAAACTAGGTTTTAATGCACAAACATTGCTTTATCAACTTTTCCTTGGCACTCAGGATACCACAAGCCATAGCTTTGCATCATCTTCATTATCATGATGCTTAAACACATGAGGAACATCTTAGCATGCAACATTTGCAATTTAACCCCTCAACTTGGGTAATTTGCACTTTAGTCCAAAATAAGCAAATATTGCTTCAACATTGTTCAAAGAGGACCAAAATTGAAACATAAGTTTCTCATGAGCCCTAATTACTTTTCACAAGATAATATTAAGCATATAATCATCTTTCTTAATAAAATCTCCTAGGGTTAAAGCATAACCCAGGTCAGGGATGTTACAATCAGGATGTATCACTTTGTTGCATATTTCATTGAAGAAGAAACAGAGTCTTGTGATTGCAAACCTTACATGCTTGGGCAATATAGATAGAATAGCCACAGGTAAAATTTGTTGCATTAAGGTGTAACAATCGTGAGATTTGAGACCTATCAACTTCAGATCCTTCATTGATACCAATCTATGAATATTAGAAGAGTATCTTTGTGAAACCTTAATATTATACAAGCACTCACAGAAAGTCTTTTTCTCCTTCTTTGACAAAGTGTAACAAGTTGGTGGTAAATATGTGAGGAGACCCCTAATCTCCGTTGATAATTCTTTTCTAATTCCCATTAATTCTAAATCTTTTCTAGAATTGATGCCATCTTTAGTCTTTCCTGGTATGTTCAATAGCGTACCAATGATGCTATCACAAATATTGTTTTCAACATGCATGACGTCAATGCAATGTCTAATTTTCAAAGATCTCCAATAAGGATGCTCCCAGAATATTGATCTTTTCTTGTATGGAGATTTGTCACATGCGAGTGGACGACTACTTGAACTCTTTCCAAATTCATTAACAATATGTTTCACCCTATCATATACAACATTTCCTAGTATAGGTTTAGGAGCACTTCGTTCCTTAGTTGACCCATAAAAGGTTTTTTGCTACCTTCGATAAGGATGCACTGGTGGGAGAAATCTTTGATGACCAAGATATACGATTTTACCACCATGTTTCAGTCTGATTGAATCAGTATTTTCCTCACAAACAGGACATGCTTTGTATCCTTTTATGCTATATCCAGACAAATTTCCATAAGATGGAAAGTCATTAATCGTGCAAAATAACATAGCACGCAAACTGAAGATATCTTTACGTGAAGCATCATATGTCATAATACCTTCTTCCCATAGTTTCATTAGGTCATCAATTAGAGGTTGAAGGTAAACATCAATATCATTTCCAGGTTGCTTGGGCCCTGATATCAATATTGACAACATAACATACTTATTTTTCATACACAACCAAGGAGGAAGATTGTATATAACAATCATAACAGGCCACATACTATGTTGGCTGCTTAATGTACCATAGGGATTCATTCCATCTGTACAAAGTCCAAGTCTTAAGTTTCTTGCTTCTTTACCAAATTGAGGGTATAATAAATCAATTTTCTTCCATTGTGGTGAATCAGATGCATGTCGTAAGACGCCATCATCATTGGCCTTTAAATCCCCATGCCAAGACAAATTTTGTGCATCTTCTATATTAGCAAATAAGTGTTGAAATCGTGGTATTATTGGTAGATACCACATCACCTTGGCAGGAGAGCCAGTTTTAGCCTTAGATGAATTTGTGGTCTTATACCTTGACGCACCACCTTTTGGACAATTTATCAAATTACTATAGTCCTTCTGAAATAACACACAATCATTTGGACATGCATGAATCTTCTTAGCCTCCATTCCCATTGGGCACATTATTTTCTTTGCTTGATATGTTGAAATTGGAAGCTCGTTGCCTTCAGGAAGAATTTCCTTTAACAAAGATAATAGTGAAGTGAAACTCTTATCGCTCCACTGGTTTTGAGCTTTAAGAGTATATAATCGCATCACAACACTCAACCTCGTGAACCTAGTACAACCCTTATATAATGGTTTTTCAGCATCATCGACAATGTTTGCAAATAAAGAAGGTGGATCAATGACATTGTCCTGACAACTACGTAGCATCTCATCAACCATTTCATCCTGAATCCATTCATCTTGAATCGGTACATCATTAACATTATCATCATTATCTATATCTTCTATGTAGTATCGAATTTTTCTGATCCATAATTAAATTTCTCTCCATGCCCATACCATTCATTATAACCTTGTATGATCCCATTGCATATGACATGATTCTTAATTTCCTCACCAGTATCAACTTTCAAATTGTTACAACAATTTCTACATGGACAATATAGCCTATCTGTAGGTAGTTTCCTATGTTCCTCAGCAAATCTGATAAATTCATCAAGACCTTTGGCAAACTTTGGACTGCAACGGTTCTTGATAGACATCCAACTTCGATCCATTTTCTATATCACATTAAAAATAATTATAAAACTAAGTGTTTAATATTGATACTATAAGCTGTAAGTTTCTATTGATAGGAAGTTAATTACTTTTATACGAAAGTGTACCACCTATCCCATTTTTAAATATTTAATCTCACTAGTAATTGTATAATGTCTGTTTAGTTTTGAATAAAATTTCAGCAGCATTTCTCCTAAGTTCTCCAAGTACACCGATGTAAATGGCAAATAACTACTCACATATGTACCAAGAGAACAAATGAGGAAATCCTACTGAAATTTTCTTCAAAACTAAACATACATTATACAGTTACATACTAAGTGAGATTAAATATTAAAAAACAGTCCCAAACCGGGGACTATCCAAAGTTTACTCCTAATGAGTAAATTTTGAACGGGTTTCTAAGTTAATATATAAATGCATTATTTTCATGCATCAACCCTAAAGTGTCAATTTGGGAGTACACATGTCTAATCTCATATTAATTTATAGAATTTATATAATGATTACATATGAAAAAATATATGTTTTTATTATTGGTTGGGTTATCAAATCATATAAAATGGAAAAACAATATAATTGTACAGTTAAAGGAGTCCAGGTCCAATCTCGATCGACAATTCGTCGACCGAGAGCCCACCTACACGTGGCATCGAGGTCCACCCTCGGTCGACAAATTGTCGACCGAGAGTGGACCTGGACGCCGCGCGCAGGTGGGCTCTCGGTCGACAAATTGTCGACCGAGACTGGACATGGACGCTACCGTGGTAGCGGGAATGATCTTGGGAATGAGGGAACAAGGCGGCGGCCTTACTTGGAAATGACGTCGACCTTAGTGGAGGATGTGACAACCTTCCCGGAGAGGCGAAGACCTTCGTGGAAGTGTGGAAAGGTGGTGACAACGAGCTCTCTTCGCGGAGAGGAGGTAAAGCTTTGGCGGCGCAGAGAGGCGGAAAGGGCTTCGCAGAGAGGGGCAAGTCTTTGACGACGAGCTCCCTTCAAACACGACGATGACCTTCTTGGAAAAGCTTTGGCGACGCGGAAGCTCTTTTGGTAAGGAGAAGCTTTGGCAGAGCGGAAACAAGATTTTTTGGCAAGAAGAGCTTTGGCGATGCAAAAGAGAAAAGAAGAACTAGGTCTCGGCAGTGAGAATGGAGGGAAAATGAGACCTCGACTCGCTTTGTTACCCTCGAAACCTGTAGGGTCAGTTATTTGCAAACAACTGACCCAATAGGTAAGTAATGCCCGAACAAGCTTCTCGATCGACAATTTTATCGATCGAGGATTCCTACAAGGTCAGTTATATGGAAACAACTGACCCTAGAGGTGCATATACATGCACGAAAGGAAATCTGGATCTAAAACCCTAAACAACAAACACTTCTCGGTCGATGAATTTGTCGACCAAGAGACTCTCTAGGGTCGGTTTTAAAGAAAAAACCGACCCTAGAAGTTTTTATACACGCACGAAAGGAAATTTGGCTCTTCTTTCGGTCGAAAAATTTGTCGACCGAGAGGTTATCAGTCGACAAATTCATCGATCGAGGGGGGCTCTAGGGTCGGTTAAAAGTAAAAAACCGACCCTAGAGGTTCTTATACATGCGTGAACTAAACTGGATCCAAAACTCAACTCGGTCGACAATATTGTCGACCGAGAGACCTTCTAGGGTCAGTTTTAAAGAAAAACCTGACCCTAGAGGTGCTTGTACACGCACAAAATGAAATCTGGCTCTCATTCTCGGTCGACAAATCCGTCGACCGAGATGTTATCGGTCGACAAATTCGTCGACTGAAGGGACCTCTAGGATCAGTTAAAAGTAAAAAACTGACCCTAGAGGTTCTTATACATGCGTGAACTAAACTGGATCCAAAACTCAACTCGATCGACAATATTGTCGACCGAGGGACCCTCTAGGGTCAGTTTTAAAGAAAAAACTGACCCTAGAGGTGCTTATACACATACGAAAGGAAATCTGGCTCTTCTTTCAGTCGACAAATTTGTCGACCGAGATGCTATCGGTCGACAAATTCGTCGACCGAGAGGAGCTCTAGGGTCGGTTAAAAGTAAAAAACCGACCCTAGAGGTTCTTATACATGTGTGAACTAAACTGGATCCAAAATTCATCTCGATCGACAATATTGTCGACCGATGTGACCTCTAGGGTCGGTTATAAGAAAAAAAAACGATCCTAGAGGTGCTTGTACACGCATGAAAGGAAATCTGGCTCTCATTCTCGGTCGACAAATTTTTCGACCGAGAGGAGCTCTAGGGTCGGTTAAAAGTAAAAAGCCAACCCTAGAGGTTCTTATACATGCGTGAACTAAACTGGATCCAAAACTCAACTCGGTCGACAATATTGTCGACCGAGGGACCCTCTAGTGTCGGTTTTAAAGAAAAAACCGACCCTAGAGGTGCTTATACACGTACGAAAGGAAATCTGGCTCTTCTTTCGGTTGACAAATTTGTCGACCGAGATGTTATTGGTCGACAAATTCGTCGACCGAGGGGAGCTCTAGGGTCGGTTAAAAGTAAAAAACCGACCCTAGAGGTTCTTATACATGCGTGAACTAAACTGGATCCAAAATTCATCTCGATCGACAATATTGTCGACCGATGTGACCTCTAGGGTCGGTTATAAGAAAAAAAAATGACCCTAGAGGTGCTTGTACATGCATGAAAGGAAATTTGGCTCTCATTCTTGGTCGACAAATTCGTCGACCGAGAGGAGCTCTAGGGTCGGTTAAAAGTAAAAAACCGACCCTAGAGGTTCTTATACATGCGTGAACTAAACTGGATCTAAAACTCATCTCGGTCGACAACATTGTCGACCGATGTGACCTCTAGGGTCGGTTTTAAAGAAAAAACTGACCCTAGAGGTGCTTATACATGTGTGAAGGCAAACTGGATTCAAGATGTCTCCCGCTTTTTTTGTAGACATATAAGGTCGGTTATTTGGAAAAATCAACCCTATAGATCGAGGCGCGTAACCAAAATCAAGCAATTTTTTTCCGCGGGAAACTTTAGTTGGCTTTCTAAATCCAATTGGCTATAAGGTCACTTATTTTATGAAAACTGACCCTATATAGATACACTACAAGGTCGGTTATTTTAAGAAAAGTGACCCAAGAGGTCTTAAGTGGTGCCCATGTTTTTATAGACATATAAGGTCGGTTATTTGGAAAACAGACCCTATAGAGTTACACTATAAGGTCGGTTTTGTTAAGAAAACCGACGTAAGAGGTCTTAAGTGGTGCCCGCATTTTTTTTAGACATATAAGGTCGGTTTTTTGGAAAAACTGACCCTACAGGTAATGACGTTATAACCCATTTCTGTACTAGTGTGTGTATTTTTTCAACCAAAATTTAAAGCAAACTTTGAATCAACATTATCTACTCGTGCACCAAAATTGAGATCCAAATTCCAAAGGAAAAAGGGCATTTTCTTCATAAGCAAGTTATCTTTTAATAAAGCAAATTTTATTGGTATTTTCTCTTTCCTTTCTTATTATCTTGGCAACTTGGGCTCCTTGGAACCCAATAAATACCAAAGATAAGAAATCTACCTTTAGAGGCTATCTCCTAGCCTTCTAGAGGCTTCTACCTCTTTCTTTTCTTCTTTTCTCAATTATTCTTTTATTAACTGAATTTGTTTTTCTTTTTATTTCCTTTTTTCTTGTTATTGGGCCCAATAGACAATAAAGCCCATGAAATCAAATAGTAAGGCTATTAGTAAGGAAATCCACTCATTTAAATCAAATCATACAATTATTTGTTCATATATCCTGAAAAGGAGAAATTACATTTCAATTTTGAGTTAAGAAAATCGAGGTTATAATAAGGGGAATCGGTAATGGTGTGCGAAAAATGGTGAGCGAAAGAGCGGGCAAGGCCTAATGATGGTTGTGGCAGTGGGCGGAGGGTCGTATTAGTAGGAAATAAAGGCATTTAGAATATTACCTTGGCAGTGGAAAGAGAGAGTTGATGAAACTCGAGGTGAAGGATTAGTGCAGCGACTGCGATTCATGCTATTATAGTGGCGGCAGAGTGAGTTCGATTGGCATTGGTGTTGTTTACGAGCACATAGATGATTCGTTCTTTCGTTTGAGGGAACCTGAGGTTTTAGGTGATAGGAACAGTGTACCGAGGGTTTTAGAATATATAGGAGAGGTACCACAACTCACGGTGCAATCAGGAAACTTGGTCCCGATCAACCCTCTCTATAGTAGGAATGTCACGATTGCGGTTTATCTAAGGGAAAACACCACAGTTGCGGTTCGGTTGGTCTAAGGAAGGAAATATCTATGGTCGTGGTGCTTTTCCCTGCTTTGAGCAAGGTTGACACCTTGACCTCAGTCATAATCGCGACCCGCGGTCCACTCAAACTAACTCAAAACTTAAACTAAAACATGAACTTGATCCTCCAATTAAACCATATTCAAATATAAAATAAGATATATATAAACTTACTAGATAGGGGGGAAAATAAAAAACTAAAGAGTAGGGAAAACAAGAGTTCAAAACAAAGGAAGAAAATAAACTTAGGAAATCAGATAAAATTTGGGTTGTCTCCCAAGAAGCGCTTTTTAGAGTTTGTAGCTCGACTTCCTAATCATTCACTTCTGACTTCATTAGCTTACTATGGCGTCTCCTAATTCCCTTCATTTCCTGGATGGTTGGGTTTCCCCAAACTAATTTCTGACCTTCTTACAAAGGTTTCATCTTCATAGAATCTTTTTACTCTATGTCCATTAACCTTGAAAATGCCAGTCTTTTCCCCTAAAATTTCCATCATTCTTGATGGGTATATCTTCACTACTGAGAAGTGTCCTGACCACCTCATTCTTAGCTTTTTTGGAAATAGTCTGATGCTTGAGTTAAATAGGAGGACCTTATCCCCTTCATGAACATCCTTGTTTTTCAAGTGGGCATCATGGCAGACTTTAGTCCTTTGTTTATAAATTCTTGCATTCTCATAGGCATGAAATCTCAGTTCTTCAAGCTCCTGAAGCTATAGGAATCTTTTCTGGACCGCCGTGTCAAGGCCCATATTTAGGAATTTGATGGCCCATAAATATTTGTGTTTGAGATCAAGCAGTAAATGAAAGGACTTTCCATAGATAAGTATGTAAGATGTTGTCCCTATAGGTGTCTTGTACACATTTGGATAAGCCCATACATCATCGTCTAGCTTCATTGACCAGTCCTTCCTTGTTCGACTCACTATCTTTTCCAGAAATTGCTTGATTTTTATGTTTGATACGTCTACCTACCTTGATGTTTGGGGATGGAATGGTGTGGAAACTTTGTGCTTCACTCCATACTTCCTCAGTAGTGCTTCGAACTGTTTCTCACTAAAATGCGGCCCCCATCACTTATGACGGTGCGTGGCACCCCAAAGCATGGCAAGATAGTCTTTTCAAACATCTTAATCACTGCCTTGGAGTCACATGTCTGGGTTGGCCACCGCCTCAACCCACTTTGAAACATAAACAACAACAACAAGAATGTACTATTTTCCCCTTGACGAGGGGAAAGGCCCCATATAGTCAATTCCCCAAACATCAAAGATTTCAACTTCTACCCAATCTACCATGGGCATCTCATTCCTCTTTGCTTATATTCCCAATGAGCTGACATTCTATACATGACTTGACAAAAGATGTTGCATCCTTGAAGAGTGTGCGCCAATAAAACCCAGATTGTAATACTTTTGTTGTGGTTCTTTCTCCACTGTGATGAGGGAAAGAGTGACACTCCTTTAGAATCAAGGGAACCTCAACCTCTGGTATGCACCTTTGGTATAGATTGTCAGCGCACCTCTTGAATACTAAGGGGTCATCCCAATAGTAGTTCTTGATGTCTGAAAATAGTTTCTTCTTCTGGTAGTATGTAATATCTAGTGGTAGTTGGCCACATGCTAAATAATTACAGATATCGGTGAACCAAGGCAATCTCTACTCATCAAACTAAGCCATCAATAGGGCTTAATTAGTATAATTGTCGTTCATGGGTAACTGATTCTCTTCATCGTAAACTATTATAGACAAGTGGTCTGCGACCACATTTTCTTTTCCTTTCTTATCAATGATTTCATGATCAAATTCCTACAGTAGTAGAACCCACCGCAAAAGTCATGGTTTGGTATCCTTTTTCTGCATCAAGTATTTAATTGCTCCATGGTATGTATATACTTTCACCTTTGACCCTATTAAGTAGGACCTAAACTTGTCAAAAGAAAAAACTATTGCTAACATCTCCTTCTCAGTTGTAGTATAGTTTACCTGCACCTCATCTAAGGTGCGATTGGCATAGCAGATCACATGGTGTTTCTTGTCTTTCTTTTAACCTAGGATGATGCCCATTGCATAATCACTAGAGTTGCACATTATCTCAAATGGAAACTCCCAATCCGGAGCTTGTAGGATCGGCGTAGTTGTTAATGCTTCCTTCAGGGTATTGAAAGCCTCCAAACATTCATTGTTGAAATCAAATTTGGCATCCTTGAGTAAAAGATTGGACAAGGGCTTGGAAATCGTCGAGAAGTCTTTTATAAACCTCCTATAGTATCCGGCATGACCAAGAAAACTTCTCACACCCATTACAGACTTTGATGGTGGCAGTTTTGATATGGCTTCTATTTTACTCATGTCTACCTCGATCCCATTCTTAGAGATTTTGTGCCCCAGGACTATGTCATTTTGTACCATGAAGTAGCACTTTTCCCAATTCAGAAACAGATGTTTCTCCTTGCATCTTTTTAGGACCAGGGACAAATTCTTCAGAAATGCATCAAAATACACACCATAAACTGAGAATTCATCCATAAAGACTTCCACTATATCTTCCAGGAAGTTGGAGAACATCGAGATCATGCAACGCTGGAATGTTGCGAGTGCGTTGCATAATCTGAATGGCATTTTTCTAAATGCATATGTGCCATAGATGCATGTGAATGTTGTTTTCTCTTGATCATATGGTTTAATAGGGACTTGGTAAAAACCAAAGTAGCCATCGAAAAAGCAAAAATAGTCGTGATGAGACAGCCTTTCTAACACTTGGTCGATGAATAGCAGGGGAAAGTGATCCTTCATCATGGCAGCATTCCGTTTCATGTAATCTATGCACATTAGCCATCCTATAATAGTTCTAGTAGTGACTTCATAACCATTCTCTCCCTTCACTACTATCATTCCTCCTTTCTTAGGCACGATGTGAATAACACTCACCCAATTACTATCACTAATTGGGTAGATAATTTCGGCGTCTCGTAGTTTCAAGATTTCCTTCTTTACGACTTCCTTCAACATTTGGTTTAGCTTTTGCTGGGGCTGAACTAGCGGCTTAGTGGACTCTTCCAAATGTATTATGTGCATGTAGAGAGATGGGTTGAGCACTTTTATGTCCTCTACAGAATATCCTATCGTGTTTTTATGTTCTTTCAGATCCTTTAGTAGACATTCCATTTGTTCTTCCGCCAGGCTTGCATTCATAATAATAAGGGTTCCTCTCCTCATGGTCTAGACACTCATATTTTAGCCCTTCCGGAAGTGGTTTCAATTTGGGCTTCGACTTAGGTGTCCCATGCTCTTCGGGAAACTATTCAAGTGAAGTGTACCAAACTGTTTCAATAATTTCTTCTTCATCACTAAGGTCTCCTTCATCTTGATTTATATAGTCTAAGATTTCAACCACCTCAGGGTCTTCTACAATCAGATTGGGGTTGTTCAAGGCTCACATCAGGGGGTCCACGATTGCCTTTTCTTCTTGCACTTCCATGCAGTACTGGTTGTAACTATCCATAAAGTACACCGATTCGAAAAGAGGTGGTCCCTTCATGGCATCTTGAACTCAGAAGTCTACGTGGTTGTTGCCCATGCATAGGGTAATAATCCCCTCCACAACAACTATAAATGCTCTTCTAGTTTCCAAGAATGATCTCCCAAATATCATCGGGCACTTTGGGTCTTCAATTGTGTCAATCACCATGATATCACAAGGAATAAAGAATTTTCCAACACGAATGGGCACGTCTTCAACTATTCCAACAAGTCGTTTGAAAGTGCGATCAACCAATTAAATTCTCATGTTTGTTTTAACCATATCTGTCAGTCCAAGTCTTTGGGCTAGACTCAAAGGCATAAGACTGATGCTTGCCCCCAAATCTGTCAGACCTTTTCTCTCTACATTGTCTCCAACACCGAATGGTATATTGAATGCTCTGAGGTCCTTCTTCTTTGTTGGCAGCTCTGCTTGGATGAAATCACTTGACACATTAGCTAATTGTACTGTCTCTATATGGTCCCCTCTCCTCCTTTTGGTGATGAGATCCTTGAAGAACTTGTCATAGGTCGACATCTCCTCTATAGCATCTAGGAACAGAGAATCTATATGCAATTTCTTTACTACTTCCATGAACTTCTCATATCTTCTCTTCAGGTGTGCTTTAATGAACATATAGGGTAATGGGACTCTCGATGCATATGGACTCTTCTTTGCAAAAATCTCTTTGACAACATCAATTTTCTTAACTTTTTCATCTTTCTCCTTGCTTTCTTCCACTTGTTCTTTATCAATAGATTTCTCTAGAGCAACCTCTTTCTCATGAGGTTGTTCATCTTCTCTTCTTCCCTCTTTGTTTCTTCCAATTCCTGAGTTACTTAGCATCCTCCCAGATCGGAGGGTAGACATCTTTGCAGTTTTAGTGTTTGATGGAATTTTCCCAAAAGGATTCTTTACCAGCTTCACCAACTATGCCAAATATTGATCGATTTGACGTTGATGGGTCTTCATGTCGGCCATCTGAACTTGTATAGTAGTCAAAACTCCACAGTTAGCAAGAGAGATTTGAGCTAAATGATTGTTCATTGTAGATTGCCATTTAGTGAAATCTAATAGTTGGGTGACTAAATCCGGATGCTTATTATCTTGCCCCAGACCTGACCCTTGGTTTTGGTTCTAGGCTTGACTCGGTCTTGTGCCTTGACGGTTTAGATTCTTACCTTGACCCTGATAGTTGTTCTTATTTGTCTAAAGTTGGTTGTTCGTGTATATTAGGTCTGTCCGCTTCTCTTTTTGAACCGAGGGGATGGGTTTTATGAATTGTTTAGTTGGTGCAAATTCTCGGATGCATTTTTGTTTCCGTAGCTGAACCCAGGGTGGTCTGGCCTCTAAAAATTGGCATAGGAAACGTTTTGTGTCTCTTCTTCACTTTCTCTTTCTTCACTTTTCTCTGGCCTAGTATAGATACAATTATCAACCCCATGTCCTCATTCTCCATATGTGACACACTTCATGACCTTCTCAATATGTTTCTTGCCCTTAACTCTGGTATCTTTTAGTTGCTTCACATTAGTTGCTATTTTGTGAATCAGTGTCGTTATGGTCTCTAAAGCTTTGGCTTCAATAGATGGTTCTTCAGACCCTACTTTCCTCATTGGCCCTCTGTCATTCCTGTCATAATCTATGCCCGATTACAACACAACCATGTTTTCTATTATCTTCATGGTTCTGCTTGGCTTCTTCTCGAGGAAATCACTACCAGTGGCTGCATTTAATGAAGTCCTTTCTGTAGGAGTTAGCCCATTATAGAAAGTGGTCACGAGGAAACCCTTATGATAATTGTGGTGTGGGTAATCCCTAAGGTACTCCTGGAAACATTCCCATGCTTCATACAAGTTCTCTCCCGACTTATGTGCAAAAGAGGTAATCTTCTACATGCTGCGGATTATTCTCTCTGTAGGATAAAACTTAGTAATGAAAGCATTTGCCGGGGGTCTCCACCCATCTATAGATTGGTGAGGGAGGTTGAGGTACCAAGATAGAGCTTTGTCTTCCAAAGAGAATTTGAATTCTTTACAATATATCACCTCTTGCGGGAATCCCCTCATCTTGATGGTATCATAGATATTTTTAAATGCATCAAGATGATGGTACATATTTTCCCTCCTTGAATTCCGCAAAAAGGTTTATTCTGGATCATTGAGATGGCAGTTGGTTTTAACTCAAAATTTGCTATGTTGAAGTGTGGTATGATGATTGGGCATCTAGACTTGTTGGCCCTTGTCACTACCAATTCTCAAAAAGTCTTCCCTTCTTCATCATCCTCGTTGTCTCTATCCCAACCATCATGCTCTCATTCATTGTCATGATGGTTATGGTGGTGTGTTCTTGGACATATGTAGCATCGTTCTTCGTCGCATTGGTCTTCTTCACGACGATCATCATCATGATGATCTTCATCCCAACATTCATCTTAACGTTGACGTCCGTCATTTTAATAGCCATCTCTGTCTTCATTTGACCCTAGTGGTGGTGGGTTGTTTTGACTCCTCACAACCCACTCGTCCCCACTGAGAGTGACTTCCACTCGATGTGGAATGGTAACTCGAAGTTAGAGAGAAAAAGTCGAATGATTCTGCTTCCTCTGGGGTGCCTGAGTAGACCACACAGTCAAGTTAGTAAATTGGACGTGTTAAAACGAACTATTCCACACAAACGCATGGTAGCAGACTTAAAGTGATGGTGCGGTCCAGTTTATTACTAATCTTGAGCCACATGAGTATAGTGAGTTGACCCAAGTTCTTAATAGTGTTGTTTTGCCTTGTCCCCGACAATGATGCCAAAAAGTTGACCAGCCTAAATCTCACTTCCAAAAAGGAATGAATCTAGAGTAGTCAGACTTTTAAGAAATTAACCCGACACTAAGCCCTCACAACTATTATATGGGATCTGATGTAGTAATCAGGTTCGAACCACAAGGACAAGGTTAGCAAGTGTTAAGCACATAAGCTTTCGCACTCATATACTCTGGATAAAAAGGGTAGTTAAATGGGTGTTCCCAAAGGAATGATGGTACTCAACCCAAAGTAAAGAAATTAAAACAAAGATAAGAAGAACAAAGCGTAATAAAAGAAGATGCAAATGAAGATATGGAGGGAAAGTTGGATTGGGTTTCACCTACTAAGACTTCTCACCAACATGCAACATCATCTCTCCCTCTAATATACTCCTATCAGGATTACAAGCGATCATACATAGTGTATACTCCCTTCTTTCTAAATATAAGGATTGATCTAAGTCTAGGGGTAACCTCTCTCTCGAGATGATTACACAAAAACCTCATAACAGAATGTATGATCTCAAGCTATAGTATTCCGACATTCTCATTCATTTGTACTACTCCATAACACAAGATAAAAGTGATATTACTCTCTCAAGATATCAACAATCAAACATCATAAGATGGTAGCTAACCATACAGGTGAAGCATTTAAATCGGTGCATGAAGATAACTTTGATAAGAGTATATGTATATTCAAAACGGAGAGACAATATACATGTTGGGAGAGCCTCAGTGGCTACTCCCAACCCAAGTTAAGATGTTTAGCCACACATATTCACAGGCAGCATAACGGCATTACAAGAATATACATACATCATGTTCCACAAAGTGATGAGGGAAATATAGCGAGATGGAAATGATAGATCTAGATGGAGAGAGAAGAACGTGATACAACTCAGTACTTCTTCAGATCTAGATCCAAAAGGTCGATGGCACAAATGATCTTCTTCTCTCAAAGAAGATGGAGTCTTCAGTCTTCTCTCTCCTCAACTTCTGCCTTTAGAGATCCAAGATTGATTGGATGGATGGATAGAGATGAGTCTGGAAAATGGCAGCACTTCATAGTACTATCAGATCTGATCTATGATCCCATGATTTTACAAGA
Organism: Alisma plantago-aquatica; assembly: GCA_963693085.1. Lineage (NCBI taxonomy): Eukaryota > Viridiplantae > Streptophyta > Magnoliopsida > Alismatales > Alismataceae > Alisma > Alisma plantago-aquatica. Next base: position 430,113,196 of record OY856414.1, read on the forward strand.
TGAGTGGGTGGCCTATTTATAGGAACACTGCACCGACATAACCCCTTGACCTCAGTCGATGTCTGGTCTTGGATAAAAATTGAATGTGGTCGATGCCTTATTGCTATACTTTCCTCAGTCGAGGTCTGTTGAACCACTACCTTGGTCACAGTCTGGTTGGCTACCTCCTCGACTAAGTGTCGTGGTTGAGGTTGGTTTAGCAACCCCCCTCGGCCACGATCTCGATGCCGCCTTCTTGGACGGGGATTGCGGTCGCGGTTGGATTAACAACTACCTCGTTCACGGTCCAGTTGGGTGACCTTCTATTAGGACCGCGATCGAGGTGTAACTTGCTTTGGAGAAATTGAGGTCACAATCATTAAGTTGGGCGTGGTCCCATATTGATCGTGGTCCTAAAGGGTTTGAGTGCAAATTGACTGTGAGCACAAGGAATTAGGGTGAGCTTGGAGACCTCGACCTTGATGAGATGGTCCATGCATGGCGAATGGGTCGTGGTCAAGGTGATGACCGTGACCAAGCCTAGATATGTACCTAAAATCAAGGGGATAATGTGTAAGTGAAGTATTTGACATAAGATGCTAACCTAGTGGGAAAAATCAGCAAACGATATGCTAAGAAGCCATACAATGTATACAAAAAGTGTGTAAAATAAATTGTTATCATTAGGTTTAACCCCTATAATAACAAAATTAAGTTTTGTGTCCATTTAGTTGCTTCTCAAGCTAAATGTTGTTTATGGTCCATCTAGAATAAAACATGTTTAACTTTATTACTTATGATTTAATTACTACCCTTTGAGTAAAATATGTAAACGTAAAAGCCAGACCCAAAATTTACCAATTTTGTCTGAAATTAGGTCTGACCATAAAATCACCTAACACCTCCATAGGTTAATGAAGTAGTCATTCAAGGAAAATAAGACAAATTATCACTTCATTATATTTCCTAGAAAAGTGAGGTGAAAAGTCTACATCCTATCAAATTTTAAATAAATAATAAAATGTGATTTTTTTAAGAAATAACCCACAGTTTGACAAGGAACTGTGATCTAGGTTATAAATAGAGAAAAATAGTTGAAGACACCCTATATCTTCACTGTTTTGAATTGATATAGTGATTTTTGAGGAAAATTAGGTCACATTTTTTTCTTATACATCATGAAGGTGATCTTCTAATTTGTGTATACCTCAAAAAATTTTCATTCTTTTCACATAGGTTGCATGGCCTTTTAAAATGTGGCAGCATTGCACAAATAATCTCTAGTTCAAATTCCATAAATCTATGATGTTTCTAATTATATTATAGAGTATTTTAATGACCTATTCCACATTAACATCAACATACCCTATTCTCCATGCTGGATATATGGCTCTAGAGGGGGGTGAATAGAGATTCAAATTTCTCATAAGATAAGTTAGACCTTCAAATTATATTAATCAAAACCAATAGATTAAGAGCAATTTGAAGTCCTAACTAAGCAAGCATAGCAAGGATGAGAGAAATTGAAACATGCACTTGGACATGGTGATTTAGAGTGGTTCCACTCTCCAAACTAGGAGAGCGTCAATCCACTACCTAGAGAGGTCAACCTCTAGGACTTTGCACTCCATGTATACTTATATTCATTCATAAGAGATACAAGGGGAACACCATGCATCCAAGGACTTACCTATTCAAGACAAGAGTATTTCACCTACATAAGGACTTACCCACTTGATCAAGATGTCTTTAGCCTTCAACAAGGACTTACCCACACTTGCATCAAGTCTTTGGCCTTGAAGGAATGTGCCCACTCTTCTTGAATCTTAGCCTTGCCCTTCTCCTTCACCTGGATAAGATCTTCACCTCTTCTTCAACCTTAAAGAAGAACAACAACATCTTCACCTTCACTCAGAGTAGCTTGCTTCAACCTTTTCTTCTTTAAGAAAGGGGTAAGGGAAGATGGAATGAAATGAGAGCTTTACAAGAACATGGAGGTAGCTCTCTTACAACTGGTCTAACTCACTCATAATCACGAAATTCTTTGTAAATGAGAGACAGAAAGGGGCTCAAGGAGTTGCAACACACTCAACTATAGCAAGGACTTAGAATAGCACGAATGAGCAAACTTGGAATGAACTCCAAGGGGTCCTATTTATAGTTGGCGGTGTTCCCTTGAGTGTGGGATCACTTAAGAATGAAATATAACATTTTACAACTTACAATGGATCTATTTTCACTCACAACAACTCTCCAATGGATATAATCACTTTTTCTATATTTTCCGTACAATACATTCAGTTGAGTTTCAATAAAGGTAACTCGACTGATCTACTACGTGACAATGCCAATTTTCAAACTATTGGTTGAGTTTGTCCCGGAAAACTCAACTAATGGTTCAAAATTAGTTTTGCTCAGTTGATCGATCAGTTAAATTCTATGAGTGTGCAACTCGACCAATTGGTCTCTCCAAAAAATCCATTACTAGATCGGTCGAGTTGATAACTCGACCGATAAACAACTTGTGACAAGTTTTCTAAATTGACATTTGAGTGATCAAACGTTGGAGTTAAGTGTCCCTGATTATTTCACATCTTAGTTACAAGTCATATCATCAATACAAGTGATTACAAAATTCATCTAAGTTAATTTGGAGTGATTTCCCAAAATGTGCACTTACATTGCTTTTGACTTGAACTTGAAATAGCTAGGGCTTGTGTAATTTGATCCTTTTCATGTACCTAAAGCATGAAATCAATCTTAAACAAACATATTAGATACATAGGAATGGAATGGTGAAGTCATTATCAAAATATGGGCAATGTATAACTCTCAAGTCAACACTACATTCTAAAATCAATAGAATATTGACATAACCAAATAAAGTTATTATATCATTTTATCATATTTTAGGGTTTTATCCCATTAAGGTCAATTTCAAATGATGTTGGGCTTTGTCTCACCAAATCCCAAGGAGACAACACTAAGATGTGTAAGACATTTTAATGAACTACACTCATTACTAGAAATTGCAATATATATATATATATATATATATATATATATATATATATATATAATATTTTATCAGTCAATGTTAAACATAGAATGAAGACAAAATTTGAGTTTAAGGTCTTACACAAACCCTTCTCATGTATGTATCTACCTCTTCGACCTTCACTTCATAGAAATTAACTCTCCATCTAAGGTGTCTAAATCTAGAGCTAAATACAAGTATTTCCAAGAAGGAGAATAACAAGATATAACACAATTCATCTCTCAATGGATTTTTGTCTCTACTTTTCTTGATTTGTTGCATGTTTGATCGTGAGTACCTAAACTACATACTGGGGTGTTTGGATTATAGGTTGATTTTGTCTTATATTTGGTATGTAATTAATATTGTCTATGCATTTTATTATATTTATTTTGGTTTATGGGTCAATGATGATTCTCTATTAACCTTTTTTGGATGTCTTTTTTGCCTTCTAAAGAATGAAAAGAGGAACAATATGCAAAAATGATGGAAAGGATAAAATAAGACATATGGGCTATCAGTTCTATCAGTTCTCTTCAACCATTATCTAGGTTATTTGATATCATAAGTAAGTGTGGGGGAGAGACTGCTATATAGTTTTCCCTCCCTTGATTGCATCGAGAATGGTAAAGTTTGAAAAGAAGATACTCTAGATGAAACACTACCCTATACTATCTATAACATCCATTACCATCAACTGAGAAGATATGAAACAATTTTGAAATCTAAGTTCCTACATATATCAATATAATTTTGTGATTTCCCTTTGAATTTGACAATCATAAGGTTTCATAGGTGGTGATATGAGATGAAACACAACCTAATACAACCATGTCATCCATTTCCACAATGTATAAGGTTAATACTACTTAGACATATGTTTTTCGATTGATTCAATGGATTACTTTATGCTTTATGGTATATGTTCATACCTTGATGATAAATCAAGCAATGTTAATCTACAAACATCCAGTCACCTAAACACAACCCTTATTTACATCTTCATAAATGTTTGACAAGTTGCCTTAGTTTTTTTATTGTTTTGCCTAGTGAAATAGTTATTAGTATTGGTCAAGGACATAGTATACCTCTATCCAGATAAGTAAAATACACTTTACTTTTTGTTATAACTATACTATTAAGTTCATTGGGTTCACATTAGTTAGAAGATCATCATTATGGAAAAGGATCACAATTCTTATGAAAAAAGATGTAAGAAGTGTGGTTCGTCCTATTATATATTTTATTATAAGAGCATACATCTCTTTGATATTTACACTAGTATTTCCCTTACTTTAACAATGAAATAGTCAGGATGGGAGAAATTGAAAGATTTCCTCCTCTCTGCCACTGAGTTACTTTTATCTTCTTCTCCATTTCATCTATTGTGATGTATACCCATAAGTTCTACATGTGATTCATTTTGATCATGTCTAAATGTGAGTATACCATCTAGTTAGGGATGGGAATCAACCATAAAGGGGGGAACTCATGTTTTTCATAAATAATCATGTATCGACTTGATTACTTAATCCAGATAATATTATTTATGATAATGACTGTTTGGATAGTTGTTCAGCATCCTTTTACTATGGTCACAAAAAAATCCACTCTAGAGGTTTCACTTGGGTTAGACCAAGGAAATAGACAATTCTTTTGGATAAAAAAGTACAAGATAGCGCCGAGTTTCGTCCGACGGCTAGGGCTTCCGTTTTCAACCCTGCTCCTGCTCGGGGGAGGAGGTCGGCGGCCGGCGTGCAGCTACCTCGCTCCCCCTGGGCTTCTGTCTTCACCCCTGCTCCTGCTGGTCTCTGTTCTTGGATCTAGCTGGTTGCCACTTCCTCGCCTTCACACCTTCTCTTCTCCTTGCTGGACGGCGTCCCAGATCCAGATCTAGTTCGTGGTCTCTTGAGTGCGAGGAGGTGTCCCAGAGCGTGGCTTCGTTTCCTGACGTCAACATCGTTCTTCGGTGTGCGGAGGCAGCTTTGTCTGGTTTTCTGGAACGTTGTTCTCCGTGGGTGTGGGTTTTGTTTCTTCCCCTTTTGGCTTTCTGTTTGTGGGTCTATTCGGTTTGGTTGTAGTCGTAGGTTTGGGGGGTTGTTCTTTGCGTTTGTTTTTGTGTTGTTTTTATTTCGGTCTTCACCAATCTTGGTTGTTGGTGTCCTGTGTCATCGTGCCTCGGGTTCCTTCGTGGGAGGACGGTGAGCGGGAGCCCCTTGGTGCTTTAGGCAGAGGAGGAGGAAGCTGGGTTTTGTGCTTTGTGCGGGTCTTCCGGCCCCTGCTCGCAGTGGTGGTCGGGAGTGGTTGTGGGGTTCCCAGCACCCTCTACCCCCCATTGTTGTATCCGCATGAGCCATCCTTCCTTTGTATATGCACAATTGGGGTTTGGCCTCCTTCTCGGGTCTCCTGGTTGGTGCACTCCTAGTGCTCGACGTTTGTCCTGTGCTTGTTTCTCCTTTTGTTTTCTTAGTAGGTAGTTGTGTCTCTTGTCCAGTTTGTGGGGTGTTGCATTTGTGTTGGTTCTTGGTGGTCAAGCTCTTTTTTAGGCGACCTTTTGTTGTCTTCATGATGGTAATCTCTTCCAACGGCTATGCAAACTCCTATCCCGATGTACTCATAGGATCTTGTAGATTCACGAATTCCATCCCAGATAGCTGTTTGAGACAACCACTACAAGAGGTGGACGGAGCAGAAGTGTACCTTCACATCCCAATCTGAGCCTTGTGCTATGTCTTCCTGCAATAGGAGTTGCTGCTTGGTTTTTTGTCCAGAGATGTCTATCTTGTAGATGTTGTATGGCTTATTTTTAATGATATTGAGCTATTTTCAAAAAAAAAAAGTACAAGATAATGTTTCTGGAGGATTTTCATCCTTAATGGATTACATAGAGTTTGACATATATGAGGTAGTAACTTCTCTTTAATAATGTTTCTTAATACTTCAAAGAGGGATTATAAACTTTATAGTCAGATCTCAATATACCAAAAATAAAGAACTTTTGATAGTTGTTCACTAAATAATATAAGTTTCATGTAAAACCCTAGACCTGACTCTTTCACTGATCGATTTAAATTCTAGTGTTTCTTTTGTTCTTATTTTAGGTTAAGAAGATCAATTTTATAATTTATTACTATGATTAATCCACCTGGGTAATGTGATAAATGCTTAATATGAATTCCTTTCTGTAGGTCGGATAGATCAAAATACTATATTGAAACCATTACTTTTCCAAATATTGATGTTTTGTAATGTGTTAGGTTAATGTTTAAATTGACTAGGATTTACAATATCGGTCTAACTAAAATTGTTTGGCATTATTTTTAGGTAAGGAAAAAGTGTACCAAAACCCTTTTTGTGCTAGAAAAGGCATCAACTTCTCTCTCTCTATCTCTATCCATCTATCTATCTCAATGTGTGTGTGTATATATACATATACATATACATATGTATATATATGTATATATATAATTATATATATGCATATAAATATACATACATACATATATATGTATATGTATATATATATATATATATATATATATATATAAATATATATATATATATACACACATACATACATACATACATACATACACTATTTGGTCAGCACAGGTTATGGGAGAGGGGGAGAGAAATCTTTCTCTCTTAATCCCATATATATGTGTATATGCATATATATGTAAATATACTCGGTACACGTGCCTCCCAAAAGTCACTATTTGGTCAACAAAGTAACTAGTTTGACAAAAGAGTAACTATGTTGACCAAATAGTAACTATTCAGATAAAAAAGTAAAACTAGGCATAATAAATAGTAAAAATGATGGAATAAATATGTAATTGTATATTTGTTACATATGTTACAAATGTAACTATTTATGCTTGAAAAGTAAATGTTTGCAAGGTAAAGTAACCCTATACATGTGAATAGTAAGAAACTCCGAAGAAGTAACTATTTATGCATGAAAAGTAACTATTTATAGATAAAGTTACACTTGAGCCACTCCTGTGTGTGTATTTATATATATGTATATATATGTATGTATATATATGTATATATATACATATATACATATATATGTGTGTGTGTACCTTTATCTGTGTATTTTCTTTTTTCCTTTTAATTGATTCTGTGTTTTTCTTTCATTCAAATTTTGTATTTGTGATTTTGTCCATGATTTATCTTTCTAGATAAGGTACCCCTATCATGAAATGCTAATAAATAAAATGGAACCCTCTTGCATCGAGATCTAATATTGAGTGCACTTTGCACCACATTGCTCGAGAATAGAAGAAAGGAATATATAAGACTTTAGGAGAGGAAGAACTTTGTTACAATTAAATCTCCAACATTGAACACATCATTATGGGTTCATAAAGACAACCATCAAACCAATAAGTTTAAAATAAAGACACATATCATCCAGACAATTAAGAAAAAACAATATCCTGGCACAACTAATGGAGACCCTGGAAAGCACATTTACTACTTCATCAAACTATGTGATATTTATAAGATAAAATATTTCATGGATGCATATCTTTATGTCCATCTATTCCACTTGTACAACAACATCCCTATATATAGCTACAAACATGGGAGTAGCTTGTTAAGTTATATTTCATCAAATTTTTCCTGTTGACCTATGCCATGTTGAGGATACAAATCATAGATTTAAAAAAAAGGGAGATGAAGTCCGTACATGAAACTTGACTCGAATTCAAGAAGACAAAGTGAAAATATCCAAATAATGACTTGGTGGCTTGCTAAGTTTTCACATGTTTTAAAATATGATTTTATACCTATTGAATATTGTTATTAGTATTGGAGATGGTGGTGGAATACTAAGTAAGAATCATGAATAAGGAAAAAAGGAAATAGAGGACATTTCAAACAACCATGATAATTGGTGACTACAGAGTAAATAAGTTCCACTTGTGAATATTGATCCAAAAATTTATTATTTACCTCATTACATTTTCAAAGCCATGATTGATAATATGATGGATTTCATGAAGACCATGGATCTTGATCAGAAGGGCCTAAGAGAACAACTAAAATTCATATTCAAGTTTTAAGCTTTCATATATGAAAAAAGAATAATGAAAAATATGTTTCCAAATCTCTTACCAAACATGATACAATCATAAAGAACTTGTATGGCACAACCAAGACTCTCTTGTGGCAAATGTACCAAATTGCTTCATCCATTCCACACATTCATTTCAAACTTTCTATGATGTGAAACCAAAATAGAGTGGTACAAGGCCTTAATTACAGGAAGTGGGAAGCAAATTCCTTATGTAATTCTTGATAAAGGGAAGTAACCAAGATGTAAATACAACATTAAACCAACTAATGATGGTAACAAGTACCCTCCCATAGATGTTTTCATGCATCAAGACAATAAACAAGGAGGGGAGTACTCTCCTACATAGGCCTACAATGTGTGCATTCTATTACTTGAGCGACTAGTTTACTCTCAACTAAAGAAGCAAGTGTGTAATGATCGATAACATCCGAAAGAAGATTCCTCTGAAAATTACCTATATGAGATGTTCACTGCCAAAGTTCCATAAGGAGATGTTGACAAAGAAGTACATCACAAATGACTATACAGTTATCAAATTTCCATGCACCTCTAGCAAGATTGTGCAAGACAAGATTCCCAAGAAGATGATATATTTGGGTTCCCTTAGTCTTCCATGATACATTTGGATGTTCTACATGCATGAATGAACTTGTGGACCTCGATGATAAATTAAATGTATAATCATGACTTTCTAGATGTTTCACATTGATAATGAAATTAGCTAGGTAAATAATAAGTTATGAATTTTTTCCTAATTAGTGTTGTGACATATTTTCTAGTAGATGACACCTTAAAATATTGAGTAATAGGGTACTTTGATATATATATATATATATATATATATATATATATATATATATATATATATATACGTGTTTTATAAAAAAAGAAAAATATGGATATACTATGTGGAATTTTTTGATATATTTATGATAGAGCTATCTTTTGGTATTTTGTTGACAATTAAATTTTTATTACATAAAAAGAATGAGGTCATATATTTAGTGAGTAATTTCATATTATTCGTGTGGTTTATTGATAAATCCTAAAATATTTTTGAGATTTTGTTTGGGTTTAAAACCTCTTTTTTGGTTACACCTGACAATCTAGTTTAGCTCTCCCTATTTCCTTCCTGTATGCTCCTTCCTTCAGCATACTCTTCTAGCTCTTCGAGATATTCCTCCTTCAGCCTATCTGGGACAGATGTAAACAACAAGATAGTCCCTTTTGATCTGATTGTTTTCTTTTCCAACTTGTCTGCAAGTTCATTTTGTTCTCTTGGTCGGAATATCACATCTATATGACCATGGGTGTCCAGTATCTTCCTAGAAGCAACAATGACATTTGTGAATATTAGAGGATAGTGTATTACACCCTTAATAAATTGAACTACTTGTTTCAAATCACTCTGTACATAACATGCCTAGTTCTGTGTTTCAATTCCTCTTATGCATCCCAATAAGATAATGTTAATTTCTCCTCCAATGGGTCTATGTTAGAAAGTTGGCATGTTCCCCACTATATCCACCTTCCCCGTCCATCTCTAGATACAAAACTAGCTATAGTGGTAAACCTTTACCTGTTCGTCACCACATCAATCATGATTGAAAAACTACTAGAGGGGGGGTGAATAGAGTTTTTGAATTATTTTAACAATTTATTGAATTCAAACAACCACAATTGAAATTAGAAGAAAGAGACAGGTGTTTAGAGTGGTTCCAACTATAGCAAATACTATAGTTGTCAGTCCACTACCCGATTGCTTACCCAACCGGGATTTGAAAATATTTATTTTATTACCTCTCGAGGATTTATACAAAATACAATACTTTCCTTTACACCCTTTGAACAGCCTTCACCCTGAAGTAGGTGCACCAACTTTGAGGTAGCCTTCTATGAAGTAATTTCAAGATCCCCCTTGAAGTAGCCTTCCTCTCTAGAAGTAACCTCCCGTTGCACCAGCCTTCTGAAGTAGCTCAAAGTCTCCTTCTTCGCCAAGAAGATCTTCACCCTCTCCAATCCGCAACCTCCAACCTAGGAGTAACAAGGAGAGTACAAACAATAATAGGGAACAAGAAAGAAAATAGAAATTACAACTTATCCTTTATAGCCCAAGGCTTGATTTGCCTATATCAAGTGTATAGATCTCCTAACCAAGTATGTGAACTTGTGATTGCAGTGGGTAGGAGATACTAGCCTATAGGACACGAATTATGAGCTAAGGAATGAAATGGCCAATTCTCACAAAGCTCAAATTGCTCACAAACAGATTGCACAAAGTATGCTCAAAGGTTTCTCAAGTGTAGCAAGTGTAAACAAGTGAGTTTAGGTGTCCTATGGCTTGTTCTATTTATAGGAATGGCCTAAGGATGCTTAAGGACGTTCTAGACAACTTCTAGGGGTTTCTAAGTGCTTAACTAGCCGTTAGGTACAAAGTTGTTGCTTTAGAAATGGCTAATAAATTAATTCTGCAGTTGCTGTCAGAGACCATCTCGGTCGACAAATGGTCGACCGAGATACCTCCTCGGTCGAACTTTTGTCGACCGACAGGCTCTCTGGAACAAGTGATTTGCAACGTCTTTCTCCAACTGCCAACTAACTTGTCTGTTGTGTCTAACGGCTACTTTGGATCTTTCTCGGTCGAGAAGATTGTCGACCGAGAGTGTCTCGGTCGAGGAGTTTGTCGACCGAGATTGATCCTGTTTCAAGGTTTCAATTTAGGCACTAATTATGTGTGTGAGTGTGCATAAGTAATCCTATTTGAATGGGATGACTTGTCTAACTGTGGTGTTTAGCTAGGGAAAATCTAACGCTTGATTTACATGCAATTCTAGGTACTTGTACATTATATTTTTGTACAAGTTTTTACAACAGTTATTACATTGCATGAAAATATAAATATGTAAGCTTGTAGATTTTCCCTTGTTGCTTTGTCATCCTGCACACTAAAGTAGCTCGTTAGATTAATAAGAATGAAATGTTTGTCATAATCAAAATAAAGGGATTTATAGATGTCCATTTAGCCAACAATCTCCCCCTTTTTGAAGATGACAAACATTTCCAAAATATAAATAAAGGAAATATAAAACATATGAGTTTCATACCTTTAGATTACCTTTTGTAGCTTTTTCTCTTGTGTATAAAATGTGTGCTTATTATTCCCCATGAATTATGGAACATGAAATCCAGATTATTTGGGAATATAGCAACTTTCAATGTAAAGCCAAAAGTTTATTTATGAAACTCATTAATTGAGTTTTACATAATTACTAAGTTTTAGTTTTATATTTATCTCTCCCCCTTTGTCATTTCAAAAAGATAACCGTTAAGAATAAAAACTCCCCCTTAATTAGATGTCCCATCAAATCTAATGAAAAAGATGTCCATTTAAAAGCCAAAGTATCATGATGCGAAATAAGAGTTTTTGTTTAAGTACCACAAATATCAAAGAAAACATCTTCCAAAGGAGTGATAAGCAATTTGCTTCCTAATTTGTTAAATTGATCTAGTGGAGGCGGTTTTGTAGAAATATCAGCAAATTTTACCGTCAACATGATGAAGGGAAACATGATTCTTGGTTTATTGATTTGCAAATATATTCAGTTTTATTGCAGACTTGACAACAGAAACCTGCTCGGTTGACAATTTTTCGACCGATAGTGTTCTCGGTCGAACAGTTTCTCGACCGAGAATGTGTCTGGATTTGTTTCATAACTGTTTTAAGTAATTGTGTCATAGATCCTTGTCAATTTTGCCACAATTTTAAAGGTTGCATTTTTTTTTATTTATTACTCCCCTTATTTTGTATGCTCTACAATGATGATCTTATAATCCATATTTTGAAGATGTCTCATATGCTCTTTAGAAAAATATCCATTGGAATCAAGTAAAGATGACCCATTTCATTAAAAGCATGTATTACAAACATAGAAAGATAGACACATCATATATAGATGACTCATTACAATTATTCAAAAGATATCATTACAATAACTCCAACACCTACTGGAAAGACTTAAGAATTACATCAACGTCAGGGTCTTTCCCAAGAAAAGGCTCAGTTCCATAATACTGGACCAAGGTTTGCCAATCTAGAGCACCTGTCTTAGTTAAAGCATATGCTTCCAAGAATGTAGGAACTCGGTCAAATCGGAAATGAGCGGCAATATCTTGCAGTTGCATGGATGAAAACTGAGTGTGCGTAAGATCCACAGATGGTGGAGGTGGAGTTTGATAATAGTTGTACGAAGGATTGTATGGATTGAGCATGCCAGGATTTAAAGAATACAGATATTCATCAGGTTGGTTTGGTGAAAGGGTTTGCATTCTTTGGTTTATATAAGTCATGGCATGATGGTTATAGTCTAATTGTTTGCTAAGGTGATATTTGGAGCCAGCAATATAAGTTAAGAGTGTTTTGAATGGGGTCATGTGATAGGTTAGTAGGAGGAGGGGGTGGTGGTATGTCTTGATGAGATGTTTCTCCTTCTACTCTAGCCCTTTTATGACCAAAATCAATTCCCATTTTTTCTACTGTATTCTTATTTATTTTTTGTGGTCTACGCTCCCATGTATATCCCATATCCTCAAGTTGGGTCTTAAGGAAATGTTGAGTAATTTGGCATACAAAATCGGCATATGGAGGATTGCCAGAAAACTCAATCATGTTTTTAAGAATGATGCAGATAAAATTTGTGGGAATACGTTGGATAATGGCATATATTAGACACATACGAAAAATAGGAACTTCAGACTTATTGGCTCTAGGATGTATGTTTGTTGAAACAATAAGGTTTATAATCCTAGCAGCTGGTTTGAGATTTATAGCATAATATGTGCCTCTATCTTCGTGACAGGTTGTATTGGATTGAAAAATGGTCCTTTTGATGTCACTAAGACTAATGGTATGGTCATCTTGGAGAAATTGGTTAAGGGGGTTTCCAGAAGTAAGGTCAAGGGTGTCTTGATATTCATCTATGTCAATGTTTAGCATGTCAAGAATATCCCCTTCAGTAAATCGGAAGCTATGCCCATTGACCATAGTATAGAAGAAGATGGTTTCATTTTCAGAGTGGGAAATGAGGTTTGCATAGAATTCATTCACTACCTTGATGGAATAGGAAGGAAAAGAAGGATTGATGAATTCTTTTAACTTTTGCACTTCGAAAAGGTCCTCCAAGTCGACGATGTTGATGAAGTCCATAACTTCAACTGGTCGTCGTGGGAGAGGAGCTTTGGAGGAAAGCCGTAGATATCGATCACCAGCATCTCCATCGACGAAGGCAATGTCATTGATGATCGTCAGTGGTGGAGTAGCTTCCCGAGCTTCCCTTCCTTTCCTGTCGGTGACCTTCTTCTTTCCACGAGCAGATGATGAGGCCATTGTGTTGCTTGAAGGTGGAGAAGAAGCAAGGATGGCTTGTGGATGAGGATGCTAAAGAGTTGCACAAAAATGCACTAGAGAGAGCCTATGGAAGCAAGATTATGCAAGTGTGAGGAGGTGACTCGTTTTAGGTTCCTTTTATAACAATCCAGCGACCTGGTCGGTCGACGATTCATTGACCGAGCGTCCGCAACGGTCATGTTGCAGACGCACCACTTTGCTCCCCAACGGTCATATAACAGTCATAAACGGTCATAACGGTCAGTTTACAATGGTCATATCCAACAGCTTTTCTCGGTCGAACAATTGTCGACCGACATTGTCTCGGTCGAACATTTGTCGACCGAAAGTGTGTCTGATACTAAATCTGTCTAGAGTCTGTCGATCGAGAGAGAGGGGCTGACCGAAAAGTTTTCGGTCGAAGAGTTCGTCGACCGACAGACTTACTGAGTACGAATTTGAAGCTGATTTTTAATGTAAGTGATAGACTATATTTGTAGAGCATATATATAGATTTTCTAAGGGAGTATTATTGTGTTTATTATTGACAATATTGGGACAAGTTATGATCATAAATTAATTATTCTTTTAATCATAAAAGGATATCCAAATAGTTATTATGTCAAACTTATTTTAGGTCGAATTTGACTACGACCATAGCGCCCCTTGGTCAAATTTTATTTTGAGCAAGAGGCTAATTTTGCAGATTTTCAGATTGAATATATTGAGTATAATATCTGCATAAAATTTAATTAAATGTCAAGCTGAAGCATAATACTTAATATGATTCTTAATTGAAGGCACAATTAATTATCTCAAATCTTCAAAGATACTAATTTATGGATTTTTATCTTTATGTGTTGCAAGCAATAACATATAACCAATAAATCATTTTGCTTGCCTATATTTTCATGGATCCATGCATACAATTGTCATTATCTATGCGCACCCAATGATGAAAGCATGGTATAATGGTAATAACAGCATACAATGATAATTCCATCACATGATTAGTATATGAATAGACCAGAAGATACTTTTACGAACAATCATGTGAAAAATAGGAATTTTCTTTTCATTTGACTAAGCATGATTTCAGTTTAAACTTTGAATCATCTAGGGAATAAACTAATATTAATTTCATTTACATTTGTAGAGATGATTTCCAAAATATATCCAGTCATCAATCATAAGTACATAGCAATTTCATCGAAAAAATAAATGCAGCAATTTTGTAGTAGACTGGAGAACAGTGATGTGCTCAGTCGACAATTTGTTCGACCGATTGTCTTTCAGTCGACAGTTTTTCGACCGACAAGATTCTTGGAACTGTTAATAAAACATAATTGTGTGAGTTAACTATTTAGATATTTATTTATTTGTAATCTCATTATGTTGAGTTGAGATAGACATAGAAGTATGCAACTAATGTCTCTGGTCATATCTCAACTTGATTCTGTTCATTTAGTTTGGAGGTTTTGTAACCCAAACTAACTCGACATCTTTTCTCTTATAAGGACATGAAAAAGAGTAATGTCCAAGACGTGAGCAATAATGGCAACATATAGAATCAACCTCAAGTCGTTTTCTATGGTTTTGTTCTAGGTTGTTCTTTGGTACAAATGTATTTGTTCCTTTAGGTACATACATAGATTGATGGGTTTGTGACCTTTTCCAACTAGGTTGATAGGACTTCCCTTTAGGCTTATAACCTAGTCCTCTTCTCCCAATTTGATGATGGGAATTATCTAAGATTTGATCAAGAATGCCATTATTATTTAAATTACTGACTTTTTGTTGTAACTTGGCAATCTCTTCCATTCTCTTCTTAATATCTAGTTTTGCTTGATCTAGATTAGATGACAATAAATTTCTTTCTTTGATAATAGAATCATAATCTAGATGGTTGCACAAAATGGGTTGTTTTTGAAGATCATTCACTTGTCTTTGCAAATTATTCTTTTCTAAAGAAAGTAGATTACAATTTGCCTCTATAGATTTTATATTAACATCATGATCTTCAATGATCTTTTTAAGATCTTCGTTTTCGGATGTAATAGAAAGAAGTTTAGCATGTAATTCATCATTTTCTTTATTTGACT
The DNA here is from genome assembly GCA_963693085.1 of Alisma plantago-aquatica. Classification (NCBI taxonomy): domain Eukaryota; kingdom Viridiplantae; phylum Streptophyta; class Magnoliopsida; order Alismatales; family Alismataceae; genus Alisma; species Alisma plantago-aquatica. The sequence goes on from OY856414.1 coordinate 430,128,789, forward strand.
TCTTTAATTTCTTCTTGCATTCAACATATTTAATATGTGTTTCTTCAAGGCTAGCAACTAGTTCTTCTTTAGATAAATCAAAAAGACTTACCTCTTCTTCTTCTTCCTCGCTAGTTGTAGCAATGAGACAATCTTTGTTCTCATCTTCCTTCTTGGATCTCCATGGGCATTCAGTTGTTGGGTGGCTTGTACCTAAGCACCAATTGCAATATGTTGTAGTTTTGTCCAAGAAACACCTTTTGTTGTGATTGTAATCACCACTACCCTCCATTCTTCAAGACCTTGTTAGGGTTCCTTGAAGCCTGCTCTGATACCAATTGAAAAACTACTAGAGGGGGGGTGAATAGAGTTTTTGAATTATTTTAACAATTTATTGAATTCAAACAACCACAATTGAAATTAGAAGAAAGAGACAGGTGTTTAGAGTGGTTCCAACTATAGCAAATACTATAGTTGTCAGTCCACTACCCGATTGCTTACCCAACCGGGATTTGAAAGTATTTATTTTATTACCTCTCGAGGATTTATACAAAATACAATACTTTCCTTTACACCCTTTGAACAGCCTTCACCCTGAAGTAGGTGCACCAACTTTGAGGTAGCCTTCTATGAAGTAACTTCAAGCTCCCCCTTGAAGTAGCCTTCCTCTCTAGAAGTAACCTCCCGTTGCACCAGCCTTCTGACGTAGCTCAAAGTCTCCTTCTTCGCCAAGAAGATCTTCACCCTCTCCAATCTGCAACCTCCAACCTAGGAGTAGCAAGGAGAGTACAAACAATAATAGGGAACAAGAAAGAAAATAGAAATTACAACTTATCCTTTATAGCCCAAGGCTTGATTTGCCTATATCAAGCGTATAGATCTCCTAACCAAGTATGTGAACTTGTGATTGCAGTGGGTAGAAGATACTAGCCTATAGGACACGAATTATGAGCTAAGGAATGAAATGGCCAATTCTCACAAAGCTCAAATTGCTCACAAACAGATTGCACAAAGTATGCTCAAAGGTTTCTCAAGTGTAGCAAGTGTAAACAAGTGAGTTTAGGTGTCCTATGGCTTGTTCTATTTATAGGAATGGCCTAAGGATGCTTAAGGACGTTCTAGACAACTTCTAGGGGTTTCTAAGTGCTTAACTAGCCGTTAGGTACAAAGTTGTTGCTTTAACAACGGCTAATTAATTAATTCTGCAGTTGCTGTCAGAGACCATCTCGGTCGACAAATGGTCGACCGAGATACCTCCTCGGTCGAACTTTTGTCGACTGACAGGCTCTCTGGAACAAGTGATTTGCAATGTCTTTCTCCAACTGCCAACTAACTTGTCTGTTGTGTCTAACAGCTACTTTGGATCTTTCTCGGTCGAGAAGATTGTCGACCGAGAGTGTCTCGGTTGAGGAGTTTGTCGACCGAGATTGATCCTGTTTCAAGGTTTCAATTTAGGCACTAATTATGTGTGTGAGTGTGCATAAGTAATCCTATTTGAATGGGATGACTTGTCTAACTGTGGTGTTTATCTAGGGAAAATCTAACGCTTGATTTACATGCAATTCTAGGTACTTGTACATTATATTTTTGTACAAGTTCTTACAACAGTTATTACATTGCATGAAAATATAAATATGTAAGCTTGTAGATTTTCCCTTGTTGCTTTGTCATCCTGCACACTCAAGTAGCTCGTTAGATTAATAAGAATGAAATGTTTGTCATAATCAAAACAAAGGGATTTATAGATGTCCATTTAGCCAACAGATTAGAGTCTCCATGTTTGGTGGCATTCCAACTTTCACCTATTCCTTCCTCTTCCTCCCATCCTCTAATTTGTTGACTTGTAGGATATCTAGGATCATTTCTTTGATGTGAATTGAGATGATGTTTCTATTGAAGTTCTTCCTATTGAATATTTAGTCATTCCTCGCTTTCTAAATGGTCGAACAACATGTAGCAAACTAAGTTCTCCTAATTGCATTTCTAGTATCTTCTATTAGGTTCTCTTATAACCAGTCTGTGAGGTTTTTTTATAAAGAAGTTAGTCCCCAACAGAAGACAATTTTTTTCCCATGTGGCCATACTATCTGGGAACTCTCTTATTACATACATAATTGGCTCCTCCTTTGCTCCACATCTCTCACATGGGTGTTTCAGACATCTTCCTTACTCACTGTGTGTAGTTCATCATCAACCTATCATGTTTAAGACACCACATGAAACACTCCACCCGCTGAGGCAACCCATTGGCCCATACACATTGCCACTTTCCCTTGGTTTTTTGTTCACACCTAACCATGAGTAACTGATACACAGATATAGTGGGAAATATTTTGTGCTTATGCAGCCTCCATTGGAATCCATCCTCTCCATAAGTTCTATTGGGTGGCACCATTTTTTATGATCTCTTGTACGAATTCCTCATCCAACCATTTATCAAGGGAATCCTTATCCCAGATGCCTTCATCTAACACTACAGATGGTACCTTCAAGTCATCTAGCTCCACATGTATGGTCTTTCCTTGTCTGAACGATAGTGTCTTTCCAAATCCCATCCAAGCATAATGCCACATACTAGTATTGTTTCCTCTGACTGCTAGCACCTCTGAATTATCCTTAATAGTTTGTAGCTTCCTTTAGATGCTCCTCCATATGCTTGATACTCCTTCGGAATAACATGTCATTCGTGCATATTTAGCTTCCATAAGTGTACTCCATCCCACCTTCCTTTTATTGACAAAATCCCATGTGGTTTTCATTAAGAGTGTTTTGTTATGTTCCTTCATAGACCACACCCCCAACCTTCCTTTCTCTTTGACTGCAATAACTCACTTCCATGTGACCAGATTGGATTAGCACCTATTCTTGTTTTCACTCCTTATAAAGTTCCTAATGATCTTATCTATCTTATCACGTACCATACTTGGCACCTTCATAGATTGCATCCAGTATGTAGTTGATGTGTTGATAATACACTAAGCAACCATAGCTCTTCCTGCCAACAAGAGTGTATGATCGGACCAACTATTTACCATCCTACTGATATTGGAGACTATGCCATGGTGGTATCCCTTAGCATTCCTACCATGTATGATCTGAACACCCAATTGTTTCCCGATACTTGATGTTTCTTGTATCCTCATGGATCTACAGATTCTTCTCCTACCCCCATGGTAGTATTTTTGGAAAATAAAGGCTTGATTTCTCTTTAGAAAGTCTTTGTCCTGACACCCTTTTTAACTTGTGGAGGCACTACATCATGGTTTCACCTTGTTGCACAGTTTCTTCCCCAAATAAAATGTTGGCATCTACAAAGAAGATGTGCGTGAATGAATTTCTTCCTTGTGAATATAGTTGGTTTCCATCTTCTTCTACTTGCCTTAGTCTGAATGGCCTAAGTTAGCCTCTCCATGCATAAAATGAAAATATAGGGTGACAACAGATCCCTTTGCTTCACCCCTAGAAGGTTTGAAGCTCTCCAGAGACTTTTTGTTCCACAAAATGGATGACCTACCTATTGTGATCACCTATATGATAATAGAAACTAGGTTAGATAGTAGTGTTGTCTTTCCAAGTGTGTCATGGATGAATTTCCAACTCATCATATCATATGATTTAAAGAGATCTAATTTGAGCACCATCATTAGAGCAGTGTTCATGTTGTCTCCATGGAATGGATTATCTCCTACACAAGTACAAAATTGTCTACTATTCTTCTTCCCAGAATGAAACTCATCTGAGTAGATGAGATCCACTCGTCCAGATATAGCTTGATTCAAGATACCAGGACCTTTGATAATAATTTGATACAAACATTATTGAGAAATATGGGTCGATGGTCACTACATTTCTCTAATTGCTGAGGTTTAGGGATCAAAATGAAAGTCGAGTCTATTGTCCCCTCCATGATCCAACCTCCCTCAAAAGGTTTTTGAATAAAGTCAAAGAAAGATTCCTTTACATTATCTAAGTTTAGTTGCAAGAATTTTGCATCTATGTCATCCGGTCCTGGAGCTTTGAATGGTTCCATCTCCATCAAACACTTCAGCATTTCCTCCTTGCGAGGTATATACCCATGAGGCATTGTTTTCTTCTATCCATCTCTAGAAAGTGCCCTATGTAAAATGAACTCACTTGCATTCTGGTACCAGGTTTGTAATCAATTAGCACATTCTTATAGAACTCATTAACACGATTATTTTGTGTATCTATGTCCTCAATCCATCTTCCTTCCTAATCTCGTAGTCTGCAAATCTTATTTTTTGTCTCCTTAACATGATGTAGGCATGGACAAAATTTGTATTCCATCTCCCAACTTAAGCTAGTCGTAGTGGGTCATTATCTACCATTGGATTTCTTCTAGTTGGAGTTCCTCAGTGAGTTCATTTTGCAAGTCTATTATCATGTTTTCCAGTGATGGATCATATCTGCGGGAAAGTTGTTCTTGTTCTAAAAGTAATCTAATTAGAATGGCTCTTATTTGTATTAGAACCTTGTGTTTCATTATTATCCCACTCATTTTCTTTCTCTAGAAAAGACTTGGGGATTTTTCTAAAGCCTTGCTCCCCCTTCCATTTATCTTTGACCAGTTTCCCAACTACCTCCTTCTCATGCTAACTCGCCTAAGTCCCCTATCTAGGCATCATCCTATCCCTATAAAGCTCTTGGGTAATCAATATTGGGGCATGGTTAGATATATCCCTCTCAACCACCTTGACTTTATGTACTTTGTTTTGGTTTATCCAGTGCTGGTTACATAAGTCTCTATCTAGTTTTATTTGTAACATGCCCCACTTAAAAGTAAGTGGTCATCCACACACTATTAGTTCCTTTAGCCCATAGTCTGAGTTCTCCTCAGAGAATTTGTTAAAACTTATTGTAATAAATCTTCAGCCTCCTATCTTCTTCTCTAGATGAAGATAGGCATTGAAATCTTCTACCACCACTCATGGTTGGTCTATATCCTGAGCTAATGCACACATTTGGTTCCATAGAAATCACTTTTTGTATCTTGTAGGGATCCCATACACCACTGTGAGTAATATATAATTGTCAACCTTACAATCTATGAACTTCCTATGGCTCATAAATATATCTACTTGATGAACTCCTCCCTTCTAGAGAAGCCACACTCCCCCAAAAAAACCTTATGCTTCAACTATATGTGAGTTTGAGATATCTAGAGTCTTCCTGATGCGATCGATGTTCTCCCCACTAGTTTTTGGTTTAAATAAGGCCAAGATAGATAATTTGCACTTATTCATCGGCTCTTTCACCATATTTTGGGTATCTGAATGGAAGATACCCTATGTATTTGATGCTAGGACAATCATGGTGCACCCAATTTAGATGGTGCCTTTCCTCTAACATCCTCCTCTTTTAGGTCTTGTATGTCAACTTGTTAACCTCTTTTACTTAAAGGAAATCTTCCACTATCACTACCTACAATCACTTTTCGATTATACAAGTGAATCCCAACACTGCAATTTCCTGATGAAACTCCTACCTGGAATATAGTCGTACTACTTGCACTCCCTATTCCATCTTGATACTCAAATGAGTTGAACTAATTAACTTTGGCACTCATCGTTACATCTCCTATCGAAACCATTGGTGAGCCTATAATCTCCTCTTTACTTATCATGGTATTTGGTTTGCCTGGTGTGGCCCTCCTCTGTCCTTCCTTGTCCATCTTCTCTATCACCATTCCAACGTTGGTATCCCTATTGTGATTCTCCTCCTGGTTCTTGCTATTCCCTATCCTCCCCTTCATTTATCTCTAGTTGATTTCATTTCATGCATTTCTATCATTTCCTTGCACCTATTCACTATCCATAATCTCATGAACTTTGTCGTCTGTCTCCTTCAATCTCAGGAATCGATTATGTGTGTGTAATTTATTATTTTCTATGGTGCCCACTTGCTTCGTATTTCTTCTCCATGCCGATTTTCCATGAATGTCTTTTGTGTATCCCTCTTTCCTAGAATCTTGGTTTGGGCCATTTGTAGTTTGATTTGTTATATCTGGTTGCTCCTGTACCACTGCTACATTCATCTTACAATCCTTCTCCACATGTCCCGCCTTTGCACATTTCACACAGATGAAAGGTATACTTTCATAGTGGATTATGTATCTCTTTCCTAGAATCAACACCATAGGAAGTAATGGTTTCCCCAATTCAACTTCCATTTCCATTTTGGCATACCGACCCCTCCTCTGTATGATGGTATTCAGGTCCACATTGATTGTTCTTCTAACATAGTTCCCTACTTCTCTTAAGAACTAGTCAATGTAGAGGTGAAGTGGTAGATTCGATATCTATATCTATGCCACCATTGCCTCTGATCGAGTCTTGTGTGGTGAGAACTAGGGTTTCCACCTTTAGACTGACAAGTACAAACCAAACAAAGGCCAAGGGCCACCCATTAGTTCCCGGTGATAATCCTCTTCTTTCTGTACCTGGACTAGGTAATATTCATTTTCCAGATCTATTATATTAAAAACCCTGTTTGGTTTCCATAATAACTAGATCTTATTCCTCATAGTCAAGAATCCAATTTCCTTTGACAATAGTTTCACAACCACCACATATTTCATGGTTTTAGGTGGTTATACAATGCTTCTTATCTGATGTCAAAGGAGGGTATGTCATTCACCACCTATGTTGAGATGTCTTCTGGCTGGAGTTGGATGCACAAGTGCTCTACATCTATGTGGATGGAGCTACCCAAGTCTACTTCCAGTCTGTCTACCACATCTTTGTAAGATATCTTTGTCCTTTCACTACCTTCTTGATTCTTTTGGTGAAATGGTTGAGACCTCAAAATTGTCTTTTTTGTTCTCCCTTTTGGTCAAGCGGGAGTTTACATCACAAGGAGGAATCGTTAAAAAAATTCATTGCATTTGGAATGCTGAGTAGAAATTATAGATTTTGATTTGAATGTGGAAGGTTGCAAAAATAAGTAATTGTTTTTGGTTTGGTAGTTCTAAAGCTTGGTTTGGTTACACTATTAATAAAAAGGTTAGGGGAGCCCCAAATTGTCTTCAACATTGACAAGTTATGAGTTTGATGACCATAATCATTATTTGTCGATAATACTAATTCTCTTGAGAATTTGTTTGACCCCTAGATCATATAAACTAGTTCTATATTAATGGAAAATTTGCATGACATAGTTCTATAAAAATGGAAAAGTTGTTATTAGGATTCACAAGAATTTCTAAAGTACAAAGGAAATTATTTAACATATTATTTCTGCATTGTATCATATCTTAGGGTTTCAATCATATCTAATGATTTTCTTACATTTTTTATACCAAGTTATAAATATTTCTATGACTAGGGACATTGAAATGTTACTCTAAACATCATATAACACTAAGATATTCATTTCTAATATTTTCATTTCAAGTCATGTGATTTAATATCATTATTCTTAAATAATCTAGAAGTTTTTCTTACAATTATAAAAATATTTCATAACATTCCTCAATACTTAAAATAAAGGTCCATGATGGTAGATATTATTTTTCCAATAGAAAAAATATACCTTTTTATTTTCTAGATCTACTTAGCATTTTCTACAATTTTTTCAATGTAAGTACTTTTATAAAATTACCTATTTGGGAAATTGTTGGATACATGATCAATCATCTTTGCATATACCACTCCTCTTAATAGGGACTCATGATCCTACTTAGGTGATTGGTTGTGATACATTAGAACCCTAGATGAATCACCAGTCTGGGTGTCCACTGGACTAAGCAACCCCTCCTCATTTTTTTCTGATCATACCCAACTGAAGAGAGCATCATTGTGCACCTAAACTATGGTGACTAGGAATCCATGTCCTATGCTTTCAATGAGAGAGGAAAAGAGCACCATTACCTCTTCTATGATCGAAGTAGTCATGTATGCCACTTCCTCAGTGGCAGTGGTGAATCTCTACTAGGGATTTTGGGGGTCATGGTCCACCAAGATTTTCTAAAACAATAAAGAGAGTTTATGACTTCTTCTCTTCTCCTTGCATCAACCTACAACTTAGACATAAAAAATAATTAAATACCAAACAAATTACATAAAAAATGAAAAATCTAAAAAAGGTGAAATATAAAGAATTATGCAAGTAAAATGTGCAACTAAAATTTTAAATGTAACTAAGAAATGTGACAAATAGACATTCATTATAACCCTGAGCTTGAACTTTTCTCATTCTAGAGTAAAAAGAAAATCTAAAACATTCTCCAAGCAAACACTTTCAACCAATATACATGCCTCATACTCACATCATATTTGAATCCCTACCACTAATATGACTGATAAACACAACCTCCTGAGATGGCAGAACATGGGTTTTCGCATCCTCATTCCTAACTTTGCTTCACAACACCCCTTCCTCAAAACCATCCCTAATACAACACATGTTTATAGAATTAATGAAAATTTTAGGAATATTGAAGAATCACAAGTATGCACATATTTCCATATTGTAGTATGTTAGGTAAACATAAATGGAGCATGTAATAAGCCACTAGGTGGAAAATGGATTGAATGTAGGTATGGAAGGAAGAATGCACAACTCTCCTATATTTGACTTGAAATTGGATATTGTTTATCAAAATACATGAATTGAAATTTTCATGCATAGTGGCATATTTTCTTTTGTGATACACATAGAAATGGGAATGGAAAAATTAATTATAGAGTGATGGGTGGTGTGCCATCCAAAGCTTAAGGCTTGGCACACTTCATGGCTATTATTTTCTTCTTTTTGTTGATGGAAGATTAGAATATGGAAGAAGAAGTGTAGAAGAGGGTTCAGTTAATGTGGAAAACTTGTTTTGATGATTACATAAATCAGGCATTCCTCTAATTCACTACACCCAAATAATGACATGATAAGAGGATGTATGAACATTTCATAGATATGATTAACTAAGAAGGTAGGAGGAACATTGTATTTGATCCATATTGGTTCCTCTAACACCTTCCACTCCTTTCTAAGGAACATGATGTTAATAATCATTGGCTACAACAGGTGAATGCAAACTATTGGGGAGTTTTCATAAATCTATTCAACACCATAGATTTACTTCAAACAAAAGGATTTGAATGACAAAGTCTATATCCAATGCAAAAAAGAATTTAAACTAAGCCAAGTAGATAATGGCTTCAAATAACCTTGCAAGAACTTAGAATTGAAGTAAAAACAATTTAAATCCATATTCAATGCAAGTAATCTAAATTCAAATGACGTATGTGAAGTTAAGATGTTGAAACAAATCACAAGAATAAAAATGAATAGGTGTGGATAGAAGGGAGGATGTACTACCCATCTCCACACTAAGCTTAGAATTTTTCTTATCCTTGAATAAATGTTAAACCCAATATGGAGAAGAACAATCTTTGATGATCACTGTGGTTTTCTTTAAAACCCAAAGAAGGTCCAACTTAAAAGAAAATGAACAACGACTGGAACATTAAACATGAGAGACCTATAGTGGAAAATGTTATAAGGTGGTTGTGGTAGCTCAAATGGAAATTAAGGATGCTTGAATTGATGTTTCTTTTCACCCTGGAATCCATCAAACAAAATCCACAAATACTCCTCCATCAATAGAGGTAGTGTAGTAGATATGTGTTGGTCTAAAAGGACTAGAACAAAGTAGGAGTGGTGCCTCTCTGGTAACCTCAAGAGCTACTGATATGTGGAGACTGGTGGTGGACTACCTTGCTATATATCAAAGATAGTATGTGATAAATATAAAACTTTTATGTCAATTTTGTTATATCAGGTGGAGAATTTGGCTATAGCTTCTTCTCATCACATAGATCTTGATATAGAAAAAGTGGTGTTGGCATAGGAGGAACTGTCTCATATGTAAAATAAGCATGAGAAATATTTTTATGTGGTTTTGCATCCTCCTGGAAAGTAATCAAATTAGCATAGGGTCAATGGGGACAGTGAGATCCTTCACAATCTCAACACGTGGCTCTAGATCCTGCTACTGGAGCTGCAACTCATCAAATCCTTCAGATGTCTAAGAGACATCTTATGTAATTTGAACCATGAACCCAGATATTCTATTTTTTTGGTGTTATTGTTTGGGCATCATACTTTCTATAACATCCATGAATTCTTCCTTCCCCAACCCTTGTGGGGTTGAAAAAACAAAATCTAAAGACGTTTTGCAAAGAGAAATGCAGAAGCGACATACGTATACATGAACAAATAAATGTAGGCACACACCATAACATTCTCAACATTCAACATGTCTACATCACAAAATGAGTTATTATAGCATGAATGACAATTACATATTGAATGAAAATTTTACAAGTCCATGAATGCATATGCTAACTAGGATCTACATAATAGGTACAACATGTACAACTGCACACTTCCAGTCTTTTCTCACATGCTAGATTTGAACCTAAAATATACTTGAAATAACGGATCAAAACATAATGTGTTGTGTATGTGGGTAGAAAGATACATACATATATGATTTCATTTGAATAATTTTAAAAAAGAAAAGAAAGAGTAAAAGAAAACATTGCTTCATGTGAAAATTAGGTAAACACATATTTTTAGAAGTCTTTTAATGTGATTGTACTACTAAGTGGTGTCACACTTCATTTTTCCCCACCCCTTGAGCTATGAGGATCCCCTCCCCTTGGGCTATGGGGATGTGCCGACCATATATTTTTAAAGTAGAGAGAGAGAGAATATAAATACTTAGTATCTACAAACCATCCATATACTTTGTTATTCATAGTGACATGGTGAAGATCTATACTATAATCATTATACATCCAAGAAATATTCTCAAATATGAACGAACAATACATTATAGCCATTTCACAAAGGAAACTTAGTCATCTACTTAGATGAAGACCACTTACCTGAGTTCAGAAATTCCTATTTATATCCTTGATCATCTAAATCTCTTCTCATCACCTAATTAATTACAAGTATTCATCATTAATACAAGGTTCACCATTATTAATAGTATATAGGTCCTATTTAGGATTTTGTCCAAACCTATGGTTAAACTAATCTATATCTTGTCTGTGTTAGTTTTCTACTATTCCATATGTCATAATTTAGATCTGGTACATATTTCATATTTTTATGATTCTTTATCTATTTTCTAGAATTAAAGTGAGCCTAAAACATTTAATTATATTTTAATACCAAGGAACCTAATATTGAGAAATATATTTCAAAAGAGGGTCAAATTATTATCTCTAGATAATATCAAAGTTTAACATTATTTTTCTAAGATTTAATCTCGATCGTTTGCTATTTATTTCAATTAACTAACCCTAAAAATAAATATCATCATCTTTATTAGATATCGATATTAATCATTCTTCAAAATACTGAGATAGGTGTCCAATTAAAAGGACAACATTTTTTTGATTCTAGGGGCATTTTTAGGGAATTTATTTGCCAAGAGAGGAATTTACTAAGTTTTCTGACTTTTCATGAAATTTAGAAATTGTAAACTTGCATTTACCTCTAGAGATTGACTGGAGTTGTCAATTTTCCTCTTTGGTTCCTGAGATCGCACCAGGTAGCCCTGAAGGAAGGTGTGTGTCACCCTTATGAGTTGGGTGAACCGGTTGGTCTAGGACCTCTAAACCTAGTCATACCTAAACTCTCTCCTCGTCTCGTTCATACCCATCTTGTGTTGGTCTTCTGATCTCACCACACTGTGACGACCATCACACACATGATCTCAAGTAAGGAAAAAGTAGGGCCTTCAGATTGCTTTGAATAAGGGAAAGATTTAAAAAGTTATATGTGGCATTCCACATGTTTCCAATAACTCAGATCCTCATAGGAAGCTAAGGAAATCAATCCCACTTGTAGGATACTTCTTCCATCTTTGCAAGGGAGAAGGAAAGGTGAAAAACATGTTTTCTCACATTCACTCACACCTTCAACTTCTTAAGGCATCACAAGATAGGTGGGAACTCCTTCTCACACCCAGCTTCTCCTATTGTGAGTCAGACCTCCTCCAACCATTCTCTTCTTCTTCCTCAATGAAAATGGGTTGGGTGGTGCCAAGGGATGTCTTTGTTCCTAGTTGTAGGTGGTTGCCTCAATTCAAGTGGAATTTTGGAAGATTTCTCACCAACTAGACCCTCTACTAGCCCCTCCTTCATCTATCTTATCCATCTTCTTCCACAATCTCTAACCTATAGCAGAGAATGCTAGGGATTAGGTGGTCCATTCTCCCTTGCTATCGAACAACTCTTGTAGAATGAAGGGTCATTCTATTCACTTTGAAACATACATCAACTATTTAGAAAGTCAAAATCTTATAATCGCCCCAACTTCATCAGATTAAGAGGACACCTAAATAGTGTTCTATTTATCCTTATCCAGAGGTGAGGGATGACCTCATAGTAGTGGACCTCGTTAGCACCAACCACTAGCAAGGTGCCACATAGCCCGTGAAGGAAAATCGGTGTTTGATAGTGTAATCAGATTAAACTATACTCTTATATATATTTGATACCAAGATCATTTAAATGAAATTTGAATAACTTAAAACTCTTGTATCTTCTAGCACAAAAATCCAATTCAATTGAAATTTGAACCTTGGTTAAAGATATTTGACAGTTAAAGATATTTGAAATTTAATCAGTTAAATGGTTAATTTGACAGTTAAAGATATTTTTGGTTTGGTTAACTGAATTAACCGAATAGTCAGAATTTATTCATAAATAAAGTCCTACACATACATATATACATATATAGTTGTAGTTTTATTTCAAAATACTTCCCCATATATATAGTAATCAAGTTTTTATGAGCCATACATAATAAAATTTACAACAATACTACTATAATATAGCAATTGTCCCAAATTCTATGAGTATTTCAAATAATAGTATTACACGAGTGTTATTTGGTTAACCAAATTAACCGACTCAATTTGGTTAGGTTAATGGTTAAAATCTCAAACCACAAATTAACCATTTAATCGAATAGAATTAACCATAAACGACCGAATTAACCGAACACTCACCCCTATGTATAACCCTCGAATGAAATTTAGATAATAATAAAATCTTGATCCTACAAGTCCAAAAACACTTGTTATGATACTAATATACCACAAAGCTTATCAATTCACCACTTGAGTTTATTGTAACTACTAAATGGAACTCTTAGCCTAAGGTACCCAAGTCAGTTAATAAATATCTATATATCATGATTGAACTCAATTCGGTCTAATAATCATCAATTGCATCATTGGTTACACTTTTTGGGTGAAAATTGTCCATAATTGAATAGTATTAACATTAACTAGGCATTGGTCATCTAGTGAACATTCATGGACCTCAATTGTTATATTTTCTATAAAAACTTTAAAATCAGGGTCAACACATCCACCCCACCTTTTATGGAATTTCTTTCTCAAAATTCAACATCCTCATACTTAAGGTGTTCATGGAGTCTCTATTACCTCTAGACCACCACTTCCAATTAGAAACTCTATCATAATCTAGTATGCACCCTAAGTTGTCATCTTAGGATTCATAGTATCTAGGAATTGAAGCATCACGCTAAAAAAAGAATTGAAGCATCATTTAGTAGCTCCGTTAAAACATGACATCCTTTTCACTTTAATATTTGCATCTCATCTAACTAAGAATTATGGTTTTATTCAAACATATGGAGTCAAGAGGATATTACTAAAGGTTTCTTCTGTCACCGAATAAATTATGCAAGGTGATATTGTATTTTCATGTCTCTAATAACAAACAACGCGAGGGAAATAGCTCCGGTTCACACATTTGGTGGGGGATCAAATCTCTCTTACCCTTTATCCTGTCCAACTCAAGAGTCGCTACTATATCCGGAACTGAGACAAATCTATGGGAAGATAGGTGGATTGGCGAAGGCCATGCCCCTGAGCTTCTGCACGGGCGTGCAATTCCTGAAGACATCAAGGACATGGTAGTGGCGAGCCTTGTTTCAGACGATGGGTGTTGGGATAATGATTTCATTAGACACTAGTTCACTGAAGACACAAGTGCCTCTATCCTATCCATGCCCGCGCCGATACCTGCTTACGGTTCAGACAGGAGAGTTTGGTTACATTCTACTGATGGCCGTTTCTCGTCAATCTCAGCCTACAAATGCCTCACACAAGGCACTCCTGGTGCCAACAACGGTTGCTTTGCTGTCATTTGGTCCATGCCAATCCAACAAAGGATTAAAACTAATCTTTGGTTAGCATACCACAATCGCCTGTTGACTAATGAACTGTGGATGACCATACACCTCACTGACAATGCGACATGCTCCAGATGTAATCCTCCGGTGGAAATGGCTCTACATGCCATCAGAGATTGTCCGGAGTCGACGGCTCTCTGGATAAAATTACTACCTCAGGCAGCCACCAACTTCTTCTCCAGTGATTCTATCAAGAGCTGGATAGACTACAACCTAACGAAGCTGAATAAAGAGGTGCACTGGGCTCACCTGTTTACCATTGCATGCTGGTGGCTTTGGAAGGGTAGGAACACCCATATCTTTGAACACCATTGCATCCCCACGTCTGTCCTGGAAACGCACAGTAGAGCTGATCTCCAAATTGCGGGTGAAGCTTTCTCGAGGAAGCAGCACCCGACTTCTCAATCCTCCCTCAAATGCTGGAACGAAGTGCCATCAACATAATTTGAGTCTATCATACATGTTGACACAGCGGTGAATGACTCGAATGATGTTCTAGCGACAAGCCTTATCATGCGCTCAAAAGATGGCACCTGGATATGCGGCCAGACCAAACGAGAATGTGGTTCTGATCCCTTGAGAGGGAACTCCTAACTATTAAGCATGGACTGGAACACGCTTCACAACAGGTCCGGAACACGAGCACCATCTTCTCCGATTCCCTAACTGCAGTGCAATGGATCCGAACTGAGGAAGAAGTTCCCCTGAAATAAAAATTACTGGTTCAAGCTATTCGTCAATACAGGATTGTCCTGAACAATCACTCCATCAGCTATATCAGAAGGAATCAAAATACTCTAGCCGACTGGCTTGCCAAGCAATGCCTCAAGCAGCCATCGACAAAGAACAGTTGGCCTTCTTGCCCTCAACCTCTTTTGAAGGACCTTCAGACGGACGCCCTCTCTTTTCCTTTTCAGCCTGTTTCCTTATCTTGTGCGCTTGGTCTGTAACCAGTAGGTTCTGGTGTTCTACAAAAAAAAATAACAAAATTTTCAAACTAAACATCATTATTGTGGTTTATGATCAACATCATACTAGTACTTCATTACATGAGAAGGGCTTACTTAACATGCTTGAATGTTAGGGTTTCACCCTATTGTGTTAGTTATCACCAAACTAGAAGCTAAGATTGAAGAGATCTAAGGTTGCAAACTTTATTTTGTGATCATTTTATCTATGATACAAAGATATCTTTATTTTAAACTCATGATTTTAGACTTCTATATTTCATGTATGATATTATGGGAAAGAGGATACACTAAGACAAAACTATCATGATTTCAAACTTGGATATTACATGTATCATATATGAGGGAATATAGAATAGGTCAAGCTTATAAGAGTGACTCTTCATACATAATCATCTAAATAGATCAATTGAGGTTTCTAACATTATATATATATAGGCTATTCACTCACTGCCCATGTGTGTAGATAAGCTAAGTTAGTGACTCCCAATTTAACGCTGCATTCTGCTGATATGGAGTAGTGGTGGAAGTAATTTTAATTATGAGTGTAGGATTTACGTGCATGGAGTAGTGGTGGCACTATTAGTAAATAATTAAATGTGCATGGAGAGGCGATGGCAGCCTAATCTAGAAGTATAAATATCAGTTGAAAACTTCACCACTGTTAGATACGTACAATTTAGCAAATAGTAGTAGTGAAACTATTAGTAATTATACTATAAATAATTATACGTGCATAGAGTAGTGGTGCAAGTCTGATCTAAGAGTAAAAATAGTAGGTACTAACCACTTTAATGTTGATCATGTACCAATTTTAAAGTATACCCATACCTAACATAATGAGTCTGAAACCATTACAGTGGTATCCTTTTGTGGAGACAAATAAACACATGAGAAATAAATTAATACTTCTAGATGTTTTGTTACAGAACGTCACTCTGATTTACAAATTTCGTCATTCTGTTACAAATTCTATGTTCTCATTACAATATAAAATCTATCCATACAGAGTTTTTAAATTCTACAAATGTTATTGTATACAAAAAGGTTTCAAACCATAGTTGTATTTTCCATCATATTTGTATAAATATAGATGCTCAAAAAAAGAATATGTCTACAAAATAAATAATTTATAATAAAATATTTATTTTGTAATTAAAATAGATAATCCAAAACAAAATAAATAGCAAAGAGCAACTGTAATAAGCAAAGAGCAACTGTAACTAGCAAATGATAAATGTAATATGAAAGAGCACATTGTAACTAAAATAGACATTTTGTAATACAAGAAACTAAAATATACTATGCTAGAAAAAATATATTACACTCATAGTAATATAAATTAAAAGAACTCTTATAGTGAAATATTATATATAAGACATACTAAATATGCAACACGAAGAAAATCATAATAAATTTTACAAATATAACTATATGTACATGCATTCAAAAATATTATGTAAGGAGAGTTGAAATACTATAACAAACAAAGAGAATTTATAACAGGAAAGAGAAAATTGTAATCAACATAGAGATTTTGTAACACAAATAAACTAATTGTAAGGTGATATTCAAAATTGTATTAAAATATAATTTTGTAAATTGAAAATATGACCATGTTTAACATTTTGTAAAGAGACTTGAGAAAATATAAATTACAATGAGGAGAAAATTGTAACTAATGTAGATGTTTGATGATATAAAAGATGACCCAAAAGGTGTAGAAAGAAATTATAATGAATAGCAACAAGTAAACAATTGGTATTTTGGCGACATATAGTGAGTTATAATGGAAAGTAAAGAAAGATGACATTATGTAATAAGAAAGAAATGTTTGTAATCTGTACGGATAATTTGTAATGAAAACAAAACAAATGTAATCAAGGATGACATTTTTTAATACAATCTAGATGTATCAAATTCTACTATCCAAGAGAATGAACCTTGATACATCAAAAGTTGTAATAATAATGAATACTTTGTAATGAGAATAGAGAACTCATAATGAGAATAAAAACGTTGTATCCAATGATGACATTCTGTATTCTAACCTGGGTGTATGAAGTTTTATTATATTAAAGAATGAACCCCAGTACATAGAAATTATAATAAGAGGGAATGTTTTGTAATGACAACTGAGAGTCCATAATGAAAATGAGAAACTTATAATTAAGGATGACAATCAATATTACATTTTGGATCTATCAAATTTTCTATCATAGATAACAAAATTTAGTACAATGTAAATTGTAATAAGAAGGAACATAAATGTAATGCAAATAAAAAATTGTAATGAGAATGAAAAAAATGTAACCAAGTTTCATTTCTTGTATTACAATCTGATTATATCACATACTATACCCATATTATGTATGCTCTGATCAATTCTAGGTTGTTTCATCACAACCACTATATCTGGAATGTAGTTTGAACGATGTACATGACAACTATGAGGAACATCTCCTAGTTTTGAGTCAACAGTGAACATGTGTTTAGAATAAACATTGTTTAAAGCTCTCATCCTCATTCACTTTTTTATTTACCTAACATGGATGCCTCGATGTATAGAGTTATCTTTCCCACTAGTACATGCACTCATAATTGATCACCGTCTAGCCACAAATAGTAGCATCACACCCATGCACTAGTAACAAATTTCAAATTAAAATATGATGCGATCGTGTTCCATGCATGCATACATATTGACGTCTGCTTAATTAAATAGGACCCACCTCTACTCCATGCATATGTAAATGAATTTTGCATCATTACAATAGATACCACCTCTACCATGTAACCGTAATGGATTTTTATTTAATTACAGACATTGCCACTGTGTCTCAATGCACATGTAATTAACTTTGCTACCTGCGCGGGCATTCAATATATATATATATATATATATATATATATATATATATATATATATATATATATATATATATATATATATATATATATATATATATATATATATATATATATATATATATATATATATATATAAGATTAGAAGAAGGATCAAGATTATGAGTTTCATATGTACAAGGCATTTTACTCTATGAACCAGAGTTTCATATATCACTTCACTTGCAGATAATGATGACCTTCACAAACATTGGTCACTCAAGATAAAACCTAACTCAATTAAAAGATTGACATTCTTATCATAAGTTTTCTACTCATCACATTTTTTACCCAACTCTCACATCTAGGATCTAGATCAAATTTAGGAATCATGCATAAGGTACTCAACTCATCTATTTAGAAGTAATCTGGATTACTACACAACATTTTGCATACATATCATATTTCTCATATATTAGAGGTTAGATCCTCTGACCTTCTCCGTGTGGTACTCACTCTCTCTAGAGCTCACCACTTATCTCATCCTAACATTAGAGGTCCTCTTTGTAAAAGAACTTGAGGATCATGCATATTCAACCTTGTCTTAGCATAGATTATGCTAAGTGAGAAAACCTACAAACTTTAATCATCAAGACTTAGGTCATATTTGATTGAATTGGATTAGACTTTATATACAAACTGAATCAATATATCACAACTTATATCATTAGAATCAAACTCATATTAAATCACCCCTACTTATAACATCAATCAATCTATCATCTACTCTAACTATCAAATACATGATAAGGCTCTAGACATCTAATCAAGATCTACTCTCTCTTCTAGACTAACTTCATTGCCTTTCACTTAGGTTGCATGAACACCTACTACTCTCCTGTGCAAGGGACACATTTTCATATTTACATGTGTATAATAAAATATCCTAAAAAATTTCTTCGAGAAGGAAGACGTCAAAGAAAACTATCAAGGCTCAAACCAATTGGGAAATAAAACCAATTCAGTAACACTGAGTGTCCCACACACAATACATAGTTTGGTGCCATGTCACCTAGTGAAATGGTGAGAACAAGGTGGAGACTATTGTAGTTTCCCGATACATATGAGATCTATATGGAGAGGGTTTCACACACTTGTCTAAACCTAGTTCTGGAATATCTGGGTTCTAACGTAGAGGCTAAGTCAATCCTAGTCCTTATTCAACAACTTACTATTTTCTAGGGTTTTAAGTGAAAAGTGAAATTTAGTTCTATATTTCATGGTGATCAATTTTCAGGTATAGCTATTGTTCATGCTCTGAAACCAACTATGACATCTCTGAATTCTTCCTTCCCCAACTTGTGTGGTCAAGAAGAAAAAAATTGAAGACATTACTCTGAGAGTAATGCATAAGTGACATACGCATACATGAACAAATAATCAAAGGAATACACCATAACATTCTCAGCATTCAATTTGTGTACATTACAAAATGAGATATTACACACAAATTGCAATGACATAATGAATGAAAATTGTAAAACTCTTTGAACATGTATGCTAACTAGGATCTACACAATAGGTTTAACCTATACAACTACTCACTTCTAGTCTTTCCTCCCACGCTAGCTGTGAACCTAAAATATATTTGAAACAATAGATCAACACACGAGGTGTTATTTGGGTAGAAACAAACATACATAAATATGCTTGCATTTGAATAATTTTAAATAAGAAAAGAAAGAGTAAAAGAAAACATTTCTTAATGATAAAATTAGGTAAACACATATTTTTAGACGTCCTTTGATGTGATTATACTACTAAGTGGTGTCACACA
This sequence comes from Alisma plantago-aquatica, assembly GCA_963693085.1. Classification (NCBI taxonomy): domain Eukaryota; kingdom Viridiplantae; phylum Streptophyta; class Magnoliopsida; order Alismatales; family Alismataceae; genus Alisma; species Alisma plantago-aquatica. The sequence goes on from OY856414.1 coordinate 430,148,679, forward strand.
TCATTTTTCCCCACCACTTGAGCAATGGGGATCCCCGCCCCTTGGGACATGGGGATGTCCCAACCATATATTCAGAAAGATGAGACAGAGAGAATTTAAACACTTAGTATATACAAACCATCCATATTCTTTGTTATACTTAGTGAAATGGAAAAGATCAATACTATAATCATAGTACATCCCAACAATATTCTCAAATAGGAACAAGAAATACATCATAACTATTTCACACAAGAAAACTAGTAATATGGTTCGATAAATCCCACATACCTGAGTTCAAAGATTCCTATTTATATCCTTAATCACCTCAATTTATGCTCATCGCCTGATTAATAGGAAATATTCATCATTAATACAAGATTCACCATTATTAGTGGTATTTAGGTCCAATTTAGGGTTTTGGCCAAACTTGGGGTCAAATTAGTTTATATTTTTTCTTTTTTCTTTTTTACAAATCCATATATCATAATTTAGATATAGTAAAAATTTCATATTTTCTTGATGCTTTATCTATTTTCTGGTATTAAAGTGAGGCTAAAAACACTTAATTATATTTTAATATCAAAGGATGATATATTGAGCCATATATTTCAAATCAAGGTCAACTTATAATATTAGAGTTCAACATTATTTTTCTCAAATTTAATCTCAATCATTTGATATTTATTTTAATGAACTAACCCAAAAAAAGAAACATCATCGTCTATATTGGATATCGACATCAATCATTCTTCAAAATACTTATATAGGTGTCCAATAAGAAGAAGGGTATTCTTCTGTGTTAGGGGTGTTTATAGGGAATTTATTGGCCAAGAGATCTATATACTAGTTATTTTCTAAGTTTTCATGAAATTTTGCAATTGTAAACTTGCATTTACCTCTAGAGATTTACTGGAGTTGTTGATTCTCCTCTCTGGTTCCTGAGATCGCGTTAGGTGGCCCTCGAGGAAAGTGTGTGTGGACCTTCTGAGTTGGGTGAATCAGTTGGTCTAGGAACTCTAAACCCAGTCAGACTTGGACTATATCCTTGTCTCACTCATCCCCATCTCATCAGGTCTTCTGATCCCACCACACTACGATGACCACCACACATAGAATCTCCTATAAGGAAAAAGCAAGGTCTTGAGATTGTTTCGAGATTAGTGAAAGGTTTAAATAGTTACATGTGGCATTATGCATGCCTGAGGTACCTCAGACCCTCAGAGGAAGCTAAGGGTGTCAATCCCTTTGGCTGGCTACTTCCTCTGCCACCACTAGGGAAAAGGAAATGGGAAAAGCATGTTTTTTCATCTTCATTCACACCTTCAACTTCTTTAGGCATTACAAGACAGGTGGGAACTCCTTCCCACACCCAGCAACTCATATTGTGAGTTGGGCCTCCTCCAACCAACCTCTTCTTCTTCCTCCATTAAACTAGGTTGGGTGGTGACAAGGGATGTCGTTGTTCCTGGATGTAGGTGGTTGCCTCAATTCAAGGGGACATTGGGAAGATATCCCACCAACTAAGCCCTCTACTATCCACTCCTTCATCTGTCTTACTCATATTCCTCCACAATCTCTAACCTGTAGCTGAGAACATTAGGGAGTAGGTGGTATGTTCTCCCTTTCTTTGGCACAACTCTCATAGAATGAGGGGTCATTCAACTCATTTTGAAACATAGATCAACTATTTAGAAACTCAAAATATTGTAATTTCCCCAGCTTCATCAAATCAAGAGGACACCTAAATAGTGTTTTATTCCTCCGTATTTGGAGGTTAGGGATGACCTAGTAGCAGTGGACCTCATTACAATCAACCACTAGAAAGGTACCATGTAGCCCGCCAAGTAAATTGGGTGTGTGATAGTTTAATCGTATCAAACTATATTCTTATATATATGACACCATGATCATTTAAATGAAATTTGAATAACTTCAAACGGTTGTATCTTCTAGCATAAAAGTCCAACTCAATTGAAATTTGAACCATGGTTTCCTCATCACCTAAACCCTCTTATTAACAAGTTTGGAACAAAAAATGCAACATTTGTTCATCATATTCAACTCTTGTATACCCTCATAATTAGGTGTATAACCCTCGAATGAAATTTATATAATCATTAAATGTTGATCCTACAAGTCCAAAAACACTTGTTATGATACTAACATACCTCAATGCTTATCAATTCATCACTTGAGTTTATTGTGACTACTAAATGGAACTCTTATCCTAAAGTACCCAAGTCGGTTGATAAATAGCTATTCATCATGATTGAAATCAATTAGGTCTAATAATCATCAATTGCATCATTAGTTGCGCTTTTTGGGTGAAATGGTCCATGATTGAATAGTATTAACATTAACTAGGCATTGGTCAAGTCTTATCTTGGCTATAAAAATCTTAAAAATTAGGGTCATCACAATTACATTATCAATGTACATTTTCTCCAAAGCATCCAACCACACATTTAGATCAAGTGGAGGTCAAATTGCATAGTGATTCTCTCCACAGTATTACTCTCCAAAGAAGTCTTGACTATATCTCCTCATATTTGTTGTATGGGAAACAAGTTTTCTTCATGTATATCTACTCTAGCCTCTCTTAGTATCCTTTCTCACTATGAACTGAGAGCCAAATTCACACTATGTTGAATTCTCGACTCATCTGTTAATATCAATGCCTGAGAAATAGATAAATACACTATCAATTTCAAGAGGAAAAATGGCCACTAAATGATGATACAAAAAAATTCCTATTTTTTTCAAAAGCTAAGAAACTCAGTTCCGGGTTACTTCTTCCTATATCTGATAGTCCACAACCTATTTCACTTGTCCCGGTACAGACCTCCAAGGAGGGTTCCACGGTGTTTAGGGCATCTAAATATTACCAAAATTTGAAGAATGATGACTAAAAATTTTCATATGTATAAAAAAATTATAGAACTAAATTTTTAATTACAAAAATCAAATAAAAATTACAAACACAAGCTACAAATTACAAAATGAAACAAACATTATGAAAATAAATTAAGAATGAAAAATCCCAAATTAAACCTAATAGACAAACAAATCAAATGTCCTTTTTTCACTAAAAATAATGCCAAAATATGATTTGATACTTTTGTACCTCTCAAACTCACTAAGATATTAAATTCTAGTTTTTACTAAAATAATAGCATGAAAAACACCTTCGTCACGAGGATGTGTCTTATCATAGTACTATTATGGATTGAACTCAAATGATTACTTTTTAAGGATAAATTTGATGTTTAGCTTAATTAAAATTTTTTATTAACCATGATAGTTTGTTTGAAATATTGCTTTGATCCATTGAATTAACAACACAAGGAATAAAATCAAATTGTGAAAGAAATGATTTTTAACATTGGTAAAATCATTGCGGTGACAAGTTTCACCACCACTACCAACATACTCTCTATCACATTGCATCACTCACTCATAAGATTATTAGATGGGAGCTAAGGAAATTATATATCTTTTATGGAATTCACAAAAATGGATTATCTTGTAGGCTCAAGGTCTCGTTACCTACATAACTTGAATCTGTCACCTCAGAGAACATGTTTGATGATCTCATCTCAGATTAAAAAAATATTAGCTAATATGTTAGTATTAAGTTTAAATGTCTTGATTCTTAGGATTATAATAGATAAATAAGTTGTGTAGTTAACCCATAAAACATGTATCAATTAGTTAGTTGAAAATTCAATAGTTTAAGAAATAATTCATAATATCATCTTACAATATGAGAAGTGGGGTTAATCCCCATGCCCAAACTAGGACTCTATACTCATGTTAATGATAAAAGAGAAAAGAGATAAGAAGTGAAAGATCATGGAGAAGATAGAGTCAAGGAGGAGAACTTTAATGGTCTTGTCAGGACTCATAAATGATAGTTGCAGTCGCTAGTCTAGATCTGTAGAGGAGTGTGTCCCCACATCAAAATAGAAAATTCTAAAATGGTAATCTCAGTGGTTTTATCTCAAATGTTGGAATCGTCTAACTTTCCTCATTATATATAAGTATTACAAATCTCATATCGAATTATCCTTATTTGATGCCCACAATTTGTGTTGCAAGCCAAGCGAGATAATTTCTCCATTAATTATCTAATTCCATAATATCTTAGAATATTATGAAAAAATTTCTGTTATTTCATATTTCAATTAGCTAATAAATTGCAAGGACATTATTATTCATGTATTCCTGAAGCCTCTTATTTCCCAAACTTGTTCCATAAGAACCTATTTGCAAAGTGAATAGTCTCATGTACCTCATTTGGGACATTGGTTGAACGCATGCCACAAGGTGGACAAATTTATTATTCTACTAATACAATTATGGAATTTTCTTATCAAATCAAGCCTTATTTATAGGACTCAAATTTACCAAATTTCATGATATTATAAAACCCTAATTGTAATTTTGAATACCAAAAGAACATTGTATCGAGTGAAAAGACAAGCAATCAACTAGATTATTTTTTAAACTGCTACAGAATTTTTTTCAACCAATTCTACAAAAAGAAGTCCTCCTATTGACTAACTAAGGTCCCATTAGATCCATTCTAGGTCTCATTCAACCAATTGAAGGTATCTACTAATCTTGATTTCAATATTATGTATCCAAATGATCCATTAACCCAAATTCTACAGAAGAGTGTGTCCCCAAATCAAAGCAATAGCAAGGTCGACACTTGAGAAGGAGAAGCAAACCACATAGTTGACTATGGACATGGAGCTATAGAATGTAGGAACAAGTGATCTAGAGAAAAAGATGAAAACAAGTGGATTACCCTTTTACCCCCAAGTCACTATGTTTAGGTAAGGGATATATTTGGCCTTTCTTTCTTTACCCACCCTTTCCAAGCAAACATGAAATGCCGAGATGGTGTGAGCTGATTGGCTCAAGCCAGGCCTTGCTTTGCAATAAAAATAAGGCTAGTTGCATACATGGCACTAGTTGATTCGTCCATTATTGATTAATTTGCAATAATCATTCTTAATTATTGGTAAATCAAAATTTAATGATATTATACATGGATTTGATAAGAAAAAGATGTAGAATCCTAAGAAAATAGTTTCACTACCTAAATATACTTCATTTACCAAAATAATAGATATTTCACAAAGGTAGGATAATTAAATAACATAAAGTGTATTTTTTATAATTACAATGCCAAATTCATTTGATATGCTTAATTTGAGATACAACATGATGGCAATGAATATAATGGAAATTTAAGATGATAATTATAATGATGATGAACAATAAAGGTTTCTAGGTCAATAATCACATACATGTATAATTAGGGTTTTGAAACCAAAGATCATAACTAGCTATGATATTAATGGTTGTAGTCTGATCTAGGAGTTCATAACACGATTATAGGATTCTGACAATATAGGTATATAAGCCTAATGAATCATGGTGTGTTAGAATTAGGGTTTGTAGTCTTTTTCCCTTTCCAAACCTAAGAAAACCCTAAACCCTAGTTTAGGATGTATGCTTAGTATGTTTTGATTATTTAGGGTGACACTTTAGAGTATACACACTTGCAAATAATGTTGGTTGATTATTTTGATTGCTTTGATCTGTCTTTTCTTGCTTGATTGCATGACATGATCATTGCATGATGTGTGTGATTCTACATTGAGGTACATCATTAGGATTATGAATACTCACATTATTGGCTGTCAATTTTTGCTAGGGATTTTTACAAAGATTGATGGAATAAATTATTGGATTTTTTTACATTTTGTTAAATTATAATGTTATTATGTGTGTCACATAAAGTAAGATATCATATTTTGACCCATAGGTTGACATGTATAAAGGGGTGATGCACATGGGCTCTGGGAGGGACAATGATTACACCATGATAGCATGTCAAGTATGGGTTAGAATATGTGATGAAAATGTCAAGTCTTATTTGCAAGGAGTTAATTTATTATACATTTTTACATTACTTCCACACTTTTTATTCACCCCACATACACAATTTAGCAATATACTGATCATCATTTTGATTTTCGATATTTTAGGTAAATGTCATATATGAAGATATCGAGAAATGGTGAATCATATGAAATCAACTGAATCCATTGAAGCTAAGTAAAGTAGGATTAGTTAGATGCTTCTTCTCATATATATTAGGTTCTCATGTAAAGTTCATGTGACTCCCTAGAGGGGCATTGTTATACATCTTCTAAAGAATATTTGTGAAATAATGAAAATTAGGGATTTTTCCTTGCAAGGGTAAACCTTAGATGGAGTTAAGATTGGTTTAGGAAAAACCTTAAGTGGGTCAAGAAACCCTAATATGCAAGGTATAGTCCCTAACATTAAGCCTAACCCTAAACCAAAATCATGGTTAAGGGGAGTAGTGTGGGTAAAATAGGAATCCTACTAATATAAGCCCTAATTAGGGTAAGAGGAAAGAGCAAATACATATGAGTTTAGTTGTACTAGTATCCCATGCATGCATGCATGCTGGTGGAGTAAGGCATTCATGACTCATGTGTAGAGTTTTTAAGAAACATAAGCAACCAATGGTTACAAAATAATGAAAATATGAAACCTCGATAAAACTCTTAGGGTTGGTGTCCTGACTTGGGGGTGGGGGGTCATTTTATGAATGGGAAAAGGACATATGGGGGAGGCATAACTCTAAAACTGTGGGGTCAGGTCGTGGATAGAAAGCCTAACCTCCTCCTCTGAATCAAGAAGGCACCCTAGGTTATCACCTTCCCTAGAAGGGTGAGTTCACAAACTAGTTTAAGAATTTAGGTAAGATTGAATGTGTCATGTAATCGTTTATTACCTGAATCGTAACTCCAAATGACTACAAAGTCAATGGCAATAGGACCTAGGCGTCCGTCCCTAGCATGGTACTAACAAAATGTGAATGTGGAAGTATAAAGCTTAGCATACATGAATAGATAACAAGATAAAAGCACCAACTATAATCTCAACATTCAACAAGTAATATTAAGCAACATTATTTTATTAGAAGATTACAATTACATATTCAAGAGTACAATTTTACAAGTTTGGTCATGTACAATAAGGATCTTACAATAGCTACACCTGAGATAAATCACCAATCCTATCAACTTCTAGCCATCCCTAAACCGATAAAAATACTTGAAACAAGGAGGGTCAAGCACGCGAGATGTTGAGTATAGGGCTAAAAGATACATATATATATAATCTTTGCATAATTTGAAAAGATTTACATGAATTAATAAACAAGAGTAAACATGTTAAGTATTTAACAATGTGAGAGCCCATACTTTACATCATTTTACTCCAATATTACCAAGGACATCATTTATCATAAGGCCTTTGAAAAAATTCCCATAGAAAGGGTCTATAAGGGTGCTCGATATTAGCTAACCCTTTTATATGTGAGGGACCTCAAGGACATCGTCAAGAGCTAACCCTTTTATCAACATGGTCTACCCTATCTTGAAAACTCAAGTAGGATGCTCGACCTCATGTCCTTACCCCAAGAATACATACAAGTACATAAGGTTTGTATAATGGAGTTTCTATATTATGTTTACAAGTTATAAAACAACGATATGATACTAACATCGAGTATAATACTATAGTACTACATGAAAATATTTGGGAAAGTAAAGAAGCACATATATCTATCACATTTCAAACAAGAAAGACATAGTCATATAATTATTTAAAGCCCGTAATTGATTCAGAGATTCCTAACTTAATTTATCCTTGACCATCTAGCCATAAGCAACACTTGATTAAGCATATGATTATGTACATGCATTATATTCTCATCATTAACCCTAACTAGCTCCACTTTAGGGTTTTGGAAAGTTAGGTTCAAGGTTGATTAATTCATGATTGATGATCTGCTATTGGTTTACAGTCCATCAAGGAGGTGTGGTTCAAATTCATGTCATTCCAAGTTTTGGTTCATTTTATATACTTATTACAAGGCTTGAGCCACTTATGCCCAGTTTAGGGTCAAAAGGCTCACAATAGAGAAACCATAATCATAATCCATCAAGACATGATTTTAGCTCAATAATATAGGGAATAAGAAGCATATTGAAACATACGAGGATGTTCACTAGGCCAAGGCATTATATTCCAACATTGCTATCAATATAACTACATACATTCAATCATCAACCTAGCTCTCTAATGCCATTAAGGTGCAATAAGTGACTTAACTAGGACATCCTCGTCCAAGTTATCATGATGGCTGGAGTATTCCCTAATTTAGATGTTGAGGACATGTTCAATACTTATTTCAATATCAAGGTACAAGAAAGATAAGCAATTCATAAATGTCACACTAGGTCATCATTAGTCGGCGTAGGATCACATACACCATCATATCAAAATATAGTATGAATTTTGGGCATCAAGACCTCTACATATAGTGGAGTTACTAATTTCAAGAATGCAAATGCAATTGATGTACAATCATAGTTAAACAAATCATTTGATCCAAGGTAAATCATGTGATCATATAAAAGGGGAACAAACATGCATTAAGGGTCATATAGAGAAAACATAGTCAAAACAACCTTCGTGATGATCTTCGAGTAATTTCAAAGTAGTATAAGCATTATATCATTAAGAAAAAAAATTATCTAGTTAGGGTACATTCACGAGCAATAAGGGTGATTAGGCCCACATATAGTTCAAAGGTGCACAATTTTTTTGGATTGGATGAGAAAGAGGGTAAAACTGTAGTAATAATTCAAGTTTTTTCATAATGATGCATTAAATGTGGTCAACATATTCAAGGATTTAATTTTTATCAAAAAAGAAGAATATGAAGGGGTTTTAAGGTCTGAATTATGCCCAAGATGTAGGTCTCTCTGAGCTGATCGATTTGGTATGTACTTTTGATATATTTGGGATAGGGATGTGGAAGATATGATTTTTTAACATCTTCGTTGAGAACTTTATAAAATTTCATCAAGAAGGGGGGGGAGGCAGAGGGAGGGAGTGTTATCTATGTCATTTAGCGTCATATCATTGTCGTTCTCCATTGATCTAATGGACGATATACCAAGTATGCATCTTTTGGGGCATCCCTGGGCCATGTGGCCTCTGACGATAGGGTCACAACCCCCGCGCCTAGTAGCCAGTGTCTGCTAATCGCCCATGGAAGTGCCTTACATACGATCACCCGGTCACTGGCCTCTACCCACCATTGAGTCTGGGCTTTGAGAGACACACATTGGCATCCACCCTCTGCAGTGTTGCTTTGTTGGTGCTTGACAGAGTAGATTTGGGAATGGTTAGCATGGCACACAAAGGCCTAAAAGGTTACCAGTCTACCTCATCGTGGATAGGCTAATTATAGGGTGGGTTCACCATGGTACAAGGAAGCCAGGGATTGCACTCCTAGGGTGGCAATGGTGGTTGGTGCCATGAAATTAGCATGGAGGTGGTGCAGCAAAAGAGGGAGCTACAAGGTATGAAAAGAAGTGAAAACAAGGGGAAAATAGGGAGAAGTGACAAGAACGGAGAAATAGAGGGTTTTTGCTAGCCAATTGCTATAAAGAAGGCTAGGTTGTTATGAAGTGGAGGTTACAAAATCACTAATACAATAGCAGGCATTTTGTACGAATCAAGGAAGGAGAAAACCTCAGAGTAGTTGGATCCTCAATCTAAAATCTAATGGTCACAACAAGGGCACATTAGGTTTTCTCCCACACAAGGTTGGTGGTCGTTGGGCCGCGCATCCTTGATTGGGCCCATTACGGGTCAACTTCAAGTTAGATCAAATAATTCAAGTGTAGTTCATGCTAATTTTGAAAAGCCATAGCTTGTCCTATGAATATCTATTAGAGAAGCTTTTTGTGCAGTTTGCTTCTCAATTGAACCATATACAACTTTATATATATTAAGAAGAAAGGTGATCATCATAAAAATGTTCAATTTATGTTGGAATATGGTGATATGTTATAGCATGATAATTGGTTCAATTTCTCAAATTACAACTACATAATACCAAATTAGTCATCGAAGGGATCAAATTGGGTCGTCAACACACAAAAGTATTGTGATGGAAATTAAATTAAGTGAGATGGGTCTCTTGAAGAGAGAGAATGATTATAATAGAAAGTGATAAATTTAGGTTGTCGCATCCTTCCCTCCTTGAAAGAAATTTTGTCCTCAAAATTCTTCCTTGATCGTGCTCGAGAGTCAAACTCTATCCATCATATCTAGGTGTCAAGGCATTCCCTATCATGGGATGCACCCTTAGTTGGTCATCATGACGGATTTATCCAACCCAAAACATAAATACATTTTACATAGCATTTCATCATGACAAAACATTGTCTTGGCATTGGGTTTTCACATCCCTTATTACCATTACCTTAGGGTTTTTGTTCATGTACTCATACGAGCTTCAGGTATGTTATCAAACTCTATGTTATCAATTCCCAAATGAACTTGTCCATCATAATGACTTCTAAATGATATTATTATTGGACGTGTATATTGGCATTTTACTAGATTTCATGAATGGTTTAGTTTCCCCTCAAATTCTACCAACTATCCCCAATCATGTTCATCATTTATCATCGTGGGTCTAAAATTTAGTATATATTCGTGATTATTCTAATTAAGATTCCAATACATCATCGTAACAAGCTCATGATTCAATACTTACATCTTTCATAAATGGTGTGGTTTCGTATTATGTCTAGCTTATGAAAATGACTCGTCATACATATATTTTAGACATAAGTGAGATATTCATGTATCAAGCATCATTTGAGGAATAAAATTATCATCAACATTGAGGTTTAGCAAGTATCTCACTTGTATTTCAAAGGATCTCCACAAGCTTATTCCACTCAAGTTAAAACCTATCTATGACCAACAAGACATACAAAACACTTGAATCTACCCATTAAAAAAATTCTACCCAATGTTTCAAGAAATAAGGACAACCACTATATTCCTTCACATACATCAGCAAACCTGAGTATGAGTCTCATCATGGATATTGCACATTATGTACATCTTAGGGTTTTGGGGCATATCCCTCACCTATATAGCAAACATTATATATTCAAATGCCTCAATTTCTAGGATTAGATTTTTTTATTCATAGGAATCTAGGGTTCAACATTGTCAAGGGAACCACACACTAGGTGACTCAACTCGTATGCTTAGAAGTAGTCTAGCTAGGGACTCATCATCATGCATTTCATTGTTCATATTTTTCAACATTTCATATATTTTGGAGGTTAGGTACTCTGACCTCCCACGTGTCAGGTTGACTCACATCAAGAGTTCATCCTTATCGTATGTCCCATGCTAGAGGTCCTTATTTGTGAAGATTTCAATACATATGTTGGTCCCAAACCATATCGCACATATCATATTTCAACGAGTACCAAACTAGGCATGAGTAAGCATGTCAACCCACTAGATATATTAAGCAAATCAACCAAATTGTATACATCCAACATGGTGTTAATTTAGCTAGGGTTGTATGGTAAAACTCATTTCATGTCATTGGTTACTTGAATCTTCCAAAACAAATAGGTCATATTGAAGCAAACTCATATCATCAACATCAACATCGTTATCAACATCATTATTGTCATCATCATTGTCATCATCATCATCATCATCATCATCATCATCATCATCATTATCAATGTCATCATCATTATCATCATCAACATCATCAATATCATAATAATTACCATCGTTGTCATCATCATCACCATCATTTTCAAAATAATAATAATAATAATAATCATCATCATCAACACCATCGTCATCATCATCATCATCATCATCATCATCATTATCGTCATTGTCATCATCATCGCCGTCATCGTCAGTGTCATCATCATCATCATCATCATCATCATAATCATCATCATCATCATCATTGCCATCGTCATCATCATCATCATCATAATCAACATTATCATCAACTTAGGCCATCTAGGCTACTTACAAGACTAACCTTTATCATGGCTCTAGACAGCTCTAGAGACTATATATATCATCCAAACTCTCCCATCTAGACTTGATGTTATATCTCATTCTCCTAGTTACATGGAAACTCATCGCCATTCTACGTGTGGTGATATGTTTCATAAGTACATATACTTATATTTTAAATAAGTTTTCTCCAATTTTGAAATGGGTGAGGGAAACCACCATACTCCATTCAATAAAAACCATAACCAAAATGAGTTACCACACTCATTAGGTAGTATACTATAATGAAACCTAGAGAACTAGCAATAACATGGTGCACACCTGTGTAGGTACACTAAGCGCATGCCTAGAACATACATCTAGGGTCATAATAAGAACTCCCTTTTTCCCACCCTCCTGAACCTAACCCATACTACAAGATTGAAGGAGCTGAAAAGAAAGTTTCTAAGGATTACACAAGCCTTCACCTAGTTCTATAACATCTAGGTTCTAACCTAGAGGCTAAGTCAACTCACTCCATAAAAGACAACTCGTTAAATTTATAGGGTTGAGATGTAAAGTTGTGTTTCACATGAGAAATAATTGATGTAGTTATTTTTCATTCTCTGATACAATATGTCATAGAACCATTTATTACCCAATTCCGAACTCTAAATGACTACAAAGTCAATCACGATAGGACATAGGCGTCTGCCCCTAGCACAATATTAACCAAGAGTGAATGTGGAAGCACAAATCTTAGCATACATGTACAGATAACAAGATAAAAGCACCAACCATAATCTCAACATTCAACATGTAATATTAAGCAACATTATTTTATTACAAGATTACAATTACAGATTCAAGAGTACAATTTTACAAGTCTGCTCATGTACACTAGGGATCTTACAACAACTACACCTGAGGTAACTCACCAAGCCCATAAACTTCTATCCATCTTTGTACCTATAAAAATATGTGTAACAAGGTGAGTCAAGCACAAAAGGTGCTGAGTACAGGGCTAAAAGATACATATATATAAGCTTTGCATAATTTGAAAAGATTTGCAAAAATCACGAACAAGAATAAACAAGTTAAGTATTTAAAAGTGAGAGTCTGCATTTTATGTCATTTTACTCCAATTATACCAACAACATCATATATCATAAGTCCTTTAACCAACTTCCCATCGAAAGGGTCTGTAAGGGTGCTCAAGATTATGTAATCCTTTTATATGTGAGGGACCTCAAGGGCATCACCAAGAGATAATCATTTTATCATCATGGTCTGCCCTATCTTGAAAACTCAAGTAGGATGACTAGCCTCATGTCCATATCCTGAGAATACAGGAAGGTGCACAAGGTTTTTATAATGGAGTTTCTATATTATGTTTGCAAGTTATAAAACAACAACACGAGACAAACATCAAGTACAATACCACAGTACTTGAGCAAGTAAACATGCATACATGTCTATCACTTTCAAAATAGAAATCCATAGTCATATAATTATTTAAACCTCTTATCTAATTTAGAGGTTCTTAACTTAACTTCTCCTTGGCCATCTAACCATAAGCAAAACCTGATTAAGTACAAGATTGTATATATTCATTAAATTCTCATCATAACCCTAACTAGCTCCACTTTAGGGTTTTGGGAAAGTTAGGTACAAGGTTGGTTAATTAAATTTTTGATGATCTTATATTGTTCTAGAGTCCATCAACAAGGTGTGGTTCAATTTCATGTCATTCCAAGTTTCTATTCATTTTATAGCCTTATTACAAGGTTTGAGCCACTTATGTCCACTTTAGGGTTAAAAGACTCACAATAGAGAAACCATAATCTTAATCCATCAAGACATGATTTTAGATCAAAAAGATAGGACATAAGAAGAATATTAATATATAGGTGGATATTTACTAGGTCAAGGTATCAAATTCCTATGTTGGTATCAATATATCTACATACATTCAATTATCAACCTAGCTCTCTTATGCCATTAAGGTGCAACTAGTGACTTACGTAGGACATCCACATTCATGTTATCATAATGAGTGGAGTATTCCCTAATTTTAATGGGGAGGATAAGATCAATACTTGTTTCAATATCAGTGCACAACAAAGATAAACAATTCATAAGTGTCATACTAGGTCATCGGTAGTGGGTTTAGGATCAGATACACCATCATATCAATATATAGTGTGAATTTTGGGCATGCCTCTACTTACCTTGTACTTACTGATTTCAAGAATGCAAATGCATTTGATGTACAACCATAGGTTAAAAACATCATTTGATCCAAGGCATGTCATGTGTTCATATAATAGGGGAACAAATATGCATTAAGGGTCATATAGAACAAACATAGTGAAAATGACCTTCTTATTATCTTTGAGTCATAGAGTGATGCATAATATCGATTTTAAAGTATTATAAGCATTAGATATCATTAATAAGAAAATTTCTCTAGTTAGGGCAAGTCCATCATTAAAGTCCCAAAACCTAGTCATATATGTGCATACAGAGTCATTCATGATCAATAGGGCTGATTAGGCCCTCATTTAGTTCAAAGAAGCACAAAATTTATAGATTGTATGAGAAAGAGGGTAAAAGTGCACTAATGTTTCAAGTTTTATCATAAAGATGCATTAAACATGGTCAACATAGTCAAGGATCTCAGTTTTAGCCAAATAGAAGAACATGAAGGGGTTTAAGGTCTTGAATTATGCCCAAGTTGTAGGTCTCGCTGATCTGATTGATTTGGTATGTAATTTTGATTTATTTTGGTTAGGGATGTGGAAGATATGATTTTTTGAACATCTTGATTGAGAACTTTATAAAATTTCATCAATAAAGGGGGGGGGCGTAACATGTATCATTTGGCGTCAAATCACTATCATTCACCATTGATCTAATGACCTATATACCAAGTTTGCACCTATTGGGGCTTTTGTGGGCCATGCGGAATTCGAATATAGGGCCATAACCCATGTGCTTGGTAGATAGTGTTTACTGATTTCCCATGGTAGTGTCATATCCGTAATCGCCTATTCGCTAGCCTCTACCTATTACCGCGTCTAGGCTTCGAGAGACATGCTTTGGCATCCACCCTCAGCAGCGTTGCCTCATTGGTGCTTTTTGGAGTGTAGTCGAGAATAGTAAGGATGGCACAGGGAGGCATGAAAGATAGCCAGTGGGCCTCATTGTGGACATGTTGAATCCAAGGTGGGTTCACCTTGGCGCAAGGAAGCCAGGGATGGCACTCCTAGGGCGATGCAGGTGGCATGTGCCATGATAGAAGCATGGAGGTGAAGGACCAAAAAAGGGAGCTCCAAGGTCTGAAAAGAAGTGAAAATAAGGGGGAAATAACAAGAACGGAGAAATGGAGGGTTTTTTCTAGCCAATTGTGCCAAAGAAGGCTAGGCTTCTATGGATTGGAGGTTATAAAAGCAATGCTACATAATAGGCATTCTGTATGAACCAAGGAAGGTGTAACATACCCAACTCTGGCTATCTTAATCATCCCTCCTCTTTCCTTAGAACCATTTTATCAACATCAATAAATCTTTGTTCTAAAAAAAGTTAAATTAACATTAGATATCGTGACGCATTTGTATTATTAAAGGAAATAGGTACATCGAATCAATACTTAGAATGCAAGTAATAAAATATTATAGGAAACGCTTTCAAAGAGTAAATTTGAGGCCAAAATCGAGTTCTTCATGCCCTAATTACCCCAACCACCTATTTTCAAGTCAATTGAATGATAATTACTCTCCCAATTTCATTTAAGAGTAAAATAAATAAATTGACATAAGTACTAAATTATCAAGGATCCTTTTCCTAGTTAATTAACCCTGTAACGCATTAATTAACCCTATAATGTGACTTTGCTAGTGTTATTGTTCTTCTCCCTTCCCCGTATAGCCCCGACATTGTGCATTCCCAGCAGACGTTTCCTTCCTCCTCATTTCCTTCTCTTTGTCTCTACCTCCTTTGCTTATTTATCCTCTCCTCTTCCTCCCTTTCCTTTCCAGCCTATCCCCAAACCCTAGCCGCCGCACTCCCTTTCCCCCTTGAACTGGCCACTATGGTTGTTCAACATTAGTGCCTCCTAGTAAAGCAGTCTTCACTGGATTCATCAACCACCAGCAAGCAACACAACCACTTCATTCTACTCTGCTAGATCTGCAATCCTTCAACATCAGCAGAGAGCTGACCACCAATGGCGTGACTTTACTCACTCTTCTGCACACGTGACCAACTCCTGTATGAGACAACACCACGATGCCTCCTTCTCCACGAATCCTCTACCTCCCCATTGTTGGTTTCTATATTGCGTTGGGAGTCATGGCAGTAGTCAGAGCCATCGATGATTCTGCACCCTCGAAAGCACCGGGAACGCCATCAGGAAGGAAACATCTTTATCCCTCGTTCTGTTTCCCTCAGTCTCCTTCCTCGCACCCAGCCATTGTGGCGACAGAAACCCACCACCACCATCATGATGGATGTCATCCATATTCAGCGACCTACAGTTGGGTTCACAAGAGGTTGTCATCAACATATCCTCCTCTTCATCGACCTTGCCAACAACCAATTCGCTCCACCACCTGCGCCCTGTCCCTCTTTGCTACTCAGACGGGCCATGGTCGACCCCTTCTATGATATCGATGTCACCAACAACATTGAGGTCTTCAACCACCCTTGTCCTTCCATCCAGTGTGTCCCCACTACTGTATCAGTGTCACCTCCTGATGATGAAGCTTCGACACCCACCAGTCTGAGACATCTTCCACCAACAACAATGTTGATGCCACCTGCTGGCATCAGACGCTATCGAGCATCTTAAGGTTCCCAAAGTTTTCCTAGCCACCAACATCTCTGTCTGCCTATGCACCCAACCTTCTCCATCTCAGCACTACCAATGTCAGATACCTTGGCCGACGTTAGCAGCTGACTCCCAAGTCGTCTCTTCCCTTGCCATGGCCACAGAAGTCCTGACTGCAACCAGTGTCGTCGTTGGGCAAAGAAACTACTGGAAATTGGTGGTTTTACCCAATAGAGCACACAAATGTCTAGGAGGAGTCATCACAATAGATCTAGTAACACCTGAAGTGACACCGCTACTACCATGTTCTCCGAACATAGAGAGCTAGCCTCCCTCCGATCTGGGCTTGACACATCATTGGCAGCCTTGCAATGACAGGAGCCCTTGAGATGATGGATAATCATTTCCTACAACCTATGGTTAGTTCTAATGCAGTATCTATATATGCAAATTCTTCATCTAAGATTCATTTACATTAAAGCTATCAATCACAACATATATATGGGGATTGTTATCTTAACCCCAAAAAGCAAATTATATTGAACACTTTGATGCTTAATCACACCAGAGTTCATATGCATATATATAACCAGTAAGTCATATAAATCGTGATTAGAATAATGATAATAATAATTGAGCTATTTACTAAGTGTCTACATATTAGTATGGGTAACATATATCTATGTGAATTAATGAATGGCTAAGTTGTATCTCATATTTTAGTGGTTGTTAATAATAGAACTTAATATGATCTCATCCCTTTGTAGATTTCCTAGATACACAGTTCAATATAGAAAGATATGAGATAAGATTTGTAACACATATTTATCTTGGGTGACACTTCTCTATATCAATCGATTACTTACCAAAGGAAATATAACATATGTATAATCATATGTTGTTATAAATGCTAGTATGATTGACATGTTTGTCACATTGGGACCTACTCCAAGTACCTATAAAGTGCATATTTGTATTCACGGCATATTCAAGAATTTGATGGTAAATTGTACTTACACACCAACATACATGCTAAATCTAATGATATGTATGATATTAATTCACATGGTATGGGGAGACAAATACATTACAAAATCCAAGTTGAAAGAATGTGTATTGAAAGCCACACATATATATACCCTAGATATCATTAGACCTATGTTACTAGAGATGAAAGTTAGAACTAAAATAGATATCTAATGAATCATAAGTTGACTTAATAACAATTAGGTTTTTGAGACTAGAATAAGAACAATATGGAAATCCATAATATGAATTTACACATTTGTTCATTGTAGTTGTTCTAATGTACATAACGTGTTCATAGGATGAATAATCGACTTTGGAGACCAAATATACCTATTGAGCTAACACTTAGTTGCGAAGACAAGGTATGTACTCCTCCCTATTTATAACTGAGCATTATTATGACTATTTTTTCCATAATGAGGCATTTTTTGCAATACTTGCTCTTTTCTCATTTGTCATAAATTTCCTATACTCTCATTTGGACTGATTATTATTCTTTTGAATCATTATTATTATGTTGAATTGCGTCAATGACCCCACTTGCTGTTGTACCTGAATTATACCATGTATGTCTGTAAATGATGAATCTTGCCCCTCTATTTATGCACGCTAGATAATTCGACTATTTTAACTATCGTAGACGCTTATGCATAACCATTAGGGTGCATCTACTTCTGCCCGTGGTGCGTCTTTCCACCTCTTTTTATACATGGGCGCATCTACTTCCACCAAGGGTGCATCTATTTCCACCCATTTTACTTAGGCCATTGACTCATTGGTGTTGTGGCCCTACTTTAGTTACTTTAGTCAAATATATCGGTATGCAAATGTTTATATGACTGGATTGTTGATTATGGAAAGAATGGTGATAATAATTGTTTATTTATAATGCCTCATTCTTTTGAAAATCCATTCTCTTGTTACTTCTCATTGAAACTTACCTAGCTTTAATGGCCCCTCTTTGACAAGAACACCTTGCCTTACTTTTGAAATAAATAATGTCCCAGTTAATTTTCTAATGTACATACTCATCTTTTGTGGACTTATACTCTTTTGTTTCCTATTTTTCTAGGTGTTCCCTCCACCAAGATTTAGGTGCCTTGTAGAGTCGAGATGCAGGATGATTGTGAGCTCATTGGTGAACATAAGAATAGCATGAGACAGCCTTGTTACCCTCTGTAGATGGGCTTGTGTGTATATAGATGTAATATTTTAAATTTATGTACCACCTTAGAGTCTGAAAGTTATGTACATGGGCATATTTTGTAATAGTTATCTTTTCCACTACTTAATTATTCCATGGCTTGTCTTTATACCATTGAGGGGGCCCACTATCGGGTCCCACTCATTACAGAATGGTATCAGAGCCTAAGTAGTTGGTAACTAAACTATTTCAAGTTATCCTAGATTTTTCCTTAGTAGGAAGGTAACTCTATATAGGTTGGTGTTATACCTAAACCTGAAATCATCTTTACCAATTAGGGTTTCACTCCCTATCTGAATTGGTAATATATATGTATCCCAATGAAAGTATGTGGATGACCTAGTTTTGGTTAGACCTTTATGAATACTACCCTCTCTTTATAGGTATATCTTTTTTAAGTAAAGGTTGACTCTCCTAGGAAGTAACCTCTACGTCATGCCTTAATGGAGGACAAATTTTCCACTACAAAGAGTAGTTGACTTAAACTCACTTAACCGTGCATAATCCTAATACAAGACATTAAACCTTTTGCTTTTGATATTTTCTAGCATTTCCATGAGATGCTCATTATGTGGATTGAGCATGCATGGATACAAACATAGAATATTGACTTGAGTTTTAGATTTTTTTTAGATGTTTTATGTTAAAATATGACAATATGAACTAGATCCTCGAGGTTAGACTTGTCCTGCCTACAACATAGAGTCATCTCAATACAGTATTGCTTGAGACTCGCCATCCAAAGGTTGTAGATATCTCATTATGAGGCTTTGCTGAAGGAAAATATAAATTTTAAGTAATTATCCTTGGTTTTTCATCCCCTACATACCCATAAGTTAGGAATGATCAGGTAGTTGGATCATATGATAAAACTTTCTGCCATGTTATTTTTCCATGAGGACATATCAAGGCATGCTCATGTCTAGAAGCTATAGTGAATACTCTTTTTCTTGAAACTTTAGATGCGCACTGACGCATATTTTATGTGAGGTAGGTACATCTAGGTTTGATATTTAAAGAGTTTACCACTCTCTCATTTCCACTGCGTAATTAGTTTACCGGACGTGTGATATGAGGTGTAGCTGGACTATTTAGTTCATTTGGGTTTGTAATGACATCATGGATGTAAATGGACTAGAGAAGTAGAGACCCTAATCTCTTCTTATTATGGTTATGCAATCTTACAAATATCTAATGTTTTGGGATGTAATGGACTAAGTCACGATTATGGGAATGGTGGAATGATGAAGGTCATGTGTAGTTGGACCTACTAGAAGTTAACGGTGTGCTAGAAGAAACATGTATCCCATATTCATCTAGAATTGAGATATACTACTTCTATGCCTCGATGGTGCGTGTAGAAAAGCTTCTTGTGAAAATGAAGTGATGTTAGAGTGACAGTATATGTAGTACATGGTAGAAAGTGTTCGACTTGGTTCTCGTATTTATTTTGGCACCATTTTGGATTCCAATCGCAAGGTTTTAATCGTCCAACTTATTTTTCATTATTAAATTATATTTACAAAAAAAAACTTTTTCAAATTTCATCGATGGCTTTGGAACCAATTCACCACATCAAGGAAGTTGTAGGAGTAGACATGCCTTGATGTAGAAATCTTGGAATTGCGTGTTCAACCCTCTGACCCTAGGAATAAATAGAAAAATATACTAGCTATAATCTAGTTCGCTACCTCTCTTGATTCTTTGTATGCTTAGATAGGTCCTTTCAAGGGGTAGGGCCTTACACACTTGGTTTTTAATTTAATTTGATGAATAGTTGAAATCAATGGTTACTAATATAGGGAACTTACTATGGAAGGGATACCACATATTATAATAGTAGGATGAAGAGACTCCCTTAATAATGTGGTTAACTGTTAAGAATCAAAATTTTTGAGATAATCTTCAATCTTAGTGTAGACTTCCTAAAACAGTATATGATATGAGTAGATAATAAGGCTTGATGAATGGATAAGATAAGTTCATGTTGGGTTTTGTATATAAGTGTGATGATAATGTGTTATGCTAGGACTCACTACATTAACTCAATCTAGTGAAATAGAAACTTATAATTGGTTAGAAATTATAGCTTAGTATTTTGGGCTATAGCTGTGGATTTTGGGGACAAAATCCTCTTTAAGGGGTGGAGTGTTGTAACATACCCAACTCTGGCTATTTACTCATCCCTACTCTTTCCTTAGAATCGTTTTATCAAAATAAATAAATCTTTGTTCTAAAAAAGCTAAATTAACATTAGATATCGTGACACATTGGTGTTATTAAAGTAAATAGGTACATCAAATGAATATTTACAATGCCAGTAATGAAATATTATAGGAAACACTTTCAAAGAGTAAATTTGAGGCCAAAATCGAGTTCTTCATGCCCTAATTACCCCAACCACCTATTTTCAAGTCAATTGAACGATAGTTACTCTCACAATTTCATTTAAGAGTAAAAGAAATAAATTGACATAAGTTCTAAAATATCAAGGATCTGTTTCCTAGTTAATTAACCCTGTAACGCATTAGTTAACCCTATAACGCAACTTCGTCAACATTACTATTCACTCCCTCCCCATATAACCCCAGCGTTGTGTGTTCCCAGTGGACGTTTCCTTCCTCCTCGTTTCCTTTTCTTCATCTCTGACTCCTTTGCTTATTTATCCTCTCCTCTTCCTCCCTTTCCTTTCCAACCTATCCCCAAACCCTAGCCGCCGCAC
Organism: Alisma plantago-aquatica; assembly: GCA_963693085.1. Lineage (NCBI taxonomy): Eukaryota > Viridiplantae > Streptophyta > Magnoliopsida > Alismatales > Alismataceae > Alisma > Alisma plantago-aquatica. Next base: position 430,170,411 of record OY856414.1, read on the forward strand.
TCCCTTTCCCCCTAGAACTGGTCACTATGGTTGTTCAACATCAGTGCCTCCTAGTACAACGGTCTTCATCGGCTTCATCAATCACCAGCAAGCAACATAACCACTTCATTCTACTCTGCTAGATCTGCAATCCTTCGACATCAGCAGAGAGCTGACCACCAATGGTGTGACTTTACTCACTCTTCTGCACACGTGACCCACTCCTGTCTGAGACAACACCACGATGCCTCCTTCTCCATGAATCCTCTGCCTCCCCATTGCTGGTTTCTATATTGCGTTGGGAGTCATGGCAGTAGTCAGAGCCATCTATAATTCTGCACCCTCAAAAGCATCGAGAATGACATCAAGAAGGAAATGTGTCTGTCCCTCGTTATCTTTCCCTCAGTCTCCTTTCTCATACCCAGCAATTGTAGCAATAGAAACCAACCACCACCATCATGATGGGCATCATTCAGATTCAGCGACCAACGATTGGGTTCATAAGAGGTTGTCGTCAACATCTCCTCCTCTTCATCGACCTCACCAACAACCAATTTGCTCCACCACCTACGCCCCGTCCCTCTTTGCTACTCAGATGGGCCATGATCGACCCCTTCTGTGGTACCGATGTCACCAACAACATCGTGGTCTTCAACCACCCTTGCCCTTCCATCCAACGTGACCCCACTGTTGTTTGTATAAGGGTACAAACTGCGATGAAAAGGCATAAACGTATAAGAGTATACCAGAGTATCACTGAGGCATGCGAGATGCACTATCCTTAAGAGTATTTCCACGGTACCTGATGATAAATGTCTGTACAGTAGTCTCCTACACGGCTACTCTCCCAAGATCCAACAGCGTGTGCCAACGTGAAGCGTGCACATGCAGTCACGACGACGGGAAAAAGGCAAGTGATCGTTCTTCTAGTGGGCAGACTGTAGGCAGTGGAGAAGAGAGGAAGAAGAAATGAGAGAAGTTTCTCATCTATTCCGAATGACAGCGGAAAGAGAACATAAATAACCAAGAAAGGAAGCGTGAAAGGATATATTCGGTTGCAAAAGCGCGGTGCAGTTTGGAACTACCAAATGAACAGGTGCATTGCGGCCCAGGTTAAAAATGGGTCAATGAACTAAAGGGCAAAACCAAGTTAGGGCCGCGCCCACGCAAGGGGCTCCGGGAGGCCGGATTTGCACCCCCCTGCATGCGAGATGTGACATGCGCCGACGTGCCCGATTAAAGGGTTTCCAGACCAGGCTATCCCAAACCCCATTGGCAAAGCCCACCATGCGCATGCGTAGGGCGTGTCCCCTTTCATTCCTCAATTGTACTATGGGTAAGAGTCCATATATAAGGAGGAGGGAAGTCTCCAACACAAGCAATATGGGACTAAACTTTTTGCCTTTTGGTTTGAAATACAACAAAGAAGCATAACAATCCCCCACTATTTCAAAACAAAACAATATTAAAAACTGAGTTAACCACTGGAAGAACTTAAACAAATGGCATGCATAAGCCTCGATGGAACTGAGTTCTTTGAACCAAAGCATAGTGTAAATGTATGTAATCTATAGAAGATTGGTGGAACTATGTTCTTGAAACAATTCCTCTTTTACCTGTTTAGAGGTACATTAATCACATGACACTCTTAAAATCAATTACCTTTCTTATGAATTGGTGCATTTAGGCCATGCGCCTACTGGGAATATTCATGAATGCTCTAGAGATCTGCCTGAATCTCAACAGGAGAGGCCTCACTCCACACTCATATAGTTGGAATTTCATCAAGCATATATTGCAATATATACACCACCATTAATGGATATGCAATCCATTAAGAAATATATTAAACTTAATCAATGAAAATTGTTGTTTACATCATAAGAATGAGATCCATTTATTACAACACATTGAGTCCTCGAGTGACTTAGTTTTTCCCATTGAACCTTCTTCCCGGGATCACAGTTCATGAAGGTTGGGTGTCCATCACTTCGACTTCTAGTATGGGCATAATCCCATTCTCCTCGATGTATCGCTCACCATTCTTTGACTTAATGTCTTTATCAGTGGATCAACCAAATTTAATTTTGACTTTACATAATCCATTGAGATTATGCTATCACATACAAGCTGTCTCACAATATTGTAACGTAGACAAATATGTCTACTCTTCCCATTATAAACTTTGTTTTTAGCCTTTGATATGGAAGCTTGATTATCACAGTGTATAAACACTAGTGGAGAAGGTTTCTCCCAAATGGGAAGATCCATTAGAACATGTCTTATCCATTTGGCTTCAGTTCCAACCTTTTCTAAGGCAATGAACTCATATTCTGTAGTGGAACGAGCTATACAAGTTTGCTTGGAGGATTTCCAAGACACATCACATCCACCCATAGTGAAGACCACTTGTAGATTTCAATTCATCTGAATCATAAATCCAATTGGCATCACAATATCCTTCTAGCACAGTTGGAGATCCACAAAAAATAAATCCATGATTAATTGTTCCTTTAAGGTATCTTAAAACCCTATGTAGAGCATCCCAATGATCCTTGTTAGGATTTTGGGTATATCTACTTAATCTCCCCACTACATATGCTAGATCTGGACGAGTACATTTCATTAAGTACATCAAGCTTCCAATTACTTGTGCATATTCGACTTGTTGAACACTAGTACTTTTATTTTTCTGAAGATGGCAATTAGAATTAAAAGGTGTACTTACTGGCTTACAATCAAACATTGAAAACCTTTTGAGAATGTTCTCAACATAATGTTCTTCGGATAGCATGATGTAATCATCATGTTTAAGGAGTTTAATTCCTAAGATTACATCTGCTTCACCCATATCTATCATGTCAAAATTAGAAGCCAAGAAGCCTTTTGTAATATTTATAATATCAATATTAGTGCCAAAAATAATCATGTCATCTACATAGAGACATATAATAACACAACCTTGGTTATCGACTTTAGAATATATACATTTATCTCCTTGATTTATATGGAATCCATATGATACAATTACCTTATCAAGTTTCTCATGCCACTGTTTAGGTGCTTGTTTCAAGCCATAGAGAGATTTGATTAGTCTACATACCATATGTTCTTTTCTCAGAACTACATAGCCTTCGGGTTGATCGATATAAATTTCTTCATCCAAATCTCCATTCAAGAAAGCATTTTTAGCATCCATTTGATGTATAATTAATTTCTTAATAGATGCCAAAGCAATTAAAATCCTAATTGAAGAGATTCTAGTAACAGGAGCAAAGGTATCAAAATAGTCAATATCCTTTTGTAGTTTATATCCCTTGGTAACCAAATGATCTTTGTATTTATCTACAGTCCCATCTATTTTCAATTTTCTTTTAAATATCCATTTACATCCTATGGGTTTAATACATGGTGGAAGTTCCACTAGTTCCCATGTATGATTAGATAATATAGATTCAATATCACTATTAATTGCTTCCTTCCATAAAGAGGAATCAGTTGAATTAATAGCATCAATGTAAGATTGAGGGTCATTATCTACTATAAAGGAATAGAAATCATCACCAAGATTCTTTTCCTTCCTCATCCTAGTGGATCTTCTAGGTTCTATATCATCAGGTTCTAAATCATCATTAGAATTTGATGTATTTGGGATATTCTCTAAAATTTCATTTGAAGGATTAGATAAGTTTTCCAAGGGAGTTTTCATAGGAAAGATATGCTCAAAAAATTTCGCATTTTTAGATTCAACAATTGTATTAGGTTCTACAACATTGTTGCCACTTCTAATAACCAAGAATCTATATGCGACACTATTTTGAGCATAACCTATAAAAACACCACCTAGGGTTCTAGATCCCAATTTTCATTTCTTAGGCTCTATTAATAAGACCTTAGCTAGACACCCGCACACTTTGAGATATTTCAAATTAGGAGGATATCCTTTCCATAATTCATAAGGTGTCTTATTTGTCTTCCTACTAGGGATGCAATTTTGAAGAAAACAAGATGACAAGATCGCTTCCCCTACAAGTTGTTGGGTGCGCTTGAATTGATTAAAATAGAATTCATCATTTCTTTTTAGAGTTCTATTTTTATGTTCAGCAATTCCATTTAATTGAGGTGAATATGGAGGTGTGTATTCATGTATAATACCATGGTTTACACAAAAATCATTAAAAGGAGAACAACCATATTTACCACCCCTATCTGAGCGAAGACGTTTTATTTTCTTATTAAGTTGATTCTCTACTTCTATTTTGTATTTAACAAACATTCCAAAAGCTTCATCCTTTGAATGTAGTAAATATAATTTTGTATATCGTGAGAAATCATCTAAAAAATAATGTAGAAATGTTTCCCACCTCTAGATAGATTTCCTTTTAAATCTCCAAGATTGGTGTGTACTAAGTCTAGTAATTCAGAATTTCTTTGTGAAATTTGAGGACACGGTTTCTTGGTAGATTTAGTTTCAGCACATATTTGACATTTATTATTTAAATTAACTACACCATTAATATCCTTTAGTAAACCTAAATATTTCATGCGTTGTAAGTATTTAAAATTAACATGTCCTAATCTATTATGCCATATATCAAAAGAATCAATGATATAAGCAGAAGGACTTATTTCATTAGCAGAAGAGTTTGGTACATTCATCAGAAAGAGTCCATTAGAGAAGTAGCCCATGCCAAGGTAGTCCCCAGACTTGGTGAGAATGACCTTGTTTGATTCAAAGGACACTTTCACCCCAAACTTAATAAGTTGAGAAATAGAAATTAAATTAACACAGATATCTAGGACAAACAACACATCTTTGATCAGTAGAATTTTTCTAGAAGTCATCTTGATCATGACATTGCCCTTTCCAGTCACAGGAGAAGCAGTAGAGTTGCCCATGACAACCCGATGTTCCTCATACCCTTCCTCAGTGTAGGTCGTTGCCACTGATGTGGCGACTAGCACCCGAGTCAATGATCTAATTGTTCTGGTGGAATGATCCCATGTTGGCAATGCTGAAAAATGCCACAAATACGTCCTCCGTGACAATGTTGGTTTATGTATCCTTCAAATCCTGGACTACTTGTTTCTTCCTATGCCTGCATTTAGGAGAAGTATGACCAAGTTTTCCACAAACATAGCAAAAAACAAACTTTTTATTAATATCTTTGTTTCCTTTATATTTATTCTTTTTTCCTTTCCCTTTCTTATTTTTCTAGTTATTTTTAGACTGGTCAGTAGAAACTTTATTTTCTTTAACTTCATTATCCACAAAGTTAGAAGTACATGACAACTCTTTATTTAGTTCAAATTTTTCTCTAATACGATTTTGATCTTCAACTCGGATATGTATTATTACATCATCCAGTGGCATAGTCTTTCTTTTATGCTTTAAATTGTTCTTGTAATGTTTCCAAGAACCAGGTAGTTTTTCAATTAAAGAACCCACAATGAAAGACTGAGTAAAATCAATTTTTTCATTTTTCAAATCATCAAGTAAAATCTGAAATTCATGAATTTGAGTTGTAATTTCTTTATCTTCAGTCATATGGAAATTTAGGAAATTTGCAATAGTAAATTTTTGGGTAGAAGCCTCTTTGAGAATGTATTTCTTATTCAGACTTTTATAAATTTTGGATGCAATTTTAATTGGAAAATAAGCATTAAACAGTTGGTTAGATAATGTACTTAGAATCACATGTCGACAAATGTGATTTGCTTTTTCCCAATCAACAGAATTATTTTCAGGTTTGGGTTCAGTTGAAGCAAATGAGACATTAGAAACATATAAAGCAGTAATAATTTTTTCTTGCCAACGTCTGTAGTGTTGTCCATTAAACTGTTCAATTTTTATAACATCAGGCACTGGTGTTTGCGAAATAGTAGAAATTGTAACAATTTGGTTGTTATTGTTAGAGGGTGTCACAGGCGTAAAGGGTGTTTCAAAACCTTCCATGTTAGTACCCGACAGTAAAGGAATTACTCTTAATATTGTTGTTCATATAAGGGTACAAACCGTGATGAAAAGGCATAAACGTATAAGAGTATACCTGAGTATCGCTGAGGCATACGAGATGCATTATCCTTAAGAGTATTTCCGCGGTACCTGATGTCGAATGTCTGTGTAGTAGTCTCCTGCGCGGCTACTCTCCCACGATCCAGCATCGTGTGTCAATATGAAGCGTGCACACACAGTCACAGCGATGGGCGAAAGGCAAGCGATCGTTCTTCCAGTGGGCAGATTGTAGGCGACAGAGAAGAGAGGAAGGAGAAATGAGAGAAGTTTCTCGTCTATTCCGAATGATAGTGGAAAGTGAACATAAATAACCAGGAAAGGAAGCGTGAAAGGATGTGTTTGATTGCAAAAATGTGGTGTGGTTTGGAACTGCCAAACGAACAGGTGCATTGCGGCCCAGGTTAAAAATGGTTCAATGAACCGAAGGGCAAAACCAAGTCGGGGCCGCACCCACGCAAGGGGCTTTGGGAGGCCGTATTTGCACCACCCCTACACGCAGGATGCGACGTGCGCCGACACGCTCGATTAACGGGTTTCCAGACCTGGCCGGCCCAAACCCCGTTGGCAAGGCCCACCATGCGCGTGCGTATGGCTTGTCCCCTTCATTCCTCAATTGTACTATGGATTAGAGTCCATATATAAGGAGTAAGGAAGTCTCCAACACAAGCAATATGAGACTAAACTTTTTGCCTTTTAGTTTGAAATATAGAAAAGAAGCATAACACCTACTACTGTATCAGCGTCACCTCCTGACGATGAAGCTTTGACAACCACCAGTTTGAGACATCTTCCACCATCAACAATGTCGATGCCACCTACTGGCATCAAACGTTTTCGAGCATCTTCAGGTTCCCAAAGTTTGTCTAGCCACTGGCGTCTCTATGTGCCCTTACGCCTAACCTTCTCGCTATCAGCGTTGCCAATGTTAGATACCTCGGCCGACGTTAGCAGCTGACTCCTAAGTCATCTCTTCCCTCACCCTGACCGCAGAAGTCCTGATCGCAACCAATGTCATCGTTGGTCAAAGAACCTGTTGGCATGTGGTGGCTATCCCCAACATAGCACACAAATGTCTAGGAGTCATCACAATACATCTGGTAACAACTGAAGCGACACCGCCACTACCATGTTCTCCAAACATAGAGAGCTAGCCTCCCTCCGAGCCAAGCTTGAAACATCGTTGGCAGTCTTGCAACGATAGGAGCCCTTGAGATGATGGATGATAATTTCCTACAACCTATGGTTAGTTCTAATGCAATATCTATATATGCAAATTCTTCATCTAAGATTCATGTACATTAAACCTATCAATCACAACATATATATGGGGATTGTTATCTTAACCCCAAAGAAGCAAATTATATTGAACACTTTGATGTGTAATCATACCACAGTTCATATGCATATATATAACAAGTCATATAAATCATGATTAGAATAATGATAATATTAATTGAGCTATTTACTTGATGTCTACATATTAGTATGGGTAACATATATCTATGTGAATTAATGAATGGCTAAGTTGTAGCTCATATTTCAATGGTTGTTAATAATAGAACTTAATATGATCTCATCCCTTTGTAGATTTCCTAGATACACACTTCAATATATAAAGGTATGAGATAAATTTTGTAATACATATTGATCATGGGTGACACTTCTCTATATTAATCAATTCTTTACCAAAGGAAATATAACATATGTATAATCATACGTTGTTATAAATGCTAGTATGATTGACATGTTGGTCACATTGGGACCTACTCCAAGTACCTATAAAGTGCATATTTGTATTCATGGAATATTCAAGAATTTGATGGTAAATTGTACATACACACCAATATACATGCTAAATATAATGATATGTATGATATTAATTCACATGGTATGGGTAGACAAATACATTACAAAACCCAAGTTGAAAGAATGTGTATTGAAAGACACACATATATATACCCTAGATATCATTAGACCTATGTTACTAGAGATGAAAGTTAGAACTGAAATAGATATCTAATGAATCATAAGTTGAATTAATAACAATTAGGTTTTTGAGACTAGAATATGAACAATATGGAAATCCATAATATGAATGTACACATTTGTTCATTGTAGTTGTTCTAATGTACATAATGTGTTCATAGGATGAATAATTGACTTTGGAGACCAAATATACCTATTGAGCTAACACTTAATTGCGAAGATGATGTATTTACTCCTCCCTATTTATAAATGGGCACTATTATGACTAATTTTTCCCATAATGAGGCAAATTTTGCAATACTTGCTCTTTTCTCATTTGTCAGACATTTCCTATACTCTCATTTGGACTTATTATTATTCTTTTGAATCATTATTATTATGTTGAATTGGGTCAATGACCCCACTTGCTGTTGTACCTAAATTATGCCATGTATGTCTGTAAATAGTGAATCTTGTCACTCTATTTATGCATGTTAGATAATTCGATTAGTTTAACTATCATAGATGCTTATGTGTAACCATTAGGGCACATCTACTTCCGCCCGGGGTGTGTCTTTCCACCTCTTTTTATATAGGGGTGTGTCTACTTCTGCCTAGGGTGCATCTATTTCCACCCATTTTACTTAGGCCATTGACTCGGTGGTGTCGTGGCCCTAATTTAATTACTTTAATCAAATGTATCAGCATGCAAATGTTTATATGATTGGATTGTTGATTATGGAAAGAATGGTGATAATAATTGTATATTTATAGTGCCTCATTCTTTTAAAAATTCGTTCTCTTGTTACTTCTCATTGAAACTTACCTAGCTTTAATGACCACTCTTTGACAGGAACACCTTGCATTACTTTTGAAATAAATAATGCCCCAGTTAATTTTCTAATGTACATACTCAACTTTTGTTTACTTATACTCCTTTGTTTCCTATTTTTCTAGGTGTTCCCTCCACCCAGTTTTAAGTGCTTTGTAGGGCCGAGACGCATGATGATTGTGAGCTCATTGGTGAACATAAGGATAGCTAGAGACAACCTTGTTACCCTCTACAGATGGGATTATGTGTATATAGATATAACATTTTAAATTTATGTACCACCTTAGATTGAGAAAGTTATGTACATGGGCATATTTTGTAATAGTTATGTTTTCCGCTACTTAATTATTCCATGGCTTGTGTTTATACCATTGAGTGGGCCCACTATCGGGTCCCACTCTTTATAGAAGGAGTGAACCTCTGAGTCATTGGATCCTCAAACTCAAATCTAAAAGTCACAAAAAAGGCACTTCAAGGTTTCTTCCACACTTGAGTGATGGTTTCTAGGCAGCACACCCCTAATTCGGCCCCTTACGGCTCAACTTCAAGTTAGATCAAATAATTCAAGTGTAATTTACGCCAATTTTAAAAAGCCATAACATGGGCTATGCATGTCCGATTGTGATGAATTTTGTGTCGTTAGATTCAAAATTTAACCCTATACAACTTGATATATATTAAGAAGCAAGGTGATCACATAAAATGGTTCAATTTACCTTACAATATGGTTATATGATATATCATGATATATGAAATTAGTCATCGACACACTGAAGTACTATGATTGAAATCAAATTGAGTGAGATGGGCATGTTGAAGAGAGAGAATGATTATAATAGATGAGTGATAAATCTAGGTTTCGACTTCCTTCCCTCCTTGAAAGAAATTTTGTCCTCAAAATTTGTGCTTGATCGTACTCAGGAGTCAAACTTTATATCCATCATATCTAGGTATCCAACCTTAGGAGTCAAGGCATTCTCTATCATGGGATGCACACTTACTTGGTCATCATTAAGGATGTATCCATCCTAAAACATATATACAATTTACTTAGGATTTCATGATGGTATAAAATCATCTTGGCATTAGGGTTTTCACATTTGTTATTACTGTTACATTAGGTTTTTTTCATGTACTCGTACAATCTCGAGTTATGTTATCAAAATATATGTTATTAATTCTCAAACTAACATGTTTATCATCATGACTTCAAAACAATATTATTATTGAACGTGTATATCCTCATTATACTAGACTTCATGCATGGTTTAATTTTCCCCCAAATTCTTCCAACCATCCCCAATAATGTTCATCATTTATCATTGTGAGTCTAAAATTTAGTATTATATTCATGATTATTCAAATTAAGATTCCAAAACATCACTGTAACAAGATCATGATTCATAACTTACATATTTCAAGGATTGTGTGGTTTCATATTATGTCTAGCTTATGAGAGTGACTTATCCTAATATATCATGTTTTAAACATAAGTGAGACATTCCTGTATCAATCATTATTTGTGGAACAACATTATCATTAAAATTGAGGTTTAGAAATTATCTCACTTGTATTTAGAAGGAGCTGCACATTGTTATTCCACTCTAGTTAAGACCTATCTCTGTCCAACACGACATGCAAACCACTACCATCTACCCATTAGAAATTTTCTACCCAATCTTTCAAGAAATAAGGAAAGCCACTAGATTCCTTCACATACATCAACAAACCCAAGTATGGGACACCTCATGGATATCATACTTTATGAATATCATATTAGGTCTTTGGGATAGTGAAAAACACTAGAGGGGGGTTGAATAGGGTTTTATGATAATTTTAAAAATTATTTAAGCAAACAACCACAAAAAGATTGGAGAAGGAGGCAAGGTGTTTAGAGTGGTTCCACCCTTAGCAAATACTAAGGGAGTCAGTCCACCACCCGGTTGTTCCCAATCGGGATTTTGAAAGAAATTGTATTTTATTACCTCACAAGGATGTTATATATGATACAACTACCTTCACAACCCTAAGGATAGCCTTCACCTAGAAGTAGTCCCACCAACCTTGAAGCATCCTTCCTCGAAGTAACTCCAAGCTTCCCCTTGAAGTTGACTTCCTCTTGAAGTAGCTTCCCATTGAGAGATCCTTCTTGAAGTAATCCTAAGTCCACCAATCTACCTTCAAAACCTGAAGAAGCTCCAACAACAACCTTTCCGTAGCCTCCAACCTAGGAGTAGCAAAGGAGAACAAAATATAATAGAAAGAACAAGATTGGAAGAAAGAAACAATGTTACCAATTGAGTACATCACTTTGATCCTATTTCAAGCATATTGATCTCCTATCCAATGTGGATGAACATGGTAGTGTGGTGGCTAGGAGATACTAAAATATACGACACTAATTTAGAACTCAAGTAAAATAGATTGCAAGTGTGTAGCTTAGCTTGTTGCTCACAAAGAATGAAGATCAAGTGTAATTGTATGCACAAGTGATGCTTTGGGTGTCTTATAGCTTGTCCTATTTATAGGAGTGGTTTGCTAATTCTTGGGTACATTCTAGACACCTTCGAGGGTGTTCTTAGTGCTCAACTATCCGTTATGTATCCACTAATTACATTTGTAACAGCTAGTTAATTCTGAAAAGTGCAGTCAGAAACTTTCTCGGTTGAGACGTTTGTCGATTGAATGTCTCTCGGTTGAGAACTTCGTCGATCAAGGACAAGTCTGGAGTAAGTGTATTTCAACATTCAACTCAACTCCCAACTACTTTTTCCCACCAAGTCTAATGCCTATAGAACTTGCTCGAGGAATAGACTCTGGTGATTCTCAGTCGAGAAGATGGTCAATTGAGTGTGTCTCGGTCGAGAAGTAGTTCGACCGAGGGAGTCCATGTTTTAGTTTATCTAGACATGTACTAAGTGTATGTATCAAAGTGACGTTGTGATACTATCATAGGGGATGACCTATCTAAGTGTTGTAAGTGGATAGGGAAGATCTAAATGCTTGATTTACATGACATCTAGGTACTTGTACATTATAAACTTGTACAAGTTTTTACATTGATTACAATCATGAAAATAAAGAAAATTTGATAATAAGGATCTTCCAAATCTTTTCTATCCACCACATTATATGCTTGTCCCTAAAACACTTAAATAGCAAGTTAAAACCACAAGAAAGAAATTTTTGTCATCATCAAAACAAAGGGATTATAATAATGTCCAATTTAGCCAACATATAGCTCCCTCACCTATATAGAAAACGTCATACATTCAAATACCTCCATTTCTTGGGTTAGATTTTTTTTCATAGGAATCTAGGGTTCAGCATTTTCAAGGGAATCACAAACTAAGTGACTCAACTCGTATACTTAGAAGTAATCTATCTTGGGACTCATTGTCATGTGTTCATATTTTTTAACATTTCATATATTTTGGAGGTTAGATACTCTGACATTCTCCTATTTCGGGTTGACTCTCATTAAGAGTTCACCCTTATCGTATGTCCCATGCTAGAGGTACTTTTTTGTAAAGAGGTTGATACATATGTTGGTCCAAAACCATATCTTACATATTATATCTCAACATGTACCAAACTAGGCATGGGCTAGCATGTCAACCGAGTGATATGCATCCTACATGGTTCTACTTTAGTTAGGGTTGTATGCTCAAACTCATTTCATGTCATTAGGTACTTGAATCTTCCAAAACAAACATAGGTCATATTGAATCAATATCATATCATCAACATTGACATCATTATCAACATCATCAATATCATCATCGTCGTCGTCATCATCATCATTAACGTTATTATTATCATTATCATTATCATCATCATCATCATAATCATCATCATCATCATCATCATCATCATCATCATCATCATCATCATCATCATCATCATCATCATCATCATCATCATCACTATTATCATTCCCATCATCACCATCATCATCGTTATCAACATCATCTTCAACTTTATCATGGTAACCTTTATCGTGGTTCTAGATAACTCTAGAGACTACATCTATCAGCCAGTATCATTTGGATTTAGAGCTCGGACATTCACCACTAATCAAACAACTGATCTACCAGGTCCGCACCTATTTAGCATACATGTGCCATGAAGCCTCACACGATAGGGCCACAACCCTCGCACCTAGTAGATAACGTCTGTTGATCACCCATGGTGGTACCATATTCATGATCGCCCATTCGTTGGCCTCTACACACTATCACATCTGGGATTCTAGGACCACATGTTGGCATCCACCCTCAGAAACATTCTTTCGTTGGTTCTTTTCAAAGCGGAGTTGATAACGTCCAGAATGGCACACAGAGGCCTAAAAGATTGTCAGTCTGCCTCATCATCGATAGGTTGAGTCAAGAGTGGGTTCACCTTGGTGCAAGAATGCCAAGAATGGCACTCCCAGGGTGGCGGAGGTGTCTGGTGCTATGAAAGCAACATGAAGGTGGAGGAGCAAAAGAGGGAGCTCTAAGGTATGCAAAGAAGTGAAAACAAGGGAAAAAATATGGGGAAATGACAAGAACGGAGAAAGAAAGTATTTTTGCTAGCCAATTGTGCCAAATAAGGGTGGGCAACCATATATTTGAGGTTGCAAAAGCACTTCTATAGTAGTAGGAATTATGTTCAGACCAAGTAAAGAGAAAACCTCAATGTTGTTGGATCCTCAATCTCAAATGTAATTGTCACAACAAGGTCACATTAGGGTTTCTCACAGCCAAGGGTGGTAGTTGTTGGGCTAAGCACCCCTAATTGGGCCATTACGGATCCACTTCAAGTTAGATCAAATAATTCCAGTGTAATTTGTATCAATTTTGAATGCCATAAGTTGGGTTTATGAATGTTCGATCGAGATGATTTTTGTGACGTTAGATTCACAATTGAATAGTATAAAAATTCATATATATTAAAAAGAAAGGTGATCACCATAAAATGGTTCAATTTACCATGCAAGATGGTGATATGTTATAGTATGATACTTGGTTCAATTTCTCAAATTAGATCCACATAATACAAAATTAGTCATCGAAGTGATCAAATTGGGTCTTCAACACAATGAAGTATTGTGATTGAAATTAAATTGAGTGAGACAGGTCTCTTTAAGAGAGAGAATTTTTTAATAGATGAGTGATAAATAAAGGTTGTCACATCCTTCCCTCCTTGAAAGAAATTTTGTCCTCAAAATTTGTCCTTGGCCGTGGTCAAGAGTCAATCTCTGTATCCATCATATCTAGGTATCCAACTTTAGGCAAGGCATTCCCGATCATGGAATGCACACTTAGTTGGTCATCATGAAGGATGTATCCATACCAAAACATATATACATTTTAATTAGGATTTCATCATGGTATTACATCATCTTAGTATTAGGGTTTTTGCAACCCTTATTACCATTACGATAGGGTTTTTGTTCATGTACTCATATGAGCTTGAGGTATGTTGTCAAACTTTATGCTATCAATTCTCAAACGAACTTGTTCATCATCATGACCTCTAAACAAAATTATTATTGGACATGTATATCGTCATTATACTAGATTTCATGCATGGTTTCCCCCAATATTCTACCACCTATCCCCAATATTCTACCACCTATCCCCAATAATGTGCATCATTTATCATTGTGGGTTTGAAATCTAGTATTATATTCATGATTATTCAAATTAAGATTCCAAGACATCATCATAACAAACTCATTATTTGAAACTTACATATTTCATGGATGGTGTGGTATCATATTATGTCTAGAGTATAATAGTAACATATCGTACATATATCATGTTTTAGACATAAGTGAAATATTCATGCATCAAGCATCATTCGAGGAACAATGTTATCATTAATTGAGGTTTGGAAATTATCTCACTTGTATTTCAAAGGAGCTCCACAAGCTTATTCCACTAATGTTAAGACCTATCCATGGCCAACAAGACATACAAACCACTACCATCTATCCATTACAAAATTTCTACCCAATCTTTCAAGAAATAAGGACAAGCACTAGATTCCTTCATATACATAAACAAACGTGAGTATGAGGTTCATCATGGATGTCACACATTATGTACATCATCTTTGGGTTTTGGGACATCTCCCTCACCTATATAGAAAACATCATATATTCAAATGCCTCCATTTCTTAGGTTATATTTTTTATTCATAGGAATCTAGGGTTAAACATTTTCAAGGGAACCACACATTAGGGACTCAACTGGTATACTTAGAAGTAGTCTAGCTAGGGACTCACGGTCATGCATTTTATTGTTTACATTTTTCAACATTTCATATATTTGGGAGGTTAGGTACTATGACCTTCTCCTGTGTCGAGTTGACCACATCAAGAGTTCTCCCTTATCGTATGTCCCATGCTAGAGTTCATTCTTTATAAAGAGGTTTATACCTATGTTGGTCCCAAACCATATCCCACATATCATATCTCATCCTATACCAAACTACGCAAGAGCAATCACATCAACCCACTATCTATATTTAGCACATCAACCAACACGTATGGATCCAACATGGTGCTAGTTTAGCTAGGGTTGTATGGTCAAACTTATTTTATGTCATTAGGTGCTTAAATTTTTCAAAACAAACATATGTCATATTGAAGTAAGCTCATACCATCAACATCGACATCGTTATCAACATCATCATCATCATCTTCATCATCATCGTTATCATCGTCATCATCATCATCGTCTTCATCATCATCATCATCATCATCATCATCATCATAATCATCATTATCATCATCATCATCATCATCATCATCATCATCATCATCATCATTATCATCATCATCATCATCATCATCATTGTCGTCACTGTCATTATCATCATCATCATTATCATCATCATCATCATCGTCATCATCAACATCATCATTACCATCATCATCATCATCATCATCATCATCATCATCACCATCATCATCATCATCATCATCATCATCATCATCATCATCATCATCATCATCCTCGTCGTCGTCGTCGTCATTATCATCATCATCCTCATCATCATCATCAATGTCATCATCATCATCATCATCATTATCATCATCATCGTCATCATCATCATCATCATCATCATCATCATCATCATCATCATCATCATCATCATCATCATCATCATCATCATCAAGAAGATGATTTACCTCTTCATTTCAAATAGAATTATCTTCCATAGAAACCCCTTCTATCTTAAATATGTTCATGCTCCAAATCATCATGAGACAATTCTCTCACCTCTTCTATGTAATGTAGAAGTATAATATTTATCTCAAAATCCCCCCAACACAATGCCAACAACACCCTACTTACCCTCATTCCTTATTCCTCACCCTTCCTCTATTTTTCTTTACCCTCCCATCACCCACACCACCACCATCCCTTCCCCACTACATCTTCTTATTTATTTTTCTCCATTCTAATTCTTTCTCTTCATTTTTGTCCACAATTTCTCTCTTTTATGTTTATTTTCCATTCTTGAATTTTTTTAGTCATTCCTCATTTGTCAATTTCCATATTTCTTTAGTTTCTTGATTCCTTTTTTTCTTTATATTTTCTAGACTATCTAACTTAATGTTTTTTTTTTCTTTTGTTCTTCTCTCAAAAGCCTCACATATTTCTAGGTCAACCACACATGTTTTTGACATTTGTATTCCCTTAATGTTTTAATAAAGAGTTTGATCATCCTTTGATTTTCCATCTCATGTATTCATCCTTTTTCCTATATGTTTGCCCCAATTTATGTGTGACTCTTTCCCTTCACGTGATTTGATTTGACCTCATGTTCTATGTTTTCTCAAAACAATTTTCACTTTTTTGTTTGTTTGGGTCACATTTGCATATACATTTTTTTTCTAATTTTCATGTCAAACATGTTATCAAATGACCCCTTCCTCTAATTTGTCACATAGATTGTAACTCTTCCACTAAATTTCCAAGTTGTCACTATACCCACCACCCAACAATCAGAGAAACTTCTTTCATCACTTAGCTCCCCTCTTAGGCCATGCATCAAATACTATGTTTGTGGAGTAGGTAATATTGGGATGTTATATAGTTTCTCTTTATATATCTATAATATCGTTCATTATCATTCTATTTCTTCTTTATTTTTTTATACTCTTCACCTTAGTTTTTTATTCTTGTAGTTTTGTATTCATTATCTTGGGAGCTTATTTCATTTATGTTAACATATAGTTGTTTTTTTTCTATAAATGCCACAAATGTCTCACATGAATATTCCAAAAAGTGACACAACCCATAAGGTAAAAAGAACATTTTGAGATAACATTTTAAAAAACCCTAAACTAGAAACATTTTAGTTCCATACTTCTTTTCTCCACTACCAACCTAAATTTATGTAAATTTTGTATTTGTTGTGTTATCCATTTTTTAAATGTGGATCTCTGATTTGGACCATATGATTTTGGATGCTCATTCTTTCTTGGTTATCTATCTTTGCTCCGTTTTTCAATAATTGACAATTTTTCTTACATTTTCTTTTAAATTGAGGGCCATGCATGGCTTAAGCATGAGGGGGTAGTAGTTTAACTCTGCTTTATTCTTTTCATACCTTCCTTTTACTTAGATATTTGTTAATTTTAATTTATTATAATTATTAAAAGAACTTAAATTTGTTTCAAATGTTAAAACTATATCCAAAAGAAACCAACATGTATGTAAATACAATCTTTTTTGGATAGATTATGATAGATAATGACACTCATCAAATATATATACCTTAGTATCATTGACTATTCTAGGTTTTAGAAATCAAAAGAGATTCAGGTATTAAGTTTCAATTGTGAGTATTATGCATGAATTTATAAACCTAAACTAGAAGTACACCTTGACTGAATAATTACCTTAAAAATCCCACCTACATAACCCGTCGCATGCCAATGGGACTAAAATTTGGTTCTTTAGGAGATAAGAAACATACCCTATGCCATGAGCCCTCTTATGTTAATATTTAGTGGCATGACTTCACTCAAAAATAAACTTGGTGTGTTTAGGTACTAAACATAGTGAAATTGATCGCCACATGCTTTCAAGAAAATTATCCACTAAACCTAATGAATTTTTTTTCTTTGGGTTGTGTCCTTTTACATAAACCCTTTATACTTGAATCAAAGAGAGAAGGTTACAAAGTGTAGTAGTCAAAACAACATCCATTATGAAGCAACACACCTCATTGTCCTAAACTAAATATGGTGTCTAGGGTGTGCCTCTTGACCCCAAGGAATATCATCTAGGTTTTTATTACCTACTCCAATCATTCCTCATCTTTCCAAATCATTTATCATCAATATTAATGGAAAGCTTCTACTTGTTCGAGGATGGAGGGTAGGATGGTGGTGTAGTCTTGGGTGTAGGATGTGGTGGAGGATGAGGTGGAGGATTGAATGGGTGGATAAGTGGAGGCCAGAGGCTTCTATACTTGAAATAAAATATCACCAAGTAGGAGTTTTTCTTCAAATATACCCAACTTTGAAAGTCATTTCTCTTCTATATTGATGAAAAACTCCTACATGATGACACTTGATTTCAACTAGAGCAGACTCTAGCCTCCATTTTTACACCCATTCCATCCTACACCTCATCCTTCACCACATCATACACCCAAGCCTACACCTGCATCATACACTCTAGCATACACCTTCATCCTTCACCCCAACCACATCTCCATCATCACTATATTGATAATACAATGGATTTATATAATAATTCTAGCATCTTTATTAAACATAATTGAATGATATTGCTACAAACATTATGTTTTTTATAAAAATGAAAGACATATATTGATAATGATCCATTTCCATTACTATACATTATAGTATTAAGATACATAGCAACTTTGTATGCTTCTCCTAATATTACACTCTTAACATTTAGTAGGACTTGATTCTATGCCTAATATATCATTAGTTTTGGTAAATGTGATTCCATTAAATAGAAGGACTCTTAGAGTCCCATTTTAATCATAAAACATAGAAATAGGAGTTTGAAACCTATGAAATCGGTAAGAAACTTCAAACACCCATGGATTAAAATAACTCAATCATATGAGATTCTATTTGAGGTATCATGTAATGTATTGAAATATGTTAAGCACTTGAATAGACCCATAGGCGTGGTTTTTCCTATAGTAAGAGATAAAATGAGTTGAAATAAATGTAGGCTTAATAAATATCATATATACTCAAAACCAAGAAGATATATTAAGTATGTAAAGTGAGAACACAAATATTATAGTAAAAAGACCCTTTGGACTCATTTCATTGTTCTATCCCCCATACATTAGGGATAAAAGAGTGAATCCTATTTCATTCATGAATCTACTTCCATGCTCAATCTTGAACTAGGCAGATTGGCATGAACAAAGAGAAGGGGAGGTAGAAGGCATGTTGGACATGAAAGAAAAGTTCCTTTCTTTTTAGCTTGTTGGTTTCCAATATTAAGGGTTTTATTCTAGGGTTATAACTTTTGATGATAGAGGATATTCTAGCTTATATAGGGTCTTTAAGTTATCAAAATTGGCAAAACATTTGTTCGAAGGTTGAATGGGAACCTTATTTTTAGAAGAGGGCACACACCTAAGAGTTTAAGCATGTGTAATCATGTATTTTGAAAATATTTAGGTGAGATGTTGTGTTGATTGAGATATCTCATAACATATTTCAGTATATTTAGGAACATTAATCATGAACCTATATCTGGCCTCAAGCTCAAATAGGAGTCAGTGGTGGCCTAGTCAAGGCTGATATTGTTCTTGGGGGGATATATGGTGTAGTCGTTGTATAGGAGCATAACTATTTCTCACATATTGTGGTATTTTACCATTTATAGATATTTTTAGGTTTCCTGTGGTGATAATTAATAGTTAAGTTTGAATGTATATATAGGAGAATATCTTTATGTGCTAATGCAAATAGGCAAAAAAGATAGGAGTGATGAATTTTATTTATTGACCGGCCAAAATTGCGCGTCCAAAAGTGGAGGCGGATTTGAGGTAGTCGAGCTT
Source organism: Alisma plantago-aquatica (assembly GCA_963693085.1). Taxonomy (NCBI): domain Eukaryota; kingdom Viridiplantae; phylum Streptophyta; class Magnoliopsida; order Alismatales; family Alismataceae; genus Alisma; species Alisma plantago-aquatica. Next base: position 430,190,267 of record OY856414.1, read on the forward strand.
TTACATTTATAAACTCGAATCCTTCTAGGCCCCCGCAACTTTGCTTACAGGGTCAAAGTAGATGTACGGGGTCAAACACAGGGACAAGGGGGGTAGTGTTGAGAACCCAGAATCGACACGCTACACTCTGGCAGGTATAAAGAGATGAAACATTCCCCAAAAGGGAAACAACAAGATGTCACAAACAAAACAAGAAAACTATCTCCAACTGGAGCTACTAGAGAGATTTAAGGTTTTTAGTCAATTAGTGGTTTTTAGGAGTTTTCATGCAATAGAAATAGAAAGATAAAACTAGAGCTAAAGAAAGGTGCAGAGGATAAGACTTCTGTAAAACAAGCAACACCGGGAACATCTTGTACCCCTCCTCTCAGAGCGGGTACCTCTAACCAAGCATCAACACCCCTCTCGAGGTTGCTGGACTTAAGTTAAAGTGGAATGTTACTGAAGCAACTCCATTCCAGGCACTCTCAAACTCCAGAGTCGGACCAAACACTAGAGCTACAACACATCTCTCGAAGTTGTTGCGACGGGAAAACACGATTCGGTAGCTAAGCGAAACGCGATCCAAACATGCAAGCTAGGGTTCAGATATTAAACTCAGCAGACATCCAACAATCACACCATGAATAGAGCAGAAAGTAATTGAGCTTTTCTATTTCTATAAACATATAGAGGTTTGATTACAATGCAGGAATTAAAGAATTAAATAACAGAAGTAAAGATAGGTATCAACTTCTTGATGTAGAAGGACGATAGACTACAGTGGACCCTCCAGCCCGATACCGGTCAGGAGCCTAGCCCGATACAGCAGTGTCGGATGGCACACCCTCTCAAGTGGCACACTGTGACGGCCATCTGTATCGCTCAAGGACCATGGCCGATACGCTCATGTCGGGCGGCACACGTGACGGGCAAAGCATATCGGGTTCGATATCATGTCGGGCATGGAGCAACGCGTTCTACTGTCGGGCACTTGTGTCGCTCATCTACGTCGGCCGATATCGGCCCGTAGTGTTGCCCGAGACAGTCCTAAGTGAATCATCCCCTCCCTCTCGGGACGAGGAAGAGCTCACCTAGAGTTGCCCAGCACGAGCACTGGGGCACGATACTCTTACTCTCGCAGTTTTCCTCGGAAGATCGCTCAAAGTTCCCAACTGTCCGAACTGTCTCTTCAGCTTCCTGTAGCTGCTATTTATAGGCAGCGGTTGGGGGAAGTTATGGTGCTCGAAGCGCCACGTGTCCTCCTCATTCGCGAGTGTGTGGACGGCCGATACACATATCGCTCGATGTAGGGATGTTTCCTGTCGGTCACGTGACGGGCAGCGCGTCTGCCGGTGGGTGGCTGTGTCGCCCGACAAGCTTGGGTTGTCGTGGCGAGTTTGGCTCCCTGTCGGGTAGAAGATGTGTCGTCCGTCAGTTTCCTCTTGCACGGAACCCCTTTGTCGTGTGTCCTTGTGTCGCTTTACCCTGTCGGGCGGAGGTCGTATCGGTGGTCAGGAAGGCCGAAGCAGACTTGGACTTATTTGTGGGTCGATACAGCCTTATTGTACCAAAATGAGAAAAAACTCTGCAAAAGATGGAAATATTGGATTAAGAGCATTGCTTGGCCAATTATTGCGAAAGTACTAATAAAAGAGAGGAAAATAGCAGAAAAGGGCAGTTTTGACAACAGAATAAAGGGCAAAAACATCACAAAAATTGGTGTTATCAACTCCCCCAAACTTAGCATTTTGATTTTCCTCAATCAATATTTAAACTTTATTTTGTGATGCTTCTTCTTGCTTGGTATAGATTTTAGGCCAAGAGGTTAAACAAGTATAGTAATGCCTTTAGAGATAATGTTGTCTCGCTGCAAACAAAAGACCATGTGTTTCCTGGCTTTATTTTTTTTAGTAAAACTTTTCTCTACAGCTTCGGTGAGACTTTATTGTATGACTCTGAACTTAGCTTACGCACCAAACAGCTTTATTTTAGGGATAGAAAGTTGTGTATAAGGTTGGCTAAGGCTTTTTGGGATTTTTCTTGTTTCCGATCAGTCCATCCAGGTAAGGGTTCGTTAGCAGGAAAGTGGTCCCTGCAGTCCAAGCCAGTTGGCTTTAGAGCAGTGATTTCACATCCTACGTACCACTACCCCGGATCTACCATGCCTAAAGATGGGTACTTTTGGAAGACAAGTGTTTATATATATATTTTTTTTCTTTTTTTCTTTATTGGGTAAAACTCTCATGCTTTTATTCACTCTCATAAGGCTTCTCTCTCTTTTTGGGATTTTTGTTGGGTAAGGGGAAATAAAAAGACTCTTGTTGTTTGGGCAGCTTTTTCCTTCTCCATACTCGTCTCTTAGCTGTTTGCGAGGTTATTATATTTTTCGAAATTTTTGGCATTCAAAAACGTAATCTTCTCGTTTGTTTGAAGCAGCGTTATCAGAAAGATATAACAGAACTTGTATCTCATTAAGCACATAGAAAACAAACTTTGCAAGAAGTCGAAATAGGTTTTCACTATTATAGAAACTTTGTACATATGTAGGGAGACAAAATAAGCAAAATTTTTCAAAATTTTTATATGAGCATGGAATTTTATACTAGCAAGGATACATACACATGATATAAGAGAAGAACGAAGTGAATAAGGAGATTTTTATACCTCCCTCACTGGTACATGGGTACCCCCCCAAACTTACTCCACACTCTGTCCCAGAGTAGTGAAAAAAGACAGGGTGAGGTCATGTTAGCCCAGTGAAGGTTAGCTAGCGGGTTTGCTTGTGCCTTGGAGAAGCTGCAATATGCTCTTATTGCAGTCGGGACAAGCGCAAACCCTCAAAATTGTTTGGCCCCCTTTACTCCTGGTACTTCCGTTGTGAACATGAACAAAAGGACTGATCATCAATCCCAGTTCAGTCCATCTGAGTCCATTTTCGTTCCCAGGAGTGTGTAGTCAGAGGGCCTCTCTCTTTTTATTGTCTTCCTCTTTTGGAGATGGCCCTAAACCACCGCAGAAGACAGACTATGATAAGGAAATGCATTTCTTTTGCTTTCTTTTTGGCGGATGGTGGCCTAGCTGTCTCAGGATTCTGGCATTTCTATCTGAATGTTGTTGCTTTAGCCACGGCGTTGATTCTTCTGCAGTGTTTGCCAATTCTTCCGGAGGTTTGTTGTGGACGATTCATACCTGTTATCAAGTTTATTACCCATTTAAATGTTAGGTAGGAAAAGTAAAAGAAACTCAGTAAAACTTGACTTATTTTAAAATTCGGGTATCGTCCATCAAAAGAGAACTCGAGAAGATACAGGATTAGACGATACAAGGAGAGCCGCGCGGCACAACACACCGCCCGACACGGGAAAAACTCGCCCCTTTATATAGCAAACTCGGCCGGGGTGAAACAAGTAAAACCGGGGCGCGCATCGGCCGTTAGGGCAACACGTAAGTCGGGCAAGTCCATACGTCGGCACGACCCTTGCAATCCCCAAAATTCCACTGCCCGATATGGGCGCATTCATAGCACCAGTTGGGTTGCTTCCCGACATGACACGAAAACAAAGCGGTTTAAATTGCGGCTGATGAGTAAAACATCATTGGCCGAAGACTAAGGTCCCAGCCTCAGATGGTATTACCCATCCCGGTTAATAAAACTGAGGCGGCGGCCCATAAAACCGAAGGGTCAGTGCATGTGGCGCAGGCACTACCTCGGGCCTTATTACAGACCATAGTGTTCATAATGTTCATTTTGCTAGAAAGTAAAAGCACCCTATACTAGGAATTTAAAAACAGCTCGGGTTGCCTCCCAAGAAGCACTGAGTTTTCTATCCTCAGTTGGACGTCTTTTGGCTTCTTCATCATCATCCTTCTTCTCCGCAGTCACTGTCCCGATTTCTTGGCTAGTTTTGTGTTGGATGGGATCTTCCCCGATGGGTTCTTTACGATTTCGGCGAGCTGAGCTAGCTGCTGGTCGATTTGGCATTGATGTGTCTGCATGTCTGCCAACTATACCTGCAACGAGTTCAAAATGCCAGAATTGGATAGTGCACTTTGCGCTAGTTGGTTATTTATGGTATCATGTTTCTTAATGAAATCAAACAACTGGCCAACCACATCAGATTGGCTTGCTCCTTTGTCCTGTTCTCGGGTTGGGCCTTGGTACTTTCCTGGTGCTTGGAAATTGCCTTTTGTTGGTTGGAATTGGCTATTTTTGGCATATTGGCCGGATCCTCCTCTCTTCTCAAAAGTTTGCGCTGGCTTGGCCGAGGTGTTCAGCTGATGCGAATTTTCCGCTGCATCCTTGTTACCGTAATTAAAGCCAGGGTGATCTGGCCTCTTGAAGTTCATGTAGGAGACATTCTCTGTCCTTTCGTCTTCTAAGTCGGAGTCGTTGTCCGCTTCTGGTCGGGTGTAGACACATTTGTCCACCCTGTGACCTCCTTCTCCGCACGTAACGCATTTCATCACTTTTTCGACTGGCTTCTTACCTTTACTGCCAGCTTCTCGCAATTGTTTAACATCATTAGCAATTCTCTGTATCTACGAAGTGATTGACTCCAGTGCCTTAGACTCTAGGGCGGACCCTTCACCTACCTTCCTTGCTTGTCCTCTATCAGATCGATCAAACTCAGCACCGACCATTAGCTCGTCCATGTTCTTGATAATCATCTCGGACTTCTTTGCCTTCTTCCCTAGGAAGTCACTGCCCGCTTCCACGTTCAGTGACACCCTTTCATCGGGAGTCAAGCCGTTGTAGAAGGTGGTGATGAGGAATCCCTTCTTGTTGTTATGATTGGGGCAATCCCTCTGGTACTCCTGGAATCGTTCCCAGGCGTCGTGGAGTCTTTCGTTCGACTTTTGCATGAAGGAGGTTATTTTCTGCCGATTTCTGACTGTCCTTTCGGTGGGGTAGAACTTATTTACGAATGCGTCGGCTAACGCTCCCCATCCATTCAAAGACCGGTGAGGTAACCCGAGATACCAGGACAACGCTTTGTCCTCTAGGGAAAAGATGAAGCCTTTGCAATATATGACCTCCTGAGGGACCCCTCGCATCTTTATCGTGTCGCAGATGTTCTTGAAGGCATCGAGATGATGGTAGGGGTTGTCATTTTTCGAACTTCCCCAGAAACGTTTGTTCTGAATCATAGAGATCATAGAAGCTTAAGCTCAAAATTGGCTGCCTTGAATCGCGGGGTGATGACGGGACATATGGAGTTGTTGGCTTTTGTTGATGCCAACTCTCTCAGCGTCTTCTCTTCCTCCTCGGAATTGTCATTGATGTCATCTTGTCGGTGATGTGCCTGATCTTGGTTCCTCCGGTTTCGGTGGCGTTGGCGACGCCTAGCTTGAGGGTGTTCTTCCTCAGAGCGTTCTGACTCCTGATCTTCAAGCTGATTATTGCCATCATAGCGATCGTTGCCATCTGGTGGAGGTGATTCATGCCCAGATCTTCCTTGTTGTTCCCCTTTAGAGTGTTGTGGGTTGACACGGGGAGGCATGGTGTTGATGATTGCGCTTGATTGGACAGTCGAGTAGTGTCGGAACTTGGGGAAATAGACTACTATTCTTCAGGGTTACTGAAATGGCACGAAAAATCAAGTTTAGAAAAATCGAATTTTGACTTTTAGGCAAAGAATAGAAATAAAAGGAAAAGAGTGTTGTCAAACTCATTTCTAAGCTTGAGGCACGGGAGTGTAGTTAGTGGATTCGGATTCGTCTACAGTACCATTTTGCCTTGTCCCCAGCAACGGCGCCAAAAAGTTGACCGGCCTAAATCGCGCGTCCAAAAGTGGAGGCGGATTTGAGGTAGTCGAGCTTTTACATTTATAAACTTGAATCCTTCTAGGCCCCCACAACTTTGCTTATGGGGTCCAAGTAGATATACGGGGTCGAACACAGGGACAAGGGGGTAGTGTTGAGAACCCAGAATCGACACGCTACACTCCGGCAGGTATACAGAGATGAAACATTCCTCAAAAGGGAAACAACAAGATGTCACAAACAAAACAAGAAAACTATCACCAACTGGAGCTACTTGAGAGATTTAAGGTTTTTAGACAATTAGCAGTTTTTAGGGGTTTTCATGCAATAGAAATAGAAAGATAAAACTAGAGCTAAAGCAAGGTGCAGAGGATAAGACTTTGGTAAAACAAGAAACACCAGGAACATCCTGTACCCCTCCTCTCAGAGCGGGTACCTCTAACCAAGCATCAACACCCCTCTCGAGGTTGCTGGACTTAAGTTAAAGTGGAATGTTACTGAAGCAACTCTGTTCTAGGTACTCTCGTACTCCAGAGTCGGACCAAACACTAGAGGCACAACACATCTCTCGAAGTTGTTGCGACGGGAAAACACGATTCGGTAGCTAAGAGAAACGCGATCCAAACATGCAAGCTAGGGTTCAGATATTAAACTCAGCAGACATCCAACAATCGCACCAAGTATAGAGCGGCAAGTAATTTAGCTTTTCTATTTCTATAAACATATATAGGTTTGATTACAATGCAGGAATTAAAGAATTAAATAACAGAAGTAAAGATAGGTATCGCCTTCTTGATGTAGAAGGACGATAGACTATAGTGGACCCTACAGCCCGATACCGGTCAGGAGCCTAGCCCGATACAGCAGTGTCGGGTGGCACACCCTCTCGGGCGGCACGCTGTGACGACCATCTGTATCGCTCAAGGACCCTGGCCGATACGCTCATGTCGGGCGGCACACCCTCTCAGGCAGCACGCGTGATGGGCGAAGCGTATCGGGTTCGATATCGTGTCGGGCATGGAGCGACGCGTTCTACTGTCGGGCACTTGTGTCGCTCATCTACGTCGGCCGATATCGGCCCGCAGTGTCTCCCGGGACGGTCCTAAGTGAATCATCCCCTCCCTCTCGGGACGAGGAAGAGCTCACCTAGAGTTGCCCGGCACGAGCACTGGAGCACGATACTCTTGCTCTCGCAGTTTTCCTTGGAAGATCGCTCAAAGTTCCCAACTGTCCGAACTGTCTCTTTAGCTTCCTGTAGCTGCTATTTATAGGCAGCGGTTGGGGGAAGTTATGGTGCTCGAAGCGCCACGTGTCCTCCTCATTCGTGGGTGTGTGGACAGCCGATACACATATCACCCGACACAGTGATGTTGCATGTCGGTCACGTGACGGGCGGCGCGCCTGCCGGTGGGTGGCTGTGTCGCCCGACAAGCTTGGGTTGTCGTGGCGAGTTTGGCTCCCTGTCGGGTAGAAGACGTGTCGTCTGTCAGTTTCCTCTTGCGCGGCACCCCTTTGTCGTGCGTCATTGTGTCGCTCCACCCTGTCGGGCGGAGGTCGTATCGGTCGTCAGGAAGGCCGAAGCAGACTTGGACTTATTTGTGGGTCGGGACGGCCTTATTGTACCAAAATGAGGAAAAACTCTGCAAAAGATGGAAATATTGGTTTAAGAGCATTGCTTGGACAATTATTGCGAAAGTACTAATAAAAGAGAGGAAAATAGAAGAAAAGGGTAGTTTTAACAACAGAATAAAGGGCAAAAACATCACAAAATTTGGTGTTATCATTTATGTATTGGGGATGGTTTAAAGATATTGTTATGCATGGCTATAGTTTGAGGGAATGGGATTGATTTTTAGAACCTCATTCAACCACATTCAAGCATTCTTTTGCAACATGTTTCCATAATGGTTTTTATAGATAGTACCCCTTCAGAGTTTTGGTATGACATATAGGGTTTTCCCCAAGACAAATATTTTAGGCTTGTATCAAAATAGACACTCATTTTGGATAGTAACACTCCCATCTCCAAGAATTGTTCTTTGATCCAATAGGATCATGAGAACCATCATGGCAAAGGTTTGTGTTATTACTCTTTGTAACATTTGCTGATATATCTAATCTCTAAAATCATTCTCAATAAAGATATTAAGGTCAAATTGTGATGTGTACCCCGTGCCTCTATTGTCTGACTGGGTGTTTCATAAGAAGACCTCTATGAGGATGGTTTAAATGGGTTAATCACATTTAATTTTAATTTTCATTTGAAAGAAGATCTTTGTATATGTGAAGATGTACCAAATATTATATCAAAAGGCTCGTTGAAATGACCAAGTAATGACTCATCCTTCACAGAGAACTTCTAAAAATAAATGTTGTGCATTGATTACTTGATTAAGAGGTATCACGTAAATGAATGAGAAAAGACTCATACTTAAGTTTCTAGACTTTTGTATATGTGTTTTAGGTACATACTTACAGGTTTTGTTTTCAACTACTTGCCTAAGATTTAAGTATTCACTTTCTAATTGGTAACTAACCATATTCTTCCTTGAGAGATGCATGAGTGATGATTGTTTATACCTCTTATACAATGTTGTAAGGACTTGATATTTATGATCAACTTCTTATAAAATTATATCAAAATACATAAACTAGTCTTCATAAATTCATGATTTGCATCAGACTTCAAGGATGCTATACATAAGGACTAGATTTACAAACTTAAATCATATCGACTCTTCGATCTACAAATGACATCTCATGCATGTCTCTTCTGTGTCTTCTTTGTATGTCATGTCCTGGAATTCCAATAGGGAGTAAATCCACACATTGACCAAAAGAAGGTTTATGACAACAAACTTTGCACTGAATCTTTATTATCGAGTTTTAAAATAAATGCAACAAGAAGAGATTTAACATGTTTACAGAGTAGGTAAGGACTATTTGGTGGACTGATGTCAAAAAGTTAAATATTTCAAGGAAACAATTTTGTTAGATAGAATTCACAATAGTATTCAAATTTCCAAATTTGCATGACTATTCACAGAAACAAGATTTACTCAAGAATATCAATAATGCCAAGTATCAACATATTAAACTTTTCAAATTTATTGAATTGTCCATGGGCAAGTTCTTTCTCAAATTTTGTTTTTTCCAGGGTTAGGATCCTAGTGTTATCTCCTCTATGAGAGAACAACACTTTCTCCTATGGGGGTAGATAACATTGGAAGACTGTTATGTTCATTATCCATATTGTACAGTTTTGGGATAAGACCCATTGTACCAAGGAGCCATAGCTCTAGCCAATACTCAATTTCTTTTGGTAGTATTAAAACCGAATTTATTCAATTTTCAACAATTAAGTGGTGATGTTTAATAGAAAAGATAGGATAAAAAATAATAATTTTGGTTTCACCTGTTTACAAGATTCCATGCGTGCAACTTCAAGAGGGAAGTAAATAGTTCAACAATTGAAAAATAGAATTAAGAACCTCATAACTCCAAAGTTTGCATAAATCAAAGTTTTAGTGACTCTACAAACTAATTAACAAAATTTGGCTGTTGATGCTAATATGAATTTGTCCTTATCAGCTCCAGCCAAAACTGGTAATTGAAGATGATCACAAATCTACCCTATAGTTTACCTCAAAGTGGCTAGATATAGTTTACTTGATGTTGAGGGTGAACGAGTGGTACACCCTCATGACTTGATGGGAATCTCTTATCTTTCCCTATGTTGCATTTGTGTCAACATTTATCATAGGTTTGACAAAGGAAAGTGTGTCCTTGATATGAATGGCCAAAATAATCCACATGCCATTGTAGTCGGTTTAGTGCACTCATGTGCCCTCATTGCGGTGAAGAGTGGCATTGATCGATCATTTTATGTCTTACACACAGATCCATTGACGATATACCATGCTTGCACACTTTAAAAACTAGTATAAGTTGTCCCACTAATTATGGTGCATGCCACTTAAGAAAACCTTTTTTCCTTGTATGTATCTCTAGATGAACTCCCTACCTATGAGGTAGTTGACAAGATCAGCAAACCATAAAGATAGTTAATTACAAATATTAAGTTTTAGTATTTATAGTTGACTCAACTTTTTTCCCTCATAGGCAAACAAGATCAAAGTAGTAGAGGTCATTCCAAAGGGACACAGTCTTTTCTAGGCCCAAGACTTCTAGGATTTCAACAACGTAGGTCTGTTTAAACATGAGATTTGGGTTGTATGATATAAAAGATCAAAGAAACCAAACTAACTAATTTTGAGATTGAATGGTCTAAAGTTTATTGGAGGAATAATCCTAGACTCGGGGTCCCACCACACCATTCATCTCTATCATACAATCATATTATTGACAAGTGCAATTGTTCTTATAGGAAAGCAAGTCTTCAAAATATCAATATCATCTTGATTAGCCTACTTCTTTACCTAGCACTCCATTCACTAAGGAAGGATTAAGCCTCTTTGAATTTCCCTCGCTTAACCTGCCACTTCCATAAACTAACTTTACCAATCACAATGGAGTCTCATTATTCTTCTTTGCATCCTCTCAACATACATTGGAAATAAGAAAAAATATATTAAAGGTATTGGTCATTAACAAATGCAATAAAATACATAATAACTACTCAATAAGAATTGGAACAAGCATTTAATCCAAAAAAATAATGTGTTCAACATGAAATTATATAGGGTCTATCCCCACACCCAAGATAAGTGGTCAATCACTAATGGCATAGATGTGCAGACAATAAATGATCAAACAATGGAGTTCATCTTATGATTAATGGATAATATCCTAGATACAAGGAAAAGAGAAAATATTATTGGAAAACTGAAAAGGAATCCAAGTCACTGATATAGAATGTATTTTTAATTTCTTCCCATGTCCTCCTATAATTTTGACAATGTGGAGAAAGGTTGATCCATGTAAAAAGGATTATATTATGGCCATTTGTGGAGAAGGTCCAATTCCACTTTCCTTGTACTCTCCAGGATGGTGAAAGTCATATTTTTTTGTACTTTGCATGTCTATTTTATACCTTGATTTATTATGAATGTTATCCTAAAAAAGGATGAAGGTTAATGAATTTTACACATGAAAAAATACTATAGGTATTTCCACCATCAAATAGCTATACTCCATATGCTTTTCTATTATGGAGCATACCATGTCAATTAGTGTAGAGAATAAAGTTTGTCAACAACAAAAATGGCATGTAATAAGAATCAAGATATGTCTTACAACCCCAATTTTTTTGGGTTCCTTTGGAGAGAAATATAATTTCTCATATTAAAGATATTGGAAAAATAATGATATAATTTGTTTTGAATAAATGGATTTCGTTTACAATAGCCTTGATGATTGTGTTTTGGGCTTTATTGGCTTTTGGGCCCAATAACAAGGAAATCCAATTAGTAAAAGAATAATTGAGTTTTTGAGAAAACAAAGGTGTGGAAACCTCTAGAAGGCAAAAGAACTTAATCCAAAAGTGGATTTCGTGCCACATGGGTTCCTTGGGTTCCAAGGAGTCCAAAGTTGCAAAAAGAAAGCAATAAGAAAAGAAAAGGTCAATTAAACATTTCCTTATTAAGAAAGAAATTGAAAACAACAAAAAATGTGGGAAATAAGTGGAAAGAGGTATAATTGGGTTATCCTTGGTGGAATTTCGTATTCCAAGGATTCCTAATGTTAAAAGGAATATCAATGAGGAAAATAAAAGAGAAATCCTCAAAAAGAGATATTTTTTAAGAAATAAAGAAGATAATGAGAAATAATGGATATAGATGCATCTAGAAGGATGATTAATATCCAATAAAAAGGATTTCTAAATAATAGGGTTCCTTGGGGTCCAAGAAGTACCAAATAACAAGATAATGGGTTGAGGAAAGAGAAAATAACCCTTAAACGAATTTTATTAATGAGTAACTTGCCTTTGAAGAAATAGTCCTTTTCTTTTGGAGTTTTAGACTCAAATTTGACATGCAAGAAGATAAAGGCAAGAAAGAGAAACCCTTAATTTTTGGTTGGAAAATAGTGCACAGTTTCTGAGTTATGCAATTTGCAAAATTACCTAAAGTTAGGTAATTAATTGCCTAAGGATTTGATGTCACGATGTAATTGGATTATCTTTCCAATTCCCTGGTTTCAGGCTTTATGTGGATTGCTGGATCACAATCCAATGATCAGGGATGACTCCCACAGGCACGAGGAGTCCTACACCAAGTAGGTTGGAGATGATACAAACTTGGATCATTGTGAAAAGAGGAAAGAGAGTTAGATCGTGGGTTTAGAACCTTTGAACTCGGGAGGAAAATCCGGTGAGAACCAACCCTACTTGTTAAGGGTTTGGTCGTCGTTCTAGAGAATCCCCAACCTGGCTGAGACCTACCCTTGACCCTATATATAGGGGAGGGTGAAGGAAGGAACCGGCATGTCTTTTGCTACCTTGAACTATGCGGCGGGGTGAGAGGAGGATTCCTGAGTGCTCAATTCCAAGATCGACCCCGATCTTTCCTATCGGTAACATGTCGACCTCACCGGAGAAACGACGACTAGTGGGCGGTGAAGGAGTAGAGCCCGCCACCAAATAAGGGCCTGGTCAGAATCGAGAGGCTTGGACGGAGCTTTTAGACCAGTCATCGTGCTCACAGACGCACAAACGGCTGGAGTCAACCCCTGAGTTGACTCGACTAGGCTGCTCCTGAAGCTAGCCTGAGCTTGAAGACGACCCCCGACGATTTACTGAAATGCCCTTCTGCGTCTGTTGTTCAGATATGGGCATATTTTGCCTTTTTGGTTGCTTTTGATCGCAAGTAGGTGCGCACATCTGTGAACGTTGGATCCTAAGTGGACCAGCGGTCCATTAATCAGACGATCTGAGTTTTTCTAAAATTAGCAAATAAACTAGAAAAAGGAAATTTTCTTATTAAAATCATATATTTTGATAGAAAACTCCGATGAGGAAAGTTAATACATGAATCTTGCTCAAAAAAGTACGAGGAATTCAGTAAAAATACTAGTAGAGACTAGTTTTACTTCTAGTTTGAAAAGTACATAAAGTTAGTACTTTAATGCTTTAAATGAATCCAAAACCCTAGATTTGTTTAATGGTGAGCTTAATAACTTAGTTTAATATTCTAAATCAAGATTGGACCTTTTGACATAAAAAGGATAATAGGAATATGATTTGAGTTTAAAAACCCATGATTTTCTTGATTAGGGTTTTCCTGTGTGCAACAGTGCAATCAATGTTAAATTAGGGTTTATTAACCTAGCGGATGTGATAAATAGTAATTAAGGTACAGTTGTCAATTGAAATATAATCATTGATGAAGAACCTGAAGATGATAATTGGCCTTAATGATCTTGGCATGGCCTAGAAGAATAAACATGTTGGTTTTAGTGTAAAAGAAATATATATGACATTCAATCATGCTTATGATGTTGAAATTAGGGTTTGTGGATCAAAAGAACATTAAAAGTGATAAATGCATCATGGAGGCTAAAAACCCTAATAAAATCCTAAAGTTAGACTAGAAACCCTAAGGTGGGACCCAAGTCAACCTTGAAAATGTTTTGGATAAAATAATGAAACATGTGTGTTATGCATTAATTTCAGGATATTGTTGATTGCTTGTTTGATTGTATTGAATATTAATGCTTGGACATCAAGTTGCTCTGGATTAGGAATGTGGTTATGGCTACGATTATCCTCTTTAGTTTTTTGAGGATTTTATCGATGTTTACATCGTGGCTTGAATGAACTGTTGGATGAATTTAATTCATGCAAATTATAATGTGAACACGACTATCACATAAGAGATGTGCCTACTAGGTCAGATCCTAGTCCCCTCTGTAGATTAATGGATTGACCTAGTACATGGCTACCAATGGGGTAGGCCCATCAGGTCATTGGATGACTTAGTATATGGCTACCAATGGGGTAGGTCCATCAAGTCACTTTGAGTCAGGGATTGGACTACCTATGGGTAGTTCCACGCGACTCAACCCTAGATATTGATCTACCTATTAGGTAGGATCATGCGGGGTTTAATAAGGATCTACCTAGAGAGAGGTAGTATCTCAGTCAACTGCAGGGACAACATAGAGATAGGGGATAGGAAAGGATTGAGTAGTATGGTTTAAAATGTAATCTTGGCTGTTACATGATAATTAGCTAATTACTTTGCTATTATAGTTGTACGATTATTGTTTCCCCCACATACTAGCTTTATGCTGACTGACGTTTTGTTTGTCGGCATTTTAAGTACAAATGAAAAGAACTAATAGTAAAGTGGCATATGTGGAATTAAATGAGAAATAGCGTGCACATGAGGATTAGTTAGATTAGTATCTTCATTGATAGAAGTTTAGAAATCCCAGTTTTTAAAAGGTAAGAAAAGTTTTATTTTATACCAATTTTCAATTTAGTTGGTAAAGTTTATTAATTTTTATTGATTATTTGTCGAACCTTTGATCCGGGTTATTGGTTAATGACTCTGACCTTTCGGTCTCCCTTAATTGGGGGTTACCGGGAGACGAGGTTGTTATAATTGGTATCAGAGCGAAGGTTCCTCACTTAATCTTTAATAATTATTAAATTTTACAAACTTCATAGAACCCAACGAAGTTATTAGAGGATTGTCTGAAAGACTGAGGTGTCTAGAAAAGGATCACGTCTGGGGGCTGGCAATATTTTCCTCCACACCGCTAGTCGGAATAGGAGGACTCTCGGGTTGTGTGATTGCCTGGCTGATGTCTTAGGATATGACTCAAAATACGATACCTTTAGGACTCTCTCATCTTGTTCATCCCTTCTCAACTCAAATTCTATTAAGGACCTTAAGGATTAGGGTTTCCTCTCTTCTCCTCACCCTCTTGAGGTATGGGTAAGGTTGATAAGGATTAAGGAATCCTCCACCAAATTAATAAAAGGCATGTAAATAAAATGTCATGGATATAAGCTTAATAGAATAAGCGTAAAGGAATAGATACATGCTTAGGTCATATAACACGAGTTATCATTGCCCTCGGGAGAGGCCTGAGGATAGACCTCCGTGGCAGGAGGATGAGTACAGAGAGTTAATCATGGAGGTAGAGACCTCCATTAAAAGTAGAGACCTAGCACATCCTTTGAGGATGATGGTAACCCTAACCCTAAGTGAAGGTTAGAGGGAGTGATGACATGATGAGTTAGATGTCTTGGTAGACTAAATGTTTGGATAGACATGCCTTGGATGTCATATGAGCCATAAGAGGTTAGATAGCCTAGTACCTTTGACAACCCAACCCTGGAGAGGGTTGTACATGTTTGAGAAAAGGATATCTCCTTCATGGATGAGGTTAGAGAAGAACCTATAGAAACCATACGAGCTTATGCAAGTAGGGTATAACTAGCACCCAGAGTACATCAGTAATATGAGTAGTAGGTTAAAACCGAGTCTAGAAGGACAGAATGGATGGCTTATGTGATAAGCATAAAGAGCTAAAGATAATCTGGAGCAAACATAAGTGTGAACATAGGCTTCACCAGGAAAGGATATGCTTGTTAACTTGATCCAACTTCATGGAGAGAGGACCTCTAGTTTTAAGGTTGGATGTGGAGTTAGCTCTAGAGAGAGAAAGCGGGAATCAAGCAAGAAGGTTGGAAGTTTAGATTATGAGACATGAGGAATAGTGGGGAGTTGAGGATGATGTGACCTAAGTGGATGATAGTGGTTGCCTCGTGCTTGATCCCTAGAGGCTGATGATATCTTGGTGTCCTTTAGAGGAACCAAACCCTAAAGAGAGAGTGATGCTTCTTGTACCTATGTGCCTATGGTATAGGTGTTTACCTACTAAGTGGAGACAAATAATTCCTTAGACCCTGAGGAGGTTTAAGTAGCGAGTTGTGAGGCCTTGTACCTGGTTGGTTGTCCTTGAGGAGGACTCAACCCTGATGTGTTGCTCGAGTAGGAGGATGACAGGGAGTGCATGTCATGCCTTATACATGCTTGATTCTTGGTTAAGAGATTGAGCATGCAGTTGGACACCCAAAGGTGAACCTAGGCCTAATAGGGGAAGTGGTGTACCTGATGCTCATGATGAGTTTTGAGTCTCTATAGTTTCGAGCATGGTGTTCCTCATGTGTAGAGGTAAAGGAAACCCCTTAAGTTAAGGGTGTGGTTGATGAATCCCTCACAACTAAGTTGATGACATGGGAAGGTATAATCTTGATCCAGCGTTGAGGAAAGAGAACAAGTATGACCTAGCATGGCTTAGTAGGTGGTTTTCTTGTGCGTTAGTAGCTGTTGGGAATATAAACCCTAAGGATGTTTGTGACCTTGTGTCAGGAGTTGTATTTTCCTCCCATCCTGGGATAGGGACCCTTTGGTAAGGTGTATACCAATTTTGTGGTTTTGAGGAAACCTAAAGAGGTATCATAGTATCTTGAGAAGCTAAGTGAAAAGTACATGGTATGAGAATGAACCTTTCGACCCATAAATAACCATCTCCATGTGCATGTGGATGTGTTACCATGGAGGTAACCGGTATGGGGCCTGACCAAGGTAGGCAGGTCGCCATGATCCCTGTGAAAGGATGAAAGACATCCCAAGAATGTAGAAAGAGATGATGAAGGCTTAGGTAAGGTTCTATATTGGACATGTACTATAATGGAATCCTAATTCTATCCTAGGGTCATATAGGGATAAGACCAATGAAATTAGGAGTTGCCTAATTCCCTAGTTACACATGACCATAAGGTCGGGAGGTAATAGCTATCATTTTCTGAGGATCATGGGTTAGGAGATTGAGCACCTTCATAAACTCATGGGACCCAAAAGGGCAGATGAGTAGGGCACTCTCTGGATGCATAAGGCAAGAGGGATGACCCCAAAAGTGTCGACACCCTATAGACCTAGAGGAGATGACAAAGGATTGTGTGGTGACCCAAGTAGGTTCCGTATCAGTTTTCCATGGAAGTAATTTTGATATCATGATGTTTGTAATGTAGAGACATAAATTGCACATTCTAACTTAGAGTTGAAGGTGTACTGGTAAGGTGGAATGTACCATCTCTACTCTTTGAATCAGAAGAACTCTGTATTTGGATGGCCAGAAAATGCTTATTTCTTCTTGTTATGGGAGGGAGATATGTGATAGTACGCATTCCATACACCAAGGATAAAAGGTGATGCGAGTTAGAACGTTGCTACGAGGTATGAGGACAGAGATGATAACATACCTTGGTGGGGTGAATGATACATGGACAGGTACAAATGATAAGAGTATTAAGATAATCACCATGTGAAAATGTTTTATCATGAGCTATGTGGAATTTTCAAGTGATACAAGGTTGAGTTTGATAACCAAGAGGATGAGCTCAGAGAGTTCTGATGAAGATAGACTTGGAGTTTGAGACAATGAATGTCTTCAACACTACCTAGTACCTAAGGATGTGAAGTGGTAATGGATGCTCTGGTTGAGATGTAGCTACCTAGTTTGGCTAGAGGCTAGAAGAGGTTGTTAGGATAACCCTAAGTTTAGAAAGGAGGAAAGTTTGTCTAACACACAGATGTAACGATAATGATTGATCTAGTTAATGGTTGATTGGTTAGCCAGCCTAGTCTTTGATGCAATAGAAGGATGGTGGTATAACCTCAGATGCACTTCTTTGGAAAGGAAGGTGATGAAACCCTGACTAAAGTGGTTTAGGGTTTCTGAGTAATCAATCATGAGGAATCATGACATACATGAGATCATGATTCTAAGATCACCATATACCATACTACGACGGTAGTAAGTGACGGTAGTACTATGGATGCTTAAGATGAAGTTGCATGTGGCATGTGACCATGCAAACCAGGGGGTGAAGGACGAACACCAGTAACCCGGTGCATGGATATAAAGTATAAAGAGTTCCCGAGAGGGAATGGGAGTTCATCACTATAGATGTTGTGAGTCTCGCCTAGACCAAGGAAGGTCAAGGTGCAATATGGGTTATGGTAGATCACCTTACCAAGATGACATGAGAAAGGAAGAGTACTGTCACAGGATAGATTCGGTCGAACTACTTAAGAGAGAAAGATGGTTCAACCACACCATGGTGTGAGTTCAAAATTTCTTGAGTATGATCCAGACTAGACGGTCTGGTCAGAGCATGTTTGCTCATTCAGGGTGATATCTAGAGATAATTCTTGTCCTATGTGACTATAACCACCGTAGCCAGTATCAGGATTTAAAGAAGCTCTGGAAGCGAGGTTGTGTCGGTCACCACTTCAGTAAGGTGATGTTGGTGAAAGGACCACGTGATGGTTAGAAAAGGACCAAAGTGTGTGTAGATGAAGTCGCTTTGATCGTGCAATGGCTGAAAGGAGCCTAGAGACGACATGAGTCGTGAGCTGATGCAAAGTAGACTGACATGCAATTCACTGTGGGGGAATATGTGATGTGAAAATCTGACCCCTCTAAGCTACAGCTGAGAAAACTGAGTCCCCGATATATGGGTCCATTTGAGATGGATTGGTGGAGATGGTTGTGTTTAGCCCTTCCCCTCAGGATAACATGATGGGTAATGTGTTCCATGAGTCCAATCTAGAGCACTATGTGAGGTACCCAAGCCATGTGTTGAGCCTTGAACCTATTCAGCTTTTGAGAGGCTGAAATGTCCTGAGTCACCTATGAGGGTACAATATACCAAGGTAAGAAAGAATTCAGATGGAAGAATATGTGATGATGAAGGTTCTTGGGACACACCATGGAAATGGTAAAGCCACATGGGAGCCCTGATGGACATAAGAAAGGCTTATCCTATTGTTTTTCTACTTGAGGGAATTTTGAGGGAAAAATTCCTATAAGAGGGGAAGGATGTTACAACCCCAATTTTTTTAGGTTCATTTGGAGAGAAATGTAATTTCTCATATTAAAGATATTGGAACAAATAATGATATAATTTTTTTTTAATAAATGCATTTCGTTTACAATAGCCTTGATGATTGTGTTGTGGGCTTTATTGGCTATTGTGCCCAATAACAAGGAAATTCAATTAGTAAAAGAATAATTGAGTTTTTGAGAAAAGAAAGGTGTGGAAACCTCTAGAAGGCAAAATAACTTAATCCAAAAGTGGATTTCATGCCACATGGGCTCCTTGGGTTCCAAGGAGTCCAAAGTTGCAAAAAGAAAGCAATAAGAAAAGAAAAGGTCAATTAAACATTTCCTTATTAAGAAAGAAATTGAAAACAACGATAAATGTGGGAAATAAGTGGAAAGAGGTATGATTGGGTTATCCTTGGTGGAATTTCATATTCCAAGGATTCCTAATGTTAAAAGGAATATCAATGAGGAAAATAAAAGAGAAATAAAGATAAATCCTCAAAAAGAGATATTTTTTAAGAAATAAAGAAGATAATGAGAAATAATGGATATAAATGCATCTAGAAGGATGATTAATATTCAATAAAAAGGATTTCTAAATAATAGGGTTCCTTGGGGTCCAAGGAGTCCCAAATAACAAGATAAAGGGTTGAGGAAAGAGAAAATAACCCTTAAATGAATTTTGTTAATGAGTAACTTGCCTTTGAAGAAATAGTCCTTTTCTTTTGGAGTTTCAGACTCAAATTTGACATGCAAGAAGATAAAGGCAAGAAAGAGAAACCCTTAATTTTTGGTTGGAAAATAGTGCACAGTTTCTGAGTTATGCAATTTGCAAAATTACCTAAAGTTAGGTAATTAATTGCCTAAGGATTTGATGTCACGATGTAATTGGATTATCTTTCCAATTCCCTAGTTTCAGGCTTTATGTGGATCGCTGGATCACGATCCAATGATCAGGGATGACTCCCATAGACACGAGGAGTCCTGCACCAAGTAGGTTGGAGACGATCCAAACTTGGATCATTGTGAAAAGAGGAAAGGGAGTTAGATCTCGTGTTTAGCACCTTTGAACTCGGGAGGAAAATCTGGTGAGAACCAACCCTACTTGTTAAGGGTTTGGTCGTCGTTCCAGAGAATCCCCAACCTGGCTGGGACCTGCCCTCGACCCTATATATAGGGGAGGGTGAAGGAAGGAACCAGCATGTCTTTTTCTACCTCGAACTATGCGGCCGGGTGAGAGGAGGCTTCCTGAGCGCTCAATTCCAAGATCGACCCCGATCTTTCCGATCTGTAACATGCCGACCTCGCCGGAGAAACAACGGCTAGTGGGCGGTGAAGGAGTAGTGCCCGCCAACAATTAAGGGCCTGGTCAGAATCGATGTAATTGGATTATCTTTCCAATTCCCTAGTTTCAGGCTTTATGTGGATCGCTGGATCACGATCCAATGATCAGGGATGACTCCCATAGACACGAGGAGTCCTGCACCAAGTAGGTTGGAGACGATCCAAACTTGGATCATTGTGAAAAGAGGAAAGGGAGTTAGATCTCGTGTTTAGCACCTTTGAACTCGGGAGGAAAATCTGGTGAGAACCAACCCTACTTGTTAAGGGTTTGGTCGTCGTTCCTGAGAATCCCCAACCTGGCTGGGACCTGCCCTCGACCCTATATATAGGGGAGGGTGAAGGAAGGAACCAGCATGTCTTTTTCTACCTCGAACTATGCGGCGGGGTGAGAGGAGCATTCCTGAGTGCTCAATTCCAAGATCGACCCCGATCTTTCCTATCGGTAACATGCCGACCTCACCGGAGAAACGGCGACTAGTGGGCGGTGAAGGAGTAGAGCCTGCCACCAATTAAGGGCCTGGTCAGAATCGAGAGGCTTGGACGGAGCTTTTAGACCATTCATCGTGCTCACAGACGCACAAACGGCTGGAGTCAACCCCTGAGTTGACTCGACTAGGCTGCTCCTGAAGCTAGCCTGAGCTTGAAGACGACCCCCGACGATTTACTGAAATGCCCTTCTACGTCTGTTGTTCAGATATGGGCATATTTTGCCTTTTTGGTTGCTTTTGATCGCAAGTAGGTGCTCACATCTGTGAACGTTGGATCCTAAGTGGACCAGCGGTCCATTAATCAGACGATCTGAGTTTTTCTAAAATTAGCAAATAAACTAGAAAAAGGAAATTTTCTTATTAAAATCATATATTTTGATAGAAAACTCCGATGAGGAAAGTTAATACATGAATCTTGCTCAAAAAAGTACGAGGAATTCAGTAAAAATACTAGTAGAGACTAGTTTTACTTCTAGTTCAAAAAGTACATAAAGTTAGTACTTTAATGCTTTAAATGAATCCAAAACCCTAGATTTGTTTAATGGTGAGTTAAATAACTTAGTTTAATATTCTAAATCAAGATTGGACCTTTTGACATAAAAAGGATAATAGGAATATGATTTGAGTTTAAAAACCCATGATTTTCTTGATTAGGGTTTTCCTGTGTGCAACAGTGCAATCAATGTTAAATTAGGGTTTATTAACCTAGCGGATGTGATAAATAGTAATTAAGGTACAGTTGTCAATTGAAATATAATCATTGATGAAGAACCTGAAGGTGATAATTGGCCTTAATGATCTTGACATGGCCTAGAAGAATAAACATGTTGGTTTTAGTGTAAAAGAAATATATCTGACATTCAATCATGCTTATGATGTTGAAATTAGGGTTTGTGGATCAAAAGAACATTAAAAGTGATAAATGCATTATGGAGGCTAAAAACCCTAATAAAATCCTAAAGTTAGACTAGAAACCCTAAGGTGGGACCCAAGTCAACCTTGAAAATGTTTTGGATAAAATAATGAAACATGTGTGTTATGCATTAATTTCAGGATATTGTTGATTGCTTGTTTGATTGTATTGAATATTAATGCTTGGACATCAAGTTGCTCTGGATTAGGAATGTGGTTATGGCTACGATTATCCTCTTTAGTTTTTTGAGGATTTTATCGATGTTTACATCGTGGCTTGAATGAACTGTTGGATGAATTTAATTCATGCAAATTATTATGTGAACATGACTATCACATAAGAGATGTGCCTACTAGGTCAGATCCTAGTCCCCTCTGTAGATTAATGGGTTGACCTAGTACATGGCTACCAATGGGGTAGGCCCATCAGGTCATTGGATGACTTAGTATATGGCTACCAATGGGGTAGGTCCATCAAGTCACTTTGAGTCAGGGATTGGACTACCTGTGGGTAGTTCCACGCGACTCAACCCTAGATATTGATCTACCTATTAGGTAGGATCATGCGGGGTTTAATAAGGATCTACCTAGAGAGAGGTAGTATCTCAATCAACTGCAGGGACAACATAGAGATAGGGGATAGGAAAGGATTGAGTAGTATGGTTTAAAATGTAATCTTGGCTGTTACATGATAATTAGCTAATTACTTTGCTATTATAGTTGCACGATTATTGTTTCCCCCACATACTAGCTTTATGCTGACTGACGTTTTGTTTGTCGGCATTTTAAGTACAAATGAAAAGAACTAATAGTAAAGTGGCATATGTGGAATTAAATGAGAAATAACGTGCACAGGAGGTTTAGTTAGATTAGTATCTTCATTGATAGAAGTTTAGAAATCCCAGTTTTTAAAAGGTAAGAAAAGTTTTATTTTATACCAATTTTCAATTTAGTTGGTAAAGTTTATTAATTTTTATTGATTATTTGTCGAACCTTTGATCCGGGTTATTGGTTAATGACTCTGACCTTTCGGTCTCCCTTAATTGGGGGTTACCGGGAGACGAGGTCGTTATAATTGGTATCAGAGCGAAGGTTCCTCACTTAATCTTTAAGAATTATTAAATTTTACAAACTTCATAGAACCCAACGGAGTTATTAGAGGATTGTCTGAAAGACTGAGGTGTCTAGAAAAGGATCACGTCTGGGGGCTGGCAATATTTTCCTCCACACCGCTAGTCGGAATAGGAGGACTCTCGGGTTGTGTGATTGCCTGGCTGATGTCTTAGGATATGACTCAAAATACGATACCTTTAGGACTCTCTCATCTTGTTCATCCCTTCTCAACTCAAATTCTATTAAGGACCTTAAGGATTAGGGTTTCCTCTCTTCTCCTCACCCTCTTGAGGTATGGGTAAGGTTGATAAGGATTAAGGAATCCTCCACCAAATTAATAAAAGGCATGTAAATAAAATGTCATGGATATAAGCTTAGTAGAATAAGCGTAAAGGAATAGATACATGCTTAGGTCATATAACACAAGTTATCATTGCCCTCGGGAGAGGCCTGAGGATAGACCTCCGTGGCAGGAGGATGAGTACAGAGAGTTAATCTTGGAGGTAGAGACCTCCATTAAAAGTAGAGACCTAGCACATCCTTTGAGGATGATGGTAACCCTAACCCTAAGTGAAGGTTAGAGGGAGTGATGACATGATGAGTTAGATGTCTTGGTAGACTAAATGTTTGGATAGACATGCCTTGGATGTCATATGAGCCATAAGAGGTTAGATAGCCTAGTACCTTTGACAACCCAACCCTGGAGAGGGTTGTACATGTTTGAGAAAAGGATATCTCCTTCATGGATGAGGTTAGAGAAGAACCTATAGAAACCATACGAGCTTATGCAAGTAGGGTATAACTAGCACCCAGAGTACATCAGTAATATGAGTAGTAGGTTAAAACCGAGTCCAGAAGGACAGAATGGATGGCTTATGTGATAAGCATAAAGAGCTAAAGATAATCTGGAGCAAACATAAGTGTGAACATAGGCTTCACCAGGAAAGGATATGCTTGTTAGCTTGATCCAACTTCATGGAGAGAGGACCTCTAGTTTTAAGGTTGGATGTGGAGTTAGCTCTAGAGAGAGAAAGCGGGAATCAAGCAAGAAGGTTGGAAGTTTAGATTATGAGACATGAGGAATAGTGGGGAGTTGAGGATGATGTGACCTAAGTGGATGATAGTGGTTGCCTCGTGCTTGATCCCTGGAGGCTGATGATATCTTGGTGTCCTTTAGAGGAACCAAACCCTAAAGAGAGAGTGATGCTTCTTGTACCTATGTGCCTATGGTATAGGTGTTTACCTACTAAGTGGAGACAAAGAATTCCTTAGACCCTGAGGAGGTTTAAGTAGCGAGTTGTGAGGCCTTGTACCTGGTTGGTTGTCCTTGAGGAGGACTCAACCCTGATGTGTTGCTCGAGTAGGAGGATGACAGGGAGTGCATGTCATGCCTTATACATGCTTGATTCTTGGTTAAGAGATTGAGCATGCAGTTGGACACCCAAAGGTGAACCTAGGCCTAAGAGGGGAAGTGGTGTACCTGATGCTCATGATGAGTTTTGAGTCTCTATAGTTTCGAGCATGGTGCTCCTCATGTGTAGAGGTAAAGGAAACCCCTTAAGTTAAGGGTGTGGTTGATGAATCCCTCACAACTAAGTTGATGACATGGGAAGGTATAATCTTGATCCAGCGTTGAGGAAAGAGAACAAGTATGACCTAGCATGGCTTAGTAGGTGGTTTTCTTGTGCCTTAGTAGCTGTTGGGAATATAAACCCTAAGGATGTTTGTGACCTTATGTCAGGAGTTGTATTTTCCTCCCATCCTGGGATAGGGACCCTTTGGTAAGGTGTATACCAGTTTTGTGGTTTTGAGGAAACCTAAAGAGGTATCATAGGATCTTGAGAAGCTAAGTGAAAAGTACATGGTATGAGAATGAACCTTTCGACCCATAAATAACCATCTCTATGTGCATGTGGATGTGTTACCATGGAGGTAACCGGTATGGGGCCTGACCAAGGTAGGCAGGTCGCCATGATCCCTGTGAAAGGATGAAAGACATCCCAAGAATGTAGAAAGAGATGATGAAGGCTTAGGTAAGGTTCTATGTTGGACATGTACTATAATGGAATCCTAATTCTATCCTAGGGTCATATAGGGATAAGACCAATGAAATTAGGAGTTGCCTAATTCCCTAGTTACACATGACCATAAGGTCGGGAGGTAATAGCTATCATTTTCTGAGGATCATGGGTTGGAGATTGATCACCTTCATAAACGCATGGGACCCAAAAGGGCAGATGAGTAGGGCACTCTTTGGATGCATAAGGCAAGAGGGATGACCCCAAAAGTGTCGACACCCTATAGACCTAGAGGAGATGATAAAGGGTTGTGTGGTGACCCAAGTAGGTTCCGTATCAGTTTTCCATGGAAGTAATTTTGATATCATGATGTTTGTAATGTAGAGACATAAATTGCACATTCTAACTTAGAGTTGAAGGTGTACTGGTAAGGTGGAATGTACCATCTCTACTCTTTGAATCGGAAGAACTCTGTATTTGGATGACCGGAAAATGCTTATTTCTTCTTGTTATGGGAGGGAGATATGGGATAGTACGCATGCCATACACCAAGGATAAAAGGTGATGCGAGTTAGAACGTTGCTACGAGGTATGAGGACAAAGATGATAACATACCTTGGTGGGGTGAATGATACATGGACAGGTACAAATGATAAGAGTATTAAGATAATCACCATGTGAAAATGTTTTATCATGAGCTATGTGGAATTTTCAAGTGATACAAGGTTGAGTTTGATAACCAAGAGGATGAGCTCAGAGAGTTCTAATCAAGATAGACTTGGAGTTTGAGACAATGAATGTCTTCAACACTACCTAGTACCTAAGGATGTGAAGTGGTAATGGATGCTCTGGTTGAGATGTAGCTACCTAGTTTGGCTAGAGGCTAGAAGAGGTTGTTAGGATAACCCTAAGTTTAGAAAGGAGGAAAGTTTGTCTAACACACAGATGTAACGATAATGATTGATCTAGTTAATGGTTGATTGGTTAGCCAGCCTAGTCTTTGATGCAATAGAAGGATGGTGGTATAACCTCAGATGCACTTCTTTGGAAAGGAAGGTGATGAAACCCTGACTAAAGTGGTTTAGGGTTTCTGAGTAATCAATCATGAGGAATCATGACATACATGAGATCATGATTCTAAGATCACCATATACCATACTACGAAGGTAGTAAGTGATGGTAGTACTATGGATGCTTAAGATGAAGTTGCATGTGGCATGTGACCATGCAAACCAGGGGGTGAAGGACGAACACCAGTAACCCCGTGCATGGATATAAAGTATAAAGAGTTCCCGAGAGGGAATGGGAGTTCATCACTATAGATGTTGTGAGTCTCCCCTAGACAAAGGAAGGTCAAGGTGCAATATGGGTTATGGTAGATCACCTTACCAAGATGACATGAGAAAGGAAGAATACTGTCACAAGATAGATTCGGTCGAACTACTTAAGAGAGAAAGATGGTTCAACCACACCATGGTGCGAGTTCAAAATTTCTTGAGTATGATCCAGACTAGACGGTCTGGTCAGAGCATGTTTGCTCATTCAGGGTGATATCTAGAGATAATTCTTGTCCTATGTGACTATAACCACCGTAGCCAGTATCAGGATTTAAAGAAGCTCTGGAAGCGAGGTTGTGTCGGTCACCACTTCAGTAAGGTGATGTTGGTGAAAGGACCACGTGATGGTTAGAAAAGGACCAAAGTGTGTGTAGATGAAGTCGCTTTGATCGTGCAATGGCTGAAAGGAGCCTAGAGACGACATGAGTCGTGAGCTGATGCAAAGTAGACTGACATGCAATTCACTGTGGGGGAATATGTGATGTGAAAATCTGACCCCTCTAAGCTACAGCTGAGAAAACTGAGTCCCCGATATATGGGTCCATTTGAGATGGATTGGTGGAGATGGTTGTGTTTAGCCCTTCCCCTCAGGATAACATGATGGGTAATGTGTTCCATGAGTCCAAT
This sequence comes from Alisma plantago-aquatica, assembly GCA_963693085.1. Lineage (NCBI taxonomy): Eukaryota > Viridiplantae > Streptophyta > Magnoliopsida > Alismatales > Alismataceae > Alisma > Alisma plantago-aquatica. Next base: position 430,216,718 of record OY856414.1, read on the forward strand.
CTAGAACACTATGTGAGGTACCCAAGCCATGTGTTGAGCCTTGAACCTATTCAGCTTTTGAGAGGCTGAAATGTCCTGAGTCACCTATGAGGGTACAATATACCAAGGTAAGAAAGAATTCAGATGGAAGAATATGTGATGATGAAGGTTCTTGGGACACACCATGGAAATGGTAAAGCCACATGGGAGCCCTGATGGACATAAGAAAGGCTTATCCTATTGTTTTTCTACTTAAGGGAATTTTGAGGGAAAAATTCCTATAAGAGGGGAAGGATGTTACAACCCCAATTTTTTTAGGTTCATTTGGAGAGAAATGTAATTTCTCATATTAAAGATATTGGAACAAATAATGATATAATTTTTTTTCAATAAATGCATTATGTTTACAATAGCCTTGATGATTGTGTTGTGGGCTTTATTGGCTATTGTGCCCAATAACAAGGAAATTCAATTAGTAAAAGAATAATTGAGTTTTTGAGAAAAGAAAGGTGTGGAAACATCTAGAAGGCAAAACAACTTAATCCAAAAGTGGTTTCATGCCACATGGGCTCCTTGGGTTCCAAGGAGTCCAAAGTTGCAAAAAGAAAGCAATAAGAAAAGAAAAGGTCAATTAAACATTTCCTTATTAAGAAAGAAATTGAAAACAACGATAAATGTGGGAAATAAGTGGAAAGAGGTATGATTGGGTTATCCTTGGTGGAATTTCATATTCCAAGGATTCCTAATGTTAAAAGGAATATCAATGAGGAAAATAAAAGAGAAATAAAGATAAATCCTCAAAAAGAGATATTTTTTAAGAAATAAAGAAGATAATGAGAAATAATGGATATAAATGCATCTAGAAGGATGATTAATATTCAATAAAACGGATTTCTAAATAATAGGGTTCCTTGGGGTCCAAGGAGTCCCAAATAACAAGATAATGGGTTGAGGAAAGAGAAAATAACCCTTAAATGAATTTTGTTAATGAGTAACTTGCCTTTGAAGAAATAGTCCTTTTCTTTTGGAGTTTCAGACTCAAATTTGACATGCAAGAAGATAAAGGCAAGAAAGAGAAACCCTTAATTTTTGGTTGGAAAATAGTGCACAGTTTCTGAGTTATGCAATTTGCAAAATTACCTAAAGTTAGGTAATTAATTGCCTAAGGATTTGATGTCACGATGTAATTGGATTATCTTTCCAATTCCCTAGTTTCAGGCTTTATGTGGATCGCTGGATCACGATCCAATGATCAGGGATGACTCCCATAGACACGAGGAGTCCTGCACCAAGTAGGTTGGAGACGATCCAAACTTGGATCATTGTGAAAAGAGGAAAGGGAGTTAGATCTCGTGTTTAGCACCTTTGAACTCGGGAGGAAAATCTGGTGAGAACCAACCCTACTTGTTAAGGGTTTGGTCGTCGTTCCAGAGAATCCCCAACCTGGCTGGGACCTGCCCTCGACCCTATATATAGGGGAGGGTGAAGGAAGGAACCAGCATGTCTTTTTCTACCTCGAACTATGCGGCCGGGTGAGAGGAGGCTTCCTGAGCACTCAATTCCAAGATCGACCCCGATCTTTCCGATCTGTAACATGCCGACCTCGTCGGAGAAACAACGGCTAGTGGGCGGTGAAGGAGTAGTGCCCGCCAACAATTAAGGGCCTGGTCAGAATCGAGAGGCTTGGACAGAGCTTTTGGACCAGTCATCTTGCTCAGAGACGCACAAGCGGCCGGAGTCAACCCCTGAGTTGACTCGGCTAGGCTGCTCCTGAAGCTAGCCTGAGCTTGAAGACGACCCCCGACGATTTACTAAAATGCCCTTCTGTGTCTGTTGTTCAGGTGTGGGCATATTTGCCATTTTGGTTGCTTTTGATCGCAAGTAGGTGCACGCATCTATGAACGTTGGATCCTAAGTGGACCAGCAGTCCATTAATCGGGTGATCCGTGTTTTTCTTAAATTAGCAAATAAACTAGAAAAAGGAAATTTCCTTATTAAAATCATATCTTTTTATAGAAAACTCTATTGAGGAAAGTTAATACATGAATATTGCTCAGAAAAGTACAAGGAATTCAATAAAAATACTCGTAGAGACTAGTTTTACTTCTAGTTCGAAAAGTAAATAAAGTTAGTACTTAAATGCTTTAAATGAACCAAAACCCTAGATTTGTTTAATGGTGAGTTTAATAACTTAGTTTAATATTCTAAATCAAGATTGGACCTTTTGACATAAAAATGATAATAGGAATAAGTTTAAAAACCCATGATTTTCTTGATTAGGGTTTTCCTGTGTGCAAAAGTGCAATCAATGTTAAATTAGGGTTTATTAACCTAGCAGATGTGATAAATAGTAATTAAGGTACAGTTGTCAATTGAAATATAATCATTGATGAAGAACTTGAAGATGATAATTCACCTTAATGATCTTGACATGACCTAAAAGAATAAACATGTTGGTTTTAGTGTAAAAGAAATATATCTGACATTCAATCATGCCTATGATGTTGAAATTAGGGTTTGTGGATCAAAAGAGCATTAAAAGTGATAAATGCATTATGGAGGCTAAAAACTCTAATAAAATCCTAAAGTTAGACTAGAAACCCTAAGGTGGGACCCAAGTCAACCTTGAAAATGTTTTGGATAAAATAATGACACATGTGTGTTATGCATTAATTTTAGGATATTATTGATTGCTTGTTTGATTGTATTGAATATTAATGCTTGGACATCAAGTTGCTTGGGATCAGGTATGTGGTTATGGCTATGATTATCCCACATTAGTTTTTTGAATTTTTTATAGATGTTTACATCGTGGCTTGAATGAACTGTTGGATGAATTTAATTCATGCAAATGATAATGTGAATATGACTATCACATAAGAGATGTGCCTACTAGCTCAGATCCTAGTCCCCTCTGTAGCTTAATGGGTTGACCTAGTACATGTCTACCAATGGGGTAGGCCCATCAGGTCATTGGATGACTTAGTGTATGGCAACCAATGGGGTAGGTCCATCAAGTCACTTTGAGTCAGGGATTGAACTACCTATGGGTAGTGCCACGCGACTCAACCCTAGATATTGATCTACCTGTTAGGTAGGATCATGTGTGGTTTAATAAGGATCTACCTAGAGAGAGGTAGTATCTCAGTCCACTGTAGGGACAACACATAGATAGGGGATAGGAAAGGATTGAGTAGTATGGTTTAAAACGTAATCTTGGCTATTAAATGATAATTGGCTAATTACTTTGCTATTATAATTGCACGATTATTGTTTCCCCCACATACCAACTTTATGTTGACTGACATTTTGTTTGTCGGCATTTTAGGTACAAATGAAAAGAACAAATAGTAAAGTGGCATATGTGGAATTAAATAAGAAAGAACGTGCACAGGAGGATTAGTTAGATTAGTATCTTCATGGATAGAAGTTTAGAAATCCTAGTTTTTAAAAGGTAAGCAAAGTTTTATTTTATACCAATTTTCAGTTGAGTTGGTAAAGTTTATTAATTGTTATTTATTATTTGTCGAACCTTTGATCCGGGTTATTGGTTAATGGCTCTGACCTTTCAGTCTCCCTTAATTGGGGGTTACCGGGAGATGGGGTCGTTACAATTGGTATCAGAGCGAAGGTTCCTCACTTAATATTTAATAATTATTAAATTTTACAAACTCCGTAGAACCCAAGGGAGTTATTAGAGGATTGTCTGAAAGACTGAGGTTTCTAGAAAAGGATCATGTTTGGGGGCTGGCAATATTTTCCTCCACACCGCTAGTCGGAATACGAGGACTCCCGGATTGTGTGACTGCCTGGCCGTTGTCTTAGGATATGACTTGAAATATGATACCTTTAGGACTCTCTCATCTTGTTCATCCCTTCTCAACTCAAATTCTGTTAAGGACCTTAAGGATTAGGGTTTCCTCTCTTCTCCTCACCCTCTTGAGGTATGGTTAAGGTTGATAAGGATTAAGGAATCCTCCACCAAATTAATAAAAGGCATGTAAATATGATGTCATGGATATAAGATTAATAGAATAAGCATAAAGGAATAGATACATGCTTATGTCGTATGACACGAGTTATCATTGCCCTCCGGAGAGGCCTGAGGATAGACCTCCGTGGCAGTAGGATGAGTACAGAGAGTTAGTCTTCGAGGTAGCGACCTCCATTAAAAGTAGAAACCTAGCACATCCTTTGAGGATGATGGTAACCCTAACCCTAAGTGAAGGTTAGAGGGAGAGATGACATGATGAGTTAGATATCTTGGTAGACCAAATGTTTGGATAGACATGCCTTGGATGTCATATGAGCCATGAGAGGTTAGATGGCCTAGTACCTTTGGCAGCCCAACCTTGGAGAGGGTCGTACATGTTTGAGCAAAGGATAGCTCCTTCATGGATGAGGTTAGAGAAGAGCCTATGGAAACCTTACGAGCTTATGCAAGTAGGGTATAACTTGCACCCAGTGTACATCAGTAATATGAGTAGTAGGTTAAAACCGAGTCCAGAAGGACAGAATGGATGGCTTATGTGATAAGCATAAAGAGCTAAAGATAATTTGGAGCAAACATAAGCGTGAACATAGGCTTCACCAGGAAGGGATATGCTTGTGAGCTTGATCCAACTTCATGGAGAGAGGACCTCTAGTTGTAAGGTTGGATGTGGAGTTAGCTCTAGAGAGAGAAAGTAGGAATCAAGCAAGAAGATTGGAAGTTTAGATTCTGAGACATGAGGAACAGTGGGGAGTTGAGGATGATGTGACCTAAGGGGATGATAGTGGTTGCCTCATGCTTGATCCCTGGAGGCTGATGATATCTTGGTATCCTTTAGAGGAACCAAACCCTAAAGAGAGAGTGATGCTTCTTGTACCTATGTGCATATGGTATAGTTGTGTACCTTCTAAGTGGAGACAAAGAGTGCCTTAGACCCTGAGGAGGTTTAAGTAGCGAGTTGTGAGGCCTTGTACCTAGTTGGTTGTCCTTGAGGAGGACTCGACCCTGATGTGTTGCTCGAGTAGGAGGATTACAGGTAATGCATGTCATGCCTTATACATGCTTGATTCTTGGTTAAGAGATTGAGCATGCAGTTGGACACCCAAAGGTGAACCTAGGCCTAAGAGGGGAAGTGGTGTACCCGAAGCTCATGATGAGTTTTGAGTCTCTATAGTTTCAAGCATGATACTCCTCATGTGTAGAGGTAAAGGAAACCCCTTAAGTTAAGGGTATGGTTGATGAATCCCTCATAACTAAGTTGATGAAATGGGAAGGTATAATCTTGATCCAGCGTTGAGGAAAGACAACAAGTATGACCTAGCATGGCTTAGTAGGTGGTATTCTTGTGCCTTAGTAGCTGTTGGGAATATAAACCCTAAGGATGTTTGTGACCTTGTGTCAGGAGTTGTATTTTCCTCCCATCCTGGGAGAGGGACCCTTTGGTAGGGTGTATACCAGTTTTGTGAGTTTTGAGGAAACCTAAAGCGGTATCATAGGATCTTGAGAAGCTAAGTGAAAAGTACATGGTATGAGAATGAACCTTTATACCCATAGATAACCATTTCTATGTGCATTTGGATGTGTTACCATGGAGGTAACTGGTATGGGGCCTGACCAAGGTAGGAAGGTCGTCATGATCCCTGTGAAAGGATGAAAGACAACCCTAGAATGTAGAGAGAGATGATGAAGGCTTGGGTAAGGTTTTATGTTGGACATGTACTATAATGGAATCCTAAGTCTATCCTAGGGTCAGATAGGGATAAGACCGATGAAAGTACGAGTTTCCTAATACCCTAGTTGCACATGACCATTGGGTCGGGAGGTAACAGCTATCATTTTTTGAGGACCATGGGTTAGGAGATTGATCACCTTCATAAACTAATGGGACCCAAAAGGGAAGATGAGTAGGGCACTCTCTGGATGCATAAGGGAAGAGGGATGACCCCAAAAGTGTCAGCACCCTATAGACCTAGAGGAGATGACCAAGGATTGTGTGGTGACCCAACTAGGTTCCAGATCAGTTTTCCATGGAAGTAATTTTGATATCATGATGTTTGTAGTAGAGACATAAGTTGCACGTTCTAACTTAGAGTTGAAGGTGTACTGGCAAGGTGGGATGTACCATCTCTACTCTTGGAATAGGAAGAACTCTGTATTTGGACGGCCGGAAAATGCTTATTTCTTCTTGTTATGGGAGGGAAAGATGGGACAATACGCATGCCATACACCAAGGATAAAAGGTGATGTGAGTTGGAACGTTGCTACGAGGTATGAGGATAGAGATGATAACATACCTTGGTGGAGTGAATGATACATGGACAGGTACAAACGATAAGAGTATTAAGATAATCATCATGTGAGAATTTTTTATCATGAGCTATGTGGAATTTGCAAGTGATACAAGGTTGAGTTTGATAACCAAGAGGATGAGCTCAGAGAGTTATGATGAAGATAGACTTGGAGTTTGAGACAATGCATGTCTTTAACACTACCTAGTACCTAAGGATGTGAAGTGGTAATGGATGCTCTGGTTGAGATGTAGCTGCCTAGTTTGGCTAGAGGCTAGAAGAGGTTGTTAGGATAACCCTAAGTTTAGAAAGGAGGAAAGTTTGTCTAACATACAGATGTAATGATAATGATTGATCTAGTTAATGGTTGATTGGTTAGCCAGCCTAGTCTTTGACGCAATAGAAGGATGGTGGTAGAACCTCAGATGCACTTCTTTGGAAAGGAAGGTGATGAAACCCCGACTAAAGTGGTTTAGGGTTTCTGAGTAATCGATCATGAGGAATCATGGCATACATGAGATCATGATTCTAAGATCACAATATACCATACTACGAAGGTAGTAAGTGACGGTAGTACTATGGATGCTTAAGACGAAGTTGCATGTGGCATGTGACCATGCAAACCAGGGGGTGAAGGATGAACACCAGTAACTCGGTGCATGGATATAAAGTATAAAGAGTTCCCGAGAGGGAATGGGAGTTCATCACTATAGATTTTGTGAGTCTCCTATAGACCAAGGAAGGTCAAGGTGCAATATGGGTTATGGTAGAACGCCTTACCTAGATGACATGAGAAAGGAAGAGTACTATCACGCGACAGATTTGGTTGAACTACTTAAGAGAGAAAGATGGTTCAACCACACCATGGTGCGAGTTCAAAAGTTCTTGAGTATGATCCAGACTAGATGGTCTGATGAGAGCATGTGTGCTCATTCAGGGTGATATCTAGAGACAATTCTTGTCCTATGTGATGATAACCACCATAGCCAGTATCGGGATTTAAAGAAGCTCTGAAAGGGAGGTTGTGTCAGTCACCACTTTAGTAAGGTGATGTTGGTGAAAGGTGCACGTGATGGTTAGAAAAGGACCACAATGTGTGTAGATGAAGTCGCTTTGATCGTGCAATGGCTGAAAGGAGCCTAGAAATGACATGATTCATGAGCTGATGCAAAGTAGACTGACATGCAATTCACTGTGGGGGAATACGTGATGTGAAAATCTGACCCCTCTAGGCTACAGTTGAGAAAACTGAGTCCCCGATATATGGGTCCATTTGAGATGGATTGGTGGAGATGGTTGTGTTTATCCCTGCCCCTCAGGATAACATGATGTGTAATGTGTTCCATGAGTCCAATCTATAGCACTATGTGAGGTACCCAAGCCATGTGTTGAGCCTTGAACCTATTCAACTTTTGAGAGGCTGAAATGTCTTGAGTCACCTATGAGGGTTCGATATACCAAGGTAAGAAAGAATTCAGATGGAACAATATGTGATGATGAACGTTCTTGGGACGCACCATGGAAAGGGTAAAGCCACATGGGAGCCCTGATGGACATAAGAAAGGCTTATCCTGTTGTTTTTTTGCTTGAGGGAATTTTGAGGGAAAAATTCCTATAAGAGGGGAAGGATGTTAAAACCCCAATTTTTTGGGTTCATTTGGAGACAAGCCACGATGTAAACATCAATAAAATCCTCAAAAAACTAATGCGAGATAATCATAGCCATAACCACATACCTGATCCCGAGCAACTTGATGTCCAAGCATTAATATTCAATATAATCAAACAAGCAATCAATAATATCCTAAAATTAATGCATAACACACATGTGTCATTATTTTATCCAAAACATTTTCAAGGTTGACTTGGGTCCCACCTTAGGGTTTCTATTCTTACTTTAGGATTTTATTAGGCTTTTTAGCCTCCATAATGCATTTATCACTTTTAATGCTCTTTTGATCCACAAACCCTAATTTCAACATCATAGGCATGATTGAATGTCAGATATATTTCTTTTACAAAAAAACCAACATGTTTGTTCTTTTAGGTCATGTCAAGATCATTAAGGCCAATTATCATCTTCAGGTTCTTCATCAATGATTATATTTCAATTGACAATTGTACCTTAATTACTATTTATAACATCTGCTAGGTTAATAAACCCTAATTTAACATTGATTGCACTTTTGCACAAAGGAAAACCCTAATCAAGAAAATCATGGGTTTTTAAACTTATTCCTATTATCCTTTTTATGTCAAAAGGTCCAATCTTGATTTAGAATATTAAACTAAGTTATTAAACTCACCATTAAACAAATCTAGGGTTTTGGTTCATTTAAAGCATTTAAGTACTAACTTTATGTACTTTTTGAACTAGAAGTAAAACTATCATCTACTAGTATTTTTATTGAATTCCTTGTACTTTTCTTAGCAAGATTCATGTATTAACTTTCCTCAACAGAGTTTTCTATAAAAAGATACGATTTTAATAAGGAAATTTCCTTTTTCTAGTTTATTTGCTAATTTTAGAAAAACACGGATCGCCCGATTAATGGACCGCTGGTCCACTTAGGATCCAACGTTCACAGATGCGCGCGCCTACTTGCGATCAAAAGTAATCAAAAAGGCAAATATGCCCATACCTGAACAACAAATGCAGAAGGGCATTTCAGTAAATCATCGGGGGTCGTCTTCAAGCTCAGGCTAGCTTCAGGAGCAGCCTAGCCGAGTCAACTCAGGGGTTGACTCCAGCCGTTTGTGCGTCTGTGAGCAAGATGACTGGTCCAAAAGCTCCATCCAAGCCTCTCAATTCTGACCAGGCCCTTAATTGGTGGTGGGCACTACTCCTTCACCGCCCACTAGTCGTTGTTTCTCCGGCGAGGTCAGCATGTTACAGATCGGAAAGATCGGGGTCAATCTTGGAATTGAGTGCTCAGGAAGCCTCCTCTCACCCGGACGCATAGTTCGAGGTAGAAAAAGACGTGTTAGTTCCTTCCTTCACCCTCCCCTATATATAGGGTCGAGGGTAGGTCCCAGCCAGGTTGGGGATTCTCTAGAACGAAGACCAAACCCTTAACAAGTAGGGTTGGTTCTCACCGGATTTTCCTCCCGAGTTCAAAGGTGCTAAACACGCGATCTAACTCCCTTTCCTCTTTTCACAATGATCCAAGTTTGGATCGTCTCCAACCTACTTGGCGCATGACTCCTCGTGCCTGTGGGAGTCATCCCTGATCATTGGATCTTGATCCAGCGATCCACATAAAGCTTGAAACTAGGGAATTGGAAATATAATCCAATTACATAGTGACATCAAATACTTAGGCAATTAATTACCTAACTTTAGGTAATTTTGCAAATTGCATAACTCATGAACTGTGCACTATTTTCCAACCAAAAATTAAGGGTTTCTCTTTCTTGCCTTTATCTTCTTGCATGTCAAATTTGAGTCCGAAACTCCAAAAGAAAAGGACTATTTCTTCAAAGTCAACTTACTCATTAATAAAATTCATTTAAGGGTTATTTTCTCTTTACTCAACCCATTATCTTTTTATTTGGGACTCCTTGGACCCCAAGGAACCCTATTATTTTGAAATCCTTTTTATTGAATATTAATCATCCTTCCAGATGCATCTATATCCATTATTTCTCATTATCTTCTTTATTTCTTAAAAAATATCTCTTTTTGAGGATTTCTCTTTATTTCTCTTTTATTTTCCTCATTGATATTCCTTTTAACATTAGGAATCATTGGAATACGAAATTCCACCAAGGATAACCCAATTATACCTCTTTCCACTTATTTCCCACATTTATCATTGTTTTCAATTTCTTTCTTAATAAGGAAATGTTTAATTGACCTTTTCTTTTCTTATTGCTTTCTTTTTGTAACTTTGGACTCCTTGGAACCCAAGGAACCCATGTGGCACGAAATTTCTAGAGGTTTCCACACCTTTCTTTTCTCAAAAACTCAATTATTCTTTTACTAATTGAATTTCCTTGTTATTGGGCCCAATAGCCAATAAAGCTCACAACACAATCATCAAGGCTATTGTAAATGAAATCCATTTATTGAAAACAAATTATATCATTATTTGTTCCAATATCTTTAATATGAGAAATTACATCCTAGTCCCCTCTGTAGCTTAATGGGTTGACCTAGTACATGTCTACCAATGGGGTAGGCCCATCAGGTCATTGGATGACTTAGTGTATGGCTACCAATGGGGTAGGTCCATCAAGTCACTTTGAGTCAGGGATTGGACTACCTATGGGTAGTGCCACGTGACTCAACCCTAGATATTGATCTACCTGTTAGGTAGGATCATGCAGGGTTTAATAAGGATCTACCAAGAGAGAGGTAGTATCTCAGTCCACTATAGGGACAACACATAGATAGGGGATAGGAAAGGATTGAGTAGTATGGTTTAAAATGTAATCTTGGCTATTAAATGATAATTGGCTAATTACTTTGCTATTATAATTGCACGATTATTGTTTCCCCCACATACCAACTTTATGCTGACCGACATTTTGTTTGTCGGCATTTTAGGTACAAATGAAAAGAACAAATAGTAAAGTGGCATATGTAGAATTAAATGAGAAAGAACGTGCACAGGATGATTAGTTAGATTAGTATCTTCATGGATAGATGTTTAGAAATCCCAGTTTTTAAAAGGTAAGAAAAGTTTTATTTTATACCAATTTTCAGTTGAGTTGGTAAAGTTTATTAATTGTTATTTATTATTTGTCGAACCTTTGATCCGGGTTATTGGTTAATGGCTCTAACCTTTCAGTCTCCCTTAATTGGGGGTTACCGGGAGATGGGGTCATTATAATTGGTATCAGAGCGAAGGTTCCTCACTTAATATTTAATAATTATTAAATTTTACAAACTCTGTAGAACCCAAGGGAGTTATTAGAGGATTGTCTGAAAGACTGAGGTGTCTAGAAAAGGATCATGTTTGGGGGCTGGCAATATTTTCCTCCACACCGCTAGTCGGAATACGAGGACTCCCGGATTGTGTGACTGTCTGGCCGATGTCTTAGGATATGACTTGAAATACAATACCTTTAGGACTCTCTCATCTTGTTCATCCCTTCTCAACTCAAATTCTGTTAAGGACCTTAAGGATTAGGGTTTCCTCTCTTCTCCTCACCCTCTTGAGGTATGGTAAGGTTGATAAGGATTAAGGAATCCTCCACCAAATTAATAAAAGGCATGTAAATAAGATGTCATGGATATAAGCTTAATAGAATAAGCGTAAAGGAATATATACATGCTTAGGTCGTATGACACGAGTTATCACTGCCCTCAGGAGAGTCCTGAGGATAGACCTCTGTGGCAGCAGGATGAGTACTGAGAGTTAGTCTTATAGGTAGAGACCTCCATTAAAAGTAGAGACATAGCACATCCTTTGAGGATGATGGTAACCCTAACCCTAAGTGAAGGTTAGAGGGAGAGATGACATGATGAGTTAGATGTCTTGGTAGACCAAATGTTTCGATAGACATGCCTTGGATGTCATATAAGCCATGAGAGGTTAGATGGCCTAGTACCTTTGGCAACCCAACCTTAGAGAGGGTCATACATGTTTGAGAAAAGGATAGCTCCTTCATGGATGAGGTTAGAGAATAACCTATAGAAACCTTACGAGCTTATGCAAGTAGGGTATAACTTGCACCCAGAGTACATCAGTAATATGAGCAGTAGGTTAAAACCGAGTCCAGAAGGACAGAATGGATGGCTTATGTGATAAGCATAAAGAGCTATAGATAATCTGGAGTAAACATAACAATGAACATAGGCTTCACCGGGAAGGGATATGCTTGTAAGATTGATCCAACTTCATGGAGAGAGGACCTCTAGTTGTAAGGTTGGATGTGGAGTTAGCTCTAGAGAGAGAAAGTAGGAATCAAGCAAGAAGATTGGAAGTTTAGATTCTGAGACATGAGGAACAGTGGGGAGTTGAGGATGATGTGACCTAAGGGGATGATAGTGGTTGCTTCATGCTTGATCCCTGGAGGCTGATGATATCTTGGTATCCTTTAGAGGAACCAAACCCTAAAGAGAGAGTGATGCTTCTCGTACCTATGTGCCTATGGTATAGGTGTTTACCTACTAAGTGGAGACAAAGAGGTCCTTAGACCCTGAGGAGGTTTAAGTAGCGAGTTGTGAGGCCTTGTACCTGGTTGGTTGTCCTTAAGGAGGACTCGACTCTGATGTGTTGCTCGAGTAGGAGGATTACAGGGAGTGCATGTCATGCCTTATACATGCTTGATTCTTGGTTAAGAGATTGAGCATGCAGTTGGACACCCAAAGGTGAACCTAGGCCTAAGAGGGGAAGTGGTATACCCGAAGCTCATGATGAGTTTTGAGTCTCTATAGTTTCAAGCATGGTACTCCTCATGTGTAGAGGTAAAGGAAACCCCTTAAGTTAAAGGTATGGTTGATGAATCCCTCACAACTAAGTTGATGACATGGGAAGGTATAATGTTGATCTAGCGTTGAGGAAAGAGAACAAGTATGACCTAGCATGGCTTAGTAGGTGGTCTGCTTGTGCCTTAGTAGCTGTTGGGAATATAAACCCTAAGGATGTTTGTGACCTTGTGTCAGGAGTTGTATTTTCCTCCCATCCTGGGAGAGGAACCCTTTGGTAGGGTGTATACTAGTTTTGTGAGTTTTGAGGAAACCTAAAGCGGTATCATAGGATCTTGAGAAGCTAAGTGAAAAGTACATGGTATGAGAATGAACCTTTAGACCCATAGATAACCATCTCTATTTGCATTTGGATGTGTTACCATGGAGGTAACTGGTATGGGGCCTGACCAAGGTAGGAAGGTCGCCATGATCCCTGTGAAAGGATGAAAGACAGCCCTAGAATGTAGAGAGAGATGATGAAGGCTTGGGTAAGGTTCTATGTTGGACATGTACTATAATGGAATCCTAAGTTTATCCTACGGTCAGATAGGGATAAGACTGATGAAAGTAGGAGTTTCCTAATTCCCTAGTTGCACATGACCATAGGGTCGGGAGGTAACATCTATCATTGTTTGAGGACCATGGGTTAGGATATTGATCACCTTCGTAAACTCATGGGACCCAAAAGGGCAGATGAGTAGGGCACTATCTGGATGCATAAGGGAAGAGGTATGACCCCAAAAGTGTCGGCACCCTATAGACCTAGAGGAGATGACCAAGGATTGTGTGGTAACCCAACTAGGTTCCAGATCAGTTTTCCATGGAAGTAATTTTGATATCATGATGTTTGTAATGTAGAGACATAAGTTGCACGTTCTAACTTAGAGTTGAAGGTGTAATGGCAAGGTGGGATGTACCATCTCTACTCTTGGAACAGGAAGAACTCTATATTTGGACGGCCGACAAATGCTTATTTCTTCTTGTTATGGGAGGGAGAGATGGGACAGTACGCATGCCATACACCAAGGATAAAAGGTAATGCGAGTTGGAACGTTGCTACGAGGTATGAGGACAGAGATGATAACATACCTTGGTGGAGTGAATGATACATGGATAGGTACAAAGGATAAGAGTATTAAGATAATCACCTTGTGAGAATGTTTTATCATGAGCTATGTGAAATTTGCAAGTGATACAAGGTTGAGTTTGATTACCAAGAGGATGAGCTCAGAGAGTTTTGATGAAGATAGACTTGGAGTTTGAGACAATGCATGTCTTCAACACTACCTAGTACCTAAGGATGTGAAGTGGTAATGGATGCTCCGGTTGAGATGTAGCTTCCTAGTTTGGCTAGAGGCTAGAAGAGGTTGTTAGGATAACACTAAGTTTAGAAAGGAGGAAAGTTTGTCTAACACACAGATGTAACGATAATGATTGATCTAGTTAATGGTTGATTGGTTAGCCAGCCTAGTCTTTGATGCAATAGAAGGATGGTGGTAGAACCTCAGATGCACTTCTTTGGAACGGAAGGTGATGAAACCCTGACTAAAGTGGTTTAGGGTTTCTGAGTAATCGATCATGAGGAATCATGACATACATGAGATCATGATTCTAAGATCACTATATACCATACTACGAAGGTAGTAAGTGACGGTAGTACTATGGATGCTTAAGATGAAGTTGCATGTGGCATGTGACCATGCAAACCAGGGGGTGAAGGACGAACACTAGTAACCTGGTGCATGGATATAAAGTATAAAGAGTTCCCGAGAGGGAATGGGAGTTCATCACTATAGATGTTGTGAGTCTCCCCTAGACCAAGGAAGGTCTAGGTGCAATATGGGTTATGGTAGATTGCCTTACCTAGATGACAAGAGAAAGGAAGAGTATTGTCACGGGACAGATTGAGTCGAACTACTTAGGAGAGAAATATGGTTCAACCACACCATGGTGCGAGTTCAAAAGTTCTTGAGTATGATCCAGACTAGACGGTCTGATGAGAGCATGTGTGCTCGTTCAGGGTGATATCTAGAGACAATTCTTGTCCTATGTGATGATAACCACCATAGCCAGTATTGGGATTTAAAGAAGCTCTGGAAGGGAGGTTGTGTCAGTCACCACTTCAGTAAGGTGATGTTGGTGAAAGGACCATGTGATGGTTAGAAAAGGACCACAGTGTGTGTAGATGAAGTCACTTTGATCGTGCAATGGCTGAAAGGAGCCTAGAGATGACATGAGTCATGAGCTGATGCAAAGTAGACTGACATGCAATTCACTGTGGGGGATAACATGATGTGTAATGTGTTCCATGAGTCTGATCTAGAGCACTATGTGAGGTACCCAATCCATGTGTTGAGCCTTGAACCTATTCAGCTTTTGAGAGGCTGAAATGTCCTGAGTCACCTATTAGGGTACGTTATACCAATGTAAGAAAGAACTCAGATGGAAGAATATGTCATGATGAAGGTTCTTGGGACGCACCATGGAAAGGGTAAAGCCAAATGGGATCCCTGATGGACATAAGAAAGGCTTATCCTGTTGTTTTTCTACTTGCGGGAATTTTTTGGGCAAAATTCCTATAAGAGGGGAAGGATGTTACAACCCCAATTTTTTGGGTTCATTTGGAGAGAAATGTAATTTCTCATATTAAAGATATTGGAACAAATAATGATATAATTTGTTTTGAATAAATGGATTTCGTTTACAATAGCCTTGATGATTGTGTTATGGGCTTTATTGGCTATTGGGCCCAATAACAAGGAAATTCAATTAGTAAAAGAATGATTGAGTTTTTGAGAAAAGAAAGGTGTGGAAAACTCTAGATGGCAAAAGAACTTAATCCAAAAGTGGATTTCGTGCCACATGGGTTGGTTGGGTTCCAAGGAGTCCAAAGTTGCAAAAAGAAAGCAATAAGAAAAGAAAAGGTCAATTAAACATTTCCTTATTAAGAAAGAAATTGAAAACAACGATAAATGTGGGAAATAAGTGGAAAGAAGTATAATTGGGTTATCCTTGGTGGAATTTCGTATTCCAAGGATTCCTAATGTTAAAAGGAATATCAATGAGGAAAATAAAAGAGAAATCCTCAAAAAGAGATATTTTTTAAGAAATAAAGAAGATAATGAGAAATAATGGATATAGATGCATTTAGAAGGATGATTAATATCCAATAAAAAGGATTTCTAAATAATAGGGTTCCTTGGCGTCCAAGGAGTCCCAAATAACAAGATAATGGGTTGAGGAAAGAAAAATAACCCTTAAATGAATTTTATTAATGAGTAACTTGCCTTTGAAGAAATAGTCCTTTTCTTTTGGAGTTTCAGACTCAAATTTGACATGCAAGAAGATAAAGGCAAGAAAGAGAAACCCTTAATTTTTGGTTGGAAAATAGTGCACAGTTTCTGAGTTATGCAATTTGCAAAATTACCTAAAGTTAGGTAATTAATTGCCTAAGGATTTGATGTCACGATGTAATTAGATTATCTTTCCAATTCCCTGGTTTCAGGCTTTATGTGGATCACTAGATCACGATCCAATGATCAGGGATGACTCCCATAGGCACGAGGAGTCATGTGCCAAGTAGTTTGGAGATGATCCAAACTTGGATCACTGTGAAAAGAGGAAAGGGATTTATATCATGTGTTTAGCACCTTTGAACTCGGGAGGAAAATCCGGTGAGAACCAACCCTACTTGTTAAGGGAATGGTCGCCGTTCCAGAGAATCCCCAACCTGGCTGGGACCTACCCTCAACCCTATATATAGGGGAGGGTGAAGGAAGGAACTAGCATGTCTTTTGCTACCTCAAACTCTACGGTGGGGTGAGAGGAGGATTCCTGAGTGCTCAATTCTAAGACTGACCCCGATCTTTCCTATATGTAACATGTCGACCTTGCTAGAGAAATGGCAGCTAGTGGGCGGTGAAGGAGCAGAGCCCGCCACCAATTAAGGGCCTGGTCAGAATCGAGAGGCTTGGATGGAGCTTTTGCACCAGTCATCTTTGTCATAGATGCACAAACGGCCGGAGTCAACCCCTGAGAGTACTCGGCTAGGCTGCTCATGAAGCTAGCCTGAGCTTGAAGACGACCGCCAACGATTTAATGAAATGCCCTTCTACGTCTGTTGTATATGTATGGGCATATTTTCCTTTTTGGTTTCTTTTGATTGCAAGTAGGCACGCGCATCTGTGAATGTTGGATCCAAAGTGGACCAGCGGTCCATTAATTGAACGATCCGTGTTTTTCTAAAATTAGCAAATAAACTAGAAAAAGGACATTTCCTTATTAAAATCATATCTTTTGATAGAAAACTCCGATGAGGAAAGTTAATACATGAATCTTGCTTAGAAAATTACGAGGAATTCAATAAAAATACTAGTAGAGACTAGTTTTACTTCTAGTTCTAAAAGTACATAAAGTTAGTAATTTAATGCTTTAAATGAATCGAAAACCCTAGATTTGTTTAATGGTGAGTTTAATAACTTAGTTTAATATTCTAAATCAAGATTGGACCTTTTGACATAAAAAGGATAATAGGAATATGATTTGAGTTTAAAAACCCATGGTTTTCTTGATTAGGGTTTTCCTATGTGTAAAAGTGCAATCAATGTTAAATTAGGGTTTATTAACCTAGAAGATGCGATAAATAGTAATTAAGGTACAGTTGTCAATTGAACTATAATCATTGATGAAGAACCTGAAGATGATAATTGGCCTTAATGATCTTGACATGACCTAAAAGAATAAACATGTTGGTTTTAGTGTAAAATAAATATATCTGACATTCAATCATGCCTATGATGTTGAAATTAGTGTGTGTGGATCAAAAGAGCATTAAAAGTGATAAATGCATTATGGAGGCTAAAAACCCTAATAAAATCCTAAAGTTAGACTAGAAACCCTAAGGTGGGACCCAAGTCAACCTGAAAATGTTTTGGATAAAATAATGACACATGTGTGTTATGCATTAATTTCAGGATATTGTTGATTGCTTGTTTGATTGTATTGAATATTAATGCTTGGACATCAAGTTGCTCTGGATCAGGTAAGTGGTTATGCCTATGATTATCCCGCATTAGTTTTTTGAGGATTTTATCGATGTTTACATCGTGGCTTGAATGAACTGTTGGATGAATTTAATTCATGCAAATTATAATGTGAATATGACTATCACATAAGAGATGTGTCTACTAGCTCAGATCCTAGTCCCCTCTGTAGCTTAATGGGTTGACCTAGTACATGGCTACCAATGGGGTAGGCCCATCAGGTCATTGGATGACTTAGTATATGGCTACCAATGGGGTAGGTCCATCAAGTCACTTTGAGTCAGGGATTGGACTACCTATGGGTAGTTCCATGTGACTCAACCCTAGATATTGATCTACATGTTAGGTAGGATCATGTGGGGTTTAATAAGGATCTACCTAGAGAGAGGTAGTATCTCCGTCCACTGCAGGGATAGCACAGAGATAGGGGATAGGAAAGGATTGAGTAGTATGGTTTAAAATGTAATCTTGGATGTTAAATGATAATTGGTTGATTACTTTGCTATTATATTTGCACGTTATTTTTCTCCCACATACCAACTTTATGTTGACCGAAATTTTGTTTGTCGGCATTTTAGGTACAAATGAAAAGAACAAACAGTAAAGTGTCATATGTAGAATGAAATGAGAAATAACGTGCACAGGAGGATTAGTTAGATTAGTATCTTCATGGATAGAAGTTTAGAAATCCCAGTTCTTAAAAGGTAAGCAAAGTTTTATTTTATACCAATTTTTAGTTTAGTTGGTAAAGTTTATTAATTGTTATTGATTATTTGTCGAACCTTTGACCCGGGTTATTGGTTAATGGCTCTGGCCTTTCGGTCTCCCTTAATTGGGGGTTACCGAGAGATGGGGTCGTTACAATATGTTTATATGATTTAGTAAATTAGTAGTGGTTTTGTGACACACCATAAAATATAAAATTATAGGGTGCAGAGTTTGCATCGCTTTGACTTTTTTAGTTTTCAAGTAACAAGCCATGCTTGCAAGTTACACTATGTGTTTTTATTTATTTCACCTCACCTTATGATCATTATGAAAAATGGTGAAACAGGTGTTGTATTAGATCATGTATCTCGCCATGTGGATGATTTCACACAATCATAACCAAGCCAACAATCAAGTAACAACAAAAAGGCATACATTTGTAATATTTGATGTCTTTTAGAGATATAACCCATTGATATGATACATATATATTGAGAAAATGTGATATATATACCCCTCTAATATTAAAACATTTATTTCCTTGAGTAATTAAATAAAGCAATCAATCTAGGAAACCAATATATGAGTAGCTTATGCATCAATTTTCAAGAATGCAATTTAAATAATTCAAACTTTTAGAATATTCAAATGTTATCCATTCCATACCAATTCTCCAAGGTTATAATTTTGTTTATCAATAATGATAGATCCATTATAATAGATATTATTACTAAACAATAATCCCGGGTGAATTCATTTCTCATGCTACTTTAACAATAGACATAAAGTTCCATCATCCCAAATATAGATATGAATCAATTTTTTGACAAATCTAATTTAGAAAAACCAATCAATGTACTTCATCTCTACAACAAATAAGAAGTCAAAGTGAAAAACACATGTTTTGGCACTTATATTCTAATTGAACTACTCATGTGATGTTGTCTGGGGTCAATTCGCCCTCTTTACTACATAGAACCCAATCATCACAACCTTATCAATAAATTTATTTTAGATATGCATCTTATGTGGGTGGCTTAGCCCATGTTCTTAGGTTTTGTTTATTCATGAGAAATATTGCCCCTATACCTATTTTTTAAGATTTAAGTTTTGACTAGGAATCATGTGAATCTATTTTAAAGTGTATTCTACACATGTGTACATGAAATATAAGAATTGAAACACATAAATCATATTTCATCTAATTTGAGAAAAAAAATCCTTGGAATGAAATAAATTGAACATTCACAAATAGAATCCATAAATGCCAACTTCATATCGGCATGTTATTCACTTAATAAACCCACAAAGATACTTCTATTAAATGCATTGGGTTATTTAATAAAATTTTGTTATTTATTCTAGCTATTCAATCAAGAACATTGTAAATTTAATTTTGCAAATTTTCATGAGTTGTCAAATTTAGTGATATTACCATATGACTTCACAAATTGAGTAAAGAAAAAACATTTTCTAGCTAAAAGGGGCGTTCAAAGAAACAATACTTCAAACCTACCAAGTCATGTTGGAAAGGACAAAGAGAAAGACATATAAAGTAGTAAAAACCATAAATAAATAAATGAAACAAATATGAATAAAGCTACACTTGCAGCCTAGTTCATGTACCTAAGCTTGATTTCAAGATTTTCCTCATTATAGGTACAAACCTAGGAGAGGAAATTAGGTACCTCACTATGGTAGCGGGATTGTGTTGTGGTCTGTCTAGAAATCCTCATAGGTTCCATGAGTAGGTGCATCTGTAGGTGGTATTGGATCTACTGAATAGTGTCCCTTGATTGTGTACCACTGGTCCATGTAGTAGAACATGGAAGAAATCTCAACATGTTGGTGTTGCATCTATGTGATCTAGTCAACTAATCATACCCATACATATGGACATGTCAAAATAGGCCCAAGTGTGGTAAGACTAAATGCTAGTGAATGGGAGTGATGATCTCATAGACGAATGTGAAGGAGATGGTTGTAAAGAAGTTCCACCCCTGGATGTGGTGCACTAATATAAATTTCACTTTGCATACACACAAAAGATGCACCTCTATTCTCCTTCTTCTTTAGTGTAGTGGTTTTAATATATCAAAGGTCCAAGTATGTCTCTCCATGCTTATGTATATACTAAGAAAACTTCTTGTCATCATCATGGGTCTTGCACAAGTAGACCAAAAGAAATAAATGGCTTAAGGTCATCAAATGTTGATCTGGGTAGATATTAAAGTTTCTATAAGTAAACATTTAGCCTCATATCTATCTAAGATATTATATCCCCAAAAATAATGTATCATGTTGTAGCCTCCTACACCTAATGATGTTTTAGATCAATACATAAGCCACATTTACCTTATGATAAAAAATCATGGCCCATAGTAGAAAAATATCTATCACGTACACATCCCCTTGAGTCTCCTCCATCATATATAACCACATATTGATGAAGAGATAGATTTACTAGAGTATGGATTTGTATATATGGTGGGAACTGGTAGAAGGAGCATGGTAATTTTCATCCTCAATGATATGGGATT
This sequence comes from Alisma plantago-aquatica, assembly GCA_963693085.1. Lineage (NCBI taxonomy): Eukaryota > Viridiplantae > Streptophyta > Magnoliopsida > Alismatales > Alismataceae > Alisma > Alisma plantago-aquatica. The sequence goes on from OY856414.1 coordinate 430,237,684, forward strand.
ACCATCCTGTTATTGCCGCATCTGAGCTTAATTGGTAAACTAGGGTTTACCTGGATGATTACATGCTTAATTGGATTGATCAATGCTTAAATATAATTTATTATGATAATTCAATTGTTATTTTTTAAACCTAATAAGAATGTTAAATGTTCTATTGTTTGAGAAATTAGGGTTTGAGAAATATAAACCCTAGTTGGATGAAATTAGGGTTTTGATGGTACATGAGTATAGAATTTGATCAGTATAACAGTGTGGTGAATGATTTTTCATATTTTCTACAAAATTTTTATTTAATTTAATTTTGGATATGATATGTATAACTCAATCATGCATATTTGATAAAAAAATTTAGAATATTTGAGTGTTCCTTGAATGTGGTTCTCGATCAAACTATAATTCGACCAAAATGCTGACAGAGTGCTTTTCAGCAGTGTAGTGTTTTAGTTTTTATTATTTAATAGTAACACCAAATGATCTGAAATTTTAACTGGATATCTCAAACTCAATTATAAATAACATGTAAAATTTTCATAATTTTTCGATATGTTTAAACCTTATCAATAGATGAATTACAGTAACTGACATTTCTATAGAATTCTGGATAGCAGTTCACTGTTTGATTTGTATTTATTTATTGGAAGCTTAGATTGATGTCAAATTTTAACGGAAGCTTTAAAACTTAATTATATATAACATGATAAATTATTATAATTTTTAGAGAAAGTTTGATCTCTGAAATACACAAATTCACAGAAACCTTTTTATGATAGAAAAATATGGTGAAATAAGAAAAAGTTTAGTGAGGGGTCAATGTGCAATTAACCCAAGCAGCTCAATTGCTCTATATGGTTAAACTAACACACAAGGAGATCTCATAATTTGTGATTCAATCCAGAGAAATGAAATCCTAGAGAGAGAGAGAGTTAGGGTTTGAGAGGAGAAATTGATGAAGATGCTGACCTAGGGTTTTGCGGTCCGAGGAATGATGAAATCATGTAAGTTTAGCTTATTTGGATATACTTTCATAGTGAATATTCACTCACATGTAAAAATTCCATCCCTCCTGTGATTTCATCCAAAATGGTATAAAAACTTCCCCTTTTCTCACTCTTTCTTCATAATCCCTCATTTTTAGGGTTTCCGAGTTGAAAGGAAGAAGAATTGGGTGAATTGCTAGGGATTTGATATGGATTCGAGATTTTCAGATATGGGATACATTTTTAAGGTGATTTCACACCTTAGGGTGAGTGGGAACTTCCTTTAAATATTATATTACATGAAAATTGATTAAATCAACCATAATCTTTAATTGCTTAGTATGCGACTACAAACCCTGAATTGTCTATTTGTTCTAAGTTGTTGCAAAATAATAGGAAATGGATTCTTCCATTGTTTGAATGAATTTCAGATGATAAAATCATATTAGAAATGTATACAATGCATTCTAATGAGAATTCCCTAAGTATTCACAGAGGTTAAAAGAGTAAACTAAAATATAGGGAATTTGTCTATGACTGAAATTTGTTGTATAAATAAATAGAGAAAGTTGCTTATCTTGATCCCCTTGGTTTTAAATGATTGTTTATCTAAATTCATAGTACATATATGTCAGATACTATCTTGGATTTCATTTAATGTGAGTAGTGTTTGTTTGGTATCTCAGTGAAGAGGGTGAAACCCTAGATGCGAGGAAAATTGGATATTTTTGAATAGATATCGTGAAATCCATTTGAGGGGATTTTCTTTACATGATAGACTTTATTTATTCAATGTTATTATTGATGCATGATATCCCAGTGAATGGCATGGAAACCCACATTCAGCCCAGTTCCAAGGTTTCATGCATATATTGATTTTATATGATTTGTTGATAGTAGTCTTTATTCAGTGAATGTTTATGTCGCATGAAATCTTTATGGGAGCCATGGGAATAAGTTGTTGACTAGTGAGAGGTGATAAGATGTGTGATGGCCTTGTGGGTATACCTGTCAAACGGGTGGGTGAGTTGGGTTTGGGTTGGGTCGTTGTGGGTTTGGGTCTCGCGGGTGCGGGTCAAAAAGACCCAGTTCTAAACGGGTGGAAGAAAGATAAATCCAAACCCGACCCAGCAGGTTGCGGGTTGCCTGTGGGTTCCCATATAAAATTAAAAGAAATTACCATGCTAATGTTTGTTTACATAAGATATGGCACAAAACAATCACATTGACATGTGAACCTTTTTCATTTGTCCAAAAATTTTCTATAAGAAGAGCATCAAACAACAATACATCCATGGGAAGAGATGCTACATGCTAGTAAAGAAAAACCTCCGACTGGCTGAATTAATTATCAGTAATGTATAGATGCTAGAACAGCAAATATAATACATATTTTAGAAGCTTAACTCAAAAGCATACATAACATTAATTAAACAACGTATATTATGAAGGAGACATCCAAATGAGATGGGGTATAAATCGGAGAACTGAAAAAAGACTAAAACTTTGGCATGTTCCAAACAGCAACTCCACATTCTTTTATTATGCAGTATGAAGATGACAATCAATAACTCGACGCCCTTTTTAATTTTCAATATGAAGATGATACAACCAACAACTCCACACCCTTTTAATTTGTAGTATGACGATGACACAACCTTATGTATGCCTCCCATTCTCACAAAATAATACAAAAGAATAAATTTTACAAACTATTTAATGAGTAAAAAATATTATAAACCAATCTATGTGTTTTGTTAACTTTGTTGTGGTTTAAAATTTGAGATAAGAGTACAAGACATATTTAATATTACCTATTACTAGACTTCAATATATATATATATATATATATATATATATATATATATATATATATATATATATATATATATATATATATATATATATATATATATATATATATTACCTATTACTACCAAGTGGTAGTGGCTTGGACGCAAACGCACGCAAGCGACAAGTTTCATATATGCAACATGTGTATATTTTTTTACTGATACTAAATCTTATATTATTATTTTTATTAATAAAATCAGTGTAATAAAGCGGGTCACCCGCGGGTGCCCGCGGATTGCCCATGAAACCCGCTAGTTAAATGGGTGGGTATGGGTCTGGGTGTTTTCCAGCGGGTGGTAAATTTTAGGACCCAAACCCAACTTAAACGGGTCGACCCATGGGCACCCACGGATTTTGACCCAGTTTGACAGGTATACTTGTGGGCCATGAGAATACTTGTACAACCAGTAAAATGAATACCTTGGTCTAAGGACCTAGATTTAATGGTTACCTGTTACAGAGGTAACAATGCTATGTGATGATCTAAGGGTTTGAATACCCAGATCTAGTAATTATGATAATGATGTGAAGGGGTGAGAATTCCTAGTAATGTGATAAGGGATTGAGATCCCAGGTATCATGTGTTGTAAAGATTTGAAAAGTATGTGATAGTTGTATTACACCTTTCTTTGTAGAATTTGTTGTGATTAAATGAAAACCTAAGGGTAGGGTGTTCAATGAATCAAGTATTGTGATATCAATGCTCTCAGTTATTATTGATAATTCTTGTCATGATAAGTAATTAACTCTTAATTGAGTTATGAGATGCACAACTCAAGATTTGGGTTGATATGCACATTCTTTGAGAAATTATAGATAAGTTGTAGGTGTTATTAATGATTAATCATATTTTAAGTAATTAACTCTTATCAGTGTAATAAGATGATAAAATTGCATGATTCTAGTGTGTATGTGACAAGTGGACATGTAATATGTTTATTTAAGAATTTTAGTCTTCCGGCATGTATAGTATGTTGATAGCTCAGTATATTACAGTCTTTTGAATATACTGCTCTTCCAAGTTTAGAATGATATACATGTTGTATTATAACTTCAAATAAGTAGGCATGACACCATAGAGATACCAGAGTCAAGTATAAGTAAGAGAAGGGTACAATGTAGAAAGATCTTTCTAGGAATAATAAAATAATAGACTTAGGAGCCATGAACATCGTAGAACCCCTATGTGAGGTCTACACTTTAGGGGTGAAATGACCTAACCATGGCAGCGTCCAGTATACGGGGGTCAGAACGTGCTATCAGGTGGCACGGGGGACGAATCCCTAGTGGAAGTCTCCTTAAATTATAGTTTGTAGTGTCCAACATGAACCAGAAGTCCTGGTGGCACTAGAGTATAGAAAAGCCAAGAGGTGGTTTGACTCTCCGCCTATGTGCTCAGGTTAGAGGAGGCGTCCAGTTTAGGCTAGAGAGCCATTTCCCCAATGCAGACTAGGAGAGTAGTCAGACTTAGCATTTCTAGGGCGTGTCCTCTAAGTCTTGTACGGTGTGATCGTAGTGCAATACGAGTCTTCATATGTAGAGTACACTACATATGATCTGGGCATAATAAAATGAATGAGAGGTCAAACAAGTGTGTACAGTTATTCAATTATTCTTTGTATGTTTCTGAATTATTAGTTCTCTTTATGATCAATCAAGCATTTCATATATTGATTCACACTTATAGATATTTAGAGTATCCTGCCATATTTATGATTGTCAATTATTAGACTCTTTAAAGCTTAGTGTTGTTATAATTGATATCAATTTCTCAAAAGTATATCTATAATTATATCATTGCTTTAGACTGTTTCTTTGAAGTACTCATTCACTGAGCAAGTAGGCTCACCCCTCTACTCACAACTTTTAGGGAAATCACATGGACTTAAAGAAGATATCATTGCATCAGAGTAGATCTATAGCAAGAGTTAAGTATGAGTATAGTTAAGTTTAGTTGGTCCTTGTCACTCTAAGTCCTTGTAAAGAAATAAGAGAGAGTTGTAAAAGATGATGTATAACATTATTCCTCTTTTATCAATATGTGTGAATCAGCAAGTGTTATCTGCTTAAAAGTATGAGGAACATAATGAATGTTCATACATGCATTTTTACTGTTGAAATCATATTAGAGAAATCAATGTTTAGATTCCCTTGTAAAGTTAGTTTATGTGGTTCAATGTGAGAAAACAAGGAGTTTTGAAAGAGAAGAAAAAGTTAAGGGTGATCAATGTATTATGTTAAACCCTCAATTTATGCCCTAATCTCATGATTAATGGAAATTGTGAGATCGGGGTGTAACAACTTGGTATCAAAGCTTAAGCTGAGTTGTCAGGGACCATTAAGTTAGTAAGTTAGAGTCATAAGTGTGGCATATAGGAGATGTTATGATGTTAGCTCTGGGGATTTGAGTATTTGGATATCCTGGCACGATATCTGAGTACTTGGATCAACTAGTATCAAGCTACTCTGTCTATTCTTTCATGTATACCCTAGTCAGGTATACAGTGGAAGTATGGGCTGGAGAGGAATCCTAGAAATATTAGGGTTAGAAATAAGATAAGTAACATGAATTAAGAGCATGAATATAAAATGAGATAGAACTTTCATTTCATATTGTTGTTTTATTGGAGATGAATAGAAATGCTCTTATATGTTTGAATTCAGATATTCAGTATTTTGAAATATAAATGGGTCTTTAAGATTTGTTGTACACTATGCAGTTGTAGCATTTATTGATTACATTATTTGTATCAAGTATACTAGAAATGATCTTTGAATGAACTTTCCTAAGTGGATATTCTTTCCACATGTTTGAGATTAATAGGAGTTGGTTAATCTTAAGTTGCTCTTGGCTTCAGGACTGCAGGTTCGGCCTGGTCTGGCTGGCAAGATGCATTACTAGGATCCAATGACTCCTATTAACAATATGATAATAGTAGACTCTGGATAAATTAGACCCACATCATAGTGAGAATGTACATACACTAAGATGTTGAAACACATGGGAAAGATTAGAATAGCTAACAATCAGTCGGAAATGATATCTGAGACCCAACTTTGGGGCCTCATATGAGAAATCCTTAATTGGGAATAAAGAAACATGACGTAAGGTTCAGATTAAGTTTAATGATTAATATTATATAAACTCTAAATATGAAATATGGAAAAGATATGAGAAAAGTATGTAAGAGCCAAGGTAGTAAGAATCAATCATGAGGAATGGATTATATAACTGATTACAATGTTTTTATGTACTCTAAATCAAAGGAAAAATAGAAAAAAAGAGTTAAGTATACGATAAGTAAATATAAGAGAAGAGTCTTTAGAAGAGTTAAAGTAAAGATAATTAGATAAATATGTAAATCATAAGACTAGGATAAGAAACTAAGTTAAAACAAAGATAAATGTTGGAAATGATGAGCTTGATTAACGAATGAGGGTTATGATATAATTGAGAGCATGGAATGTATACCTTTATTAATAAATTTAATACATTCGTCCTTACTACCTTTGGATTCCAACTCTCTATAGAACAACAAACTAGTTTCTAAAAAAAGGAACAAAAGTGTAGCTTAACAAAATGAATAAGTTATACAAAGGTAGACTATACTCAGGAAGGAAAAACTTGATATAAGAGAAACTATGTTTCACCCATGCATGAGTCATTTGATTTAAAATGAAGGATATGCAATGTATTAAACATGAGTTGAAACTAGTAGAGAGATTATTGATTTAGAATTTCAACTTCACATTAGTAGAAGGATAAAAAGAAATATGTGCAACATGATATACATGATCATACACATGAATAAGCAACATGATCATAAGAGAAAAGTAGAATTTAAAGATAACAGGTGGAACAGTACTATATGGTAAGAGGATTATGGAAAGTAAGGAAGGGTTTGAAACATGGTGGAGTAATATAGATTATAAAAGAAAGAGGTTAGGAGATTCAATCAAGTGCTAGTTATTCAAGTATCCTTGTTGATAACTAATTAAACCTACATATGACAAATGTATGAATGGGGTGTTTGAAGATAAGAGTTCTAAGTCTCAGAACCATCTTCTCTTCCATATATTACTTAATGAGAGAAATGTGGGAATGAATTGATAAGAAAATGAATCATTTCTGATGCATAACCACCATGGTAGAGGCATCTAGTAAATGTAATAATGACACACAATATGATGATGAAACCCTAGAAGGGTAAATTGAGAATGTAATCTATCTGAATGGCCAATTAAGATGAAGAAAATTCAATTGATAAGATAAGGAAGACTTTAGTAAAAACTTGTGAGATCCAAAGTTTGAATTTCAAATTAATGGAGCAAAGTCACACCACAATAACATCATGCTACTGATAAAGGCCAAACCCTAGAATGTTTAGAGTTGTTGTAGTTCAAGGGTTGTCACTAGTTATTTGACCTTGAATACTAGCATCTCTATAAAATAAGATCATGAAATTTTCACTATGAGAAGTAAATTAGCACTGGTAGTAATCCTAGATAATCTGAAAGGTAGATAAACAATATGGAAATGATTTAGAGCAAAGGATAAGAAATAGATTTGAAATATAAGAGGTGTGTTTTGATCAAAAGGAGAAATATAATATGAGTGAAGTGTGATATGAAATAAATTCTTGCAATAATAGCAAGAATGATGAATAATCTATTCATACCTTGTATGTTTCAATTTTAGGGATGTTTAATCTACATGATTAAAATGAGAAGGATAAGTAGCAAGAAGTAAGTAGTAATGGATGAGGAGAGAGATAAGAGAAAACAATCGATTTTAGTAATATGTGAATTTTATTTTTAGAAGTATAATTTGTTGAAGGTATATTAAGGGATGTAAATTGGTTCTACGTATGATTTCAATGTACATGTACAAGCAATATGTTAATTAAAGAAGTCTGATAGTTTAAGTCATTCATACTAGTAATCCATCTTAGTAGTGTAAAATTATGGTATGGTGATCTGGATTGAATGATGATGGAACAAATGGAGGGTTTCCCTGAATAAGGGAGTCTTACCTATTCACTCATATGAATAGAAGGGATGATAACCATATTGTATTGATATGTAACCCTAATGAGGTGTAGCTTGATATACCTAGCTTTAATATAACTAAGTGATGGTAATTGGGTATGAATAGTCCTTGAATTACTAATACAATTATGGAGTACTCTATTACTATTGTTGAAACCCTAGTATGCTATAACCCGATGGTTAGACCTTGAATTATGTGTGGGTTCATACTTGAGAATAGTATGGAATGTGATGGTAATGCTTCACCTTATGCATCCATGATCCAATGGGGATGCCGTGAGTAGTGATGTACAATTGGTATTGAATCTAGTCTTTTAACTCAAGACTATTTTGCTATTTAAGTAGCACATTAGTAAAATTCAAAAGAACATGGTGAACTCTCTTTCTTGATTTAGAGGTAATACATAACAATAGTACATATTTAGCAGTATGAATTGAGATAGTTGGATCAGATTATCCATGTTGAGGTAACACCTCAAGAGTATGAAAATATTGAAATGTTTGTTTCTCTCTCTAACCTATGATTGATTTTGGCATAGATAATTTGTTTGTCATCATTGAGAACTATTTCAAACATGTTGTGATTTAGTAAAGGAATAAAGGACTTAATGTTGAAAACTGCATTCAAGTATGAAATAAAATATTATAATGACATGTAAGATTTCAAAAGCTTAAAATAAACATTGAATGTACTTTAATTGCATATTTATGTTTCGGGGATGAAACCTTTTTAAGGGAGAGTATTGTAATGACCTCATCTGAGCTTTATTGGTAAACTAGGGTTTACCTGGATGATTATATGCTTAATTGGATTGATCATTTATTAAATCTAATTAATGATGATAATTCAATGATGATGTTTTAAACCTAATAAGAACATTAAGTGTTCTATTGTTTGAGAAATTAGGGTTTGAGAAATATAAACCCTAGTTGGCTGAAATTAGGGTTCTGATGGTACATGAGTATGGAATTTGATCAGGATAGCAGTGTGATAAATGATTTTTCATATTTTCTAAAAAATTTTGTATTTAATTTAATTTTATATATGATATGTATAACTCAATCATTCATATTGGAGAAAAATTTCAAAATATTTTTGTGTTATTTCAATGTGGTTCTCGGTCGAACTATACTTCGACCAAAATGCTGACAGAGTGCTTTTCAGTAGTGTAGTTTTTTATTTTTAATTATTTATTGGTGTCACAAAATGATCTTAAATTTTACTTGGAGATATTAAATTAAATTATAAACAACATGTAAAATTTTCATAATTTTTGGATGCATTTAGACCTTATCAGTAGATGAATTACAGTAATTAACATTTCTGCAGAATTCTAGATAGCAGTGTACTATTCAATTTTTAATTATTTAATGTAAGTTGGAATGATCTCAAATTTTAACTAAGTCTTTATAACTCAATTATACATAACATAATAAATTCCCATAATTTTAGAGAAATTTTATCTCTGAAATACATGAATTCACAGAAACCTTTTTATGATAGAAAAATCTGCTAAAATAAGAAAAAGTTTAGTGAGGGGTCAATGTGCAATTAACCCAAGCAGATCAATTGCTCTATATGGTCAACCTAACACACAAGGAGCTCTCATAATTCATTATTCAATTCATAGAAACGAAATCCTAGAGAGATAGAGATTTAGGGTTTGAGAGGAGAAATTGATGGAGATGCTGACCTAGGGTTTTGCGGTCTGAGGAATGATGAAATCATGTAAGTTTAGCTTCTTTGGATATACTTTCATGGTGAATCTTCTCTCACATGTCAAAAATTTTTCCCTCCTCTGATTTGATTCAAAATGGTATCAAAAATTCCCCTTTTCTCACTCTTTCTTCATAATCCCTCATTTTTAGGGTTTCCGAGTTGAAAGGAAGAAGAATTGGGTGAATTGCTTAGGATTTGATATGGATTTGAGATTTTCAGATATGGGATACATTTTTAAGGTTTTTTCACACCTTAGGGTGAGTGGGAACTTCCTTTAAACAGTATATTGCAAGAAAATTGGTTAAATCAACCATAATCTTTAATTGCTTAGTATGGGACTACAAACCCTGAATTGTCTATTTGTTCTAAGTTGTCGAAAAATGATATGAAATGGATTTTTCCTTTGTTTTAATGAATTTTAGATGATAAAATCATATTATAAATTTATACAATTCATTATAATGAGAATTGCCTAAGTATTCGTAGAGGTTATAAGAGTAAATTGAAATATAGGGAATTTGTCTATGACTGAAATTTGTTGTATAAGTAAATAGAGAAAGTTGCTTATTTAGATCCCCTTGGTTTTGAATGATTTTTTATATAAATTCATAGTACATATATGTCAGATACTATCTTGGATTTCATTTAAAGTGAGTAGTGTTTGTTTGGTTTCTCAGTGAAGAGGGTGAAACCCTAGATGCGAGGAAAGTTGGATATTTGCGAATAGATATCGTGAAATTCATTTGAAGGGATTTTCTTGACATGATAGACTTTATTTATTCAATGTTATTATTGATGTATGATATCCAAGTGAATGGCATGGAAACCCAAATTCAGCTCAGTTCCAAGGTTTCATACATATATTGATTTTATATGACTTGTTGATAGTAGTCTTTATTCAGTGAATGTTTATGTCACATGAAATCTTTATGGGAGCCATGGGAATAAGTTGTTGCCTAGTAAGAGGTGACAAGATGTGTGATGGCCTTGTGAGCCATGAGAATACTTGTACAACCAGTGAAATGAATACCTTGGTCTAAGGACCTAGAGGTAATGGTTACTTATTATAGAGGTAACAATGCTATGTGATGATCTAAGGGATTGAATACCCAGATCCAGTAATTATGATAATGATGTGAAGGGATGAGAATTCCCAGTAATGTGATAAGGGATTGAGATCCCATGTATCATGTGTTGTAAAGATTTGAAAAGTACATGATAGATGTATTACGTCTTTCTTTGTAGCATTTTTTGTGATTAAATGAAACCATAAGGGTAGGGTGTTCAATGAATCAAGTATTGTGATATCAAAGTTCTCAGTTATTATTAATAATTCTTGTCATGATAAGTAATTAACTCTTAATTGAGTTATGAGATGCACAACTCAAGATTTGGGTTGATATGCACGTTCTTTGAGAAATTACACATAAGTTGCAGGTGCTATTGACGATTACTCATATGTCAAGCAATTAACTATTATCAGTGTAATAAGATGATAAAATTGCACGATTCTAGTGTGTATGTGCCAAGTGGACATGTAATTTTTTTATTGAAGAATTTTAGTCTGCCTACATGTATAGTATGTTGATTACTCAATATATTACACTGTTTTAAATATACTTCTCTGCCAAGTTTAGAATGATATACATGTTGTATTATAACTTCAAATAAGTAGACACGACACCATAGAGATAATCATAGTCAAATATAAATATGAAAAGGGTACAATGTAGAAAGAGCTTTCTAGGAATAATAAAATAATATACTTAGGAGCTATGAACACCATAGAACCCCTATGTGAGGTCTATGCCTTAGGGGTGAAACGACCTAACCTAGGCAACATCCAGTATATGGGGGTTGGAACATGTTATCAGATGGCATGGGGGACGAAGCCCTAGTGGAAGTCTCCTTAAATTATAGTCTGCAGTGTCCAACATCAACTAGAAGTCATGGTGGCACTAGAGTATAGAAAATCCAAGAGGTGGCTTGACTCTCTGCCTGTGTGCTCAGGTTAGAGGAGGAGTCCAGTTTAGACCAGAGAGTCATTTCCCTGTTGCAGACCAGGAGAGTAGTCAGACTTAGAATTTCCCGGGTGTGTCCGCTATGTCTTTTACGGTGTGATCATAGTGCCCTATGAGTCTTCATATGTAGAGTACATTTCATATGATCAGGGCATAATAAAATGAATGAGAGGTCGAACAAGTGTGTTTATTCAATTATTCTTTGTATGTTTCTGAATTCTTAGTTCTCTTTATGATCAATCAAGCATTTCATATATTGATTCACTCTTATAGATATTTAGAGTATCCTGCCATATTTATGATTGTCAATTATTAGACTCTTTAAAGCTTACTATTGTTATAATTGATATCAATTGCTTAAAAGTATATTTGTAATTATATCAGTGCTTTAGACTGTTTCTTTGAAGTACTCACTCACTGAGAGAGTAGGCTCACCCCTCTACTCACAATTTTTAGGGAAATTACATGGACTTGAAGAAGATATCATTGCATCAGAGTAGATCTTCCATAAGAGTTAAGTCTGAGTATAGTTAAGTTCAGTTGGTCCTTGTCACTCTAAGTCCTTGTAAAGAAATAAGAGAGACTTGTAAATGATGATGTATAACATTAATCCTCTTTTATCAATATGTGTGAATCAGTAAGTCTTGTGTGCTTAAAAGTATGAGTAACATAATGAATGTTCATACATGCATTTTTACTGTTGAAATCAGATTAGAGAAATCAATGTTTAGATTCCCTTGTAAAGTTGGTTTATGTGGTTCAATGTGAGAAAACAAAGAGTTTTCAAAGAGAAGAAAAAGTTAAGGGTGACCTTTGTATTATGTGAAATCCTCAATTTATGCCCTAATCTCATGATTAGTGGAAATTGTGAGATCGGGTTGTAACACATGCATCCCTCTACAACTCAAGTGGAATGTGAATTATCCTCCTATATGTAAAACCCAAGAGCTCATAGAGTTTCTTGAATGTAAGCTTGTATTTTGTATCCATCAGAGGAAGTAGAATTAATCAAAATTGTGTTTAGTCATTCTTGGGTTAGATGTGTCTTTAGTGTGGATAAGAACTCCTATGTGAGTTTGTGGATGGTCTGAACCTTATTAGTACATCAATAAAAAAAACTTATCTTCATAAGAAGCACCCATGTCTCATCAATGATACCTAGTGCATTCATTGTATCTGGGAAGGCTAAAAGTGTGTTGATGATGTGATGGGTCTTGAGCTTCTCATGAATAGCCACCTCCTCATTAGATTTGAGGATTTATGAGGCCTTGGAGGTGAATAGTAGCATGGAAAATATGGTTGAGGAATCATTGTGAGGCATCTTCATGGATTGTTTCCATTGCTCCATTAGGAATGAGTTGAGGAAGAGGAAGAAGATAGAAGTGGAAAATAGTTTTTGTATATTTCCATGTTACAACATGTAAAATATGGAGATTATTGAAGGATGCCATTTTCATTCATGATGTAGAGATATGTCAACACACCATGAAGGTCTGAAGGCATTTATGGAAATTCATAAAGAAGTTGTGCATGTAATGGAAGTCATTGGTGTTGGGTGATGCGTACAAATGAGCTCCAACCTGATGAGACTCTAAGATTTGGTGAAGTAGAGAAGAGGTGAATAAAGAAGACCAAGATGTTAGTTGTAGATCTTGGACAACTACATGTGGTGTCACAAGAACTGCTTGTTACCCAAATCCTAACAACAAATGACTATAAAGTCAATGGCAATAGGACCTGGGCATCCATCCCTAGCATGGTATTAGCAAATCGTGAATGTGTAACTGTATGCTTGGCATACTTGAGCAAATAACAAGATAAATTCACCAACAATATCTCAATATTCAAAAATATTATTAAGTAGCATCCTTTTACAACAAAAGTTCAATTACATAGTCCAGCCATAGTAGCTTGGGTGGTAAGAGCTCGATAAGTCCCATTGAAGTACCCAGGTTTGAACCTCACCGAAGGCACTTTGCGAATGACAATCCACGCTGATTACATGCGGGAGGGGGTGACTGAAACACACCCTCTCATGCCTTGAGAGTTTACCATGTCGGCTTCATTCGGAATGGGTTCTCTCGGTCATCAAAAAAAAGTTCAATTACATATTCCAAAGTACAATTTTACAAGATTGCCGATGTATACTAGGGATTTACAACAAGTACACCTGACATAGTTAACCAATCCCATCAACTTCTAGACATCTCTGAACCTATAAAATAAGTGAAACAAGGTGGGTCAAGAACACAAAGTGTTCAGTATAGGGCTAAAAGATACATATACATAAGATTTGTATAATTTGAAAAAATTTGTAGAAGTAACAAATAAGAAATAAACAAGTTAATTATTTACCAAAAAGAGATCCCATGTTTTATGTCATTTCACTCCAATTATACCATCAATTCGTACATTCATCAATATCATGTATCTGTAATTCCTTTTATGGACAACTTCTCACTGGAAGAGTCTATGAGGGTGCTAAAGACCTAACCCTTTTATCAATGATCTTCCCTATCTTGATAACTCAAGTAGGACACCCATTCTCATGTCCTTAACCTAAAACTGCATGCAGGTGCTTGAGGTTTGTAATGGAGTTTATATATTATGTTTGCAAGTTATAAAGAAATGATACGAGACAAACACCGAGTATAATACTAGAACACTACATGACAATATTTGAGCAAGTAAATAAGCATATATATGTATCACATTTCAAGCAAGAAATCCATAGTCAAATAATTATTAAATTTCGTTCCTGATTTAGAAATTTCATAACATACCTATCCTTGACCATATAGCCACAAGAAACACCTAATTCAGCACAAGATTGCATACATGCATTATATTATCATCATTAACCCTAGTTAGTTTCATTTTAGTGTTTTAGTCAAAGTTAGGTTCCAAGTTGGTCATTAGTGTAGTTGATGACCTTTTATGGATTTAGAGGTTTTCAAGAAGGTGTTTTTCAAGTTTAATGACATTCGGAGTTCCATGCATTTTATATGTTCATTACAAGATTAATGTCACTTACTTGCATTTTACGGTCAAAAGACTCATAATAGGAAAGAAGGGTTTGTGCTTGTCAAGTCATGAGATTGCACAAGAAATGGTATAGGTCAAGAAGATTCATACATGAGAAGCTTATCCAAAGTTGGGTGGATGTCCCCTAGGGTTTGTCCTAATTTGGTATCATCATATCAACATACATTAAAAATATGACATATATGACTTACATCATTAGGGTACATCCTATGACCCAAGAGGGAGATCCACGTCAAAGGCTAAAGGATATTAGAATCAACCCTTATTTGAGAAGGGAGAGCATAAGAAAAAGGATTCATATCAAATCTAGATCATAAGAACACAATTTAGGTCATGAATACCACATGAGGAAAATGCTAGGAAATTTAGAGTCTCAAACTCCAATATAATACAAGGATGTTGGCCTTATCCAATTAGTCACAATATTGCACAAAAATATTGATTTGAAGGGTCTAATATAGTGTGATGCATAAGGGGCCGAACAACCACACTATGGTTAAGTATCATCATGAATCACCAAAATGGTGCCAAATTCAAGCATTAATGTGTCATATAATTCAACCATAGCAAAATTAAAGCAACGGTGAAAATGCATGCCATAATGTAGCACAAAGATACTAATTTTCAAGTCAAGATGATAGTAGAGTTCATATTAGATGCAAAGTTAACAATTTAGGGAAAGGTGTATCACTAATTTGTGAATCAACAACACATGCGTACATTTAGTGTGATTAAGAGTAACAAAGGGTGACGTGGAGCTTCATGTATGTTCATAATAACTTATAAGATACTATTTTGATGTCTATGTGGGTAGAGATGCATCACAGTTCCAATATTTAGCATACTCAAGCATCTATCATGGTCAAACAAGGTCAAACTTCTTATTTCAGAAAATCAAGATGTTTATAAGAATATTTAGGGTCTTAAAGATAGTTCATGTTGTATATCTTGTCGATCTGATCAATTTGATATATAATTTTGTCCATTTTGGCCTTAGGATGAGTGAGTTATGCCTTTTGGAAGGTATTGAAGAGAACTATATGAAAATGATCTTAGGTGTTACCTCCATTAATCATCAATATAATTGCGGTCGTTGATCTTGGATCCACTGTCTCACACCCTGCTCCTCACCTGGCACTTCACGACCACTGCAACCCTTGGTTCACCACAATTGTGTGGTCGCAAATGCCTCTAAAGTCTCTCACCACTGCCATCGAGAAACTCTGTGGTGCTTTCGGTCACCAGCCACTGCCTCACAATACAACATCGTGTGAGCCTACTCTGGTGTGCCTTCACACCATTAGACCATCGAGGACATTGACTGGTCTATGGGGCAGAGCAGTTGAGAGAGGGGGAAACAACGCTCCTTCTCGAGGTCATTCGATCTTCATCTGACAGTCGCACGCCATCATCCTCATACGCTTGTTGGCATTAGCTGTGGTGGTCGACTGGACTACAGTCATCAGAGCAGGAAAAGAGGCAGAAGGGATAATGTAATGTTTCGTCCGAGCATGAAACCCAATATTGGCACATCTTGGTGAGTTTGGAGCTACTTTAGAAACTTCTCGACAGAGTCTAGGGTGTAAAAGCCAAATTCATTCGCCATGGCGGCCGCTACGGAATAGCCAGGAGCAGACGCATTGGGGAGGGGTAAGTTAGGGAACAATTCACTTAGGAAACCTAGAGAAAAATGATATGGAGGGTAGGCAAGTCATTTGTTGGAACCAATTCAGTGTGAGTAGGAGGGAACATGGGTGATTGGCTGGTGTAAAGCAATTGTGCTTTGTATAGCGCACGGCTAAAAGTGGGAGATGAAAACCCATCGTTGGATCAAGAAGGTGATCTTTGGGATGATATTGTATGGCTAGGAGCAATCCATTTCTTCACAAGAGGGGGTGAATCACAAAGGAAGCACATGGGTTGCGTGTCTGATCAGGCCCATTAAGACTCAAACTCAACAAAAATGATTAAAACATGTACAAATTGAGCCAACTTCGAAAGGCCCTAACTTGGGCTATAGGGGTCCCATTGAGGCAATTTTTGCATCATTAGATTCATAATTGAATCCTATATAACATGATAAATATTATATAACATGAAGATAATATATAAAAGGTTCAATATATCTTACAAGGTGTTGATATAATATAGCATGTTCAATTTCTCAAATTAGAGTTACATCATATGAAATTAGTCATTGAGTTGAACATATTGGGTGATCATCACACTCAAGTATTGTGATTGAAAATATATTGAGTGAGATGGGTCTCCTAAAGAGAAAGAAATAGTATAATAGATGGAGTATAAATCCAGGTTGTCACATCCTTCCCTCCTTAAAAGAAATTTCATCCTGGAAATTCATTCAAGATCATAGTTAACAGTAAAATTCAAATTCCATCGAATCTAGTTATCCAACCATGGTTGTTAAGGCATTCTCCATAATGGGATACACACTTAGGTTATCATCATCAAGGGTGTACTCATCTCTATTACATACATATTACTTAGTGTTCCATCATATTATGACATCGTCATAGCATTGGGGTTTTCCCTTTGTATCCCTACATTAGGGTTTTCATTCATATCTTCATATCAGGCCAAGGTGTATTATCAAAATCTATGAGCCAAGGTGTATTATCAAAATCTATGTTATCAATTCTCAAGTGAACATGTTCACAATCATGAATTTCAAATGATATCATCATTGAACATGAATGTTTCATCATTATACTAGATTTTATGTATGTTTCAGTTTTCCCCCAAAATTCTACCAACTATGTTCATTATTTTTATTTTGATGTCTAAAACTTAGTATTTATATATATCATGTTATTCAAGTTAAGATATCAAAGCATCATCATATCGAGTTCATGAATTCAAACATACATTTTTCATGTGTTGGATGATTTTTATCTTAGGTCTTGCTTAATGGAGGGACTTATTGTACATGAATCTAGTTTTAACTTACGTGAGATTTTTCATGTATCAAGCATCATTTGAGGAAAAACATTATCATCAATGTCAAGGTTTCAAAATTATCTCACTTGTATCTTAAAAGGGCTCCACAAGATCAAGACACTCAAGATAAGTCCTATATACGTCCAACAAGACATGATAGCCACAGCCTTCTACCCATAACAAAATTTCTACCCATATTTCAAGAAACAAGGGCAACTACTAGATTGTTGTGCATACAACCACTAACCCAATTATGAGGGTCATCATGGAGATCACATCTCATGTACATCATCTTAGGGTCTTGGGACATCTCCCTCACCTATATAGAAAGCATCATATATTGAATGCCTCTTCCTCTAGCATTAGATCTTTTCATAGGAAATCTAGGGTTCAACATTTTTAAGGGACCACACACTAGGTGACTCAACTCATATACTTAGAAGTATTCTAGCTAGGGACTCATCATCATGTATTTCATCGTGCATATTTTCCAACATTTCAGATAATTTGGACTTTAGGTACTCTAACCTTCTCCTGTGGCAGGTCGACTCATATCAAGAGGTCACCCTTTTCGTATGTCCCATGCTAGAGGTCCTCCTTGTGAATAGTTTGTGGACTTGGGTGGTCTCAAACCATATATCACATAACATATCTCGACATGTACAAGACTAGGCACAAGCAAGCATGCCAACCCACTAGCTATGTTTAACACATCAACCAAGTCACATATCCCTTGCATGGTGCTAGATTAGTTAGTGTTGTAAGGTCAAAATAATATCATATCATCAAACACAACTTGAATCATCATGAAACATCTCATAACATCACATTAACACCACCGTCGTCGTCATCATCATCATCACCATAGGTCATCTAGGCTACTTACTAGCCTAACCTTATTGTGGCTCTAGACAACTCTAGGACTGCATCTATCATCTAAACTCTCTCATCGAGACATGATGTTAAATCTCTTTCTCTTAAGCTACATGGACACTCACTACTTTCCTGTGTGTGGTAACATTTTTTGGTTCATATGTACATATATTAATACTTGAAATAGGTTTTATCCAACGTTTAAATAAACGATGAAAACCACCATACTCCATCGAATAAAACCAAAATCAAAATGAGTTACCACACTCATTAGGAAGTCTAGCACCATGAAACCTAGAGAAAAAACAAGTACATGGGTGCACACATGTGTATCTACCCTAAGCACATCTAGCAAACATGTCTAGGGTTGTAGTAAGGTATCCCTTTTCTCTCCCTCCTAAACCTACACCCATATTATAGGACAAAAGGATGAGAAAAGAAATGTTATAAGGATCACACAAATACACACCTAGTTTTTTAACATCTAGGTTCTAAACTAGAGGCTAAGTCAACTCAGTCCACAAGGGCAACTGATTAAGTTTCTAGAGTTGAGATGTAAAGTGAGTTTAGTTTGTGTTTCATGCGGCCATGTTTGGAGTAGTTATTTTTCATGCTTTGATACCATTTGTCATGTAACTATTTGTTACCCAAATCCTAATTCCAAATCACTATAAAGTCAATGGTGATAGGATCTAGGCGTCCTCTCCTAGCATGGTATTACCAAAGAGCAAATGTGGAAGCTTAAGCTTAGTGTACATGAACAAATAACAAGATAAAGTCACCAAAAATATCTCAACCTTCAACAATACTATTAAGAAACATCCTTTTATTACAAGCTTTCAATTAAATATTCTAGAGTACAATTTTACAAGATTTCTCATGTATACTAGGGATCCACAACAAGTAAACCTGACATAGCTCACCAATCCCATCAATTTCTAGCCAAATCTGAACTTATAAAATCAGTGAAACAAAGCAGGTCAAGCACACGAGGTGCTGAGAAAATGTCTAAAAGATACATCTACATAAGCTTTGCGTAATTTGAAAAGATTTTTAGATGTAACGAACAAGAATTAAACAACTTAAGTATTTAGGAAAATGATAGCCCATGTTTTATGTCATTTCACTCCAATTATACCATCATTCCATGCATTCATCAATATCTTGTATTCATAAGACATTCTATGGACAACTTCTCACTGGAAGAGTCTATGTGGGTGCTCAAGATTAGCTAACCCTTTTATCAATGATCTGCCCTATCATGATAACTCAAGTAGGATTCCCATTCTCATGTCCTTACCCCAAAACTTCAGGCAAGTACATGAGTTTGAATAATGGAGTTTCTATATTATGTTTGCAACTTAGAAAACAACGATATGAGACAAACATCAAGTACAATAATATAATACTACATGAAAATATTTGAGCAAGTAAACAAGCAAACATATATATCACATTTCAAGCAAGAAATCTATAGTCATATAATTATTAAAACATGTACCTGATTCAAAGATTTCATAACTTACTTATCATGGATCATCTAGCCATAAGCAACAACTAATTAAGCATAAGATTGCATACATGCATTAGATTCTCATTCTTAACCCTAGTTAGTTTCATTTTATGATTTTTTGATAAGTTAGGTTCCAAGTTGGTCATTAGTGCATTTTATGATCTTTTACTAATTTAGAGTTCGTCAAGAAGGTGTTGTTCAAGTTTAATTTCATTATGGGGTTCCATGAATTTTATATGATCATTACAAGATTCATGTCACTTACTTGCATTTTACAATCAAAAGACTCATAATTGGGCAAGAATGGTCATGGCTTGTCAAGTCATGAGATTGCATAAGAGATAGTATAGGTCAGGAAGATTCATACATGAGAAGCTTTTCCAAAGTTGGGTGGATGTCCCCTAAGGTCTAGGTGTCACTGTCCTAACTTGGTATCATCATATCAACATACATTCAAAATTTGACATGTATGACTTACATCATTAGAGTCCATTCGATCACCCAAGTGGAACATCCAGATCAAATCCTTAAGCATATTAGAATCAACCCTTAAGCATAAGAAAGAGGATTTATATCAACCTAGAGCATAAGAACACAATTCAAGTCATGAATGCCACATGAGGCAAAAGCTAGAAAATTTAGAGTCTCAAACACCAATATAACACCAAGTGATTGGCCTTAGCCAATTAGTCACAAGATTGCACAAAATTACTAATTTGAAGGCTCTAATATAGTGTGATGCATAAGGGGGTGAACAACCACACTATGGTTAAGTATCATCATGAATCACCAAAATGGTGGCACATTCAAGCATTAAGGTGTCATATAATTCAACCATCACACAAGGAAAGCAAATGTGAAAGTACATGCCATAATGTAGCACAATGATAATAATTTCCAAGTCAATATTAGAGTAGAGTTCATATTAGATGCAAAGTTAACAATCTAGGGCCAGGTGTATCACTAATGTGTGAAGCAACAACACTTGCATACATTTGGTGTGATTAAGAGTAATAAAGGGTGATGTGGAGCTTGATGAATGTTCATAAGAACTTATAAGATAATGATATGATGGTTAGGTGGGAAGATATGCATCACAGTTCCAATACTTAGCATACTCAGGCATCTATCATGGTCAAACAAGGTCAAACTTCGTATTTCAGAAAATCTGAAGAACTACAAGAATAATTAGGGTCTTAATGATAGTTCATGTTGTATATCTCATCGAGATGATCAATTTGGTATATAATTTTGTTCATTTTGGCCTTAGGATGAGTGAGTTATGCCTTTTGGAAGGTATTGAAGATAACTATATGAAAATGATCTTAGGTGTTACCTTCATTAATTATCAAGATAATCATGGTTGTTGATCTTTTATCCACCACCTTACACCCCATTCCTCACCTGACACTTCTAGACCTCTCCCTCCCTGGGTTCACTACAACCGTACAGTGGCCTCTGAAGTCGCTCCCCACCGCCACCAAGCAGTTGTGTGGTGCTTTTGGTCGCCAGCCACCATCTCACAACCCAACACTATGCAGGCCCACTCCAATGTGCCTTAATGCCATTGGACCATCGAGGACATTGAATGATCTATGTGGCAGAGTGGTTGAGGGAGGGGGAAACAATGATCCTTCTTGAGGCCATTCGTTCCTCATCTGACGGTCGAACGCCATCGTCCTCAGGACACTTTTTGGCATACGTTGCGGCGGTCAGATGAACTGGAGTCGTCGGAGTAGAAAAATAGGCAGAAGGGAGAATGAAACATGTCATCGGAACATGCTGCCATCTTGGTGTATCTTGGCAATTTGGAGCTGCTATCGAAACTGCTTGATGGCGTCTATGGCGTAAAAGCCCAATTTGTTGGTCATGGCGGCCACCATGGAATAGCTACAAGTAGGCGCATAGAGGAGAAGAAAGCTACGACATGATTCACTGAGGATACTAGGGGAAAACGGATGTGCAAGCTAGGCAAGTAACTTAGTGCCACCAATTCAGCATGAGTAAGAGGGAACATGGGTCATTGGTTGCTGCAAAGCAACTGTGCTGTGCACAGTGTACGGCCAAAGGTGGGAGATGAAGGCTTATTGTTGGATCAAGAAGGCAATCTATGGGATGAGATAGTACGGCCAGGAGAAGTCCACTACTTCACAAGAGGGTGTGAAGAACATAGGCAGCACATGGACCATGTGCCTGATTAGGCCCATTAAAACTCAAACTCAACAAAAATGATTGAAACAATTACAAATTCAGCCAACTTTAAAAGGCCCTAACTTGGGCTATAGTGGTCTGATTGAGGTGATTTTTGTGCCGATTGGATTCATAATTGAATCCTATATATTATGATATACATTGCAGAGAATGAAGATCATATATAAAAGGTTTGATATACCTTACAAAGTGGTGATATGATATAGAATAATACTTAGTTCAATTTCCTAAATTAAAGTTACATCATATAAAATTAGTCATCGAGGTGATCAAATTGGGTGATCGACACACTCAAGTATTGTGATTGAAAATATATCAAGTGAGATGGGTCTCCTTAAGAGAGAGAAGGATTATAATAGATGGAGTAGAGATCCAGGTTGTCACATGTGGCCCAGTGGCAAAGGTGATGGCCAAATATAACAAAGTGAAGACTACTTCTCCTCAACTTAGGTGGATAAAGGTGGAGGTTATGGAGGATATGGGAGGAAGGAGATAAAAAATACTGACAACAAAGGGGTGGGATGTATAAAAGCCTAGCTCAAGAAAGTGCAGATCAGAGATTAGTGGTGTGTTGACTTTAGAAAGGCAGCAATTAAGAGTTTATTGCTCTCTTATCAACATGGCATAGAATCCAAGTGGGTGAGGTATTGGTGGTGGATGGGCAAAGGGTATTACCCCTACCATCTACATATTACACCAGGTAATCCTCAAAACATGTAGTGTTTGGTGGGTATTGGTGTGAGGGTTTGAGATTCCAATTCAACAAGAAACAAGATATGTACATGAATTTTCACAATCATACAATTTCCCTACCACTTTCATATGCTTCTATATACACGTGGATTTATGGCATGTTGTTCTACATCTTGATTTTTTTAAATTCAATAGAATTCACATGATACATGATAAAAAAACATGGCATGTTACTAAAATGTTGCACCTTCCTAGTTTTGTTGTAGTACTACTTTACGTTGCTTTGAAAAAGATTTTTCTTGAGTTTTCTTCTTTGTTCTATCACATCAATGAAACACTTGCTATGTATATTATTAACAATCATCAAGATTAACTCATAATGACTCATTTCATAGTTATAAGAGTGTTTCATTTTCTAAAACAAATGATCAAAAGAAAACAAGCTAAACTAGAATTAATTATTCTGAAATCTGGGTTGAATGACTCCCACAAAGGTACTCAATTATAATTGGAAGCTAGACTCTTCATTTTCTTCAAGTTCATGAGGATAAGGGATGTGCCATTCCTAGATTTTAATTAGGATAGATTGATATAGATTCAACATGATCCTTTTATGGAAATGAAAATTCTATATTTGTAATTTGATTATATATCAATGAAGATGATAGATGCGCATTTTGATTAACTATCACATATACTTTGTTTATGTTTTTGTTTGTAATGCATGTTTCATCTATTTCCCTTTCAAATGAAACTCTTCATTTTGATTTAGTTCGGTGGAACCGAAGGTCTCGATGAGAAATTCTAATTTAGTTATCTATTGACATTATTAAGGTGGCATTTTATTGAGGTCTATGTGTCCACTATCATTGAATATTGGATGTCCCATGTTCCCTCATTGGTTATTGAATCATTTCCTTTGTGGGTTTTTTTTGCATATTTTGAATATTTTGGTTGTTGTGGTAGGAAAATTTTGGATGGGCCTGCCATCCTAGATTGTAAGTGTCTGATAATGGATCATATGGATACCTATTTACATTATTTCCAACATAGTTGCATTGTTCTAGTGTAACATATTGAGATGGGAATGATATGGATTATTCTTGGATCCTCCACATGATTTACAAATTATTATATTAAATTTTAATTTTTGGTTCGACAATCTATCTAACTTTTGAGGAACCTTTTCCATCTTTTCTTATAGGACATCAACTGCATCAATGTTTCTCTTCCCCTCTTTCCTTGTAGAAACTAAACTAATATAATAAATAGTTGTTTATTTGAGTCATGTGGACAATATTTTTAGGTCATATCTATCATTATGCCATAGGAATTCTTGGGTGTCATGTTCATCAAATGAACTACATGAGGACAAATTTACTACTTGAAGTGTATGAGGTGACATTTGTTCTAGAAAGTTTGCATCAGTAAAAAAATTTCTAAATCATGATGTGGGAACAAGCATTGGTGATCCTTGAATCTCACACAAGCATGTGAAGAATCTCTCTTTACTTATAGGTGAAATCGGTGAGTTGACACCAAAATTGATTTTTCTTTCTTGGGAGTTTATACTTTACAAGAAAAACCTTGGTACATATTGCCAATTTTTTTATTGAATTCATAGGTAGTGAAGATAGTCATGTCTTGTATTGATCTTTCAAGATGAATTTAAACAAAAGTGGTTTGACCTCTTTAGTATGGACACTGATTCAGCCCTATTTTAGGGCTTGATCTTGTGTCATTTTGCATTTCAATCACATCTATACATGATAGATTACATGTCATTTCCCTCAATATGCTTATTTGTGTAAAATGCACTTATGGACATTATTTGCATGTTTTTTAGGCATTTGGACCACACTTGATGGAAGAGAGAGATAAGGAGTGATCCTAGGGTTTCTCTACCCTTGGAGAAGCCCAAAGTGAAGTCTGATGCTCCCTCAACCTATCCATAGTGGATAAATATCCATAGAAGCAAAGATGTCCAAGGAAATCCAAAGAATTAAGCCCAAGTGCAACAGAAGACAACACCATAGTCGTGCAGCAAAGAATGGTCATGCAAGGGACAGACACCATGGCCATGCTACAACACTAAAGAACAGGCATGGCAATGCACCATGGCCACCATCACCTTGCTCACCACGACCGTGCTACCCAACACGATCGTTCTACCCTTACCCCACCACGGTTGTGGGTGACCACCACAGATGTGCCAGTTTCAGTACAAAATGTCCAGCAACCTGTGATCTCACCATTTTAATTCACACGATCGTTCTACCCCACCACGGTCGTTCTCACCCCTACCCACCACGGTCATGCTAATCACAAAACCTAGCTACTTTTTTCACTACATTTCCCACTTTATCCCTACTTGACCTATTGCTTCCTCCCCACCTATATATATGTGGGTGGTTGCGGGAAGCCGAGGTTGGCCACCCGTAGCTACCTTCCACCACCTCCTAGCTCCCCATTTTTCCTCTTATACATTCCACCTCCATTCCACTCCATTTCACCCTTTCCACCACCAAAACACTAGTTTATCCTAGTTCCTACCCATAATCCCCTTCATTCCATACCCTTGCACCTTGGAGGAGAGAGGTAGACATCTTGCAGTAGCTAGAGAGGAGGATTGCTCCATCTACACCAATATCCATGGCTTCTTCTACCTCTTTCTCCTTTCTTTTTATATTTTCCATTTCCATGTTATATTTTCCATGAACAGCGACCATGTAGCACTCCCTAGCCCTCCTACCACCCTCGAATCTCCACCAAATCACCCTCAATCCATCTCCAATCAATCCCCCACCATTTTCACTACCTCAATCTCCATATTTCTCCCATTTCCATCCACTAAACACCACATTTCTCTCAAATCCTTCCCAACAGCCCTATTCTTTGGAGAAAACCTAAAATCCCATTTTTCTCCTCCAATTTCAAACCAAAATGTAGCAAATGGCTAAGAAGACTGTAGCAAATACCAAGGATATGATCTCCTACGGACGCCGACCCAAGAACGCATCCTCTTCAGCCTCGACGGCCCCTCTTGCCATCATGGAACCTTCAGTAGCCTCCGGTTTACAAGGGGAATCGTCCAATGCGGCTGCAACAGTGGATCCAATGATTGAGGAATCATCCAGGATACCTAGCTGAGGTAGGGTAGCATCTCGATCATCAGTCTCGGAAGCTCACCCTTCAATTTCGAAAGCTTGGCTATAATTTTTAGTTGCATGCCCCTCGACATCAACGACACCATAGCCACAGTAGTATCCGAGAGCATGATGACTGCTACTGGTAGATGATACTGATGAGATCATGCTAGACACACAGCTAGAGGATGCACCTGAAGTGCGTCATGAGGCAACACCAGACAGTTACAGTAAGAAAGGGAAGAAACCCAAGCATCCAGAGTGCTTGACATGTCGAGTGATTGCCACTCGCTACGCATGCTAGGAGATGATGAAGAGTTTGGTCATCTTTTATTTTTTCCAGGATGTCGTGGAGCCCATTAGGCTAATTGAGATGTTGACTATAGTGTAGGAGGCTTATGTGCAGCTTACGCAACAATTCTTTGCTACATTAGAAAAAGTCTCACAGGACACCATTAGCGTCACCTTGGGGAGTAGCACCTACCTTGTTACTACATCTTTTCTTAATGTTATTTTTACTTCAACTCCTGAGGCAGTAGCGTCACTTAATGAAGGAAGCACTGATAGAGAAACAAATGCAAATTATGTTGCTATGTGGAAGAAACTCACTGGGTAGATCAGTTTTGTAGCTGGTAAATAAAAGACTAGCCTGATTCACAACCCTATCCTAAGGTATATTCAAAAGGTCTTGGAAAACACCATCTTTACCTGATATGAAAATCAAGGCAGCTACACAAGGAAAGACTTTTTTGTGTTAGGATGGATGGTGCAAGGGAAGATTGTAAATCTAGGGTCGCTTATCATTGACCATATGAAGACAATCCCATCCAAGAGAAGGAATCCATTTATCATGGGAGGGATTGTTACTTCCATTGCCTCGGCCCTAGGATATGATGTATCTGGCTACACAAAGGCAGAAGGAGGGAAGCTAGTTGACTTGCATTACTTGACTCAGTCATCGATGATATCCGTGGTTGATCAGATAATTTTCTACCAGGCCAACCCACCTAATGATGGGATTTTACTTGAGCTCCCCTACCATGCCACACCCTCCTAGAGGGATGTGGCCCATCTCCGGACTTTCTGGACATCATAAGGAGATGGGAAGAGGAGCATTCGGGAGACACATGGCAGTAGCAGACCAGATATCTACCTTAGGGGCTTGGAGAGTCACAGGAAGTCACCGAGAGGAGGAGGATATCTGAGGAGCAAGAGAACCAAAGGGTGAGGTGTTGTGAGGGGGGAACATCACAACAGCAGCAGGAACCCACAAAAAATGCATATGACATGTCCACCATACATGCGCAACTGGAGGGTATTCAGAGCACTCATGACCGCATTTTGAGCACCTAGGAGGGTATTTTGCAGGTACAGAGGGTTTTCAGTGTACTCAGGATGCCTTGTGGTTAGACCATCAGCAGATGCATTATTAGGTCAACCACCTATACCAATTCCAGCATGCCCAGGCATAGAGGAACCCATAGTGGGGGGAAGATTGGTGGAGTTCACTGTCAGCATATCAGGACAACTACCTACCTCCACAGTTAGACTACTGGGGTTCCTACTACTAGCATCATCCACCATAGGGAGTACCACCACCACCACAGTGATCATCCACCCTATCATTCCCAAACTTTAGTGTCATGTTGAGGACAACATGATTCAGAAGTTTGGGGGTGGTAGGGAAGTATGCCCTATCTCATTTTCACTCTTATTTTGCATTTCACCTGCCATTTACTTTTGTTTGTTTGCTTTTGCTTTCTTTAGCTTAGAATCTACCTACTTTACATATCTGCATTCTATGTAGCTACTTTCTTGATGCTTTTGCTTTCTTTAGCTTAGAATCTACATGCTTCACATATCTGCATTCTATGTAGTTACTTTCTTGCAATTTTTGCATACTTTTAAAAAAAATTGCCTTTTTCCATGCATTGCATATCATGTAGATTTTTGGTAATTTTTACATGTTTTAGCTAGGATTTTCTTATTTACTGCTTTAAGTTCAATAATATAGGCTTAGATGTGATTGAAGGCAACTTGGCACCGTTTTGGCCAATTTTGCCCAAATTTGATATTTCTTGTCTAAAAGTGTGTTTCAACCCAATCTCTAATTTTTGGAGTAGAAATGATGACCTTTGACAAATGCAAGTGAATTATCATTGTTTGTTGCAAAATGGTATCAATGTTTGATTTTTTACATGCGCACCACTTCTCTTGTGTTTGTGAATGATTTGGTTGAATTGTGACTTGAGCAAGCTATGAGTGATTAGTGCCTATAAAATTAATTGATTGAAGTATCAATTTTAGGTTGTTCATTCATGTGGTTTGACATTGTTGGATGAAGTGTTGGATTAATTTTCATGCATGATACCTTATGTTAAGAATCATGCCAGTGACCCCTCTTTGACCCGACTATTCACTCACCATCTTCTTACCCCTCCTCCTCATGAAAGGATGCCAAAGTGCACATATCAGCTGTGGCCACCTCCAAAAGTTTGGGGTGGCCACATCTACATCTCACCGCTTCACTCTCATCACCATATGCCCTATCTACTCCAAGGGAAAAGAAAAAAATGCAAAAATAAAATAAAAGGTGCTCTTGTTTAAGAGCATCTAAGTAAAGGAAAGATGAATTCTCTATGTAATAGCACTCCAAAATCTTACCGCAACCTTTTCTTACATTTGCATACCCATTGAGCTAGGAAACATCAAACCTAGCTCATTTTTCCCTTTTTAGCAACCATGTGGGTCATTTGGTGTGATTTTAAACATAAGGTAGAAAGCATGAAGGTGAAACAACACTCCTAGTCATCCTTGATTAACGCCATCATGAAATGGTCTACCCATAACTACATGAAAGAAATATGGATAGTTTGTGTGTTTTATTCACTATATTTGAAGTTTGTATGCTTTGTGCTCTTTTCATGATTGGCTTGTGAAAGAAGGAGAGGAGGGAGGTGAAGTGCATTTACTTAGTCACTACCGATCCCATTCAGCAATAATCATCTTTTACATTGCATTTTTCATTTTTTGATTGTGGAAAAATTGTAGAGAGATTGAGTTGGAGCATACTTGAGGACAAGTATGTTTCAAGTTTGGGGTGGTGATTCAGCCCTATTTTAGGGCTTCATCTTGTGTCATTTTTCATTTCAATCACATCTATACCTGTTAGATAACATGTCATTTCCCTCAATATGCATATTTGTGTAAAATGCACTTATGGATATTATTTGCATGTTTTTTAGCCATTTGGACCACACTTGATGGAAGAGAGAGAGAAGGAGTGATCCTAGGATTTATTTACCCTTGGAGAAGCCCAAAGTGAAGTCTAATGCTCCCTCAACCTACCCCTAGTGGCCAAATATCAATAGAAGCAAAGATGTCGAAGGAAATCCAAAGAATCAAGCCCAAGTACAGCAGCAGACAACACTACAACCATGCAGTAAAGAATGTCCATGCAAGGGACAGCTACCACTGTCGTTCCACCTAGCACGGCCATGCTACAGACCTGAAGAATGGGCATGGCAATGCACCTTGACCACCATCACCTTGCTCACCATGGTCATGCTACCCACCACGTTCGTTCTACCCTTACCCCACCACAGCCGTGGTGACCATCACTACCGTACCAGTTTCAATAAAAAAATCACCAACAACCTGTGATCTTACCATTTTAATTCACACAATCATTCTACCCCACCACGATCTTGCTCACCCCTACCCACCCCAGCCATGGTGATCTACCACAGTCGTGCTACTCATAAAACCTAGCTACTTTTTCCACTACATTTCCCACTTTACCCGTACTTGACCTATTGCTTCCTCCCCACCTATATATATGTGGGTGGTGGCTGGAGGCCGAGGTTGGCCACCCGGAGATACCTTCCACCATCTCCTAGCTCCCCATTTTTCCCCTTAGCCATTCCACTCCATTTCCACCTCCATTTCACCATTTCCACCACTAAAACACTAGTTTATCCTAGTTCCTACCCATAATCTCCTTCATTCCACACCCTTGCACCTTGGAGGA
The DNA here is from genome assembly GCA_963693085.1 of Alisma plantago-aquatica. Lineage (NCBI taxonomy): Eukaryota > Viridiplantae > Streptophyta > Magnoliopsida > Alismatales > Alismataceae > Alisma > Alisma plantago-aquatica. The sequence continues at coordinate 430,267,774 of OY856414.1, forward strand.
GAGAGGAGGATGTCTTACAGTAGTTGGAGAGGGGATTTCTCCATCTACACTGAGATCCATGGCTTCTTCTACCTCTTTCTCCTTTCTTTTTGTATTTTCCATTTCCATGAGTAGCTAGGCCCCTTTTGGTGGGGTGTTTCGGGTGTAAAATGTTACTTTGATACCATGTTGGGGGAAAATGATATGTGAACTTTGTAATTCCATTTTCTAATAATTATATTCTATTTCTATCTCATTCTCCATGAATTGCTTGTTGGTTTGTGTGTGAAATCATTTAAGAATTTAGAGAAATTGCTTATATGTGTGAATTTTGGGATTTTCCCCTAGGTCCAATTCATGGATCCCTAGGTTGCCTCCCATCTTCCTACATCCTAATCAATCTCCCTAACCCTAAGTGAGAGATCTAGGTAGCTAGATTAGGTGACTCTAGTACAATTAGTGTGGAGCCTTGTAGAATGTGGGGAAATTGGGTTCCAAAACCCTAATTTCACCTCCCCATTACTACCCTCAGCCCCTAATTGCCCTAGGAATGTTTAATCTAGAAACCTAGACTTTCCTAGACTCTAATTGAATTGGAACTAATCCCTAACCCAATTGAGCCTCGCAAGGGTAGTAAGGAGTGTTAGAGACTAGTTCCCCTACACACAACCTAGCATATCCATGGCCAGTTAGTAGCTTAGGTTAATTCATTAGACTCTAGCTTGTTGTTTGGTTTGGATAATCTAAATGGATTCATAATATGGATATATCACCCCCCAAATTAAGTGATAAGTACATCCCCTAAACAGCCCACACCTCCCTTAATTGCATTAAAACCCTAGTTTTCATCTTGCTTAGCTAGTGTTAGCTTAGTTAGCTCTTTTCTTTCCTAGATAGCTTCTTGTCCTATTTTTGCATTGTTCTTGATGGTTTAGATCTTTAATTTCTCTCTTGTTCTTCTTTCATGCCTTAGCGTAAATTGCCTTTTCCTACCTACACTACTATAGAAAAGGCCTTTGGCGTCAGTTATTTAGAGCCTTTAGCATAGGTTTCTAAGAGACACCCAAGTGGGTGCCACTAAAGGTTGACACCTTCAACGTCAGTTTCTAACCGATGCCATAACCCTTCCCGCCACCGCAAATGCACCAGCAAGGGAACTATAGGCATTAGTTATTGACAAAAATTGACACTATATCATGATCAAAGACATCGGTTATTAAACAAACATCGACGCCATAACCCTTCATGCCACCGAAAATGCGCCAACAAGGGAATTATAAGTGTCAGTTAGTAAAGAAAATCTACACTATATCATGGTTAAACACGTCGGTTATTAAACAATAACCAACGCCATATCCCTGCCAGCACGGCCATCCCTGGCCACAATAGGCGTCGATTCTTACAGATAACTGACACCAGCCATGGCAGAGACGTCAGTTTTTTGCTAATAACCGATGATGTATGTCTTTGGTGTCAGTTTTGTACAAATAACTGATGCCTAAGTTAATGCATACGTAATACAAGTTTTGCATACATATTAATACATACATATTAATGCAGGTCAATCATACGATAACAAGCTATTTATACAAGATATTTGGAGTTTTTTCATTATGACTGGCTGAAGACATCTATGATAGAGCTGTGGATATGGTGAGATCTTGTTTATACATCCATATACCTTGTTTTATATACAGTGATCTAGTTTCTTATATATTAATGCATACGCAATACATGTTTTCTATCCACTTACACACGATATGTACATATTTTGCATTTTCCCATGTGGGATTTTTGGTTCCATCTTTGATTAGTCTTGTAGATACAGACCCTTCATCAGTTACTTCATATTGCTATGATGCTTTTGAATATTTTGGTAAAAAATAAGAAGACGATGATAATAGCTCCATTCAATGTCGAGTAAGTTTACTTTGCTTATAATTTGGACTTAGAAAATTACATTTTTATTGTGGATTTTGAGTTATTAATTTTTAACTTTCTTACCTGTAGTGGTAGGCATTGGGAGTTACAAGTTATTGTCCCCAAGATGTTCACTGTCTATTATCTAGATCCTGTGGAAAAGGAATTGAATACATTATATGGACGCACAATGAAAATGCCATTATTCCCGTGAGAAATATTTCATATTTTTATATCTGTTAACATCTATTATTACATTACTATTTAATTATGCAATTTAATGTGTTACATTAACATGTAGGGCTTTAGAAAAGTTCAGAAAAGGTGGAGGAAAGGTCCCCAGGAAAAAGAATCATCCACTAATTTGAGAGAATGTGAAAGTAATTTCCCGACTCCAAAGTATATATTAATTATGTGAACTGTGCTTATTTGTATTTTTGAATATTTTGTATGTTTCAATTTATAGTGTGCTACACAAGACAACGGTTGGGCATGTGCCTACTATGTGATGCGATTTATGGACCTAATCATCAAATATGCCATAATGGAAATCAATACTATACATCAGGTATTATATATAGTCTCATTAGATAATATGAAATATATCAATCTTATTATATATTATTAATTATACATATACGTCATTCTCTTTGCAGGTGTTTAAAACTAACTTCAGCACAGGTGGAAAGTTATTAGATGTACACACTCCCTATACGAGGGACGAATTAGATGTTGTAAGAGAAGAATGGGAAAAAGCCCTACAAGTAGTGGGAATTTTTAAATACAATTGGGACAATGATGACAATGATGACGATGATAAATAAAGAATGATATTTATAAACTTTGTTCTCATAATTATTTTTGTGTGAATGTGAATGACTTTTTCTGAATTGTCATATGTGTGAATGTGAATGACTTTTTATGATCAATACATGAATGTCTGAATGTGAAAAGAGTTGAAATGAATGGAACTAAATGTGAATGTAAATGACTTTGCAGGTTTCTACATGTATCTGATCAATACATGTGTCTGAATGTGAATGACTTTGCATGTTTGTGGCCTATTGTTGACTAATATCAATGGATGTTGTAAACCTACAGTTCAGAACTGAACTGCAAGTTCTGCATCCTGCTGACCAGCCATGCAACAAGCCTACAAACTAATAAGAAAAAAAAATCAGAACTTGTATAAATAGATTTCTATCGTATGATTGACTTGCAACATCCTCCAGTATAGTAACATTTATAGGGCAATTTGAATCATGTTCGCCTATCCATATTGTCATACCCGTACAATTAGGACCTAACAAGGCGTGTAGGTCCCTTGGAAGCCAACTTGGTACTTTAGGAGCTGGAGGTGGAGGTCGAGATGTAGTGGGTGTCTTCTTTTTGACCTGTATATATAATTTCAGATCAATTGACTCATATATACACACTAAAAAATTAACGTAATGTAATTTTACCATACAATATTAGTATAGATGACATTTGCTTTGGGCCACACTATCACTCCGCCTTCTGCCTCACCAAGCGCTTCAGAATCTGGGTGGGCATATGGCAATGGAAGATCCCTCCAATCGAGTAGTATATGTATCACGCTCATACGAACCGCATCAGCTGGTACTCGAGTCCAATGAAACATCTCCACTAGAAGGGCTCAGTAAGCCTATGCATCTGCAACGATGTATTCTTGACTTTTTAGACGACATGGCTTCAACCCCTACAAATTTATGTAAAGAATATTATATACATATATACATTAACATATCATCTTGAAAAGACTAGCTACTATATATGTCATAAAAATACTTAAAGTGGACGTGCTAGGTGGTGGGTCTAACAGATTACTCCCAACCTCTGTAGTAGGAGAAGAGCGGCCCGACACAGGTACTGTCTGAGTGGCAGTCTGAGATGCCTGCCACTTGCTAATTGCTTCATTGACTCTCTTATCAAGTGCTTCCTTGACTCTCCTATCAAGTGCTTCCTCAAATATCCTATCAAGTGCTTCCTTTACTCTCCTATCAATTAACTGATCTACCTATACATGGATAAAAGAAATGCTAGCTTCTGATTATTGAATTCTCTTTCACAATAACATTCTAAAAAAAGAATAAGTTACCTCAGCTTATTAAAGTCCCACTTTTGGGACTGGTTTGCGTTGTGATGGTCCAAAGAATTCTTTGATGCCCACACCAGTGTCTGCACCCCTAACACGTCTAGGATGCTCTAGGTTACCCAGAGCAACTATCAATTCATCCCTTGTGCCCTCATGAATGAACTTGCCTTCCTTCCTCTACTCGTGTAGCTCCCGCTAATCGCCATAAACAGAAATTGGTAAGTAAACATAACAATAATCAATATCGATTGATTGCTCTAAGAGTTGAATTTTACCATTTTTGCAGTCGCCTCTGCAGTTGCGGGCTTCGTTATATCTATCTTCTTGTTTTGCCTCTGAGCTATCCACATAGCATGGTGAGGCAGAGGTGCGGGACCGATAGTAGAGGACTCCTGAGTAGCAGCAGACTGAGCAGTAGACTCAGCCTGTAGTCTTTGGAGAATGCCTGCATAGCCTCTTGGACCCATTATGTGGTCATGCACATTCAGTGCACACCTTTCTCTTTGAGCATCACTGATAGCCTTGTTAGTAAGCACATTGATTTGGTTAGTAACACTAAAGGTTAATCTTGAATAGGTAAATACATAAGAACGTATATTAATTAAATTGGGAGTGGCACTTAATACCTTGAATCCATCCATTTTTCTTTGGGTAACAAACTCCTCCCAGTCTTTGGGGTCCAGGTAGTTCCATTGTTTAGTGGCTGCCTTCTGCCTAAATTTATTTTTTAAAGAGAATACAAACAAAAATTATTAGTGTAGAGTTAGTCAAAAAGTGATCAATGTCTAGAATTGGAAATCAATCAAGAACCTCTTCTCAGCATCGTGTATGTAATCTCAGTTGACATTTGTCCTATAGTTCCTTAGAACCCTCCCACAACATTGCATCATACATTTACAATGCAGCTTTTCATCCAGATCAAATATACTCTGCAAAATAGAATTGATATTAACTAGTATCCTAAAAATTAGTAATCTACAAAAATAGAATTGCAAATAATAATAACTCATGCATAGTTCCTTCCATACTAAGTCTTTCTTCCCCTTTGGAACTTTATTCCAGGATTCCACATTAGGACTACAATGGTTGTGACTAAGAACCCCAAGATATGAAATAAATGAGTTGCGGTTCACTCCAACTGGATTTCCTGCATGATCAAAATCCACATCCAGTTTGGGTCCATTGCCCCTTTGCTGTAGTAACTTGTTCATCATTGTGATGCCCCTCACTTTCTCAATTTTTTTTCTGCTCATCAAGTGCCCCAATTTCTTCAGGGGTTACATCACCAACCTAAAATTTGACAAAAAAAACACACTTACAGGATATAAATATAAATGAACATATAGATAGAAACCTCAGGGATATATTTTGAAAACTTACATTGTGAGGCGGCGCATTGACGTCCTCACCCTCACGGTAATCATCAGTACGATCATCAGGAGATTGCTCAGCCATCTGAAAGTTCACATTCACATTGTAAAGTTCACATTCACATTGTAAAGTAATTCACATTGTAAAGCTGACATTGTAAAGTTCACATTCACATTTTAAAGTAATTCACATTGTAAAGTTCACATTAATAAAAATAAAACATATAAAAAAATACAACCATGCATGCCTCTAATATTGTGATCTTTTATCAATTAACAATCCTTCATTGTGATCTCCGTGCACATACAAGTCATCATTAGCTTCAATATTTGGTGGTGTTGGCAACCCAACTAAGAATGGACTGGATTCATCATACTTATCATAGTACTCTTCTTCATCTATAGGATCTTCAATGAACTATCTTTTACCATGAAGAATAACTGACCATTTATCATTTGCAGGATCATTGATATAAAATACTTGTTTCGCCTGTGATGCCAATATGAATGGTTCACCCTTCTCGCCAATCTTTTCAAAGTTCACTAATGTGAAACCCAATTCATCCACTATAACTCCTTAGGTGTTATCAACCCAATTACATTTAAAGAGCAGAATTCTGAAATCTACATAGTCAAACTCCCATATGTCTTCAATGACACCGTAATATGACATTTTAGCTTCATGTGAACTCTTATCCTTTGCACTTGCAAAAAACAATGAAGATGGTTGAAGGGTGACCCCACTGTTTTGGATGACACTCTTATCATCTTGACGCTTTGTGTAATATGAGAATCCATTTATGGCAAACCCTTCATAAGACAAAACATTCAATTTTGGTTTAAAGGTGAGGAATTTGATAGTTTTAGTAAGATTATCTGGTGTTTGAGATAGTTAATGTAAGACTTTATCTTCAAACCACTTAATAAATGTCTTATTATGCTCTCTAGCAAGCCACATTGAATTGGCTCGAGGATATTGTCTCTTGATGAAATTGGTATGTTCCTCAATATAAACACTCACTTTGTCAATGTTGTGTAAAATATACAAGTAACATTGTTCCAACTGCTCACGGCTAATTACTTTCATCTGTGATCCCAAAATTCATTTGCCTAAATGCTCCTCAATATTCTTGTCATTAACAGGAGCATCATGAGCACTCAGAAAGTCATTGCAAAAATCCATAACCTATCTCGCCACATAATCATCAATAATACTCCCTTCAGGCCGATAACGATTTCGAACATCACCTTTAAAAATGCTCATGTATCATTTAAAGGGATACATCCAATGCAAGAAAACTGGTCCCAACATTTTCACTTTCCTGGTCAAATGGACAACAAGATGTACCATGATATCAAAGAACGAAGGAAGAAAATACATCTCAAGCTGACATAGGGTAACAACCACTTCTCTTTGCAATTTATCGAGAGTATTAGGGTCAATAACTTTACTGCACAGACTGTTGAAAAAGAAACAAAGTCTGGTGATTGCAAACCTTACTTGCTTTGGCAATATAGATCAAATTGCCACGGGCAATATTTGTTGCATTAGAGTGTGACAATCATGAGATTTAAGACCTATCAACTTCAGATCTTTCAGTGATACCAATGTAAAGATGTTGGATGAGTAACCATGTAGCACCTTGACATTTACCAAGCATTCACAAAAAGCTTTCTTCTCCTTTCTCGACAACGTGTAACAAGCGGGAGGTAAGTATGTTATCTGATCACTACTAAATACTTCTATTAATTCCATCCTTATTGTCATTTCACATAGGTCCATTCTGGATTTTATCCCATCTATAGTCTTACTTGATATATTCAACAGAGTACCAATGACGCTATCACAGACATTTTTCTCAACGTTCATGACATCGATACAATGCCTGACTGCCAAAGAACTCCAATAAGGAAGATCCCAAACTATTGACTTCTTCTTGAATAAAGATTTGTCACTCTGTGTGGCCATCGTACATTGTGATCTCTTACCAAAATCATTGGCAAAGTCTTTTACTCTTTCATGAACATCCTCCCCTAGTATAGGTTTAGGTGCACTCTGTTCCTCATTCCATCCATTGAATGCTTTGCGCAACCTACGATATGGATGGAATTTTGGAAGAAACCTTCGATGACCAAGATATACACTCTTTCCGTCATATTTTAGTCATATTGAATCACTGTTCTCTTCACATATAGGACACACTTTAGTTCCTTTGACACTATATCCAGACAAATTCCCATATGTTGGAAAGTCATTCACAGTGCAAAACAACATAGCATGCAAATGAAATGTCTCTCTTCGTGAAGCATCATAGGTCATCACACCTTCACCCTAGAGTTTCTTCAAGTCATCAATCAGAGCTTCAAGATAAATGTCGATATCATTTCTAGGTTGTTTAGGGCCCGATATCAACAACAAAAATATAACGTACTTATTTTTCATACACAACCAGGGAGGAAGATTGTATATAACAAGCATAACTGGCCAAGTGCTATGTTGGTTGTTCAATGTCCTGTACAGATTCATCCCATCTGTACAAAGCCCAAGTCTTAGATTCCTAATTTCTTCATTGAATTCAGGGTACAATAAATCAATCTTCTTCCACTGTGGGGAATCAAACGCATGTCGTAGGATCCCATCATTATTTTTCTTAACATCTTCATTCCACCTCAAATTCTTCACATCTATCGGATTGGAAAACAAGCGTTGAAACTGTGGTATTATAGGTAGATACAACATCACTCTGGCAGAAGAACCAATTTTGGACTCCCCCGAAGTTGTCAATTTATACCTTGACGCACAACATTTGGGACAATCTTTCAAATCCACATAGTCCTTCTGAAATAATACATAATCATTTGGGCATGCGTGTATCTTCTTGGCCTCCATTCCCATTGGGCACAACAATTTCTGTAACTGGTATGTTGAAATTGGCAGCTCATTTCCTTCAGGAAGAATTTCTTTCAACAAAGACAACAATGACATGAAGGTTTTGTAGCTCCATCTATTGTTAGCTTTCAGCTTATATAATCTCAACACAATGCTAAGCTTCGTAAACTTACAACATGTGTATAACGGTATCTCAGCATCATGCACAATGTTTCTAAACATGGGAGGTGGATCGGTGTGCTCTACCCCACAACTATCTAGCATCGCATCAACGATGTCTAGCGGAACTGGTTCGTTCACATATACGTCATCAGAGGCAATTTCTACTTCCACACAAGCACTGCTATTGACATCCACTAATTTCAGGTTTGAAATCTCTCCATGCCAGTGCCATTTTGTATAGCCTTGTACAATCTTGTTGCACATGACATGAATTTTGATTTTGTCACCAGTGCTGACTTTCAAGTTGTTACCGCAATGCCTACATGGACAGTAGAACCTATCTCCAGGTTGTTTCCTATGTTCCTCGACAAATCTAATAAACTGATCAAGACCAGAAATAAACTCTGGGGTGCAGTGATTTGGAATGGACATCCATGATCTATCCATTCTATGATCAAAGAGAAAACAAGTATATATTAGGATTTAGGGTTAAAAGATTAGGTATTATATATAATAAATGTGTACCACCCATCTCATTCTTAAACACCTAATCTTACTAGTAAGTGTATAATGTGTATGACAGCATTTCCCCGTTGTTCTCTAAGTACATATGTACTTAGAGAACAAATAGGGAAATGCTGCTGAAATTTTCTTGAAAACCCAATACACATTATACACTTACATCCTAAGTGAGATTAAGTGTTCAAGAACAGTCCCAAACTGGGGACTATCCAAGATTTACTCCTAATGAGTAAATCTTGGACGGGTTTCTTGGCCAACATATCATGTATGTTGTCATTCTTATACCTACAATCCTAGTTTCATCATTCATATCCTAACTTTTGTGTAACATCAGTTAATCATTCTTGTTAGTAAATACTAAACAATAAATAAACCATGATTCTATATATCAAAGATTTGAATCAAAATGAAGCCTAATGGCACATTGGGAGAGTGAGAATATTATACCTCACATGAAGGTTGAAGAAGAAATATATGCAAATCAACAGTAAGTCAACAACACCTGCAACAACACAAATCCACGATTCAATTCTGTTATAATGTATTAATTAGGGGTCAATCTTGAAGTTTTAACTAGAGCTTCATATATCAACATACATACTAGGTCATATGTCAAGTCAAGATTTAGGCATTTAATTACCTTAGGGTGCAGACATTATTCACAAGGTATTTGGGTGCACAAAGAATAATATATGTTACGGATTTAGGAGTTCACATAATCATTTTAGAAATATAAGACCCACATTTTAGCTTTGGGCATGGCCATTACGTCACAAACCATCACATTACTACTGATTTCAAGTATAAAAGGGGTTTGATATAATAGAAGACCAAGGTTCCCCAATTGACTTAAGGTATGACCATGCCTCACCATAAGGGGGGTCATAATCACGCATATAAACTCATATAGACAAACTATCAATAAGGGAGATGAGGGGCTGATAAGAGTGTCATGTATGACAACAAAGTTATTATTCTTCAAGTTAGGGTGATTATTGATGTCTTTAGAAGCATGATTGGCAATCTAGGGCAAAGTTCATCATTTACATTCCAAGCATGTCACATGAGTGCATTAGAGTTCATCATTAAGCAAGAAGGGTGATTAGGATTCTCAATATATGTATTTGTTGAAAATAAGTTGTATTGGATAGACCCATAATGGAAGTGATCATTGAAAAAATACTAGACAATCATATTTTGTTCCATATACAATATTCAATTTAAATAAACACTCCCTTAGAGGAACCAATATTAGGCACAAAGTCATGTCTTAAATACTCTAGAAAAATATCATGATTCAAGATCACAACTCCCATGCAGGTAGACATCAAATCCACTCTTAATAATGTATTAAGGGACTAATCCAATAGAAATGTCACCAATACTAGGGTCGGGTCAGACAAGAACCCCTACAGAAATCTGCATTGCATACACTAAATGGAGATGGAGACCAGACTATACGGTACTCCTAGCTGCAATAGTACACACATAGAAAGGGGGTGACATTGGGTGACAGAGGGCAGGGAGCAGGCGGATGAGGATGAGCAGGTCACAATTGGGATTTTGGGCGGTGGCGAGCAGGGAGCCAACGAGCACAGCATCGGCAGCAGCGAGCAGGGAGAAGGGCGGTGGCGGCGGCGAGCAAGGAGAAGGAGCGGCGCGGCGGCAACAAGCAGGGAGCAACAGGGAGCGGTGGGCGGTGGCAATCAAGGAGGAGGGAGCAGGGGGCGAAATCGCCAAACCTAAGCTTCAATCGCAATGAAATAGAGAAGGGGGAAGAGTCTGCTTTACACGGGTGCTATTAAGTTAACAATCAGCATCAGTTAGTAAAAACAACCGACGCTTATAACAATAGGCATCGGTTACCACAAATAAACTAACACCTATGCTCAATGATAGTCGTCGGTTTCTACTAGAAAAACTGACGTCTATCTACATATGCCAACAAAAAAAAATGTTCTCGAATTATGACCATAGTCGTCAGTTACCATAGAAAACCGACGCCAAAGGGGGTGAAAATTTTCATGGGGACAGTGCAAAAAAACACATCGGAGTCGGTTATTACAAGATAACTGATGATAAAAGTGGGCCAAATTTCTATCTCACAAAAAACCTTTAGTCATTGGTTGATTTGTTAACAACCGACGCCGTATGTTAAATTTCGGAGGTAATTTTTTTCACTAGAAAATTCGAATTTGTCGGTCGATTTTAGGTGTCAGTTGCTTATTGAGGAACCGACACTAAATAAAAAGTGATACCCGTGTCTGGCCGATCTTCATAGATAGATGTCGGTTTGTGTAGTTAACTGACATTGTAGGATTTAGGCGTCGGTTTTGTGGATACAACTAATGCCTATAAATGTGACTTTATAAGCCATTTCTATAGTAGTGCTAGCTTAGTCTTTTCTTGCTTAATTAGTCCTAATCTAGTCTAGGGTTAATTTAGATTTCATTCTCACCTTTAATTGCTTTCTATCTCACCCTTAGTTTAACAATCAAAATCAACTTCAAACCCTTAACCCTAGTCTCTATAGTAGGAACCTAGCCAAATTAACCTAGCTCTAGTGCCCCCTTTTCTCCTTGTGGATCGACCTTATACTTTCTTCCCTCCTATACTACGACATGACCCAGTGCGCTTGTGGATGTAATGTTTTAGTTTGTGAAAGTGTGCTTAAGTCTAAGTCCTTATAAATATTGAAAGTTAATCCACTTGTGTGCCTCCGTCTGTGGAGTTGCATCCATTCAAGCTTCAATTGAGTGGTGTGTAATGCCATTGGCGGGGGAACACCAGATACCACCATTTGTCTTGAAAGTGTTGAGGTGTTGCAAAAACTTATCTACTTGGAGGTGTATATCTATTAGGACAAACTAATTTCTTCGTCACTTTTCAAATTAAGCAGACGTTAAAAGAATTTTTTTTTACCAACAAGAATGCACTAAGAAATTGCTCAAAATTTTTAGCATGAGAATATGTGATTCGTGTGCCACATGTATGTCTACATGTAATAAAATGGATAAAGATGATGAGGTAGAATTTATAGGCGTTCACTTATATATAGGCATCATTCATAGAGTACTTTACCTTATATCCTCTAGACCTGACATATCCTTTTAAGTGAAACATTTTGTAAGATTTCAAGAAAATCCAAAGAGATCTCATCTACAAGTAAAAGAATTTTAAAGTATCTAACTCCAACTAGTGACTTTGGTCTTTAGTATCCACAAGATGAGTGTTTTCAATTTATAGCCTAAATCTATGTGGATGATGTTGGATGTATAATTGACCACAAACATACTAGTGGTGCATGTTTCCTATTTTAAAACCCACTATCTTGGTCCAGTACGGAAAAAAATAAGCTAAATACATTATTTCTAGTATTTGTTGTTATCAAATTCCTTGGATGAAAAAATTCTAGAAAGACTTCCTAATAAAAACTTTCACATACATATGTTACGATATCACAAGTGAAATGAATTTATCAAGAATTATTCTATTTCATAGACATGCTAACACTTAGAAGTCAAACATAATTTTCTTAATGATCACTATAAGGAACATTAAATTTACCTAGAAGTGGAGGACAATAAAATCCAATTGTGGATATATACAAAACTCATAGCATCTAGAATAGTTCAACTTTATAAGAGTTGTATTTGCTAGTTTTTCCTCTAACATAATTCATTTAGATTAGAAAAAGTTATCTTTACCAATATATTGACTACACACTTCTCATTATTTCTCATGGTAATTTCATGTATTAAATTTTATGTTGCCACCTACTTTTACATGATAATATACTTATGTCAAAACCAATGATATAAAGCATTTATCTTTCAGATTCATGCATAATTGTTAGGTTTTTAAAAGGTGATGGTGTCAAAGCTTGGATCAGAACCCTAGGGAATGGCATATTTTCTTTCAAGGCACTAGATTGGTTTATGAGGACCTTGATTATTTCTAATTCCTACTTGACCAAAACCCTAAGAGTTATACGAAAATGATTAAAAATTGTTACTTTTTTGGAAGTATTTTGTTAAATTATTTATATATTAATTATTTTCAATATTTTTCTTCATAAAATATCCTTTATGGTATAAATCGACCACCATATAACATTAATTTTTATCCAATAAATTTATCTACAAATCTGAATTTTTGTTAATATAGGTACTATTTTAGGGAAACTAATAGTTTGAATGAATAGGAAGTCGTTCGAACATACTATTCAATTGACTGAGTTGTAGGTTGACTAAAATCAACAAAAACATCACCAACAATGGTCAAAATTTTGATTCTTATGAGTATGCAATGAATTTTAAATTCGGCTGTGGAACTGCTAGTTTTTCATAAATTGGATATATGTGCTCTCATTTCTCAAACCAGTCACTTGCAATGATTGAATCCATTATTTGATATCAAATTTCTTTTTTTACTTTTAGTATATCTTAAGTTTTTGTGATACAATTACTATATCCCACTTAGCCCAAAAGGGACCTCATTCAAAGAACATAACCCCTACTTATGTGGATGATCTGGATTCATATTCTTTATCTTAGGGTTTGCAGAATGATACATCGAGCTATGCATTTACAACCCCATTCCTCATCATCCCATATATTCTTATTTATCATTGGCATTGACTTTCAAGACCCCTTCTTATTTCAAATTGTGGAGGACATGATTTGGAAATCAAGATACTTCTAGTCATCTAAGGTGGTATTTGAGGTCTACTCCAATGTCGAATGGATGACAAATACTCTCTCTCTCTCTCTATCTTTGTCAATGTTCCAAGTACTAGTGATGTTATCACTGTTTGAAAAAATGATATCTCATAATATTTGTCTCTAGATTCTGACACCAACTCTAATTAGCTAGATATATCTAATGGAAATCCTCTTTAAGCCTTCTCCACCTTTAAAGTCAAACATATTTCTATTTCTACCATTCAAAATTATATCATGAGAGAAGGGAAATCCATGCATGAATTTTGGGCTACACTTATGATTACATCTCTTTTTTCCATCTTGACTCCTCATTCTCATTATTTCCAACAACATTCTTTCTATTTAAAAATAATATTAGGTTCTAGAATCTATAACAAATCATCTATGTCATAGCTAGGAAAATTTTTATACTTTGATAGAATTATTCTTATAGAAATGATGGAATTTTTTGTCAGATCTCCATATGATAATTTGTTTCCTCTATCATCAGTTATTACTATCATGCACAAAAGATGATCCTAGTTACCATTAAAAATAGGGCTTAATATTGGGCATAAAAGAGTGCAAGGAAATTATTTAGATGAGGAATAAGATGTTGTAGGGACTCATAACCAAGACCATCCACCCTCTATCCCTTGTAATCATGCTAAGGATATTTTCTACATGCATGGTTTTGGATATTATATTGGTCTCCGTATTTAGTATAACCATAAACCCTTAGAGTATATCCATTCCTTTTTTGGTTCAACACAATCTATTTCTACCAATGAGATATACTTGTAGAAAATACAAATCCATATACCTAACCTAACCCTCTATATTTCTTTTGCAATTTCAATTGAAATATAAGTATTTCCATTTCCCCTAATTTAGATTATATTAATATTTATTGGAGTAACATAACATCATGTATTAATAATACATCATTTTACATGAATAAGGATAAACTAACTTATTTCTTTCTTCATTGTGGATCATTATAAAAATCCATCAATTAACTAATTTCTAATCTAATTTGGCACTCTATAATCATGCTAAGTCTAGTTTATGAAAGGAAACAAGTAAATATAAAATAATTGCTCTAACATATTAAATGAGTATGTGAGACCATGGATGTTGTCTAACCCTAATATATCTCTACTATTTCTTTATTACCATAGTCATGTGCTTTATTAAGTTTTCAAACCATTTGATCAAGTGAAATCTTTGATTTTGTTCAAGTTGCACTTTGTTTTCTCTAATGTCTAATTTTTCCTTAAAATTTGTAGACTAATTTGTAAACTACTTAGAATCGATCCTAATTGTAATTTATCTAAAAAAATATAATATTTGTTTTTCCCCATTTTCATTCTTGATTGAGCCTTTAGATATATGGTGAACAGATCACTTGCATTTGGATTCAATTTCTCCTTAATTTCCTTGATATGGCAATTTCATGAACATTTGTGGACTAATGTGAAATTTTACCATAATTGGGAAGTAGACTTCAAATTGAGTAAAAATATCTGCAAACACGTATTAATTCATAAAATTGCTTACTTGATTGAACTATGGATGCTTTTAGAACTTAGATTTGTATAAGGTTCCTTTTCTTGATTACTTGCCTTGATTTTAGTTTAGTGGATGTACAAATGAGGAGGCTAGATAAATACAACCATGGGATTTGGTAGCTCCAATATCTTGACACTCGAAAGGCCCTTTGTCTAGGAGGAAATTATATAGGTTGGTCCTCAAAAGCATTGGGGCCAAGTGCCTCCATTCCTTAGACCACTTTTCCCTTTAATAGCCTTATAAGTTAGGGAATTGTTTGGTAACTCTTTCATTTACATATACCCAGCATACCACAACTGACCAGACTCATTTTTCTATAAAGACATAATTTGGAACTCATATGAGTATATCTATACATGTTTTTCCTAAATGGAGGGTGATATCGTGAATCAAGTGTTTCCATGTTGATGTATGTCAATGCATGTTGAAGATCAAGCAACTCCATGGTATTTCCAAGATTTCCAACCTTGGCTCTTCCATAAAAAACATATGACCATCTATTTGAATCTCTTTCTCCTGCTTTTGCAAAATTTATGGTTTCAATGGGGGAACATTCATATCTAGCTAAAACACCCTCTTTTCTTATCTTCTATTTTTGTTTGCGCTAGATTCACCATGGGGAAGTCATCTTGGAGATGCATGTCATCTTAGGCATGTTAAGGAGGTTTTGTAGAGGTATTATTTCTTTTATTCATTTTTATCACCATCCTAGGTGAGTGATATAACATCTATACCTTCTTTTGCATACTTATTCGCAATAAATCCTAACTATGCCTTAAAATGATGAAACCTTGCTCTGTGTATCTAAAAGAGAGATTTCGAATTCATTTTCCCCGATATGAACTGATAAAAAATCTCCATGCCCTTCTATACCCTCTAAAATACTCCCTTGGTGATAACTACATGTTCCCCTAATGCTTTATGACATGAAATTCGAAATTGATGCCTTTGTTCCCAAAAAGTGGTCTTTTTAAGGAATTTTGATGTCATGTTGATGATGAATGAATTGTACATGACCCCTTACTACTTTTTGGATGCTCTAAAATAATTTTTAAGGGGTTTTTCTCATTTATTAAGCTTCCAAAATTAATTTGGTCAAAATCACTTATATGAATGCGGCTCGAGCATGCACTAGTCTGGCCCTTATACACCCTAAACATGAATCAGTAATATCTTTAACACATTTTTGAGTTTTAAGATGAAATTTTTCTACCATCAATTTTATGCATATTAAGTCTATGAGAAAAATTACATGAGCTGATTTTTTTTCGTACAATGAAGTATTGTTGTTTTACTCTTAAAGGTGTTTTAGGCCTCATTAGGCCCTAATCTAAAAAGTAGCATAACTTTCATACCTGTTGGAGTTTTTCTTTGATATTTTAGATGCCTTTGTTTACTATCTCTTGGAGAAATTTTTAAAATTGATGATGAACTTGATAATTGTATGATAGTTTATATTTGTTTTGTGCTTCATGGTGCTTTGGGTCTTTATATGCCTTGCTGGGAGTTTTCGTACTTTTTAAGGCCAAGAATGGTTGGGTTTAACTGTTTGAGATGTTTATGAACATAAATGCGATTATGATCTATGGGCATAAGTGTATAAATGTTTAAAACAATTTTAGTGGAGCCAGTTGACAATCTATATGTGAAGTGGCAGGGGGATTTACAAATCAAATGTGAGTTTATGTAATTTAGAAAACCTTAATTGAAATATGCCACCTAATGGGATATATCAACCTTTCATATTTATATTTATGCATATCTTCTATTTTAGTTCTAAAATATTATGGAACCAACTAAGTATGATGTAAAATGTGGCATCATACAGTGAACTTTGGATATGTCATATAAAAATAGGTATGATGCCTTTAGGTTTTGCCTTGATAAAAATGATGAGGTAACATCATTGGGATGATGGTAGGGTCTGAGGATTAATGTTTAAATATATGATCTTATATAAATGTATTAGAAGATAATTTAAAGGTTTTTGGTACTATTATTAAGGATAGTTATGTTGCCATGTGTGTTTGATACAACTACCCTTAAAATATTGAAGATATTATTTAGTAAAATCAAGTAGATTCAAGAATTTATATGCCCTTAGTGATGATGTAAACTTTATGATAACTAATCAGAACCTGAAAAGATATTAAATGACAATGTATTGATTTAAATTAAATATTCTTGAAAACAATACAATATGCTAGTACCTCATGATAGTCCATTACAATAAAAGAGTGATGGTTAATCTTGTTGCATAATCTAGATTTGTTCATAATGATGGTCATTAGAAATTATACGTATGGGATATAGTCTTTATTGTGTGATACTATTTTCATATTGCAATTTCAATAGATGAAGGGGAAATGTCCCATGTTGATTCCTTGTTAAATGTTTATGTATGCTAAATTAATGTATTGGGTCTTATTGTGGTCAAGATTGGCAGATTTGACCTTGTGGTGGTCGATAATGGCATTTTGGGCGTTATGATGGACAAGATTAGTACGTTGGGCCTTGTGGTGCCTAGATTTTATGAATGGGCTCTTGGTTTGGCAATAGGTGATTACGTGTACCTTGTTTGGGTCATTTGGCATATGTGAACACATCTTATATCAGTTAGAGTTGTAAGAATAAATTGTAGTTGCAATTAAATTTCTATGCCTTGTTTGTAAATTATTATATGGACTTGAACTATGAGTAATTGACTTAATTACTAAGGTGTATCCATAATCACGTAGTGTCCTAAGTTCATTGATCAATTTCCCTAGGTTGCTAGGGGAAATAGTGAAAGCTTTAAAATTGTAGCAATATATGAGTTGTGAAAAGATGCTTGGATTGTATATTCTTTAATATACAATTTGTGTTGGATCAGTATACCCTAACATCCATAGATTTTTTTGGAAAATGATTGTGAATAATAGTTTAGTGATATGTGATAGAGAGAGGCTATTGTCATGTCTCAATTTGTTGGGGTTTGCACATGTATTCTTGGTTTTGTTGTTAGTGTACCTAGTGTGGGGCTATAATATATGTGGATCAACTTTTGAGAAATTTCACGGTAGATAATACCTTTGCTACCTTCACTTTGACTCGAGGTGTGTGAAGAGATCCAATATAGTCAATTAATTCTTAGAACTTGTATGGGACTAGTCTAGGCTTTGTAGCCACTAGCTAGTAGTTTAAGTGGAATGCCTCAAACTATGTTAGACATAATAAAATGTGTAATTTATACTTGTAACATATCTTTATATTTTCATTGGAAAACAACATTGATGTGCATTTAGATGTTCTAATGTTATTTTTTTACTTCCTATAAGTATTACATGAATTCATAAAATTCCCTCATGTATGTATCTGCTCTGACTTATGCCAAGTATAGTATTCACTTCTTTTTGAACTACCTACAATGTGGAATATAATTATATAAACTTCACCTACTTGTACAAAAATATGTTATTAGTTGTTATATCAAATCAGTGGGAGTTGGAGTCTCACCCATGTGTTTATCCACATCTTTTAGGAATTATGAAAAATCAGAAAGGATGTGATGATTAAGGTTTAATAAGAAACACTATAGTGAAGTCTAGAAATTCCCATTAGTCTCTCTTTCCTGAGTGATGGATGGTTAGTTACATGATGATGCACTTGATAGGTTTCTTTACACACATGTGGTTTTCTTATGCTTACGAGTTGTAACTGAATTTAGACATATTATATTGTTGTAACTCCATGGACATGATTTTTCCTATAATACATTTGATGAAATAAACAAAGAGATGTTTCAATTGATTCTCTATTGTTTCTACATGTAGAACAATGTATATGTGTATTTGTACACTTTTATATGATGTCATGAAAGGTTTTATGATATATGTTCATAAACGAATATTTGTGGTTCATTACGTTCCAAACCTTTTGACTCAGTTTTGGTGTTTTCTATGTTATGAGTTGGGTTTTGTGTAGGTATTTTTCTTAATCATGAATTAGGTTTTGATTAGAAGGATGTGTCCTTACTGAGTAATTATCAGCCCAATTGCAAAATATAATATCAAACAAGTTCAAAATAAGAAACTATTATTAGAATTGGATTCACTATATCATAATTAGCATATCAGTAAATGTTTTTGTCAATAAGACTCCATTTGACTATTTATTTACTTTGTTGAAGACTCTATCTTTAATATGCATAATTATATACTATAATTACATGAAACTTTCATTATATATTCTATCTTTCCCCTTCTAATGCAAGCACTCCCTCTTTGTCCCATGTTATGCAACATTTACACTTGCAAAATGCAAGTTTCCATCGACCAATTCTTCCTCGTGTCCTCCTTTCCTCTACCACTTCTCCTCCTCTCATTTGCCCTATTTCTTTCCTTTCTACCCTTATTTTCCTCTCCATTCTAACCATAGATGTCAGGTATCACTTTCTATGATATTCACACCACACAAAGTGAGATTACTTAAAACTAAATGTGAATTTAACACTAAGCAAGCAGAGTATCGAAATATACAGGAAATTAAAATTGTTTTCATAAAAGAAACATAGGCTTAAAACCTTCACATATAAGTCCTTAAGAGGACACTTGGACCACATAATACATATCATAAAGTGTTTACATCATTGTTTTCAAACATTCTTGTCATTGATCTGTTACATGAGATACATGTTTAACATATATACATGTACATTTGCCATAACTATACAACAAAAGGCATGCATGCCAAAAACCTCTTGATGATAACGTAACCACAAAGACCCCCAAGGACATGTATGTAAAGGGACAACTCTAGGACTCTAACACCAAAAGACTAGCAGTACTTCCAACCTGATCAGCTCCTTCTTATTGCCGCTCTTCCTCAACTGACACGATCACCACCTCATCGTGCACGATCACCTAAAAGATGTAGAAACCCATGGGGTGATACCAAACATCCCAGTGAGATATATAACTCTAAGTCAACGTCTATTAAAGCACAAATAAAGTAAAGTGGGTAGATAACATGATGACTAGTTGAGAAGATTCAACTAAACAATATGTATTCAATAGGAAAAATAGGTTAAGCAATACTAGGAAGTTATCACTGAGCAGTAGAACAATTAACATTCTAAAAAGGGATATAAATAACATGTATATTCTCTATCAATCAATCTATATTAAATCAAGGCAAGGCTTCAACCAATGTTCTTCTAATTTTGTCCTTAAATAGATATTCTACACAAATGTATTACATCTTTTATTATGCCCTGAGGATATGATGTATACCACTCATGCTCCAACTGACCATTGCTAAGTCAAAATCAGTGCCATGCAAGGTTAATGGTAGAGCTGGAATCCATGACCTCGCCCACACCTCTTGGTCAACACAAGAGAAACACCATAGTGACATAAAATATGAGTCATCGGCAAAACAACCTAGATCGCCTTGGTATGTAGGCACAACTCTAGTGAAAGTGAGATACAATTCGCAGCCAATCATGTGAAAGTATATACTAAGTCACATCACTGAGCTACGGCCCATATCTACACTTCTTCCAGGTTATGGCCTGCAGCCATTCCGTTGAATGTGTATACTCAAAAGTATATGACTCCAAGCTTCCACTAAGGGAGAACCTGTTTCACCATCCAACACTAAGACTGACACTAGAATGAATCTATGTCAACGGGAAACTACACGATTAAGGTTCTAGTAGATTAGTTATGCCAATTAAGTGACTTTTAGCATCAATCAAGTTACAATGTATAAAACCATAACAAACTCTACAAGAATAAGGGTATAGTACAACTTTAGAAGATATAAAACATATAAGGTGTGAACTTGTCACATCATCACATAGTATTGTACCATTGTTGTTCACAAGGCCATCATCACTGACACATAACCACATAAGGTTATCACCTATGTCACATCATGGTGGGACCTCAATCCCTCAATCACATCTCTAGGGGATATCACCTCAAATCATGCATAAATCACCTTCCAGGTCATCAGATCCAATCACATGATCCTTGCATATACCACATCACGTTATGCCTCAGTCATTACGCATAATCACCATCCTATATAACATATGATTTACCATAGCATTCACATATCCATGTCATTCAAGTTTATATTCACCTACAAGGTTGGTGATCTATAAACAAGAAAGAGAAAACATCATACATAAATAACCATTCCAAGTGAGAGGTGTAAACATATCACATGGCCATACAAGTAGGGTTAGGGTTTCATACTTAGCCTATTAGGGTTGTATAACTATATTCAAGCATTAAACCCTAGGTATGACATCTCTCATATCCTTGGAACACTTTAGGGTTGATGAAGATGATTAGGGTTGACTAAACCATCATCTAAACAACACTAGACATAGTTCAATCATTACACATATGCATGTGTCGATTAGGTGTCCAAGTACATGTGTCGACCACCCACTATTCATGTGTGGAGACCACCCATCATATATGGATCGAGACCAACCAACATGCAGGTGTCTCAACCACCAATAGCCAAGGGTCGCGACCTCACATAGCTAAATTTGTCATGATCGTGACACAACCAAGGTGTCTCGACCTCTTCATCAACTAGTATTTCGACCACATGGCTAGGGTGTAACCATCAAAAGTAAACATGTAGAAACCTCAACTTCAAGGGAAGAAACTTGATCCAAAATCAAGCAAGTGACTTGACCCTCAAAGAGGTAAGTGTCGCATCCATCATAGGGCTAGATGTCATGACCATAACTAGGTCATTTGTCTCGACTAAAACCTCTCATGACAAGGTGTCACGACCCAAAGCAAAATAAGGTGTAGTGACCACCAAAGATCAAACTACTTCTAATGCATAGGACCAACATCCACCTGGGACTAAACATGATCAAAGAGAAGATCTCCATGGCCAAAACAGAAGGTAAAACCAAGAGAATCCATCATCAACATGGAGAATAAAAAACCAAGAGAACCCTAAAACTTGCATCATGAAACCACCATGAAAGAGACCTCAAACAAGAGAGAAAAACCACATTTGACGGCACCAAAATAGAACCTAAACTTCATAAAACCACAAGACACTCGATCATCATGCATTTGAGAAAAACCAAATTCAAAAGGTAGGAGAAAACCGCCATATCACCATAATCACCAAAATCGGGTATCAAAACTAGGGTTTCGTATTACTTTCCAACCAAGAATGGTTTAACATAAAACAAATCCTAGGTATTAGCATCATCCACTAGCATGTTAAGGGAACATTTTAGAGAGAAAAACATCAACATGCATATAGGAAAAGTGCATCAATAGAGAAGGTTAAGAGTTATATAACCCGCCTTAAGAAAGATCACTCCAAGGATCACAAGCTCCAAGCACACAATCACCAAGGATGATGAAGCTCTACAAAAGGCTCCAATCTCAACCAAAAGATCACCTAAAGAAGAAGAAATTGCCAAGGTCAAAGATAACCCAAGAAAAGAGAGCAAGAATCTCTAGGTTGAACTAAAATAAGGAGGGAGAAAGAGAGGAGGAAACCTCCTCACACTTCGGTATACCTTGTCAAAACATGGCCTATGACCCTTGTGATGAGGGGTTCACTCCTCAAGAATGATCGCCATGGAGGATTGATGGTCTAGGGTCAAGAAAAGAGAAGAAGATGGGTAGGTTATAAAAGGAAACACCATCAAGGAAAGGCAAACACTTACCAAGGTAGAAGATGACCAAAAGTCACCGCATGCAAGGGATTCGATCACCAAGATCTCAAAGATCATGCTTCCTTGCTCCACCAAGATCCAAGGATGAGTAAAAGAGAGGGAGGAATAAGAAAGGCCGAAAAGGGTCACTTGCATGGAGAGAAGAGGGTTTATATAGAAAAGGAGGAGAGAAGTAGGGTGAAAGATGAGGTGTCAACACCCTAAAGCACTAAAGGGACACTTGTCCACCTAAGAAACCAATATGCAACCACCTAACAAACACATGCATGAGATGGTGATACACTCTAGGTTGAGTCTCGACCACTTGGGCACCCAACATGGTCATAGTCACGACCCACCAAGGAACACCATCCATGGTTGCGACAACAACACCAAAACATCACTTGGTCGAGACAAAGGATCACCACACACACCTTAGGTTGAGACAGTCTACACAAAAGAAATTGTTGTGAACCAAGACCATTTTAGTCATGACCACCACACCTAGGGAAGGTGTATCAATTGTGACACCCACAAAACATGCCCTAGGTCACGACCTAGGTCAAGACAACCCACGAGGTACACATATGTCGAGACACACCATACCCTAGAAAACCCTAGTCACCACTAAGGGTGCCACCACTCAACCAAGGGTCAAAAAGGTATTGAGTTCTTTCTGTCTCTCCTCTAAATGATGTCAAGAAAGAGAAGGAACATTCTAAAGGTGAAAAATTGCAAGAAATCCCTCATATTTGGGTAAATTGCAATTTGCACCACAACTAGCACACAAGGCACAAACAACATCCAAACAAGATCAAATTGGAAACTTAAGATCTCCCCAAGGCAAAAACCATCTCAAGGGATTAGACCAAGATTCTAAGCACATCATCAAGCCAAAGAAACTAGGTTTAACCCAAAAAATAGTCAAGGGTCTTACACTTTCTCCTCATCTTCAATAACCATCTTCCTCCTTAAGTGCAACACTATAATATGTACACCAACCTCATACATGTGGAAACATAGTAATGATGTTGACCCTAAAGAATTTCATCCTCATTCCCTCTCATTCCTCCTACAACTCCAAATTTGTGTTAGGGACTAAGGATGAATCATTTCCTTTCTGTGATTGTGCAAAAGACCCTACAATTCTTGACCTAACCTATTGTGTAGTGAGCTTACAAAGAAAAACATCACCTCCTAATTGTGTCTGAATTGGGGTCACAACCTACAAAGAGATTCACAAACTAGTTGAAGGTTTGAGAACTTCCTTCCCCCTGATGCCATCATTTGCATTAGAAATTAAAGTCACGACTTTAGTTCCAATGAGTGAATTATAGATGGATGGTTATGCTTGGTTTCACTTCTACGCCCTGAGGATGATGTATGGTGTTGGTCCAGAGAAGCAATAAACAAAAACACACCATACATTCAACATCAGAAACTGATTTGAAGATCGATCTTGGGAAAAAAGTTTAAGGTAACATCAATTGTAGGTCAATATGTGTATTCTTTCTAGAGTATATATTTTTTAGTAAAGTAATATGACTTAGATGGATCAGATAATAGTTATGGAAATACATGATTGTTCTAGTAATATGTTAAGTTTAACTCATTATCATGAATTCTATTAACAATACATGAATATATGTGTGTTAGTATATACATTAGTGTAACATAGATTTTATTTCCTATAGATATCTGAGTTAGAATCCATCTAAATATATCAAGCATGCAACCAATTCTAAACATGCTTTGTACATGAATTTTGTGTATAATCGATTCGATAGTCTAATAACATCAATAAACTTTGTATTTCATCTTAAAGTTTTCTACAAGCTTAATAAGCACCATATTGTATATAGATAGAACAACACTATATACAAATTACGTAAACATATAGTTGATGATGATGTATACTATACTTAGCTGATTAAAAATTAATCAAAGTATTTTTATTCATTTACCATGACATTTTCTCATATTGCTCCAATATGTTTATCATTCAACATGTAGAAAAGGGTCACAACAATTCAATAGCATAATAACAAATCTCATATGAAAATGTGTATCTCAAATTTGTAGTAGATACTATAATATTACCTAAAGTCAACCTTATTTGCTAAATGATTACACTTGAACATTGTCTTCCATCATATATCACTAATTTCTATTAAAAAAGTGAATATAATATGTAGTAAAGGTTTTGAATCTTATAAATAGAAGAAAAAATTTGATAAAAGTTTTATATTTGTAGTCAGATATAATGACTCATGAACATTCATAAATGTAGTTGGTTGTAGTAGAGATGAAAAGGTGATTCTTAAATTTGAAATTCCTATATTACATTAGATTAGATGAAATTTTGGAAATGTGTCTCTCCTTAAAAGAACTATTCCATCATCATTGTTGCACCCATATATATGTTATGGTCGTAATTTTTAAAGGAGTCATTAAGTGATAGGATATTTGCAAATCGAGAGCATCAATAACCAAATTTAAATTCTTTTAACACTATTTGGAAAGAATCAATCCAAAGGAATTTAGCACTTCAAGGAGTTGGAAGAAAAGTATCTCAGTTGAATTTAATAAAAAATTCACATATATAATATTTTATCAAACTAAGTAGTTGTTGTTGTAGGTGTTATTCTTATAACATTTCCTATAATTGTTATTTTGTCTTCTAGTATCATTCTCAGTGTATCATCATCTATTTTACAATCACATTATGTAGGTACATACAATTAATTATTTTTGTTTAATTGAAGAAAATAATACATAATTAATATAATTTTTTTGAAGAACAAATAGTTAATCACAATTTCAAGTCATGTGATTTCTCATTATTTCTATATTATCAATGCATATTATTAACACAAGGAAAGGGATTCATCACTTGTCTGCCAATACATCTATCTTTGAGTCACTGACAATCTATACCTACAATTTTTATGTTAAATCTGGTTTTGAGTTATTATTTTACAATTTAAATTGAGGATATGAAGACATGTCAGAATTGTATCTAGATTGTGCAAGATCATAGACATGTTCAACTGATTCAAAGGGAAAGAGAGGAACATTACAACTTGGTCATGAAACTCAATTTATTTTGTGATTTTTATACTATACAAATAGTATAGAATTTATGCATTTATCTTTTAATTTACAAGTGGTATAGTATAAAATATTGATATATCTAACAAATGGACAAATAATTATGATATCATACATCACATTTTAATTGTGATGTCACTATCGTGTGAGTGAAACTAAAATCATAGCATTTAATTCTTTTAGCATGCATTGCATGTGCACGAGTATATAGAGAGTCCTTGGATGTTTTAGAATAAAAAATAAACATTTTACATAGTCTGTCCAGAGTAGTCAATGTGATAAGAGGTCAATAAGTCCCAAAGAAAGACCCAGATTCGAGGCACTTTGTGAACGAAAATCCATGATGATTTGGCATTGGAGGGGGGTGACTAGACCACACCCTCTCATGCCTCTAGGGTTTATGATGTCACGCTCACCTACAGTGGGTTCTCTTGGTCACCAGAAGAAACATTTTACATATATCAAACTTGTGTGACTATAAATTAATCCATGTACAAGTGACATGGCATACAAGTTAAAATTTAGACCAAATGATATCTATTTATTATATATAGGTCATAGAAAATATTTCAAATGTTAGTGCATTTTTAAATGGAAAAAGATAATCACATCAATTGAGTACATTCATCCAAGGAAAGTGTAATTATAACATAAAAGTTGTTAATAATATATGTTTAGATGAAATTGATATCTTACGCAAATGTTTTGTAATCAATATAGTTATCCAAATATGAATTTTCCTAAACATAATCATGTATAACATTTTTTACGCAATACGAGACGCTTCATATCTTGAGTTTTCATCTATGCCTCCTTAGTTTTACGGACATGAATCAGTTTTCATAATTATAAATGAAACCTAGATGTACATATGTAATTATATGAATTTCTTAACTTGACCCGAAATTTTATTAGAATCATACAATCATTTTTCCTTTTAAGAAACACATGAATAAGGAATACTTCTTATAGAATATTATGAAAACTCAGGCTATGTATCAAAAGAAACAAATTATGAATTTTTATATCACGTTTGTAAAGGGTGTGATTCTTAAGCTTCATTTTTCATCAAAAGAAAATTTAATGAAATAAAATATCTTGTGAATAATGTAATCTAAAGGTTCTCTATTTTGTTGTCTACTTTATGGACAAGGGCATGATTTTCAAAATTGAATTAGATAGATGTTTGTTTACGACTAACAATGTATATGTTTGTCCAATTGCATAAGGTTTCCTGTAAATTAATATTTTGGTACATTACTTCAATGACAATGCCATTATTTGAATAATATTAAAAAAATCATGTGCAAATACAATTTTATTAAAATATGAACGTCTAATAAACATTTTATATAATAAAAAAAAGATGAATAACTAGGAGAAAATCATGAAAATATAATGAATAAGACAAAGCAGTTTGCTAGAAACTGTGGTAAGATGTAGTTTATTTTAAGGAAAACCAAATGGTAAACCTAGAAAAAAAAAACGTCACTGTGAATTTGTAGATGTATTTTCCATATACGTCTTCTTTTACTTTCGCAAAACTATAACTCCTTTTATACTATAATCTCAAACATGCACCAAGTATATGTAACTTCATTTCATATAATGTGATTATTGTTAGGTTATGAAATTTCGTTAATGAGAATAATAAATTTTGTGCCTTCAATGAGAATAGTAAATCTTGTGATCAATGGTAATTTTCCACTATTTTTTCTTTCTTGAACGATTGCACCCATGAATTTATCCGGAAAGTAAGGAGGTTGGATGCTATTCTTGAATTACAACTATGGAACACTAATGACATAAATTATTAGGACCATCTCATAACTGGTTGCAGTTGGCAAGTACAATTTTATGTTAAGTAAACAATACATGATCTAATATGCAACAATACATTCTCAAATGCATCATATTTTTTCGTCAGAAAGGTATGTAGAAACATTTGGTAGATGCACTTAATAGTTGGGTTAGCTGTTCAAATCTACAGCTATTTATAGTATGGGTTCGAAACCCATTGGGCAACCAGAAGTGAGGACTTTTATAGAAACAACTACATGTATGATGGTTTTCAGTCAAACTTTAGAGTCACAAAATAAAATATTAATAAGAACAGAAACACATGGTACATAATAACTTGATAATAAAGCTAAGATTTGTCTAGAAACAAAGGTTGTTTATATATTCTTATGCACGTAAACATTTCTTTCTGCGTAATGTGTATATCAACTTAGTAAACAAATTCGCTATTAGTTGACATGATTCAAGAAAAATATAAAGATTGTGATTATTTTATGAGAAGTTGTATAATGTTGTATGCTTCTGGCGTCAACAATGACAGCAACTCAAATCTACTGTTTCAAGATGAGGTTGCCACCATCTTCCATATAATATTAACCATACATCTACCCCAAAGACTCACTATAAATGGAACACGCCCAGAAGAACATCTGAAAACACCAGATGCAGTGACATTCACATAACCAACACCCTTAAACCACGATCAAAGCCAATGTTCCATGGATTTTTGTTATGAGAACTTAAACATTGCTTCAACATATGCCTTAGTCTTGGTATGCAGGTAATCCTAAACTCTAAATGTATAATTACTCCATGATTTTAGACAAACATGGACACTATTGTTCTATAAAAGTTGGAATCTATCTTAAATGGAATGAAAAAGTCAAATGATAAATTGTCCACACATATGTACACTATGACGTACCCTGTAGTTCTAGAAAAGTGGGGCATGCAAGAACTAGTTGTGATCTGAACTGTGAGCTGTAAAGGTTTATGAAGAAGAACATAATGAATGACCAGTGAGATTAATCAATGGACCACAAGGGCAAGCTTAACAAACGGATGGCGCAGCGGGAAGGGCATCTAGTTTCTCATTACTGTCGTATTTTTTTTCATAACTCTTATACAGCTCGGCATCATCTTAGAATAGAAAAGGATTCAACAAATACTAAGCATTGTGTTTATATGATGGAGATCCTTGAATGCAAACCGAGTAGATTGCAATTGACCTTAGACGATAACGATGTTAAAAGAGATCAACATATTGAAATGCATATTATTTTCCATTCAAACGATTCAATATAAGCATATGCATTTCACACATCACATGATTCACATTAGAAAAGGAAAACTGAACTTTTAGCTAGGGATGCCAAAAATATCCAGTTCCCATTGGATTCCCAAAATCCAAACCAACCCAACCCATTTTCTAATCACCCGCTTGGAGAATGGACGGAGTGGTGTTGGTATCTAAGGCCATGTTTGCTACGATGCTGTGAGGTGTAGTTTGACGAAAAAGAAAGCACGGCAGACTAAATCATTCTTTTTGGGCAGCGCTGGTTTCATTTGGTATGCCATGGGACGATTGGACGGTTCTGTGATGACGGTTTGGTATGACTAGCCGGGCAGTCGTTTGCTCACGGAAAAGTAACATCAGAGATCGCTGGTTACAGCTGTAGATAGCAAACTACATCCGACCACGCCCATTTCAGGCGTGGTACAAACTCCAGGAATTCATCCCTGAAACGGGTCATTTTGTGAGTTGAAAAGTAATGTTTTTGTTTTCCCATTTACTAACCAAACAAAAATCATGTCCTAATTCCTGGAGTTTAAAAGTAATGGTCTCATTCTATACCCTACCCAAATAAATGTATTACGGGGGTTGGGATACTATGGTTGTTACCGAAAACAAAAACTGGAAGCGCAGAATAAATATTTGTACTTTGCCGCGATGCCGTGCATGCCCCTGTTTATAACATTAACAACCCGGCAGTTGCGGGCCCGCGGTGGCCAACTCACGAACGGAAGTATCTGTGCATGCTGTGTGCAGACTTTCGCCGCATCAAATGGATGAACTGGACTCCCACTGTCACCGAATGTTTGGGAGCAGATATACCATGGTAAAATGGGGGTGACTATCCGACTGAAACTTTATTCTGGTGGTATGGATGGGATTGATGCGGTTGGCAGAAAAACCGTCTCATTGCCATCCCTACTTTTAGCACCTTCTCTAGCACTACATTCAAACTGCAATCCTAATGACGTCTTCTTACATGCAATTCATTTTTCATATAATATCCTTAAAAAGTAAAGAGAAAAATGAAATCATCTATGTTAACTGATATTTTCTCGTTGTCCGGTATATGGAAATTAAATAAATAAGAGTTATAACTTTATCATGGAAGCAATCGATAGGTTGTTTTTATTATCAATATGTGTAACATATGCATGCAGTCGCACTCAATCTTTGGATGGTAGACATGGTTCAATAGATATATCATATATGGTGCATGTGGCAGTAACCATTAACTAAAGAAAACTATTTTGTTAATTGACCGAACAGTTCACCGTAGTAACCGTGGCACACTGAACTGGATCAAAACAGGACGTCGCAAGCCACGTCTTCAGAGAGGCCGTGATCGGTCCTGTCATGTGAATTCTTGGCATTTGCACACTTAATCGTCGACTCATGGTGTGGAATTCCAAAAGGGGAATTTGTTCCGGAGTGCACAATAGGAGTCGTCACAAACTCAGACCACGGCATGGATACATCGGCAGCCGTACAAGCCCTACTGGTACTCGTAAAGCATTATGGCTGCTATACAAGAGACCAATAATCAGGACACCCGCACAACTATTGCCGACGATCTGCAAGGAACAAATACCATGGACTTCTTTTGTTGTTACAGACGGCGCGCGCGGGACATGCAGTGAAGTCTGTGTGCGAGTGGTTTGGGATGACCTTACCACACGCGATACATACCATCCGAATTCTTGATGCGATGATATGGAATAGAAGAGAACTAATTATATCAGGACTTTCTACTAACAATAGATATGTGATCAGCGGGTGGGGGGTGAAAACGAGCAAAAGAGATGTTGGTGCTTAGTATGGTACTATAGTAGATGCTAATAAGGGAGTATATGATAAACTAGATAATTTGACACGACGCTTAACTATACCTTAACCTATACTAGTTTATCAAAGGAACCAACGTATCTTATGGTATACGCATATTACTTTACTGTAATGAGAAATAAATATGTAATTTTTGGTTGCATGAAACCAATCCTAAGATGCTTAGTCGGGAGACTAGATAATAAATAGAAGATTTTACATATAAGACATTATCAAACAAAAATCCGAATCATTTGATCAACCACCTTTATGTTGATGATATAACTTATCATTTTATGAAGTTCATTAACAATTAGTGAGCATATCTCGAGATATAATGTTATTCTTTTCTTGAATTTAAAATCCTAGATATACATATAAGTATTTACATAGTTGATGATAATTAGATATACAAATGGATCGAGAGAGTATATCTAATGATGTTGTCTAATGTATGAATTGGATGGTAAAAGAGATAAAGGATATATATATATATATATATATATTTATATTTATTTATTTATTTATTTATTTATTTTAGGGTTAATTCATATTCACAAGTACGGGCAACAAGCTGCGCCGCTAGTCCTTTCTGGATGGAAAAACTATATATATATATATATATATATATATATATATATATATATATATATATATATATATATATATATATATATATATATATATATATATATATATATATATATATATATATATATATATATATGAAAGTACTTTTTTTTTGTTACACCCGACTTGCATTACATCCCTTCTCCCTGTTATACTGGTTGTCCTTCTTCTTCCACAAAGGTCCACAATTCGCTTAGATAGCACTCCAGTACTGCTTCTGGACATATTTCAAACTCAACATCTTCTTCTGCATTATTGATTCCTAGCTTCGCCATCTTATCACCCAACATGTTAAAATGCCTTGGTCTATACAGAATTTCAATGTTGTGATGCGTCTGTAGATCAGCGGGCACTTGATTCTCCTTTATGGCTTCAACTGCATTCTTGAAGATCGGTGGGCACTTGATTCTGTCATAGATGATGTCCACAGCCTATTTGGAATCACTTTGCAAGTAGGACTTATTGTTCCTCTTTTACATCATCAAAATTGCCTTCAGTTCTCCTTCTAAAGGGTCGTCGCCTGTGAAACATGTCACCCCTCCTTGAATCCAGCTGCCTCTGTTGTTCCTGACGATGTAACTCATAGTTGTACACTTTCTATGTTTACTTGTGGCCGCGTCCACTATGATCAATGTGCACATGCCCATAGGTAGACTACTAAGCGCTCGCTCCTTCACCTGCTTTACCTGTGTTGTCATTCTCCCTCTCATAATATCATGTACCATCGTCTTGACGCGTATCAGTATATCCATGGATGAGCTCTCCATCTTCTTGAAGACATAATCATTTTGGGCTTTCCACAGTGTCCAACAGCAGACTCCAAAGCGGGTGGCCGTCGTCTTTTCCCCTCTGAGATTGTCCTCCAACTTACTCTCCTAATTCCATGTTGAAGAAATATGCTCCTCTTGGCTGGTATAGTGCTTCCCATATTCTTCTATTATTTGGATAGTCTCAGATTATATGTAAGATTGTTTCATTTTGTTGTCCACATCTGTCATATATAGGTACTTCTGTCATCTTCCTCTTCCATCTCAACTGATTAACTATAAGTTTGTTATGTTTGAAACACCAGAGGAAGCTCTTTACCCTTTGTGGTATCTCAGCATCCCAGATGCACTGCCAATTCCCTTTTGTGTTATAGACCTTGTCCTCCATCAGTAGTTTACATGTTGATTTAGTGTTGAACACCCCATGTCTATCCAAATTCCATCGGTGCCCATCATCACCATAGTTTGATTTGGGTGGTATCATAATGAGTATTTCTACTATAGATTCCTCCCAAAGCCAGTGTTGGAGAAACTCCTTGTCCCATTCTCCATTGTCTAATACCACTGAAGCCACTTTGAGATCTGCTAATTCTATTGGTACCATCTTGTTCTGTAGTAGTATTGGTTTTGTGTCTGACTTCAACCAACTGTCGTTCCACATATTTGTATTGGCTCTGTTAATAGAAACCATAAAAGAATGTTCAATTACTCTCAGCATTTGTCTATATACACTCCTCCATGCACTCGATCCATTCTTCGTGTAGCGTGACCTTTTATTATACTTGGCCTCCATGAATGTCCTCCAACCAACATCCCTTTTATTAATGAATTCGTACGTTGTCTTCATCAGCAGTGCTTCATTGTGTTCCTTTGTCGACACAATTCCCAGTCTGCCCTTTCCTAGCTCTGCTATCACCTAATTCCAACCCACTAGATGGGTTCTGGATTTTTCTTCTACTCTGCACCAAATAAAGTTCCTAACTGTCCGATCAATTCTATCACAAACTGAAATTGGGACTATGCAGGTTTGCATGACATAGGTTGTGGTTGCGTTAAGCACTGACCTTGCCATCGTAATTCTTCCTGCAAATGATAAATTATGGTTGGGAAGTTGTTAATCTTCCTGATCAAATTCATAACCAAACCTTGATGTCGTATTTTGGAATTCCTACCATGTATAATTTGCACACCTAGGTGTCTGCCCATATTCTCAGTTTGTGCAATGCTAGTACTGTGATAGATTTCCCTCCTGGTATTCTCTGGAGTGCGTTTGGAAAAGAAAATAGTTCATTTCTCCTTCGATAACCTCTGTCCCAAGACTCTTTTGAATTATTTCAGAAACTTCATCATGACTCTTCCCTATTGGATGGATGCCTCTCGGAACAATATTATGTCATCTGTGAAGCATATATGAGAGAACAAGACCTTCTTCATGGTGAACCAAGATGGTTTCCATCTTTTAGCTAAGACTTCTACTTCAATCGCTTGGCATAGCCCTTCTACACACAACAAAAATATATATGGAGAGAGTGGATCTCCTTGTTTCACCCCTCTAGTGGAGTGAAACTGATTCAATGTGTCACCATTCCATAGAATTGATGAACGCCCAGAGGTGATGACTTGCATGATGATAGAAATATTGTTGGGAGGTAGCTTAGTTTTGCATAGTGTATCATAAATGAAATCCCAGCTCATTCTGTCGTAAGCCTTGGACATATCTAATTTTAGGGCCATTGTGTGGGTACTGTTTTTTTATTTCTCCATCGAGTGGATGATTTCTTGAACCAGTAACACGTTATCTGTAATTCACCTCCCAAGGATGAAGCTCAGCTGAGTTGGTGATATCCATGTGTTCAAATAAGGATTGATTCTTTCCACTAGTATTTTTGACAGTAATTTTACACACACATTATTCAAGGATATATATCCGTCGCAGATCCCCACATGTTTTTGGCTTTTGGCATTTTGGGATTAGGACAATCATTGAATCTGTTATTCTGTCTTGTAGTGTGTTGCCTTCGAAGGGGCCTTGTATGAATTTGACAATGGATCCCTTCACGACATCCCAGTTTTGTTGTAGAAATTTCACATCTATCCCTTCTGGACCAGGAGCTTTGATGGGTTCCATCTCCATAAGTCTCTCTCTAATCTCCTCTTATTGTGGTATCTTAGCTATTCGTTGTGTGCTATGCGTGTCCAATTCCTTGAATTGTCCTCCATAATTCTTACTTGGCTCCGCTCTTGTTCTAGGCACATCCTCCGTGAAAAGTTTCTCATAGAACATCCGGATGTGATCTCTTAGCTCACTTTGGTTCTCAATCCACTCCTCGTCTCCATTCTTCAATCTGCTAATTTTGTTCATTTGCCTTCGTGCCTTGATGTTGGAGTGAAAGTATGATGTGTTTGCGTCTCCTAACTTCAACCACTCACAATGTATCTTTTGTTACATTTGAGTTTCTTTGAGTCTTAATTCCTCTATGAGTTCATGATGGAGGTCTAAGATTCTACTCACCAAAGCGAGGTCATACTTGTGTGCTAGTTCCTATTGTGCTAGTAGCAACCTAACCTGAAGAGATCGTTTCCTTTTCTCAACTGTGTCCCATTCCGCTGCCTTCTGTAGAAAGTGTTGAGCTACCTCGTTGAAGCCCATATTGTTCTCCATTCATGTTTTAGTAAGTGTATGAATGTATCTGTCAGGACCCACTCTTTTTATCAGCATAAATACCAACCATTAGAGATAATCCCAAAATCTAAACCCAGATTATGAAATAAAATAATGAATTCTCGACAAAGGTGAATAAACAATATACGAAAAACACATATATTTTTTTCCTTTTTCCTTTTCCTTTCTTCACAAATTCATAAATCAATGTCAGATCAAGGATATCACAAATCATATTCAACTCCATTAAATCCAGAATCAAATCTTGTTCTCATATACAGTTTAGTTTACATTAGATACATGTACATTGATGAACAAACTTAATATACAACCCAACCCGAGAAAGAGAGAGTATAGGGACATTCTAATCTATCTAGATTATGCTATTTATATCTTCCTTGTTGTGACCTCTCTGATGGATAGCATTATACCTAAAAACATTTGAAACAACCTCCTGAGACTCATATAGAGCCCCAGTGAGTAGATACATCCCACTCAAGCTAGGTACATGCATCAGCATCAGATTAAGTATAATAAACTTAACAGAAACATGCAGATATTGAAAAGTTTAGCAGATAGATCTATCATAAGTCATTTCTAACTTGTAATGATAATTTGATCCAATAGATAAGGTAACCACTTAAACCAATTATAACTTTGAAATGTCTTTTAAAGCATGTCTATGAACAAATCAACAGATACTTCTTAGTTCATATTAAGAATCCTAATGCATGAGTAATAAGTCAAGTTCTAAGGATTTTGAATCAATACATAACAATAACATTAACTTTGAGACACTCCACTAGCGGGACCAGGAATACATCCTGCAGTCCTAAAGCTGAAGTACACATAATACATATCTACCAAACAATACTATCAAATAGCAAGCAATCCAACTCATATTCAGAATGGATATAAATCCCAACATTTTAACTTGTCAACATGACAAATCATAATATGAAAATGTCCATAGCAACATGATTAATTTCCACAGCAAGAAGCATAATCAACAATGAAAAATTATCAAGTTCCAGTACAAGGAATGTAACAACCATTCAAATCATGTTCTACACGTCTTATCATCTTTTATTCATTTGCCCTGAAACTACTTGGCGTGTACCTCACCAAGTAGAAGTCGCCACGCCTGATTCTTGTGTCAACAACTCACCGTCACTATCTTAGGGTTTAGTTGGCCACCCTAAGATATCAACAACAGACCATGGCCACCTCAAGGTTGCCTAAAGAGGCTCACATCCTCATCTTAGGTACACGAGATAGGAACCAGCAAAATAGTATATCACATATCATAGTATTTCATATATTTTTCACATTTCACATATTTCATTTCAATAGAGTCTATTCCATCTGGACATAGACTTTCACAGTACGGATTTAGGGCCAGAGCCACTCTAGATGACTCACTTGTAAATCTGGGCGGTCTAGCCTTTAAGGTCTCGATCCACACTCCAGAAATCCTTCTCATAATTTATCAATTACTACAAGGAAATCTATTTTGTTTCCCCAATGTGGTCCTTGGGGGAACTCACGGTGTTCAGGGCACCTCACTAGATTTTCTATCATTTCACTTGTTATTAATCTCTTTTACTCATCTTACAAGAATTCAAAATATCATATATCATATATGTGTATTCTCGCATAACTAGAATAACATGAAATAGATTAAGTTTATCAATAAGGGCAATGATCAAAGCAAGAAGCACAATAAGTCTATAGATTGCAACAAATATGATTATTTCTATCTTCTACATCAAATCATAGCAATCATCAACAGTGAGCCTTCAACCCAAGACATAATCTAATTGTCCATCATTTACCCCATCAGGGTTTTATCATCATCAGTGGGCTTTCAGCCCTAGACATAATCTCATTATGCAATATTTACCCTTATCATGGTTTTTCAATATAAGGAGTGCATATTAAATTAAATTTCAACATAAATCTTATCAGTTCATTGTATATCACAATTCTTAACAAATATTAGAAAAGACATTAGAACTAGCAACTGTAAAAGCATATAGATATTAGGTATCATTGCTCATACTCAGAATAGATTTATCATACAACATATGCTTTTTCATCCAATCTGAATAGATGCCAATAAATTTCATGCATATACATGCATACCAGACTTAGTTATCTTCTTTTTTTATTTCACATTCTTCATACGGGGTTACTAATCAACACATGTTGACTATCAATTGAAAGTTGTACTATTAGTCCATTCTCATAGTACAATTCACAATTCAAGAACACATTCTTGTAAATCAATCCAAATACTCGACTTTCATCTTTAAGTTGAATTCAACTACAGTTATGTGCATCTCTTAATCCCCCATTTGATATTGTCATTCACTAGCATCATCAAACTCATCATTTTAGGGTAAGAGTTACATTCTTAGAATCATCTACTAATTCCTAACTTTTTCAATCATTTTATACTCAGTAGTCTCAACTTCTTTCATTTCATGTTCATTACATTATCTTGACCAATCTTTCTTGATTCACTTTACATACAATTCTACTCTTCTACATAACATTTATCAAAGTACAGTTCCTATTATATATCATTTAATTTGGGTTCAGTCACATGTAATTAAAATAAAAGATAAAATACTTCGTCATACTATCTTCATTAGTTTCATCTTTATCTTGTAATCACCATTAAGTACATCTTGTTCATATTGTCTCTTATATTCATATAAGTGTACCTTGTCATTGACTACTAATGTCATTCCCATAATCAACAATGAGCATTCTTTATTATACTAAAACAAATGCATTAGACTTAGATGATATTAGTAAGACTCATCACATTCAATTGAAGTATTAATACCTTCAACTTCAGCATTTGATCACATTTACAACATCATATACAAGTTCTAACTTTATCACTCATAATCATCTTAATAATAAACTTTTAGGATTTTCAAGAAGTCATTCCTTAGTTCAACATATTATAATAATCATATCATTCAATAATCCAATCATGACTCAAGGGTTCATTAGGGTTATTCACAAACATGGAAACCCTAGTTTCCATTTTCACACATTTCATTCATCAATCATAAGTATACATTGATTAATTGACTCATTTCATTCACTTCCTAAACACAAATCCTAATCAGGATATGTGGTTATTCAATTCCATTAACATTCAACAATACACTTGTATCATACAATCTAGTAGAATTCAAATATGATTTTATACATGTCAATTCAATTCCAAGCATATCGTCCATTGGGCTAATTTTTAGACAAAATTCACATGAAATAGCATAGTCATCTACCCATAAGAAAAACCCATGGATCCTCAATCAATATATCAGGAACTAATCAAGTTCCAGTCAATGATAAATAATCAAAATCAGTAGAATTGGATCCCCAATATCTTTCCCAAATCAAATCCAATAACATACATATACAAACAAGGTTTCTGATTGTTTTAGCCAGATAGAATTAGGCTTTCAACATGAATACAAAGCTTACGAGGGAGAAAAACTATAATGACCACATTTGTGCTTAATTGGTAAACTAGGGTTTACCTGAATGATTACATGCTTGATTAGATTGAGCATTGTTTAAACTTGATTAATGATAGTAGATCAATTGTGATGTTTCAAACCTAAGAAGAAACTCTAACTATGATTTTAGTTTGAAGAATTAGGGTATGAGAAATGTAAACCCTAATCGGCAAAAATTAGGGTTTTGATAGTACATGAATATGGAATTTGATCAGGTTAGCAGTGTGGTAAATGATTTTTCATATTTTCTAAAAAAATTATTTAATTGAATTTTAGATATGATATGGATAACTCAATCATGCATATTGGAGAAAAATTTCAGAATATTTGAGTGTTCTTTGAATGTGGTTCTCAGTCGAACTATACTTCTAACAAAATGCTGACAGAGTGCCTTTTAGTAGTGTAGTGTTTTATTTTTGGTTATTTATTGGTAACTCCGAATGATCTAAAATTTTAACTGGAGATCTAAATCTCAAAATAAAGAACATTTTAAATTTTCATAATTTTTGGATGTGTTTAGACCATATCAGTAGACGAATTACAGTAATATTTTTATGACAGAAAATTCAGCTAAAATAAGAGAAAGTATAGTGAAGGGTCAATGTGAAATTGACCCAAGTAGCTCAATTGCTCTATATGGTCAACCAAACATACAAGGAGCTCTAATAATTCGTGATTCAATCTAGAGAAATGAAATCTTAGAGAGAGATGTAGAGTTAGGGTTTGAGAGGAGAAAGTGATGGAGATGCTGACCTAGGGTTTTGCGGTCTGAGGAATGTTGAAATCATTAAGTTTAGCTTCTTTGGATATAGTTTCATGGTGAATCTTCTCTAAGATGTAAAGATTCCATCCCTCCCCTGATTGGATTCAAAATCATATCAAATCAAGTCCTTTTCTCACTCTTTCTCTCCTAATCTTCAATTCTAGGGTTTCCAAGTTGAAAGGAAGAAGAAAGTGGTGATTGCTAGGGTTTTGGTATGTATTCAAGATTTTCAGATATGGGATACTTTTTTAAGCTATTTTACAGCTTAGGCTGAGTGGGTAAAAGAATATTTTGATCAATTGTACTCAATTAGATGGTTTTAATTTATATTCTCGATTTCTCCCTAGATGACAATAAATGAAAAGAACTGTTCTTGAATTCAGTTTATAGAATACTTCAATTCATGTTCCAACTATGATCTAAAAATGTTTATATGATGACATGGATATAGATATCCATGTATCTTGAATACTACAAAATTAAGAAGTTTATTGAGAATCTTTTGAAGATCTGAATTTTCAAGTTATTCAGGTGTTTGAACAACATTATAGCTGAAATTCGGATTTATGTGTATATGATCTTACTTATGTTCCTAGTGCATATAATTCCACATGCTTGATCTCTTTGATTTGATATATGGACAAATAGAGTTTCTGATTTTCACAATACATATCATGTGAATAACAAGTAATGAAGGATGGAAACCCAATCTAGTATGCTTTTACAAGTAAACATAACTAATTTAGTATTAAATGGCTGATTGAAATGATTCATGTGACATTGTGGGATTTTATCTAAATATTATCTTATATGCATATATGCTTTGTTTATGAGATTTGGATTTTCTAACTCAAATACTTGTCATGAAATGCATATGTTGTTATGCTATTGCAAGTGGAGATATGACATGCCCTAGACAGGTATGTTATTGATGCCATGCATAAATGTGAGAAAAGTTGAATGAGAATATTTATATTAGTAGATATGATATATGATTGAATACATGAGAAGTGATATATGTGCATGAGTAAGGATAAACCCTAAGAAAGGGGTAAACAATATGTTAAGCTTTCAGTTCAGTATCATCAGTGATTTC
This sequence comes from Alisma plantago-aquatica, assembly GCA_963693085.1. Classification (NCBI taxonomy): domain Eukaryota; kingdom Viridiplantae; phylum Streptophyta; class Magnoliopsida; order Alismatales; family Alismataceae; genus Alisma; species Alisma plantago-aquatica. The sequence goes on from OY856414.1 coordinate 430,308,184, forward strand.
AATTTTAGTCCAAGTTGTCATTAATATATAGAGTTAAAAGAGATCAGTCTAAGAGAAAGATATAATTAAAGTTACAATAATAATAGTAGCCCTAAACATCATATATTCCCTATGAGAGGTCTGCGTCGTAGGGATGAAACGACCTAACCCTGACAGTGTCCAGTATACGGGGGTCAGATCATACGAACAGGTGGTACGGGGGACGAAGCCCTAGTGGAAGTCTCCTTAAAAATATAGTATGTAGTGTCCAACATCAACTAGAGATCCTGGTAGCACTAGAGTACAGAAAATCCAATAGGTGGCTTGACTCTCCACCTGTGTGCTCAGGTTAGAGGAGGAGTCCAATTTTATGGCCCATAGGTGTGCCGAGGCCAGAGATCCATTTTCCTATTGTAGGCTAGCGATGTAGTTAGGCTTAGCATCCCGGGCGTGTCAGCTAAGTCTTGTATAGTGAGATCGTATTTCGTTACGATTCTTCATATGTAGAGTACACTGCATATGATCAGGGCATAAGCTAAAATATGATAATATAAGTTTAAAGAGTTTCTTATAAGTAAGAAGAGTTAAGAAAGATTTGATTTCAGTTTTGCAGTAGTTGTTCTTTAAATGTAATATTGAATATAGTGAGGATTATATTTCCATACTTGTTTATTTCTAATGATGTAGGCTTCAATGTTATTAGTAAGTTTTTGATCATCTAGTCTTTTAATTTGAAATTACTATCTTGTTTTATTTCAATTATCCAAGAATGATAAATGTCTGATTCAGTACTTTAGACTGCATTATTGTTTTACTCATTCACTGAGCGAGTAGGCTCACCCCTCTACTCTAAATTTTTAGGAAAACTATGGGGATTGAAGATATCATTGCATCAGAGTAGATATGCCACAAGAGTTAAGTCTGAGTATAGTTAAGTTTAGTCAATCCTTGTCACTCTAGGTCCTTGTAAAGAAATAAGAGAGATTTGTAAATGATGATGTATAACATTATTCCTCTTTTAGTAATATATGTGAATCAGCAAGTCTTATGTTCTTAAAAGAATGAGAAACATAATGAATGTTCATACATGCATGTTTATTGTTGAAATTAGATTAGAGAAAATCAATGTTTAGATTCCCTTGTAAAGTTAGTTTATGTGGTTCAATGCGAGAAAATAAAGAATTTGAAAAAGAAGAAAAATTTAAGGGTGATCTTTGTATTATGATATATCCTCAATTTATGCCCTAATCTCATGATTAATGGTAATTGTGAGATCGGGGTGTAACAACTTGTTATCAGAGCTTAGGCTAAGTTGTCAGGGACCATTAAGTTAGTAAGTTAGAGTCATAAGTGTGGCAGATAGGAGATGTTATGATGTTATCTCTGGGGATTTGAGTATTTGAATATCCTAGCCCGGTATCTGAGTACTTGGATCAACCAGTATCAAGCTACTCTGTCTATTCTTTCATGTATACCCTAGCCAGGTATACAGTGGAAGGATGGTCTAGAGAGGAACCCTAGAAATATTAGGGTTAGAAACAAGATAAGTAACATGAATTAAGAGCATAAATATAAAATGAGATAAAACTTTCATTTCATATTTTTTTATTGGAGATGAATATAAAGGCTCTTATATGTTTGAATTCAGATATACAATATTTTGAAATATATATGGGTCTTTAAGATTTGTTTTACACTATGTAGTTGTAGCATTTATTGATTACATTCTTTGAAACAAGTAGACTAGAAATGATCTTTGAATGAGCTTTCCTAAGTGGATAAGGTTTCTTCCACACATTTGAGATGAATAGGAGTTGAGTAATCCTGAGTAGCTCTTGGCTTCAGGACTGTAGGTTCGGCCTGGTCTGGCTAGCAGGATGCATTACTAGGATCTAATGACTCCTATTAGTAACATAACAAGAGTAAATCTTGGATAGATTAGATCCAAATTCTAGTATGAATGTATATACTCTAAGATTTTGAAGTATAAGGGAAAGACTAGGATAACTAAGAATCAGTTGGAACTGATATCTGAGATCCAATTTTGGGGCCTCATATGAGAAACCCTTAATTGGGAATAAAGGACACGACATAAGGTTCAGATTAAGTTTAATTATTAGTATTATATGAACTCTAAATATGAAATATGCAAAAGATATGAGAAACTTATGTATGGGGCCAAGATAGTAAGAATCAATCATGAGGAATGGATTATATAATCGAGTACAATGTTTTTATGTACTCCAAAGCAAAGGGAAAATAGAAGAAAAGAGCTAAGTATAAAATAAGTACATAGAAGTGAAGAGTCTATAGAAGATTTAAAGTGAAGAGAACTAGATGAGCATGTAAATCATAAAACTAGGATAAGAAAGTTGAAACAAAGAGAAATGTTGGAAATAATGAGCTTGATTAAGGAATGCGGGTTATGATATAATTGAGAGCATGGAATGTATACCTTTATTAATAATTTTAATACATTCATCCTTACTGCCTTTGGATTCTAAGTCTCTATAAAACAACAAACTTGTTTCTAAAAGAACAAAATTGTAGCTAAATAAATGAATAAGTCATACAAAGGTAGACTATATTTAGGAAGGAAAAACTTGATTGAAAGAGAAACTATGTTTCACCCATGCATGAGACGTTTGATTTAAAATGAAGGATATATAATGTATTAAACATGAGGTGATACTAGTAGAGATATTATTGATTTAGAATTTCAACTTCACATTAGTAGAAGGATAAAAGGAAATATATGCAACATGGTGTACATGATCATACACATAAAAGAAGCAACATGATCATAAGAGAAAACTAGAAGTTAAAGATGACATGTAGAATAGTAGTATATGGTAAGGGGATTATGGAAAGTAAACAAGGGTTTGAAACATAATGGAGTAATATAGATTATAAAAGAAAGAGGTTGAGAGATTCAAGAAAGTACTAGTTAGTCAAGTATCCTTGTTTATAATTAATTAAACCTACATATGAGAAATGTATTATTGAATGTTTGAAGATAAGAATTTTAAGTCTCAAATCATCTTCTCTTTCATATCTTCCTTAATGAAACAATGTGGGAATGAAGTTATAAGAAAATGAATCATATATGATGCATAACCACCATGATAGAGACCTAGTGAATGTAATAATGACACACAATATGATGATGAAACCCTAGCAGGTTAATTGAGAATGTAATCTATCTGAATGGCCAAGTAAGAGAAAGGAAATTCAATTGATAAGACAAAGAAGACTTTAGTAAAACTTGTGAGATCCAAAGTTTGAATTTCATATTAAGGGAGCAAAGTCACATCACAATAATGTCATGCTACTGATAAGGACCAAACCCTAGAATGTTTAGAGTTTTAGTAGTTCAAGGGATGTCACTAGTGATTTGACCTTGAATACTAGAATTTCTATAAAACAAGGTCATAAGATTTGCACTATGAGAACTAAACTAGTACTGATAGTAATCCAGGGTTTAAAGATAGCTAATCTAAAAGGTAGATAAAAAATATGGAAATGATTCGGAGTAAAGAGTAAGATATAAATTTGAAATGTAACAAGTGTGTTTTGAACAAAAGGAGAAATACAATATGAGTGAAGTGCGATATGATATAAATTCTTGCAGTGATAGCAAGAATGATGAATAATCTGTTGTACCTTGTATGTTTCAATTTTAGGAATGTTTAATCTACATGATTAAAATGAGAAGGATAAGTAGCAAAAAGTAAGTAGTGGTGAATGAGGAGAGAGATAAGAGAAAACAATGGCTTTTAGTAATATGTGAATTTATTTTTAGAAGTATAATTTTTTGAAGGTATATTGAGGGATGTAAATTGGTTCTATGTATGATTTCAATGTACATGTGCAAGCAATATGTTAATTAAATGTGTCTGATAGCTGTAGTCATTCATACAAGTAATCCATCTTACTATTGTACATTTGTGGTACGGTGATATGGGTTGAATAATGATGGAACAAATGAATGGTTACCCTGAATAAGGTAGTCTTACCTATTCACTCATATGAATAGAAGGGATGATAACCATATTATATTGATAGATAACCCTAATGAGTTATAGCTTGTTATACCTAGCTTTAATATAATTAGGTGATGGTAATTGGGTATCAATAGTCCTTAAATGACTAATACAATCATGGAGTACTTTGTTACTATTCACTACTACAGAAATAGCATTCAGTGTCGCTTTTATGGGCGTCGGTTATTAAGGAAAACCGACGCCTATCATATAAGGCATCGGTTGTTTAAGCAAACCGACGTCTATATTCGAAGACCAGCCAGACACGGGTACCGCTTTGTATTAAGCGTCGGTTGTTTATAAAAAATCGATGCTTAAAGTCGCCCGCGAAATCCATTTTTCGATAAAAAAAATAGTGTCATTGTCAGCGTCGGTTATATACCTAGAAAACCGACGCCTATGTGCGATGAAAATTTGCGCCGAAAATGTCACTTTCAGCGTCGGTTATCCTTGTATAACCGACGCTGAAGGTGGTTCCCGCCAAACATTTTCATGAAAAATATCGTCCAATTGGACGTCGGTTGTTGCAAACAACCGACGCTAAAGCTGTTTAGGCGTCAGTTGTTGTAAACAACCGACGCTATTTGGGAACTTCATAACCCGCGATCGCCCGACTCTTCCCCTTTCTTCTGTTTCATTGCTACCCTATTTCCCTGCTGCGGTGATTTCTCCGGCGATTTCTCTGCTGCTGCTGCTAGTTTTTCTCCGGCGCTTCTCTCCGGCGCCCCATCTCCGGCGTCCCCTCTCCGGCGCCCCTCTCCGGCGCGTTTCTTCTCCGCCGCCCCTGCTGCCCATCCCTGCTGCTCCAACTGCCTGCGCCGCCGCCACGCCTGAGAACCGGCGCCGCCGCCACGCCTGGTGCCCACCTGCCTGCTCACCGCCGCCCTAGCTCCAACCACCTGCTCACGCCCGGCGCCACCCCCTTCTTCCTGCTTCGACCACCACTGCTGGAAAAGGTATGTAAGCTGCTTCCTTATATACTAGTAATGCATGATTAGTTTTACTGATTTCCTTGCTGCTTTCAGTGATTAATGATTGGTACTACTGGTTAGTATTACTTTAGTGATTACTTTAATTCAACAATTCATAGTTTGTTATTTACAATTACTGATCTGCTTGCCGATTTTAATGATTAGAGATACTGATTAATAGTAAGTATTGATGAATACTTAGTTAATTACTGGTTTGTTGATTAGATATGTATAGAAGTTCCTTATAAATATATTTTTTATATACACATACATGTAATTTTGTATAAAATACATGATGTAGTGTGATCTTAAATCCTAGAGTGTACCCCTTTTGTTCTATGATGGTACCTATGACCCTAAATACATCCATAAGGGTCTATTGTATCCTAAAGAAGATTTATTTCTTACTTCTGCCCTAATTTTTATATGGATCTTAATCTTATATCGTTTACTCATAAATAAGGAAATATCCTCCCTTATGACCACCTTGATGTGTATGTCCCATATAATCCACATGTTGGACCCTAATGATACAAATTTTTTATGTTGAAAACGAATGTATGTTTCAAGTGTTGAACCTAATGTTGGACAATGTGTTTGTTATAGGTGGTACACATTTATTATATAAGAATGACATCACATGTGTTTGTTGGCCTAGAAAAGTCAACAATCATTGTTCTTTATATTACTTATACATTGGTATAAATTAGAATGAACAATCACTAAATTATGTACTGTTTGTATGGAGTCCGGCTTCATTGTAGATATCTATTATTGTGTTTGTTGGCCTAGAAACCCGTCCAAGATTGGCTCATTAGGAGTAAATCTTGGATAGTCCCCGGTTTGGGACTGTTCTTGAACACCTAATCTCACTTAGGATGTAAGTGTATAATGTGTATTGGGTTTTCGAGAAAATTTTGGTAGCATTTCCCCGTTTGTTCTCTAAGTACATATGTACTTAGAGAACAGCGGGGAAATGCTGCCGAAATTTTCTTGAAAACCCAATACACATTATACACTTACTAGTGAGATTAGGTGTTCAAGGATGGGATAGGTGGTACACATTTATTATATATAAGAATGACATCACATGTGTTTGTTGGCCTAGAATGTGAACAATCATTGTTTTTTATATTACTTGTACATTGGTATAAATTAGAATGAACAATCACTAAATTATATATTGTTTGTATGGAGTCCGGCTTCATTGTAGATATCTATTATTGTGTTTGTTGGCCTAGAAACCCGTCCAAGATTGACTCATTAGGAGTAAATCTTGGATAGTCCCCGGTTTGGGACTGTTCTTGAACACCTAATCTCACTTAGGATGTAAGCGTATAATGTGTATTGGGTTTTCGAGAAAATTTTGGTAGCATTTCCCCATTTGTTCTCTAAGTACATATGTACTTAGAGAACAGCGGGGAAATGCTGCCGAAATTTTCTCGAAAACCCAATACACATTATACACTTACTAGTGAGATTAGGTGTTCAAGGATGGGATAGGCGGTACACATTTATTATATATAACAATAACATCACATGTGTTTGTTGGCCTAGAATGTGAACAATCATTGTTTTTTATATTACTTGTACATTGGTATAAATTAGAATGAACAATCACTAAATTATATACTATTTGTATGGAGTCCGGCTTCATTGTAGATATCTATTATTATGTTTGTTGGCCTAGAAACCCGTCCAAAATTGACTCATTAGGAGTAAATCTTGGATAGTCCCCGGTTTGGGACTGTTCTTGAACACCTAATCTCACTTAGGATGTAAGTGTGTAATGTGTATTGGGTTTTCGAGAAAATTTTGGTAGCATTTCCCCGTTTGTTCTCTAAGTACATATGTACTTAGAGAACAGTGGGGAAATGCTGCCGAAATTTTCTTGAAAACCCAATACACATTATACACTTACTAGTGAGATTAGGTGTTCAAGGATGGGATAGGTGGTACACATTTATTATATATAAGAATGACATCAAATGTGTTTGTTGGCATTTCCCCGTTTGTTCTCTAAGTACATATGTACTTAGAGAACAGCGGGGAAATGCTGCCTAATCTTTTCCTAATATATACTTGTTTCCTAATATATACTTGTTTTCTCTGATCATAGAATGGATAGATCATGGATGTCCATTCGTAATCGTTGCACCCCAGAGTTTATATCTGGTCTTGATCAGTTTATTAGATTTGTCGAGGAACATAGGAAAAAACCTACAGATAGGTTCTACTGTCCATGTAGGCATTGCGGTAACAACTTGAAAGTCAACACTGGTGAGGAAATCAAAAGTCATGTCATGTGCAACGGGATTGTACAAGGCTATACAGAATGGCACTGGCATGGAGAGATTTCAAAATCGAAACCAGTAGATGTCGATAGCAGTGCTTGGGTGGAAGAAGAAATTGCCTCCGATGACGTAAATGTGAACGAACCAGTTCCAACAGACATCGTTGATGCGATGCTGGATAGTTGTAGGGTAGAGCACACCGATCCACCTCCTATCTTTACAAACATTGTGCATGATGCTGAGATACCATTATACACAGGCTGTGCTAAGTTTATGAAGCTTAGCGCTGTGTTGAGATTGTATAAGTTGAAAGCTAACAATAGATGGAGCGACAAAAGCTTCACTTCATTGTTGACTTTGTTGAAAGAAATGCTTCCTGAAGGAAACGAGCCTCCAATCTCAACATACCAGGTAAAGAAAATGTTGTGCCCAATGGGAATGGAGGCCAAGAAGATACACGCATGCCCGAATGATTGTGTATTATTTCAAAAGGACTATGTAGATTTGAAAGATTGTCCAAAATGTGGTGCGTCACGGTATAAATTGACGACTTCGGGGGAGTCCAAAACTGGTTCTCCTGCCAAGGTGTTGTGGTATCTACCTATAATATCATGGTTTCAACGCTTGTTTGCAAATCCGAAAGATGCGAAGAATTTGAGGTGGCATGCAGATGTTAAGAAAAATAATGATGGGATCCTACGACATGTGTCTGATTCCCCACAGTGGAAGAAGATTGATCTATTGTACCCTAAATTTGGTGAAGAAGATAGGAATCTAAGACTTGGGCTTTGTACAGATGGGATGAATCCGTACGGGACATTGAGCAGCCAACATAGCACTTGGCCAGTCATGCTTGTTATATACAATCTTCCTCCCTGGATGTGTATGAAAAATAAGTACGTTATGTTGTCATTGTTGATATCGGGCCCTAAACAACCCGGAAATGATATCGATGTTTATCTTGAACCTTTGATTGATGACTTAAAGAAACTTTGGGCTGAAGGTGTGATGACCTATGATGCTTCAGCAAGAGAGACATTTCGTTTGCACGCTATGTTGTTTTGCACTATTAATGACTTTCCAGCATATGGGAATTTGTCTGGATATAGTGTCAAAGGAGCTAAAGCGTGTCCTATATGTGAAAAAAACATTGATTCAATAACACTAAAACATGGCGGCAAGACTGTATATCTTGGTCATCGAAGGTTTCTTTCAAAATTCCATCCGTATCGTAGGAAGCGCAAAGCATTCAATGGATGGAATGATGAACGGAGTGCACCTAAACCTATACCAGGGGATGTTGTTTATGAAAGAGTAAAAGACATTGTCAATGAATTTGGTAAGAAATCACAATGTAGTATGGCCACACGGAGTGACAATTCTTCATTCAAGAAGAAGTCAATATTTTAGGATCTTCCTTATTGGAGTTCTTTGACAGTCAGGCATTGTATCGATGTAATGCACGTTGAGAAAAATTTATGTGATAGCATCATTGGTACTCTATTAAATATACCAGGTAAGACTAAAGATGGGATAAAATCCAGACTGGACCTACATGAAATGGGAATAAGGTCAGAATTAACAGAATTACGTGAAATGGGTAATAAAAGAACATACTTACCTCCTGCTTGTTACACGTTGTCTAGAAAGGAGAAGAAAACTTTTTGTGAATGCTTGGTAAATGTTAAGGTGCCACATGGTTACTCATCCAACATCCGTAGATTGGTATCAATGAAAGATCTGAAGTTGATAGGTCTTAAATCTCATGATTGTCACACTCTAATGCAACAAATATTACCCGTGGCAATTCGATCTATATTGCCGAAGCATGTAAGGTTTGCAATTATCAGACTTTGTTTCTTTTTCAACAGTCTATGCAGCAAAGTTATTGACCCTGATACTCTCGATAATTTGCAAAGAGAAGTGGTTGTTACCCTATGTCAGCTTGAGATGTATTTCCCTCCTTCGTTCTTTGATATCATGGTACATCTTGTTGTCCACTTGACTAGGGAAGTGAAAATGTTGGGACCAGTTTTCTTGCATTGGATGTATCCCTTTGAACGATACATGAGCATTTTTAAAGGTGATGTTCGAAACCGTTATCGGCCTAAAGGGAGTATTATTGAAGGTTGTGGCGAGAGAGGTTATGGATTTTTGCAATGACTTTCTCAGTGGTAATGACACTCCTGATAATGACAAGAATATTGAGGAGGGCAAAGGAATTTTAGGATCACGGGTGAAAGTAATCAGCCGTGAGCAGTTGGAACAAGCTCACTTGTATATTTTACACAATATGGACGAAGTGAGTGTTTATATCAGATGGCTGACCATGATGAGCATGATGTCCATGATGAGCATGAAGTCCATGATGAGCATGCTGTCCATGACGAGCATGGCGAGGATACTAATGTAAGTTCTAAAAACATATCCTGTATTTCTATAAAATTCATTATCTTCTAGTTATGTCATATATCCTATATTTCTATATTGGGCTAATTTAGTGTGTTTTATTTTTGTCAAATTTTAGGTTGATGCACCTGTACCCACTGAAGCACTGGAGCAACTTGATGCGCAGCACCAAACACTTAACAAGAAAAGGGGCATCACTCTGTTGAAGAAGTTATTAGCGCTAAGTGGTAGTGGATCCAAATTGGTGGTGGAGTTTGATAATGGAGGAAATCCAATTGGAGTGAACCGCAATAATTTTGTAAACTATCTTGGGTGTACCACTCGGAGCCATTGTGGTGTTAAGTATGACAATTGGCATAAAGTTCCTCAAGGGAAAAAAGACTTGATATGGAAGGATTTATGCGTGAGTTATTATTATTTGCAATTCTATTTTGAAAAAAGACTGTTAATGTGTATATATTATGTCAACTGCTCTGAAATTATATATACATGCTAAAAAGAAGACACCAGGAGCACCTAGGCCTCCACCTCCACTTCCCGCATTACCAACTTGGGTTCCAACTGACCTAACATACCCGTTAGGTCCTGCTTGTAGGGGAATGGCATGTTGGCTACGTGCACATAATATACATTGCCCTATAATAGTTTCTTTAGATGCAGATTATGCAGGTCGATCATACGATAGCTCTTTATTTATACAAGATATTATTGAGTTGTTTATGTATGATTGGCTGAATACATCAATGATAGAGACATGGATAAGGTGAGATCTTGTTTATACATCCATATACCTTGTGTAAGATCCGGTGATCTGGTTTCTTATATATTAATGCATACGTAATACATGTTTTGCAGCTACTTAGTCGAAGATCATTGCAAACAATTTGCATTTGATCATGTGGGATTTTTGATTCCATCATTGATTAGTATGGTAGCTAAAGACCCTGATAATGTTCAACAATACTGTATAGATGCTTTTACAATTTTTGGTCAGTAAAAGAAGACGATAATAATAGCTCCATTCAATGTCAAGTAAGTTTACTTTATTTATAATTTGGACTTAAGAAAATTCCATTTTTATTGTGCATTTTGAGTTATTAATTGTTAACTTTTTACCTCTAGCGGTAAACATTGGGAGTTACTAGTTATTGTCCCCGGGACATTCACTGTTTATTATCTAGATCCCGCGGGAAGTACATTAAACACTAAAATTGGACACGTAATGAGAATGCCATTATTCTGGTGAGAAATATTTCATTTTTGTATCTGTTAACATCTGTTATTACATTACTATTTACTTATGTAATTTACTATGTTATATTAACATGTAGGGGTTTAGATGCATTCAAAAAGGCTGGAGGAACGGTCCCAAGGAAAAAGAACCAGCCAATAAATTGGGAGAACGTACAAGTAAGTTCCCGACTCCAATGTATATATTATTGATGTGAATTGTGCTTAGTTGTATTATTTTGTATGTTTCAATTTATAGTGTGCTACACAAGACAATGGCTGGGCATGCGCATACTATGTGATGCGATTTATGCAGATGATTATCAAATATGCCGCATTGGACATCGATACCATACATGAGGTATTATATATAGTCTCATTAGTTAGTATGAAATATATCAATCTTATCTTATTTTTATATTATTACTTATATATATACATCATTCTCTTTGCAGGTGTTTAAAACTGACAACACTACAGGTAAACGCTTAAAAAATATACATGCTCCATATACGATGGAAGCATTAAATGAAGTAACAGAAGAATGGGCAAAAGCCATACAAGCAGTGGCAACTGTAAGATATAATTGGGATGTTGATAGTGATAATGAATGATACTTCGTAAATGAATATTTCTGAATGTTAATACATGTATTTGAATGTTTCTATATGTTTGAATGTGAGAATTGAATTGATGTCTGAATGTATGTACTTGTGTGAAATTTTCTTTGTGACTTTTGCAGGTTTGCGGCCTGTTTGTAGGCTGATATCAATGGATGTCGTAAACCTGCAGTTCAGAAAACTGAACTGCAGGTTCTCATCCTGCTGACCAGCCACAGCAGGCCTGCAAACTGATATGAAAAAAAAAATATAAATAGGCGTCGGTTATTTATAGAAAATCGTCAGCAAAGACCTACAGCGTCGGTTTTTTTCAACAAACCGACGCCTGATGTGGCCAAAGCAGTCCTGGAAATGGCATCGGATATTCGTATCGAACCGACGCCTATTTAAACAACCAGGCGTCAGTCGTTTGGTATATAACCGACGCTAAAAGTGTTTGCGCCACAGAAAACAGCGTCATCTAGGACACTTTATGTGTCGGTTATCAACTAAAAGACCGACGCTACATGGAATATAGGTGTCGGTCTTTTAGTAAATCACCGACGCAGAAAGTGCCATAGATGATGCCGTTTTCTGTGGCGCGAACCAATTTGGCGTTGGTTGTCTACTAAAAGACCGACGCCTATAGGTTAAATAGGCGTCGGTTAAAAAACCGACGCCGAAATGTTCGACCTTTAGCGGCGCCCACATAGGCGTCGGTCGTAAACCGACGCCAAATGGGGTTAAAAGACCGACGCCAAATGGGGTTTCTGTAGTAGTGATTGTTGAAACCCTAGTATGCTATATTTCGATGGTTACACCTTGAATTATGTGTGGGTTCGTACTTGAGAATAATATGGAATGTGATGGTAATGCTTCACCTTATGCATCCATGATGCAATGGGGATGTCGTGAGTAGTATTGTACAATTGTTGTTGAATCATGTCTTCCAACTCAAGACTATTTTGCTATTTGAGTAGCATAATAGTAAAATTCAAAAGAACATGGTGAACTCTCTTTTGTGACTTAGAGGTAATGCATAACAATAGTACATATTGAGCCGTATGAATTGAGATAGTTGAATCAGATTATCAATGTTGAGGTAACATCTCAACAGTATAATATATATATATATATATATATATATATATATATATATATTGAAATGGTTGTTTCTCTTTCTCTCTACTATGATTTATTATGGCATAGAGAATTTGTTTGTTGTCATTGAGAACTATTTCAAACATGTTGTGATTAGAAAAGAAATGAAGGACTTAATGTTGAAAACTGCATTCAAGTATGAAATACAAGAATATAATTACATGTAAGATTTCAGAAGCTTAAAATAAACTTTGAATATACTTTGTTTGCGTATTTATGTTTCGGGGACAAAACTTTTTAAGGGGGTGAGAATTATAATGACCACATTTGTGCTTAATTTGTAAACTAGGGTTTACCTGAATGGTTACATGCTTAATTAGATTGAACATCATTTAGACTTGATTAATGATAGTAGATAAATTGTGATGTTTCAAACCTAAGAAGAAACTCTAACTATGATTTTAGTTTGAATAATTAGGGTTTGGGAAATGTAAACCCTAATCGGAAAAAATTAGGGTTTTGATAGTACATGAATATGGAATTTGATCACGATAGCAGTGTGGTAAATGATTTTTCATATTTTCTAAAATTTTGTATTTAATTGAATTTTGGATATGATATGGATAACTCAATCATGGATATTGTAGAAAAAATTCAGAATATTTTATTCTTCTTTGAATGTGGTTCTCGATCGAACTATAATTCGACCAAAATGTTGACAGAGTGCATACTTTTCAGTAGTGTAGTGTTTTATTTTTAATTATTTATTGATAACTCCAAATGTTCTGAAATTTTAAACGGAGATCTAAAATTAATAACAAACAACATGTAAAAATTTTAATAATTTTTGGATGTGTTTAGACCTTATCAGTAGACGAATTACAATAATATTTTTATGACAGAAAATTCAGCTAAAATAAGAGAAAGTATAGTGAGGGGTCAATGTGCAATTGACCCAAGCAGCTCAATTTCTCTATATGGTCAACCTAACACACAAGGAGCTCTCATAATTCATGATTCAGTCTAGAGAAATGAAATCCCAGAGAGAGATGGAGAGTTAGGGTTTGAGAGGAGAAAGTGATGGAGATGCTGACCTAAGGTTTTGCGGTCTGAGGAATGATGAAATCATGTAAGTTTAGCTTCTTTAGATATAGTTTCATGGTGAATATTCTCTCATATGTCAAGATTCCATCTCTCACCTTATTGGATTTGAAATCATATCAAATCAAGTCTTTTTCTCACTCTTTCTCTCCTAATCTTCAATTCTAGGGTTTCGGAGTTGAAAGGAATAATAAAGTGGTGATTGCTAGGGTTTTGATATGGATTCGATATTTTCAGATATGGGATACATTTTTAAGATGTTTTACAGCTTAGGGTGAGTGGGTAAAAGAATATTTCAGTCAATTGTACTCAATTAGATGGTTTTAATTTATATTCTCGATTTCTCCCTAGATGACAATAAATGAAAAGAACTTTTCTTGAATTCAGTTTATAGAATACTTCAATTCATGTTCCAACTATGTTCTAAAAACATTTATATGATGACATGGATATAGATATACATGTATCTTGAATACTACATAATTAAGAAGTTTATTGAGAATCTTCTGAAGATCTGAATTTTTAAGTTATTCGGGTGTTTGAACAACATTATAGTTGAAATTCAGATTTATGTTTATATGATCTTACTTATGTTCCTAGTGCATATAATTCTACATGTTTTATCTCTTTGATTTGATATATGGACAAATAGAGTTTCTGATTTTCATAATACATATCCTGTGAATAGCAAGTAATCAAGGATGGAAACCCAATCTAGTATGCTTTTACAAGTATACATATCTAATTTAGTAGTAAATGGCTAATTGAAATGATTCATGTGACATTGTGGGATTTTATGTGAATATTATCTTATATGCATATATGCTTTATTTATGAGATTTGGATTTTCTAACTCAAATACTTGTCATGAAATGCATATGTTGTTATGCTATTGCAAGTGGAGATATGACATGCCCTAGATAGGTATGTTATCGATGCCATGCATAAATGTGAGAAATGTTGAATGAAAATATTTATATTAGTAGACATGATATATGTTTGAATACATGAGAAGTGTTATATGTGCATGAGTAAGGAGAAATCCTAAGAAAGGGGTAAAAAATATGTTAAGCTTTCAGTTCAGTATCATCAGTGATTTCAATTCAATAGTCTGGGTAGTCATTAATATACAGAGTTAAAAGAGATCAGTCTAAGAGAAAGATATAATTAAAGTTACAGTAATAATAGTAGCTCTGAACACCATAGATTCCCTATGAGAGCTCTGTGTCGTAGGGATGAAACGACCTAACCCTGACAGTATCTAGTATACGGGGGTCGGATCATACTAACAGGTGGTACGGGGGACGAAACCCTAGTGGAAGTCTCCTTAAAAATACAGTATGTAGTGCCCACAATCAACTAGAGATCCTGGTGACACTAGAGTACAAAAAAGCCAATAGGTGCCTCGACTCTCTGCCTGTGTGCTCAAGTTAGAGGAGGAGTCCAGTTTTATGGCCCATAGGTGTGTCGAGGCCAGAGAGCCATTTTCTTGTTGCAGACCAGCGATGTAGTCAGGCTTAGCATCCTGGGCGTGTCAGCTAAGTCTTGTATAGTGAGACCGTATTTCGTTACAATTCTTCATATGTAGAGTACACTGCATATGATCATAGCATAAGCTAAAATATGATAATATAAGTTTAAAGAGTTTCTTATAAGTAACAAGAGTTAAGAAAGATTTGATTTCAGTTTTGTAGTAGTTGTTCTTTAAATGTAATATTGAATATAGTGAGTATTTTATTTCAATACTTGTTTATTTCTAATGATGTAGGCTTCAGTGTTATTAGTAAGTTTTTGAACATCTCGTCTTTTAATTTGAAATTATTATCTTGTTTTATTTCAATTATCCAAGAATGATAAATGTCGGATTCATTACTTTAAACTGCATTATTGTTTTACTCATTCACTGAGCGAGTAGGCTCACCCTTCTACTCAAATTTTTAGGAAAACAGTGGGGATTGAAGATATCATTGCATCAGAGTAGATCTACCACAAGAGTTAAGTCTGAGTATAGTTAAGGTCAGTCAGTCCTTGTCACTTTAGGTCCTTGTAAAGAAATAAGAGAGAGTTGTAAATGATGATGTTTAACATTATTCCTCTTTTAGCAATATATGTGAATCAGCAAGTCTTATGTGCTTAAAAGTATGAGAAACATAATGAATGTTCATACATGCATTTTTGTTGTTGAAATCAGATTAGAGAAAATCAATGTTTAGATTCCCTTGTAAAGTAAGTTTATGTGATTCAATGTGAGAAAACAAAGAGTTTGAAAAATAAGAAAAAGTTAAGGGTGGTTTTTGTATTACAATATATCCTCAATTTATGCCCTAATCTCATGATTAATGGTAATTGTGAGATCGAGGTGTAACAAAAACACTCACCTCAGGTGCCAAGCATCATAAATTCATAGGTCAACCTCTAAATTTTTGGAAACCCAATCAAACTCTCACAAAAGAATCCAATTCTTTCTCCTCTCAACTCAGAATCCCTAGAAATGGGGATTAGAAGAGAAAGAGTGAGAAAAGGGGTAGATTTGATGTAATTTTAAATTGAATCAGGGGAGGGATGGAATCTTGACATGTGAGAGAAGATACACCATAAAATTCTATGCAAAGAAGCTAATCTTACTTGATTTCATCATATCTTGGATTGAGAAACCCTAGGTCAACATCTCCACCACTTTCTCTTCTCAAAACCCTAGCTCTCCTGTCTCTCAAGAATTTCATTTCTTTGTTAGGAAGGACGAGTTATGAGAGCTCCTTGTGTGTTAGGTTAGTGATATAGATGAATTGAGGTGTTTAGAACATTTACAAACAAGCCCCTCAATGTATTTTTATTTTGCTCAGACTGGTTGGTCGGAGGAGTTATAAATTTTACAGAAACCACACGTTTCATCACTTAAACCTCATCAAAAAATTATGAAACTTTAACCCAACATCTGAAATTGAGTTTATAAGA
Organism: Alisma plantago-aquatica; assembly: GCA_963693085.1. Lineage (NCBI taxonomy): Eukaryota > Viridiplantae > Streptophyta > Magnoliopsida > Alismatales > Alismataceae > Alisma > Alisma plantago-aquatica. The sequence continues at coordinate 430,324,866 of OY856414.1, forward strand.
AACATTAAAATATTTAGATCATTTGGAGTTATGAATAAATAATTAAAAATCAATTACTACATTGTAATATTGTAGTCAGCAGCTTGGTCGATCGAGTTTTTCCTTCATAGAACTCGATCGACACCCCTCTCTGTAGGAATAAAAAATCTTTCAAAAAATACACAAATTTAATAAGGTGTCTATAATGAAGTTTAACAGCTACATTTAAAATTTGAGATCAATTGGATATACCAATAAAAATATAAAATTCAATTACCACATTGCTATTTCAATCTGAAAATATGGTCAGTCAAGTTTGAAACTTGACTGAAAAATAGGTCAGATAATTCTTCAAAAATTCTGATTTTTTTCAAGAGTGTTTATATTTGAGATATCCAAATTATATCCAAATTTGAATTAAATCATAGTTACACATAAAATACTAAAAATCATTTAGTGAGACACTATACTTATCAAATTTTGTTTTCATATGTCATCAAAACCCTAATTTGGTCCGATTAGGGTTTCCAAATCTTAACCGTAATTATGTAAATCAAAGTATAATTAAACCTTCTCATTATATTTGAAACATCAAAAATTAAGTATCATCACTAATCAAGCTTTAAACAATGATCAACTTAGTTAAGCATACAATCATCCAAGTAAACCCTAATTAGATGACAAAATGGGTCATTACAGTATCATTTTCTTGCCAGTGTGTCCATGTCCTCTTTCTCTGATTTCTCCTCCTTGCTTCCTGCTCGTTTGTGATCAAAATAGGTGCATAATCGGAGTTGTCTCTTTCCACGACTTCCACCTTGGAGCAATCAGTACATGACAGCCAATGCTTATTCCTCAAGGCTTTGTCTAATTTCATTTGAAGCAGTCCTCTTTTAAAAGTCATAGAAGGACCACTCATGGGTAACTCTTCTAGCTCATAGCCTGATAAAGCTTCCAGAAAATCCTGGCAGCTCCCTGCGTTAAACCTTCTTCCTCCAATTTTTTTTTCCGAGTGGAGATAGGCATTGAAGTCACCTACCACTACCCATGGCAAATCCACATTTTGTGCTAGTGTTCTTAATTGATCCCATAGTAATTTCCTTCCTTGTCTCACCATGCTTCCATACACAACTGTTAGGAACTTTTGATTGTCAATTTTGCAATGTATGAACTGTCTATGGCTAAGTAAGATGTCCACATGATGTATTCTACCATTCCACAGGAGCCACACACCTCCAGAGTAGCCTATTGCTTTCACTCTGTGTGAGTGTGAGAAGCCCATTCGGTTAATTATTTTGTCTACATTTTCTCCGCTTGTTCGCGGTTCAAAGAGGGCCATAATTGATATTCTATACTTCCTTTCCTGTTCTTTTGCCATGTTTTGGGTATCTGAGTGATAGATACCCTATGTATTCCACGCCATTACTATCATAATGAGATTTTGTCAGGTATTTCCTTACCACCCCCTACCTCCATTTCCAACTCCTCTGTGTGTATTTTCTTACCTCTTTCCCTAGAAGAATGTCGACTGTCAGTAGCACTCAAGATCTTCTTGTTTCTTAAAGAATCCCAACTGAAGCATTTCCATTGAAGCTGCCCACATGGAATGTCTCCTATCTATTAGAATGTGTGGTATTCAACCCAAAACCAATTGACAATAGGTGAAGGGACCACACACCTTATAAGCCCAGGATCTTTCCCAGAGCTCAGCGCTTGCACTTGTTCTTTTTTTAGATAGGTTGTGGTCCTCACACTTGTCTCGTGGGGTCCGCTCTGATACCATATTAGAATGTGTGGTATTCAACCCAAAATCAATTGGCAATGGGTGAAGGACTGCACACCTTATAAGCTCAGGACCTTTCCCAGAGCTCAGCAATGTGTGACAATTCTAACACTATCAACGCTATAGCGTGATTCGTTTGTACTTCCTATTCACTGCGCTCTATATTTGCTGCACTCCTTTCATTTCTCCTATAGTCTGCCTTCCCTTGTTCGTGTTCCTCATCGCAATGGATATCAGTCTAGTTTTGTACTTTTCTGTTATTCCTTGTCCTTCTTTTCCGCTCACTCCAGTCAATTCTTTGTTCCCCTTGCTCTCTGGTTTCCTGTACTTCTTCAATATCAGTTATGTCAAGTATTTCTTTATCCTCATCCTACAGCTCTTGGAACCAATTCTGCATTCTGACTTGCTCCTCGACTCTTCCCCCATCATGTTTTCTAGGTTTCCTGGACACTGGTTTTGGGTGGATCTCTTCTGTGAATCCTTCCTTTCTCAATACTATATTTGGTTGTTCGACCTATCGAGTTTCAGTTAGTATTTGAAATGGATTCATTTTAGTTATGGTTCTTGGGCATTTGTTATCAATATGTCCTACCCTTCCGCATCTCATACAAATCAATGGGATATTTTCATATTGGACCGCATTTCGCTTCCCCATTATAACCACTGCTGGAGTGAGCATGTTCTCCAGTTCAATTTCCACTGCGATTCTCACAAACCGCCCCATCCACTGCATAATTGTGTTCATGTCCACTTTGATTGTTCTCCCTACTATATCTCCCACTTCTCTCAGTAATTGTTTGTGGTACAAATGTAATGGTAGATTCGGAATTCTGATCCAAACCACCATATTATCAGGCTGAACTTTGTCCGGTGAAAACGACAGATTCCACCTTTGAACTGACAAATATGATCGGAAAAGCGGCTAACATCCCCCTATCAGTGCCTTTAAATAATGTACTTCTTTCTGTAGCTGGACTAGATAATAATCATTGTCGAGATCGATTAGATTAAAACCTCCATTAGGTTTCCAGAGCAGCCGTATCTTGTCCTGCATCGTCAGATATCCTATATCTCTTGCCAACAGTTTCACCACAACCGCAAATTTCCATGGTTTGAGGAGTATGTTGAAGGCTTCTTGTCTTATGTCAAAGGATGGGATACCATTGATCATTTCCTTGTTAATGTCTTCCGACTTCAGTTGAATGCTTAGATTCTCCACGTCAATATGTATGTACCCACTCATTTCTGCTTTCGGCCCTTCTACCGCATCTTTATACGAGACCTTCTCTCTGTTGTTTATGTGTTGTACCTCAGTAGCCTCCTTCCCCTATTTCATTTTTCCCAGCTCTAGAAAGCGATCCACCGAGTTCCGGCTTCCTTCGACTTCCATGTCGTTCCCACTTGTATCGGCGCCTTGGCGCATGGTATTTTCTCCTGTATCCTCTTTTCTGCCGTACTCCAAGTGGATACTTGAGTCCCCTAGCAGTATGGATTCTCTTCTTGGCCGTAGAGAACCCTAGATCATCCTGTGTGCCGCCTCCCGCCGCCATTAATACAAGGACTATGAATGTACATTTTTGTAAACAAATATGTAGATGACTTTGTATTTTGAATGATTAATTGAAATTATATGATGTGCTAATTGGACTATATATGAATCTAAATATTTTCATATAGCTATGAAATACACATACATTCATATAAATATTGATATCAAAGTATGATTTTATAACCAATATATATATATATATATATAATGGAATGTTGTATTAAACCTTCTATATTTTTCATAAAATGTTTGGATAAATAATAGATAATATCATCCCTATATATGGATATTTCTAAGATATAAAAACCCCTAAATTCATATTTGATAACTAATACAAGGTATAAATATACTTTGAATTGTGAATTCATAATTATGGACTTATGGGTGTAAGCAATACTTTTAGATTAATAAGGACGAATTGTGAATTTCACCCTTAGATATAGGGTCAGCGTGTAGATCAGGTATGTGCTTCTTCCCAATTTTATTTGGTCATATAATGTCTAAATCCGAATTTCTTATCCATGAGACATCTTTTAATATGTGGGTATCCTTTTAGAACATCAATTTCTGTATAGTCATTTCTCCATGATTTATTATTGAAATCTTACATCTCTTGTATATGGGTCCTTCGACCCTTTATTTCCTTATGTTAGATGGTTGCATCCCATTTTGTACTCAAAATATATCTTTGAATGTCTTATGATTGTGCCTAATCTATTATGCATATTGATTTTAACAGGTCATACGTAGAAGTAGATACACCATATTTTTAGCACTATGGTCTTAGTCCTCCTTTCAAGCACTGAGATTTTAGTCCTCCTTCTAAGCACCAAAGTCTTGGTCCTCTTATCACTCCATATTCATTTGTCATTTGTGTATTAGTCCCTCTACCCATGGTTTGGAACTAACGAGTTCTAGTCCTACATTTTAGGTTATGCTAGTCTATATTGTACGCAACACAAATTATATTATTCAATATTTTTGTGGGATTGTTAAAATGACAAGATTATTTATTTATTCACATGATATGAATGCTTGGTTTTCTTATTACAATTCTCTTATTTTATATTCCCATAAACATACTCGAGGTTAATAGTTCTCTTTTTTCTAGAAACACCCTTATTATTGTACTCACATCCTTTTAATGCCCAAAATGTTTATTATTGCACATGTACATGTACTTGGTGTGCAGGCAAGGCCAAAGTCTGTACTACCAAGTCCATATTTGGTACTACTGACTCCTTATCAGATAAAATTATGCACTCTCTATAGAAAGTTGGTACTATTGACTTCCAAAGTCGATACTACCGGAATTTTTCCCAGAACATCACCTAAACCCTGAACCAAAGTCAGTACTACCGAGTCCAAACTCGTTACTACCAAAATTTTCAGCAAAAAGGTGACAAAAGCTACAAAACGAAGTTGTCGGCACCACCGATACACATGTCGGTGGGCACCGATTTTCAAAGATCAAAGAAGGAGAGAGAATGTCATATCTTAAAACCAAAAAGACACAAATTAGTGGCACCAAAAAGAGGGATATTTACTTGCACAAATTGAATTATTAGAGCCACCAATCATCCACCTCCACCACCCTTCAGAGCATTTGGTATACCCGTTCCACCTCTAGGTTTGTATTTTTGACTATGAGGACATGGTAAAATACAATCTTAGGAGAGGTAGGTGTTGGAGCGGCCTTATCTTCCCTTTTTACTTGCTTTTAGCTTTTATTTTTGAAGTTTGTAGGATCTACAATCTATCTAGTGTAAAGTGGAGCTTCAATTTTGTTTGTTCCTCACAATTAACATGTGACCTTTCAAGTTTGTAATGGAAATTGAAAATATTTTTGTGGGATTAGTTGTGAGTACTTGAGTAATTTCACTTAGAGGAAGTGTATGGATTAGTCAGCTTAAGGACATTGAATATGAATGGACACCTTAATTATTACTGAAATGTGGATGAAGATGGGGTTTGAGCTTGAATTGATCAAACAGTTAATGGAACCTTAAATTGAAGTTTAAGAAAGAAACACTAAGGTTACCATGTACATAGGTCATTAGAGAGGGACATATCATAAATTCATGAAAGGCTTTGTCTCTTACTTATGTGATTCCACCCATCCTCCACTCCTTATTGACTCACCACCTTAAGATGAACAAGTACTCCAAATTATTTTCTCTTGTTTTCATTGCATAGCATAGTAGGTGGCATGATAGTTAGTTGCTTTTATTGCATTAATTACAAAAATGAAAAAATAGACCAAGTTGTGTACTTCAACAATTTATGTACACATCATTCTAGTTGCATAAACAATTACATGTAGATTGCATGCATTTTTCATCATTCATTGCTATATCATGTGGGTAACTTTACCTTCAAAATTTGAGTGCAAGGATACACATCCATACCCTTAGAAAAAAAAAGAAAAAAATGAATGATATGTAGTAAATCCCAAGCATAACGTTCCATCCTACTAAAATAATGGGTCAAAAAAATGAGAAAAAAAAGAAAAGAAAAAAGAGTTTGTTTATGTTTTAAAGTTAAGAGGGAGAAAGGATGCCCTCAACTCTTCACAAAAATGAGGGAAACATACACATGATTCATTCTTTTCTTTGAATATTTGTTCATCAAATTGACAACATCTTTTGACTCATGCATCATTCAACCAAGAAAGTAGGCACGAGGACTCATGCATTTCTCATTCTTTTCACCGTATAGGTTCGTCATGCTTTATTTTTCATACATGATTTGGATGTACTCATGATTCTTCAATTACCACCCATTTCATATCATTCATTGCTCTTATTGGTAGGCCACTCGAATGATTTATTCTCCTTAATCATTTTTATATGGAGAATTGCTTCCAATTAGTTGGTTGTTAGGAAAAGAGCAATGTTGAATAGGGAATCACATAATGCACCAAGTGAATACCTAATTGATTATCATGTTAACTACTCTCTTGATAGTGTTCATTGATCTAAGGGTGGACAACTTTTATGGAAATTTTTGGTTGCTATGGAGCAGTTGATTGTTCAGTGATCAGTGAAGGCCGGTTTGGGACCGCCAAGTGGGGATAGTTGAAAATGAAGTTTGTATTCCTTTTCCTTTTTCTTACTAGTCTCAAACAGATCTAAGAGTGTGTTGCTAGAGGATGAGCAACATTTAATCTTAGGGGTGTTTGATGCACTGGATATTTGTCATTTTTACAAGCTATTTTATATTGCTTTTTGTGCACTTACTATTCATTTTCATATTAATTTGTGCATGATTTATTCATATTAGCCCGTGTCACTCAATTGCATCAAATAAGCATAATTTTAATGTTTTTAAATGAATTATTATATTTTAAGTACTTATGTACATTTTTGTGCGATTTCAGGTACCACAAGAGTCTCACATACTTGGTACTACTGACTCCAAAAGGCAGTACTACTGACTCCAAAAGTCGATACTACTGACTTTGCATCAGAGACAAAGCAGATTTGACTTCTAGACTCGGTACTACTGAGTCCAAAAGTCGGTAATATCGAGTATATCTGATTAAGCAGACTGAAAATCAAGTTTAATCTGACAGTCTAGGATTTATTTTGCCCTAAGTCACTTCTATGACTTAAGGGGAGTTTGTCTAGACCTAATCAATCAAGTTCTATTCCATTGCAAGATGGAGACAACATGGGAGAGGAGGATGAGGAGGAGAACCGCATACTTGGGAGGTTTCGGGCACGCTCGGTGGGCAGAATTTGCAGATTGTGGATCCGTTCATCGGCGTGGAGCGTCCTAATCATGTTTCTCTAGGGGTTCATTGGTTTTCTATGTTCTCTATGTTTTTCCTTCTTCCTAGCATATTTTTGTCAATGGAAACCATGAGAGGCTAATCCCCATATTCTTTAGGACCCGAGAGTATCCCGGTTGTACATTATATATGGATCCTTTCCATTAATATATTGTTTTCTCCTTATGTTGCTATGAAATCATATTGAATTGTCTATGTTACGCACCATAGGTGATTAATTAGATCATTAATAACTTCGGGAGGAGGATTGATAACACCAAATTTTGTGATATTTTTGGCCCTTATTTTGTTATCAAATCTGCCCTTTTTAAACTGTTTTCTTCTCCTTTTTGTCATGTTTTTGCATAAACAGGCCACGCTACGCTCTTAACTCAATTTTATCATCTTTTGCAGAGTTGTCCTTGCTTTTCGACTCATTTATCAGCAAAAAGGCCCGTCACGGCCCACAAACGTGTTCCACCTGCATCGGCCTTCTTACCAACCAGCCGGTCGATACGCTCGCTGCCCGACACAGGGCAGCACGATATACTACCGTGCGACACGAGGGTGCCGCGCAAGAAGGAGTTGATGGGTGATACGTCGCTTACCTGATAGGGAGCCAGACTCGCCATGACTGCTGAAGTGTGTCGCACGATACAGGCCACCCATCGGCAGGCGCCACTCGTCACGATGACCGACACACTCACGGCTCGACATCCTTGTATCGGGCGACACACATATCGTGCATCCCTGAATCCGTGATGATGGCGTTGATGGAAGGCACGTGGCGCCCAGAGGACAACAACTTCTCCCATCCGCTACCTATAAATAGCAGCTACAGGACTCTGATGGGACGGGTCGTCATTGGGTCGTCGTCTTTGGGGGGTTGTTGGGTCAGACAAAGGTCAGAATCTCCCGACAACCAACTTGGGAAAGCATCTGGAGCTAGCGTGTCGTGCCTAAGAGGTGTACCGGGCGATACTAGGTGAGCACTTCCCCAACCCGAGAGGGAGGTAATGGTTCACTTAGGATCAGCCTCGGACACCGCTGTAGACCGATATCGACCAACAAGGACACCTGATATGAGTGTCTGATACTCTAAGCAAAACTCTGGCCTGACACGATAACAAGCCTGATACGCATCACCAGTCACGGCATGTCGCCTGAGAGGGTGTCACCTGACACGATCGTATCGGGCATGAGCGCCCCACACGATACGTCTGCCCGTCATGAGCGTGTCACCCAAGAGGGTGTGCCACCTGACACAGGCATATCGGGTAAGGCTCCCACCTGGTATCGGGCTGGAGGGATCTTGGGGATCTGCTACTACGTGTCACCCTTCTAAATCAAGAAGGCGATATTTATCTTTACTTATTTCAGTCATTTACTTTCTTTACTTATGCATTGTAACCAATCCCTTTTATGCTAATGGAATTAGAAGAGTTGTAATTATCTGTTACTTTATGTTTGGTACCTTTTGTTGGACGATTGCTTTGTTAGCATCTGAACTCTAGCTTGTACGCTCAGATCACGTTTCGACTAGCTACCGAATCATGTTTTCCCGTTGCAGCAGCCTCGAGAAAGGTGTTGCGGCTCTAGTGTTTGGTCCGATACGGGAGTACGAGAGTGCCCAGGATCAGAGTTGCTTTAGTAACCTTTCCACTCTAACTTAAGACCAGCAACCTCGAGAGAGGTGTTGATGCTTAGTTAGAGGTACCCACTTTGAGAGAAGGGGTACAGGATGTTTCTTCTTCCGCTTGTTTTACCGAAGCTTTCTCCTTTGTTCCTTACTAAAGCATTAGTATTATCCTCTCTATTTCCATTGCGCAAAAACCCTAAAAACTGAGAAACCTTTAAAAACCTTAATTTTCCTTGTAGCTCCAGTTGGAGATAGTTTTCTTTTATTTTATCTTATCGATCTTAGCCCCTTGTTCCCTTGGGGGAACTTTATCATCTCTTTACCCCATACCGGAGTGTAACGTGTCGATTCCGCGTTCCCAACACTGCCACCCTTATCCCTGTGTTCGACCCCGTATATCTACTTCGACCTCATAATAAAGTTGTGCGGGGGCCTAGAAGGTCTCGGGTTATAAATTTAAAAGTCTGACTACTTCAAATCTGCTCCCTTTTTGGACACACGATTTAGGCCAGTCAACTTTTTGGCGCCGTTGTTGGGGACAAGGCAAAATGGTACTGTTGACGAACCCAAATCCACTAACTACACTCCAGTGCCTCAAGATTAGAAATGAGCTTGACAGCACTCTTTTACACACACACACATATATATATATATATATATATATATATATATATATATATATATATATATATATATATATATATATATATATATATATATATTTATTTATTTATATATATATATATATATATATATTAACCCGAAATGAGTAATTCATATTATTAATACAGGTTTTCTAACTTGATTTTTACGTGTTATTCAGGTACTCAGAAGGGAAGCATTTTGCTCATATGAGCACCGACATCACCAGACATGCCGCCTCACGTTGAACCACCTCTTTTAGATGGTGAGAGACATGCGAGAGCTAGACCTCACTCGCCTCCGCCTAAAGACAATAACTGCTATGACGGAAATCATCAACAAGAAGATCCTGAAACATAGCCATTCGAGGATGACCATCATCGGCAGAGACGTCGTCATCACTGGAGGCGTAGAAGGAATCAAAATAATCAGGATCAGAACCAGGGAGACAGTGACAGTGACGATTCCAATGAAGAAGAAAAGACCCTCAGGGAATTAGCTGCCACCAAGGCTAATAATTCCAGATGTCCTGTTGTCATCCCGAGATTCAACGCAACCAACTTCGAGCTAAAACCATCTGTCATCTCTATGATCCAGAACAAGATCTTCAGAGGGAATTCGAAGAATGATAATCCCTATCACCATTTAGATGCTTTTAAAAACATCTGTGACATCATCAAAAAGCGGGGAGTCCTATGGGAGGTGATCTATTACAAGGGTTTTATCTTCTCTTTAGAAGATAAGGCTCTATCCTGGTACCTGGGACTGCCACACCAAGCTCTTAATGGATGGAGTGTGATGGCGGATGCCTTTGTAAACAAGTTTTATCCTACTGAGAAAACTGTCCGAAATAGATAGAGGATCACGTCTTTCATGCAAAAGATGAACGAGAATCTACATGATGCCTGGGAACGATACAAAGAATATCAGAGGGACTGCCCTCATCACAACTATAAGAAGGGTTTCTTGATAACTACCTTCTACAACGGTCTAACCCCTGAGGAAAGGGTTTCGCTTAATGCAGCAGCAGGCAGTGACTTTCTGGGGAAGAAGCCTAGCAGATCCAAAAAGATCATCAAGAACATGGTCGAGTTGCAAGCCGACACCGACTATGATAGATCAGATAGGGGACATGCTAAGAAGGCCAGTGAAGGACCTTCAATTGAATCCAAGGCTCTGGAAACTATCACCTCTCAGATCCAGAGGATAGTCATTGATGTCAAACAGCTGAAAGAATTAAGTGGAAAGGGGAAGAAACAAGTCGAAAAGGTCATGAAATGTGTCACCTATGGAAAAGGTGGACACGGGGTAGATAATTGTATCTACACCCGACTTGACGAGTCGAGCGAAAGTGAATCTGAAGCTGAGGAGGCTGAGAACGTCTCTTTCGTTAATTTCAAGAAGCCAGATCATCCTGGCTTTAGTTACGGCAACAAGGATGCAGCCGAAAACTCACATGAGCTACATAACCCCACCAAGCAACCCCAAGTTTTTGAGAAAAGAGGAGGACAAAGTCAGTTCACCAGAACCACTTCTTTCCAGTCAAACAAAGCAAATTTCCAAGGACAAGGAAAGTACTAAGGTCGCCAAGCGGAAAACACTAGTCAAGTTCAAAGTCAAGCCAAGGAGAAAGGTCAAGACAAGGTTTCAAACCAACCAAACTTGGTTGGACAGTTGTTTGATTTTGTAAAAAGACAAGATACCATCAATAACCAGCTAGCATAAAGAGTACTTTCAAACTCAGGAGTTCTGAACACAATGCAGGTCCAGATGGCAGACATGCAGACGCACCAATGCTAAATCGATCAACAGTTGGCCCAGATGGCTGAATTGATAAAGAATCCCTCAGGTAAGATACCCTCCAACACTGAATCTGCCAAAATGGCAGTGTTGAGATCAAGAAGGATCGTAGAACGTCATGAAGAAGCCAGACCAGAGGAACCTGAATCAAGGACTGTGGCCGATAATCCAGCATAAGAAGACAATCGACAAGCTCATGACAGAGAACCTGAACCAAGATCCTTTGAAGAGCTATCTGGTAAGAGAATCCCTTACTCTCTCAAGTTGCCTTTTCCTTACAAGCTGATAAAGGCACACCTTAAGAAGCGCCACGAGAATTTCATGGAATCAATAAAGAAACTTCATCTCGAAGTACCTTTTTTGGACACTTTAGAAGAGATGTCGACTTACGCTAAGTTTTTCAAAGATTTAATTACCAAGAAGAGAAGAGGAGGAAGAATCGAAACCGTGCATCTAGCAAGTATGTCCTCTGCTTTTGTCAAATCAGATTTTCCCAACAAAAAGAAAGATCCAGGGGCTTTCACCATTCCTTTCGCCATTGGAGATAATGTCGAACGAAAAGGTCTTGTCGATTTAGGGGCTAGTATCATCCTTATGCCCCTAAGCTTCACGCAGAGATTAGGTTTGACTGATATGGTCAAAACCAATATGAGAATTAAATTAGCAGATCATACCTTTAAAAGGCATGTTGGCGTTGTTGAAGATGTACCTATCTGGGTAGGAAGTTTCTTCATTCCTTGTGATATCGTTGTCATTGATATTGTGGAGGACCCTGGCTATCCTATCATCTTTGGGCGTCCTTTCTTGGCTACAGGAAGGGCGTTGATCGATGTTGCTGAGGGAATAATCACTCTAAGGGTCGAAAACGACCACTTAGACTTCAAGGTAAAGGATGCGATGAAAGGACCATCCTTGTTAGAGTCTGCTTGCTTTGTGGAAAGCTACTACCAGTTCTTTGAAGAGGTAGAAGAAGATATCTTAATGGTAGACCCTCTTGTGAGGGCGATAAGCAGTCAAGATTCTGACTCTGAAAATCCAGAAGTTGAGGAGTTTCTCAGCTATCTTGACCAGTCTGATGAAGACCTGAGCAATGAGGAAGAGGTAGTGGAAACTGTTAAGTTTGCCTCTCTTGAGGAGGCTCTAGAAGAACAGTCACCCAAGGCCAAGCCTGAGTTGAAGCAATTGTCAGAAGGGTTGCAATATGAATTCCTAGATCAAGAGGAGAGGAATCATGTCATCGTCAATGCCCATCTTACAAAATATCAGTTGGACAAACTTATTGGGGAGTTAAGACTCCATAGGCAAGCTATATGATACTCGGTAGAAGATATCAAAGGCCTTAGCCCTACATTGTGTATGCATCGCATCAATTTGGAGGAATCCGCCAAACCTCTGGCTCAACCCCAGAGAAAATTGAATCAAATGCTGAAAGAAATCGTAAATAAAGAAGTAATCAAGTTGAGGGATGATGGGATCATTTACCCGATCAGCGACAGTAACTGGGTGAGCCCAATCCACTTAGTACCCAAGAAGGGTGGTATAACAGTAGTAAAGGGAGACAAAGGCGATGAAGTGGTGGTTAGGGCCGTTATAGGATGGAGAATGTGTATTGACTACCGGAAGCTAAACCAAGATACTAAAAAAGATTATTATCCACTTCCTTTCATTGACCAAGTTCTTGAAAGGTTAGCGCATCATGACTACTTCTGTTTCTTGGATGGTTTTTCAGGATTTTATCAAGTCCCCATCCTGCCAGATGACCAAGAGAAAACAACGTTTACCTGTCTCTATGGCACCCACGCCTTCAGGAGGATGCTTTTCGGCCTATGCAATGCTCCCTCTACGTTTCAACGTTGCATGATATCAATGTTCTCGAATTTCCTGGAGGATATCGTGGAAGTTTTCATGGACGACTTTTCTGTCTATGGAAAAGACTTCGATACCTACCTGAAAAACCTCTTTTTGGTTATTTAACTATGCGAGGAGAAGAGTTTGGTTTTAAGCTGGGAGAAGTGCCATTTTATGGTACAAGAAGGCATCGTTCTGGGACATAAAGTTTCGAAGCATGGCATTGAGGTAGATGTTAGCAAGGTTGAAGCCATATCCAAGCTTCCTCCACCAAAGTCTATGACGGGAGTGAGGAGCTTCCTCGGGCACGCCGGCTACTACCAAAGATTTATAAAATACTTCTCAAAGATTTCGAAACCGTTGTCCAACCTTCTGGTAAAAGATGTTGAATTCAATTTCTCTGACGATTGTCTAATCGCTTTTCAGGCTTTAAAGGATTCTCTTGTCTCACCACCTATTCTCCAAGATCCAAACTGGGAGTTACCTTTCAAGCTTATGTGTGACGCCAGCGACTATACAGTATGAGCAGTCCTGGGGTAGAAAAAGGACAAAAAGCACCATGTAATATGCTATGCTAGTCGTACCCTAGATGAAGCTCAGGTAAATTATACAACTACAGAAAAAGAGATGCTCGTGATAGTCTTCGCTTTCGATAAGTTCAGATCTTACCTCATCGGAGCAAAGGTTAAGGTCTACACCGATCATGGAGCTATAAGATACCTCATGCAGAAGAAAGATACAAAACCCAGGCTGTTGAGGTGGGCCTTGTTACTACAAGAGTTCGACCATGAGATAGTCGATAAGAAGGGTGCAGAGAATGTGGTCGCCGACCACTTATCAAGGATCGTTGTGGAAGGACAGAGGGAACCACCTATTAATGACAATTATGCTGACGAAGCTTTGATGATGATCGAAACCAAGGAAGAGAGTTTACTTTGGTTTGTAGATATCTATAATTATCTTTCCTGTGGAGAACTGCCCCCTGACATAACCTATAACCAAAAGAAGAAGCTCTTCGCAGATGTAAAGAATTACTCCTGGGACGATCCTCTCCTTTTTAGAAGATGTGCGGATAACCTGTACCGAAGATGCATTCCCAAAGAAGAGATCCTGAACATTCTGAAAGAGTGTCACACCTCCCCTTATGGAGGACATCTGGGCAGCAAAAGGACCACTGCCAAAGTACTGCAATCAGGTTTTTACTAGCCCTCTTTATTCAAAGATGATGCAAAGTATGTAAAACTTTGTAAAGAGTGCCAATTGACGGGAAATATTGGATGAAGAAACGAGATGCCTATGGAAAATTGGGTTGAAGTGGAGATCTTTGATGTATGGGGGATGGACTACATGGGACCATTTCCCCCATCAAAGGGATATCAATACATTCTAGTGGTAGTGGATTATGTATCCAAATGGGTAGAAGTTGTTGCAACTCAAACGTGCGACTCTAAGTCAGTGATCAAGTTGTTTGAAAAGATGATTTTTCCTCAGTTCGGTGTGCCTCGTACTATAATAAGTGACGGTGGATCGCATTTCGGAGAAAGATAGTTTGAAGCGCTCCTGCAAAAGTATGGAGTTAAACACAAGGTCGCTAAGCCCTACCACCCACAAACTTCTGGGCAGGTAGAGGTTTCGAATAGACAAATCAAGCAGATTTTAGAGAAGACTGTCAACCGTACGAGGAAAGATTGGTCAATGAAGCTTGACGACGCACTTTGGGCCTACAGAACTGCCTATAAAACGCCCATTGGAACCACTCCTTACAAGTTGATCTATGGGAAATCTTGTCATCTACCCCTTGAGCTGGAGCACAAGGCCCTTTGGGCGATTAAGTTCTTGAACATGGATCTGGAGAAGGTAGGAGAGAAGAGATATCTACAGTTGCAAGAACTCGAAGAATTGAGGATGCATGCTTACGAGAATGCAAAGATCTATAAACAGAGGACGAAGGTGTGGCATGATGCCTACCTGAGGAGGAAGGACGTAAGTGAAGGTGACAAAGTTTTATTATTTAAATCTTCCATCATCTTTCTTCAGGTAAGTTATAAACGAGATGGTCCAGACCGTTCACCGTATCAAAGATATACCCGTCCGGAATGATGGAGCTATATGACAAAGATGATCCATCCAAGGTTTTTCAAGTGAACGGGCACAGGGTGAAAAGATTCTATGAAGATGAAGCTTTCGTTAGAAGGACAAAGATCAACTTGCAAGATATGGATACTGCTGAAGGCGAAAAGTAAAGGACCTGGAGTTGTCGAACTGGTGAGAAAACTACAACGCTTCTCGGGAGATATCCCAAGCTTTTACTTTTCCTAGAATAGGATGTTATTTACTTTCTTGTAAGAAAAACACTATGAACACTTGGACTGTAATAAGGCCCGAGTCAGTGCATGCGTCACGTGCACTAACTCTTCTGTTTTATGGGCCACCACTCTATTTTATGAGCATTGATGAGTAATACTATGGTCGGGAACTTAACCTTAGGCCAATGATGTTTTACCCATCAATCACTTTTTCCTTTGCTTTGTTTTTTAAGTTTTTAATCTAGATTTTGTTTTGAAGACTTTGTATCAGGAAAGTATGCCCCTTTTTCCTGCCCGTATCAGGAAAAAAGCTCAGTCGGTGCGCAGAACGCGCTCGTATTGGGCAACGGTATATCGGGCATCGCATAAGTTGTGTCGGATGACACGCCCGGGCGGCGAGCATCCGTATCGGGCAATATGAGTAATTACCTTTCATTAGACGTATGGGACTGTTCATCTCGGGAATGACTTGTCTCAACGGCCGATGCACGTCCCAGATTTACCCATTTTACCCCCTGTTGGGATTGCTATATATAGTACGGAGGTTTTACTGTGTCGGGCTACTGCTTTTACTTTTCCACCTACCTGTATCGTGCAATAGTTTCTCCCTTTTGCTCGTGTTTCGTCCAGCTAACTTTTGCTCTCGTGTCGCGCAAGGTAGCTTCAGATAGCAAGGTATAGCCCGACAGCCTACTAGTCCGACACGACCTTCATATCGTGCACAGCATATCGGGCTGACGACTTTAGTTGATTTCCTTGTATCGCCCGACACCTGTGTCGCGCGACACGTCTTTAACACGCGCTGGACCGATACCCTATATCAGGGGATAACCGTGTCGCCCATCCTTGTGCCGCCTCTCTTGTTTTTGCTGACGGGTGACATGTTTTTCTATCGGGAAGTCCCTATCGGACAATTTGTTTCACGCGAACGTATCGCCTGACGCACCCGTGTCGGGCAACGGGTATGACGCGCAGTTTTTTTCCGTATCGTCTAGTTTTGTATCGCCTAGATGTTCTTTTTATGGACGACACCCAGACCTCGTATCGGGCATGAGCCTATGGTGATTTCTTTGAAAGCTTTGTATCGCCTGACACAAGCGTATCGGGCAAACATCATATCGCCCAGTGTTGAAGCCGATACGGTGGTATCGGGTAGCTTTTGTATCGGGCCAAATTTTTATCGTGCAATCAGTCTTTCTCTTAAATGTCAGTATTGACTTTAAGCTTTGCCTACCTAATATCGGAATATTTAAATAATCAATGAACTTGTTTAATGATAACAGAGATGGCCCGTACAAAGAAAACTATCGATCGAGTTAACGAACACGGCAGGAGGATCGACACCGAGGCCACAGCTGAAGCAACAACAGTCGAGCAGAAATGTCTGAATCCTGAGGCAGCTGGGCCATCAACTGCTGAGAAGAGAGCAAGGATGGAAGAATAACGACTCAATGTCATGATGATGCATCCGGAACAAGTGCTAAGCTCTTAAGAAGGAAACACAAGGCTCGTGTAGATTATGACGATGATGACCGACCTATGGTAGACAGAGAGCTCTTGAAAACACTTGTGGATACTATATCCAAAGAAGATGCCCCCCATGAAGAAGGTGGCTTCATGGTTGCTGAACCCAAAATACCCACATTCAATCCAGAAGCCACTGGAGAAAGACTTCCACTGATTTTGTCTTTTGGAGATGGTCCTAAACCACCGCAGAAGACAGACTATGATAAGGAAATGGATAAATTATGGGATGAATATAGCTTATCCTTGAGGTCCATTGATATTTGATCATACGATAGTGAAAAGGATGAAGAAAAGCAATCTAAAAAATATCATTCTATTCACTGTACTCAAGAGAAGCATTCATATATCCTTGATGACGAGTTCGGAATAGTATGTAAATTCTGCTCTGCTTTATTGCTCGAAATGAGGAATATACTGCCGAATTTTGCCATCAACTCCAGCATATACAGCAAAATGCTATTGTCTGACAGAAAGAACGGCTCAAAATTTGCTAAAAATATAACAGTCAAAGAGCCAAATTTTAGGCCTAGATTTGCTGGAAATTTTCCTATCTTGGGGGCTACCAAATCAAGAAAAAGTATTGGAAGAGATAAGTGAACTTCTCTGACTAGTTCAATAGATGATGAAAGTTTAAAGAAACTGAGATTGATGATCAGTCCTTTTGTTCATGTTCACAATGGAAGTATCTTAAAAAGTTTACCTGGTTTAAGGGAATGTCTAATATTTTTGGAATTTCTTCCTCAGCAAAAGCGCATGACTGATCTCATTGAATCTTACAATTCTGAACCCACATTTGCCTTTTGGTACAAAATTTCTTTGGTAGCCATCCACCCAGCACTCTACGCTGCTGGCAAACCGACTGCGGCATCTTCATCTTGGAATGGATATCAAATAAAGAGACACCTGACCAACTCCACCACATCGATTACCATAGCAAACGAGGAGAATATGTGTGGGAGCTTCTATCCACCGGCAGGCGTGCTCACCAGCAAACCCTCACTGTGTTAACATTACCCTACCTTATCTACCTCACAACTTTGGGACAGAGTGTGGAGTAAGTTTGGGGGGGTACCATGTACTAGTGAGGGAGGTATATAAAAAATTCTTTCTTCAAACTCCACCCTTTTTTATTATTTTTGTTCTTTTTCTATAACAGGTGTACATATACATATACATGCTCATACACAAATTTTGCTAAAACATTTTGCTTATTTTGTTTCCACATATATGTACAAAGACACTATATAGTAAAAACCTGATACGACTTATTGCCAGTTTATTTTCTATGTGTCCAAGGAGATGCAGGCTTTGTTATGTCTTTCTGATAATGCAGCCTCAAACAACAAAAGTCTATGACTTTCCACGCAAAAATTTCGAAAAATAATCTCGCATCAGCTAAGAGACGTGTATGCAGAAGGAAAAAGCTGCCCAAATAGAAAAAAAAATCCTCTTGTTTCCCTTTACCCAACAAAATCCCAAAAAGAGATAATAGCCTTATGAGAGTGAATAAAAGCATGAGAGTTGTGCCAAATAAAAAAAGAAAATATATATATACACTCGTTTTCCAAAAGTACCCATCTTTAGGCATGGTAGATCTGGGGCAGTGGTACGTAGGATGTGAAATCACTGCTCTAAAGCCAACTGGCTTGGACTGTAGGGACCACTTGCCCGCTAACAGACCCTTACCTAGATGGACTGATGGGAAATAAGAAAAACCCAAAAAGCCTTAAGCCTACCCAAACACACAACTTTCTGTTCCCAAAAGCTGTTTGGTGTGAAAGCTAACTTTGAAATCATGCACCCAAGTCTCGTCGAAATTTGTGGAGAAAATTTTTGCTTAAATAAGGCAGGAGAAGTAAAGTCTGTTGTTCGTGGTCATGTCATATTCTCAGTAAGACATCTCAATGCTCGCTCAAACCCATGGTCTGAAAACTATACTGGTTAAGAAGAAGCATCACAAAACAAAGTTTAAAGATTGATTGAGGACAATCAAAATGCTAAGTTTGGGGGAGTTGATAACACCAAATTTTGTGATGTTTTTGGCCCTTATTTCGTTATCAAATCTGTCATTTTTAAACTATTTTCCTCTCCTTTTTGTCATGTTTTTGCATAAATAGGTCACGCTACGCTCTTGACTCAATTTTATCATCTTTTGCAGAGTTTTCTTTGCTTTTCGACTCATTTATCAGCAAAAAGGCCCATCCCGACCCACGAACGTGTTCCACCTGCATCGGCCTTCTTACCAACCATCCGGCCGATACGCTCACTGCCCGACACAGGGCAGCACGATACACTACCACGTGACACGAGGGTGCCGCGCAAGAAGGAGCTGATAGGCGATACGCCGCTTACCCGATAGGGAGCCAGACTCACCATGACTGTTGAAGCGTGTCACGCGATACAAGCCACCCACCGGAAGGTGCCACTCGTCACAATGACAGACACGCTCACGGCCCAACATCCATGTATCGGGCGACACACATGTCGGGCATCCATGAATCCGTGATGATGGTGTTGATGGAAG
Organism: Alisma plantago-aquatica; assembly: GCA_963693085.1. Classification (NCBI taxonomy): domain Eukaryota; kingdom Viridiplantae; phylum Streptophyta; class Magnoliopsida; order Alismatales; family Alismataceae; genus Alisma; species Alisma plantago-aquatica. Next base: position 430,344,235 of record OY856414.1, read on the forward strand.
ACACGTGGCGCCCGAAGGACCACAACTTCTCCCATCTTCTGCCTATAAATAGCAGCTACAGGACTCCGATGGGATGGGTCGTCATTGGGTCATCGTCATTGGGGGGTCGTTGGGTCGGAAAAAGGTCGAAATCTCCCGACAGCCTACTTGGGAAAGCATCTGGAGCTAGCGTGTCGTGCCTCAGAGGTGTATCGGGTGATACTAGGTGAGCACTTCCCCAACCCAAGAGGGAGGGAATGGTTCACTTAGGATCAGCCCCGGACACCGCTGCAGACCGATATCAGCCAACAAGGACACCCGATATGAGTGCCCAATACTCTAAGCAAAAATCTGGCCCAACACGATACCAAGCCCGATACGCATCGCCAGTCACGGCGTGTCGCCCAAGACGGTGCCGCCCGACAGGATCGTATCGGGCATGAGCGCCCCGCATGATACGTCCGCTTGTCATGAGCATGTCACCCGAGAGGGTGTGCCGCCCGACACGGGTGTATTGGGCAAGGCTCCCTTCTGGTATCAGGCTGGAGGGATCTTGGGGATCTGCTACTGCCTGTCGCCCTTCTAAATCAAGAAGGCAATATTTATCTTTACTTATTTCAGTCATTTACTTTCTTTACTTATGCATTGTAACCAAACCCTTTTATGCTAATGGAATTAGAAGAGTTGTAATTATATGCTACTTTATGTTTGGTACCTTTTGTTGGATGATTGCTTTGTTAGCATCCGAACTCTAGCTTGTACGCTCGGATCACATTTCGACTAGCTACCGAATCGTGTTTTCGCATTGCAGTAGCCTCGAGAGAGGTGTTGTGGCTCTAGTGTTTGGTCTGATATGGGAGTACGAGAGTGCCCAGGATCGGAGTTGCTTTAGTAACCTTTCCACTCTAACTTAAGACCAGCAACCTCGAGAGAGGTGTTGATGCTTAGTTAGAGGTACCCTCTTCGAGAGAAGGGGTACAGGATGTTTCTGCTACCGCTTGTTTTACCGAAGCTTTCTCCTTCGTTCCTTACTAAAGCATTAGTATTATCCTCTCTGTTTTTGTTGTGCGAAAACCCTAAAAACTGATAAACCTTTAAAAACCTTAATTTTCCTTGTAGCTCCAGTTGGAGATAGTTTTCTTTTATTTTATTTTATCGATCTTAGCATGTTATTCCCTTGGGGGAACTTTATCATCTCTTTACCCCATATCGGAGTGTAACGTATCGATTCCGCGTTCCCAACACTACCACCCTTGTCCCTGTGTTCAACCTCATATATCTACTTCGACCCCGTAATAAAGTTGCGGGGGCCTAGAAGGTCTCGGGTTATAAATTTAAAAGTCTGACTACTTCAAATCCGCTCCCTTTTTGGACGCGCGATTTAGGCCGGTCAAGGATTAAGGATTGGAAATCCATAGTAACACACATTTTATATCTCCCTTGGGGAAAGGTGGCTTACAAACATGAAGAGATTACCTGGTGATAATTTGTAAAGCACCTAACTAATCAACCAATTCTTATGGAAATGGGATTGACATTAGCATAGGTAGTGAACTACACTTCGGGAGTTGGTAGTTCTTACTTTAGGCTCTTTGTCCAGGAGTGGGAGGAAAATATATTAATCTTAGATTAAAATTACAGTGTTAAACATGATGAAACTGTAGTCCTAGATAATTTCTTCTCATTGTGATCACAACCCATTAAATTAGTATTCTTTTTTTCAATTAGTTTAATAAATCTTAAATCAACATTTTCCTCATCTTAGCTGATCCAAAAGCAGCTAGTAGTAGTTTCTTAAATTACGTTTCCATGTGTTCGATATTCGGGCCTCTTTGGCATGTATTACTTCAATGTGTATGCTTGTATTTTACACGTACAGTTTAGTCGTGTCAAGTATTTTGTGACACATGGGGATTGAATGTGAGTGATGTTGATGGGATTTGTCCCTCCTATTAGAGGCTCATATACTAGTCACTTGACAAGAGAGACTGTGAAATGCATGGCCATGCTCATGTGAGCCAATATGAGATATTAAACTCATGTGTATCTTAGATAGTTTGCTCTAGTTCAAAGGACATGGATTGAACGTTGAGAGGATGATGTTTCCATGCCTCCAATTCAATATGGATATTAGAGACAAAGGAACTATATGATCAATGTAACACTGATCATGGATTATAGGTTGAACTTGTTCTCCGACTTTCCAATTAATTGGGTATCAATGATGTGTTGCTAGATACCTCTCATTGATTATGATGTCATAAATTGGTTATGGACATACACTGCTAACGTAATTTGAGACCTATAGGGTCACACACATAAGATGCGCCTAGAATAGGAGTCTACTCATGAATATGGTTTAAATTGGTTACTAAAGTTTTTAGGTATCCAATTTAAACAACATTGGTTGTACATTGGAGGAACTGAAATCTGAACCACCCAGTTCAGAAGTGAGCCACCCGCATTAGAATACGAATTACTCAATTTAAAAGTGAATTGATCAGTTTAATCAAGATGTGAAATGACTAGTACCAATTATGAATCACTCGATTCGATGATCAATAAAATTTTATCAAGGATTAATGTTGACATCCTGATGTGCATTAACTGCCACATTAAAAGACAATATGCTTATGAATAGGAAATATAGTGAACTGACCAATTCAAATGTTGAATCGACCATTTCACAAGTGAACTGACTAGATCAAGAGTTGAACTGACTATTTTACATTTGAACCAACCAATTTAGGAATGAACTGACTAATTCTTGGCTCTCATCTTCTAGAAAATTCTTGAGAATCTATCTCTTCATTTCCCAACTAATGTGTAAATAATGACACTATCCCTCCTATAAATAGGGTGGTAGTCAAGACTTTTAGGAGACACAACAATAACCTCTGAAAATTGTTGTCCTCTCACAGTTGTGGTAACCTGAGAGCCCAAGCAACCTTGCTTCCCAATCCATAGGTAGTCATTGGATTTACTTTCGGAACATGTATATGCCTTGCAACCTTGCTTCCCAATCCATAGTTGTTGACACAATCCACTAGTCACAAGGAATATGAAAAGAAAATTTTTGTTTCTATTGCTATCTCTATCGTATGTATTCCCCTATAGTGGTATCAGAGCCACATCAATTTACTATATTTTGGAATCAATGATATGATTGAATTTTTATTTTACCATTTAATTTATTGCATATGATGTGATTATTTAAAAATAATTAACATGCATATCCTATCAAAATACCACATACTATCCCATTATATATATGAGATGATATATGTGCAATTTATATGCATCGCTTGAAAAAAAAATTTCATGGTGGTTGTAAGCATGGTTATAGCAAATACCCCCTAAATATGTGTGCATGGTTGAATGGTTTTATTCATGCCTTTTAAATTTAGTTTTCATATTGAGCCTATCTCTCTCTCTTTTTCTATAGGAAAGTTAATACTTTCCTTCATATGCTCCCCTTGAAGGTAACTCAAGATTTCACTTTTACAATGTAATAAGTTAAATAGGAATAAGAAAATTGTATTTCATGATTTGGTGTAGAGAAGGCTTCTGCACCAAACTAGTCAATCAACTCAGAAATTGATCATATCGACTGGAGGATCGAGGAGGCCAGGCAACAGGAGGAGCCAAGAAATCGGTTGGTGGCCCAATTGATAGACTAGAGGAGTCTATATGCCACATGGACCAGAGGCTAGTCAACTAATACAAGAGACCACTTTACCGATCAGAAGCCATCCAATCGACTCAATGGTTGAGTCGACTGATCGGGTTGGTTCCAATACATATTTCTACAAGTACTAGTTGTTACATATGATGTGGACCTTAGGTGGTAACAATTCTTTGTGTCTCCAAATACTTGCATTAGTATGGCCATAACAATCGCTCCTATGTTTCTGATTGCATATTTTCATTTGTGGATATAGCATGCATATGATACATATTATAAGTATGTGGTGATTGGATGTATATGTATTTATACAAAATCCATCAATACATATTAAGTCAAAGATGCTTTCCATAATTGACACACATGACATCTTGATCGACCAAGCGTGGTGCATCATCTATCTCATGGAAGTGTGATGGCAGACTTGTGGGTATGTCCTAGAAGGGTGCATATTCTATCATGTTGGATTATGGGTCAGGCTTAACTAGGTGACCTTAATATGATTACGCACCTAGAAGCATATAGATGGACTGTGGCAAGGAGTTGTGCATACCATCTATCCAAGAATTACATAAGATGCAATTGATAAATGTTGCCTACTTTAATAATTTATGAGTGCCATTGTTGGCTGGGTATTGACTTAATTATTTGGATCTTGGCTCAATAGAAGATTTTTCATTGCAATCTTTGGAATTGGTAGTGAGGGCTATCAATTTGAACAAAATATTGTAAGCAATAACTAATTGAAAGCCTAATTAATAGCATCAACATTATCAAATAAAATCAAAAGTGTTTTGACAAAGTATAAATTTTACTCTTGCAGATCTAAATGGAAAACACATAATCATTGAGATCATTCCTTGAGAAGGAAAATCTAAACTGGATAAACTTTTATAATTGGTTCAGGACTTTGAGAAGCGTCTCTATCTCCCTGAAATACCAGTTCCAGCGGAACCCGCTCCAAAGTGTTGTTTGAGTGAAAATTGATAGAGGGAGACCTAGTAGAGACCCATTTACTCAATATGATTGGGCATGTGGAGTATCTAGAGAGACTTAGATTTCCTATAGGTTAAGAGTTGGTCACGGATAGGATTCTCCAATCATTTCCAGAATCATATAGCTAGTTTATCGAGTGCTGCCACTTGAGTAACTTGGTTAAACCACTATTCTAGTTTCTTGGCATGTTGATAAATGTCAAAGCACATATGAAGAAGGGAAAACCATGATGGTGATCAGTGGAATAGATTCCAAGGATAAAGGTAAGGCCAAGATGTGTTCTGAGGCTAAGTTGAAGTCCAAGTCTGCTGCACTCAAAATAAGGAGAGGGGTGAGATAACTTAGGAAGATGAAGCAAGGGATAGAGATCTCTAATTTTGGTATATATGTAATTTAGAATGACTTCACTACTTCTTTATCATAGGTACTAGATTTCGGATGTGGATCACACATTTTCTCAAATATGAAGGATCTAAAAAAAAGTAGACCTTTTAAGATTGATGAGATTGAACTATGTGTTGCTAATGCAGCAAGAGTTGCTGTCAGTGAAGTTGGAACCTATGAGTTATCTCAACCAAGTGGGCTTATAATAGATTTAGAGAATCACAATCATGTACTTGCCATTAATAGGAATGTGATATTTGTATCATGTTTAGACAATAACTAATTTGAATTTCTTATAGAGAATGGTTGATGTTTTGTTAGTAAATAGGGGATCTTTTATGACAGTGCCCCAATGTCTTATGGTCTATACTAGATAGATCTAGGGACAAATGTGTATAAGGTAAATACCAAAAGACAAAAACTCAATAACTCAAACCATGTATAGATTTGGCATTATGGTCTAGGGCACATAAATGAGAAACGCATCTCCAGACTCTAAAAGATGGTTATCTAGACTCTTTTGATTTTGAATCATTAGAGACATGTGAGTCTTGTTTGTTGGGAAAGTTGACAAAGGATCCCTTCACTGGTAATAGTGAGAGGGTAAGTGATCTATTATGACTCATACATACTGATGTGTGTGGCCCTTTTAGAACAAATTCTAGATCTAGTTATTTGTACTTCATTACCCTTACTAATGACTTTAGTAGGTATGGTTGTGTTTACTTGATGAAACATAAGTCAGAAAATTTTGAAAAGTTCAAGGATTTCATGAATGAAGTACAGAACCAACTCGGTAATAAGTATTAAGGAACTTCCTTCTGAACAAGGTGGAGAATACTTAAGCGAAGAGTTTGAGGACCTTTTGTAAAGTTGTGGTATTGTATCACAATGGACTCCACCTAGAACACCACAACACAATGGTGTATCAAAAAGAAGAAATCACACATTATTAGATATGATGTGATCAATGATGAGTATTGTTGATCTTTTGACTTCCTTTTGGGGTTATTCTCTAGAAACTGCAGCGTTTACACTTAATTGTGTACCATCTAAATCGGTTTAAAAAACAACATATGAGATATGGATGGGAAAGCATCCAAAAATCTCTTTTATTAGGATTTGGGGGTGTGAAGCTTATGTGAGGAAATGTTTCATAAAAATCTTGTCCCTAGGTTAAAAAATGTTATTTTTTGGGATATCCCAAAGGAAACAAGGGATACTACTTGTGTAACCTATTTGACAACAAAATGTTTGTTTCTAGGGATGTTGCATTCCTAGAAAAGGAATTTATTTCCAAAGGAATCAGTTGGAGAAAAGTAGAACTATAAGAGGTTTGAGATCAACAAGAAAATATTGAACATGTAGAGGTACATAAGGAACAAGGACAATCACAAGTTGTTGTGGAATCTCAGGTTCCTCTTGTAACACAAGAACCTTGTAGATCTAGTAGGGCATGCCTTGAGCCTGAAATATTTGGCTATCTTGTGACTCAATAAGGTGGTGAGTTGGACATAGATGATGAGCCAACAACCTACCTAGAGCTATTGAGGGACCAGAGTTTGAGAAATGGCTTGAGGCAATGAGATCTGAGATGGAATCCAGTTACACCAACAAGGTACAGACCTTGGTGGATCCACCTAAAGGGGTAAAACCCATAGAATTCAAGTGGGTCTTCAAGAGGAAGACTGACATGGATTGCAATAAACAAACCTATAGGGGAAGATTGGTTGCAAAAGGTTTCAAACATTCAAGGTGTTGACTATGATGAAACTTTTTCACCAGTTTCCATGGCTAAGTTCATCAAGATTGTGATTGTCATTGCACCTTATTATGACTGTGAGATTTGTCATATGGATGTTAAAACTGCATTCCTTAACTAGAATCTTCTTGAGGATATGTACATGACACAGTCTAAGGGTTTTATAAATCCAAAGTAAGATAATAAAGTCTGCGAGAATAAAAAGGTCAATCTATGGATTGCAACAAGCATCTTGGAGTTGGAATCTTCATTTTGATAGGACAGACAAGGATTTTGTCTTTAGTCAAAATAAAGATGCACCTTGTGTGTAAAAAAATGTTAGTGGTAGTATAATTATATTCCTCATATTGTATGTAGATGTAACATCTCAGGATTTGAGGCCTCAGATAACATGATCTTAAAAGGAATGATTGGACTACCCATATCACCAAGGTGCACCTCCTTTTTGGTGATCTGTGGGGACGGTCGTCATTCCTGAAACTCTACTAGAGCCTTGGGCAGTGGGCCTGGGCATTACAGTAGATGGCATATTATTAATGGGAAATGAAGATCCAACTTTACAGATGGTAAAGAACTAACTAGGAAGTACCTTCTCTAAGAAGGATTTAGGCAGAGCATCCTATATATTAAGAATCAAAACTGATAGAGATAGATCTAGAAGGCTTCTTGTCCTAAGCCAGATACATATGTTGCCCAAGTGCTGAAGAGGTTCAACATGCAGGACTGAAATAGAGGGAACTTGCCCATGTCTCATGGAATCAGCCTCTCTACAGCCCAATGTCTCAGTAATTTTGAAGAATAGGAACGCATGAGTAGGATTCCATATGTGATAACATCCAGTTTTGTGGATATTTAAGTGCTTATTTTATCCTTATTTTATCATCTCCATTATGTTTTATCTAGATAGTTTAATAATTTTTTTACAAATTCCAATATAGTTACTCAAGTTCACCTATCCTTTCTATTTTTGAGCAGAATACGCTTCAGCGATCATCAAAGATCGCCATAGGCCAGCACTCACTGGTAATTTTTCACAATCACTAAGCATTGTCACCTCAACAATTGATGCATCTTGGGTAGTACCTACGGTCATTGAGAATCAATGGCTCTACAACCAAAGGACAGGTTGTCCCACTGACCGAAGAATCTTTCCACATTGACAACCACTGAGGGATTGTTGTGTCAGTGATTGACAAGGGCCACTTATGCTGCGGTCACTTTTAGCGATCGTTGAGATTGCCCCTTTGTCTGTCACCTCTAGCGTTCATTCTCAATAAGACACAAGAACTATGCCACTATTGCAAATGGCTCACTTCAATGACCACCAAGTCCATGACTTCGGCAACTAATGAAAACACATCACCTTCGCAACCAATGAGGCTCTTATGTCAGTTACCAACACCTATAAATAGGGACCCAACTCATTCATGAAGGGGGTCACAACATTTTGGAGACGAAGAAGTGTTGTTGTGTTCCAGAGTCATCCATCATTCATCCCATTGGTCTTTGACCTCTAAAGATGAGAATCTAGGAGAGACAAGATCTGCACTGCCACTATCATCTTCAACCTCTCCTTCATAAGAAGGACTAACCACTCACCATAGTTCATCTATGATCTAGATCTAAAGAAGATGTGCTTCATCCTTGGTATTTTATGATTGTAGTTGGTGTATCCCCCTTCTTCCTTTCTAGATTTGTTCATCTACCTACATCTTCTTCTTTTTTTATCCATCATGCCAGTCCATATTTTTAAATGTGTAATGTTGCTCATTGCTATGAGTGGTTAAACATATTGCATGGGTTGTGTGTAGACACTAAGGCTCTCCCAACATGTATAGACCTACATCCATTTGAACATATATGCTCCTAGCAAATATTATCTCCATACTCTTGTTCTTAATGTTTCACTTGTATGATTAGCTACCATCTTGTGATGTTTGATTATTAGTGACTCGAAAGAGTAGTACTAATCTTATCTAAGTGTCATGGAGTTGCATGAATGCATGAAAATGTTGGAATGTTTAAGCTAATGATCATATGGTTATTTTTGTGGTTGTTTGTTTTCCATATCAAGAGAGAGGCAACCTTATAATCTAGATCTATATTAAGATCAAGAGAAGAGGGAATAGACATATGATGATTGCTTGTAATCATGCTAAGGTTATCCTATGGGTGTGAGTATTACATGTTGGTGAGAGACCTTAGATGGTGAAACCCAATCCAAGTTCATATACATTTTTTCTACAACTCTTTGTTTGTTCATGTTCTTTTGTTATGTTTTCTTGCATTGTTTCACTTGTTTTGTTTTACTTATTGATTGAATTATCAACATTATGTAAGGAACAACAAACTTAACCTACCCCCTTTGGTTTATGTAACTAAGCCAAGGTTTTATGTTCTTAACACTTACCACCCTTGTCCTAGTGGATCGACCCCTATTTACTACATTGGACCTCGTATAATAGTTGTGGGGGCCTATGTGTTGGGTAATAAATTTAAGAGTCTGTCTACTCTAGATCTATCCCCTTTAAATGTGTGATTTAGGTCAGTCAATTTTTTAACACCATTGCCGAGGACAAGGCAATAGGTATTGTTAAGAACATGAATCTACTCACCATACACTATGCCTCAAGTCTAGCAATAGACTTGACCACACAAAACCTTTAATCTACTATGTCTAGTCATCTCAAATACTTCATTTAACATGTCCAGTATTTAACTTGGTCGAGCGATTCGAGGTGATCTGAAGAGAAGTATGTAGCAAATACAACCATTCACTTGCCACCATCATGCCATTACATAGGGGAGGAGGCAAAAACCCAAGAGTGGCTGGAAAACCTAGACCTCTACTAGAGACTGAGTCTGAGAATGAGGAGTACCACTCTAATTAAGAGGGACCTAAAAACCCACCACCTAGAGGTATTCCATAACTACATCAGCACAAGGAGCGAAAAGAACAACACCATGATGGTGAGTGTCATCACAGAGCTAGAAGGAATGGAAGGAACAATGAGGGTGACAACCACAACAATCAAGATGATGATGAGGATGGAGGCCCTTCCCTTCTTGAACTGGAAGATACACGAGCCAATGAATCTAGATGCCCAGTCATTATTCCAAGGTTCAATGCTCTGAATTTCCAATTGAAGCCAGTCATGTTCACTATCATCCAAAAACAATTGGGAGAAATTCTCATGGAAAAAAATCCCTACTACCATCTAGATGCCTTCAAAAATATATGTAACACCATCAAGATGAAGAGAGTACTGCAAGAAGTGATATAATGCAAGGGATTAAATTTCACTTTAAGGGACAAGGCATTATCTTGGTACCTTGCCTTGCCTGATAAGAAAATTAATGGATGGGCACCCTTGGCCAACGCTTTTGCCACCAAGTTCTACCCAGTGGAGAAGACCCTTACGAACAGACACAAAATAATTGGATTTATGGAAAATCCTGGGGAGAATCTATAAGAGGCATGGGAATGTTTTCAAGAATATCTAAGGGATTGTCCCCACCATAATTATGACAAGGGATTTCTGGTCACAACGTTCTACAATGGTCTCACCCCCGCTAAGAGAACTTCATTAAATGCAGCATCAGGGAGTGATTTCTTAGGCAAGAATCTGAAGAAGACGATGGTCATAATAGATAATATGGTTGCACTTCAAGTAGGATTGGAATATGAAAGAGAACATGGCAAGAAGGAAACACCTGAAGGTGCATCTAAAAAGACAAAAGCTTTCGAATCCATAATTTTTCAGATCCAAAAAAATAGCCACAGATGTCAAGAAACTAAAGGACTCTGACGGAAAAAGCAAGAAACATGTAGAGAGGGTCATGAATTTTGTTACATGTGGTGAAGGAGGCCATGGTGATGACAACTACATATACACCCATCCTGAACAAGACAACATTGAGGAAGAGACTGAGAATGTTTCTTATGTTAATTTTAAGAGGCTAGATAACCCTAGTTTCAACTGTGGAAACAAAGATTTTGCCAAAAATTCCCATCAGCTAAGTGGTCCATCTAAAACACCACCAGGATTTAGAAGAGTAGGATGGCAGACACAATTCACCTGTACCACAAATTACCAACATAATAGAAACAACTATCAAGGCCAAGGACAAGGTCAAAGTCTGAACAAGAATTCAAATGACAAAGCCAAGATCAAAGTTAAAATAAGAGAAGCAACCAACCTGACATGATGACAGAGCTTTTTGAGTTTGCGAAGATCCAGGTGATAGTGAATGAGTAGTTGACTCAGAGTGCTATCACTAAAACATGTGTTTTAAGCACAATGCAAACACAAATTGTCAATATGCAGACACATCAAGGGAAAATTGATCAACAACTATCGCAACTGTCTAAACTAATCAAGAATCCTCATGGAAAGATCATGTTTAATAGTGAGACTATGAAGATGCCTACTCTTCATTTGGGAAAGATTCTGGAAAACCAACAAGATGAGGTTAGTAAAGAAGGTAACGCGGTTACTGATTCATGGCCTGAAACAATCATGGTGGAGGAAGTGTCTAGTGAAGAAGAATCTTTTAAGAAGGATAAAGGCAAGGAAAATGAGAAAGGAATGAAAACTGTAAAATCAAATAAGCATGACACAGCTTAGGAAGTATTCTCAAAAATGGATCCATACTCCCAAGGTTTCCTTTCCCTTACAAGATGATCAAGGAACATCTAAAGAAAAGATATGAGAAGTTCATGGAGGTTGTGAAATAGTTGCATATAGATATTCCATTTTTTGATGCTATTGAAGAAGTGCCCACTTATGCCAAGTTCCTCAAAGACCTAATAACAAAAAGAAGAAGGGGAGATCATGTGGAGACAGTGAAACTAGCCAAAATTTATAGTGCATGCGTTCAAGCTAAGATGCCAACAAAAAAGAAAGATCCAGAGGCATTCACTATACCCTTAAATGTTGGATATAATGAGGTGAGGCATGAACTTGCATATCTAGGAGCAAGATCAGTCTCATGCCTCTTACTTTAGCTCAAAGACTAGACTCACTGACATGGTGAAAACTACAATGAGGATCTAGTTAGCTGATCATACTCTTACAAAAATAGTGGGAGTTGTGGAAGATGTCCCGATCCATGAGGGATGATTCTTCATCCCATGTGATATAGTTGTAATTGATACTATCAAGGACCCAACGTGCCCCATGATCTTCGACAGACCTTTCCTAACCATTGCTAGAGCTTTGATTGATGTAGAAGTAGGAATGATCACTCTATCAGTAGGAAATGATCACATCGAATTCTATGTTCAAGATGTTACGAGAGGACCCTCCCTGTTTGAGTCTATATACTTCATGGATAGTTTTTTGTGAGGAAGTACAAGAGGATAGAGAAATGGTTGACCCATTCATGCGTGCCCTCAACAACCCTGATCCAAGCATTGAAGATCCTGAGGTCATGGATATTTTGGATATCTAAACCATCAAAAAGAATAATATACTACTAATGAGGAGGAAACCATTGAAACTGTGAAGTAAGATTCACTGGAGCAAATGCAAGAAGAAAAGGAGGCATCCAAGCCCATACCAGAGTTGAAGAAATTGTCAAAAGTTCTTAATTATGAATTTTTAGATGATGAGGAAAGAAATCTTGTTATCAGAAACTCCACTTTGATAGAAGACCAAGAAAAGAAACTGATTCGTGAGCTTAACCAACATAAGAAGTCAATAGGGTACTTTGTGGATGAAATCAAAGGTTTGTGACCTATTGTATGCATGCACTAAATAAATTTAGAAGAAACATCCAAACCCTTAGCCCAACCACAACGGAAGTTAAATCAAATGCTTAAGGAGGTAGTCAAGAAAGAAGTAATAAAGTTTTATGATGTAGGAATCAGATACCCCATAAGTGATAGCAATTGGGTTAGCCCAGCACATGTTGTGCCTAATAAAGGGGGTATGAATGTTGTCAAAGGAGAGAATAGAGAATAAGTTTCAACCTTAACTGTGATAGGATGGTGCATGTGCATTGATTATAGAAAACTTAATGCTTCCTCAAAGAAAGATCATTTTCCTTTGCCATTCATAGATCAAGTACTAGAATGTCTAGCTCACCGTCCATACTTTAGTTTCTTGGATGGATATTTAGAATTCTACCATGTCCTAATCCACCTAGATGATCAGGATAATATGACTTTCACTTGGGTGTACAATACTTATTCTTTTAAAAGAATGCCTTTTAGGCTCCGCATTGCACCAACAACATTTCAAAGGTGCATGATCTCTATTATTAAAAACAACCTAGAAGACATCAGGGAAGTGTTTATGGAGGATTTCTTCAATTATGGAGACAAATTTGAAAGCTTCCTGAAAAACTTATTTAGAGTAATGGAGCATTGTTAAAAAAAAGCAACTAGTCTTGAACTGGGAAAATGCCATTTTATGGTCTGAGAAGGAATAATTTTGGGGCATAAAGTTTTTGAAAGGGGGATTGAGGTAGACATGAATAAAGTGGAAACCATATCAAAGCTTCCACCTCCTAAGTCCATAACAGGTGTAAGGAGCTTCCTTGGTCATGCAGGATACTATAGGAGGTTCATAAAAGATTCTATAAAGATAGCAAAACCTCTGTCTTGCTTACTCATGAAGGATGTAGTTTTAAATTTTCGGGCAATTATCACAAAGATTTTGAAACCTTGAGAAAAGCCCTCACCACGGCAACTATACTCCAATCTCTAGAATTGGTGTTACCATTTGAAATAATGTGTGATGCTAGTGATTTCGTCATTGGGGCTATTTTGGGACAAAAGAAACATAAGAAACATCATGTAATCTACTACGCCAACAAAACTCTAGATGAAGCTCAAGTGAACTACATCATGACAGAAAAGGAAATGTTGGTGATAGTATTCACCTTTGACAAGTTTAGATCCTATTTGTTAGGGTTGAAAGTTAAGGTATACATGGACCATGGAGCAATTAAGTATCTAATGCAAAAGAAAAACACAAAACCTAAACTTTTGCAGTGGGATTTGCTACTTCAAGAGTTTGATCATGAGATAATAGATAAGAAAGGATCTGAAAATGTAGTAGTAGACCATCTATCAAGAATTATTGTAGACAAAGAAGATCACCTACATGTCAATGACAACTATATTGATGAAGCCCTAATGATATTAAGGTCCATTGAACCCAACCTATCCTAGTTTGGTGATATTTGTAACTACTTAGCATGTCACAAGTTGCCTCCTGATATCACCTATAATCAAAATAAAAGTTATTTTTGGATCTAAAGAATTATTGTTAGGATGATCCGTTCTTGTTCAAAAGATGTGTTGATAACCTGTACCGGAGATGCATACCAAAAGAAGAAGTCCCTCAAATTTTACAGGAATGTCATTCATCATGATATGGAGGACATTTGGGAGGAGCAAGGACGGTAGAAAAAGTCTTACAATCAAGATTTTAGTGGTCCATCTTATTCAAGGATGCTCATGCATATGTTAAAGCATGTGATGAATATCAAAAAATAGGAAATCTTTTCAAAAGGAATGAAATGTCCATGTCTGACTGAATAGAAATGGAAATCTTTGATGTATAGGGAATTGACTATATGGGACCATTCCCGTCCTTAAGAGAAATGAGTGTATTCTTATCACTGTTGATTATATCTCTACATGGGAGGAGGTTGTTGTAAACCCTACATGTGATTCCAAAGCAGTAATTAAGCTATTCAAGAAGACCAATTTTCCCAGATTTGGTGTCCCATGAACCATCATAAGTGATGATGGATCCCACTTTGGAGAGAGATAGTTTGAGGCTTTGTTGAAGAAATACAGATTAATGCACTAGGTGGCAACACCTTACCACTGTAAACATCAGGACAAGTAAAAATGTCAAACTGACAAATTAAATGAATTGTTGAGGAACGGTCAGCTAGACTCAGAAGATTGTTCTATGAAGCTTGATGATGCTTTATTGGCTTACCAAACTACTTATAAGACTCTGATAGATACCACTCCCTACGACCTTATCTATGGGAATTTATGTCATCTTCTAGTAGAAATAGAACATAAAGCCTTTTTTAGACGACCTGACACCAAACCGATGAACAAATTGTTACAATTAATGCGTAAGAAAACATTAGCAGCGGATTACTAAAAATTAAAACCATTTGCAAAGAGATCCATTTCCAGGAAACTCTTATAACAAGAACAAAAATATTAAATACATATACATTCTGGTCCACAAAGTACATACCATGTACCTTCTCTTCTCGAGGATTGCATACAATAGTTGCTTTGTTAAATCTACACATAAGCAACATAAGACCTTGAGGCATTCAATGCCAAAATCTCAAATTGATCATTAAAGTACTAACTACTGACTCCAAGGACCTGAGAGTACATAGACGACACATAGGACTCTTATCTACAAGACACGACAGTCAGTATCTCCACCTGAGATATCACTGTTGTCCCTGATGCTATTGTCCTTCACCTGTTGTAGGGTTTCTACCTCCTTACCCTCGTCCACCTAAAAAGGTTGAATCCCACGGGGGTGAGACAATTCAAATTGTCCCAGCAGGAGATATAACTCTCTGCTAGAAACATTATTATTGCAGACAAACAGTAATATACTGAGCAGAGGAATCTCTATTAAATAGCAGAATTTAATCATTATTAAGCAGAATAGAGCAATATCATCTTTTAAAACATTACAGCTATAAATGATAAAGCAATAAATTGTCTATTCCTTTTAATAAGGAATATGAAGAACATGTATACAATCTATCCATCTAGGATACAGTAAGCAATGTAACATCAACCATTGATTTCCGTAATTCATCCTTAAGCAAATATGTTACACAGCTGATTACATTTTACAATCATTCTTATGCCCTGAGGAAGTGAGTCGTACCGCTCAATTCCAACCTTCGGTTGCAAAACCCAAAGCCGGTGCCATACAAGATCAAAGGAAGAGCCAGACTCCTCAATCTCATCCGTCTTGGTCAGTGTGAGACCACAAGCAGGACGACAGTCTCTTTCTTAAGTGACCTCAGTCATAGGGTTAGCTCTCATGGCTACCCATTCTCTAGCCCTCCTTGGTACAGGTCCCGGTGCTAGTAAATCTGAGCCACGGGCCAATTCATCGTGCTCTCTGAGCCATGAACGTATTCATGCTCCATCTCACTGAGCCATGGGCCTGTTCACCATGCTCTTAAACATATATTGAGTCTACAACCAAAGTTGCACTCTAATCCTCCTATTTTCGGCTCAGAGAAACCCCATGCACAAGCAATTCATACAAGAAGCACAAACCACATGCAATAAGATAGGAAAAGAGATAGAAGCAAGAACTAATCATCATAGGTATGAATTAAGTTCATTACAAGAAATTATGCCCCAACATGGTATCAAAGTTACATTTAAATCCCAAACAGCCCACCACAAGGGGCTTAGCTAGACATGATCAAGAAAATAAGAAAAGAAAGGGGTAGAAGAAGTAGAGACTCTATGAAGCTTGATATAGAAGCCTCCTTCTTCACCTCCAAGCTTTCTATAGACGTCCTCCCTCCTCCAAGGGTGCAGGGGTGCATGAAATGGTAGGGGATTATGGATGAAAACCTAGGGAACTAGGTTTCCATGGTGGAATAAGGGTGGGAATGGTGGATGATGAGCCAAAAATGCAAGGGTATTGCACAAAGAGCTCAAGGGTGGAGAGTGGAGCTTGGAGCAGCTGTAGGGGCGTCTAACCTTTGTGCCCTAGCTTCCACCTATGTATATATAGGTGGTGGGGAGGCACTAGGGTAAGTGGGGGGTAGTTTAGGAAAAGTAGTGAAAAGTGGGGTAGGGTCAGTGGACCACCACGGCCGTGGTGGTGTGCCATGACCGTGGTGAGGGTGGTGGAGGACGGTCGTGGAGTGGTGAAACGGTCATGGTGTGAAGGAAGTGGTGAAAAAGTGAAGTATGGTGGTGGCCACGGCCGTGGCGGGATGCCACTGTTGTGGTAGGTGAGAGGCACCACGGTCGTGTTGGGTAACATGGTCATTTTGGAGGAGGGAGAGGCAGTCGTGGCGCAGCAGCACGGGCATTTTGAGCTTCTTTGGCCACCGTCGTGGTAGGTGGCCACGTTCGTGGCGTTCTGGGGGTGAAAACATGTAACTCTGTCCAATTAGATGCAATAATTCCCACGGTCGTGGCAGGGTGCCACGGCCGTTTCTCTTCTACTGACCACGACCGTGCTGATGGCCATGTTCGTCGTGTCTTCAATGGCCACGGTCGTGGAATAGGGCCATGGCCGTGGGATTCTGTAGGATTTCCCTGTTGAACTTGGCACTTCATTGCTAAAAAATGCACGACCGTGGCATTGTGGCCACGGCCGTGGCGAGTCTTGCATCACTTTATTACATTTCGATCTTCGTCATTCTTGGACGTCTTTGATTGGGGACGATTCTTGACCATTGGAGGTAGGTTGAGGGAGACTTTGGGGCCTTCTTTGGGTCCCTCCATGAGTGGGGGAACCCTATTACTCCTTCTTTGTCTCTCTTCCATCTAAGCATGGTTCAAGTACCTGAAAAATAGTGCAAAGAACATCCATAAGCATATTTGCAATGATAAGCATGTTAGGGGTAAAAGGCTTGTAATCTACATGTTTAGATGCAACTTAAGTACAAAATGGCACAGGATGGAGCCCTAAAATAGGGCTACATCATTCACCATGCTCTTAAACATATATTGACTCTGCAACCAAAGATTTTCGGCTAGGAGAAACCCCGCATATTCAACAATATATGCTCCGGATTAACCAGCAAGAGAACTCATTTCACCATCACCAGCTACTGACGATGATGGATCTATGGCCATGGCTCTACATGATAATATTCCACTTGAATACTTATGTACATTACCATATTCTTTTAGCATCAGTCAAAATTTCAAACAAGAATAATTATGACAAATACTACAAAGAAACAAAAACATGTAATACTTCTATCAAATGCCTTTCAAAACTTTATAGGACATTGGGATCTCAATCCCTTATCTCAAATATTGGGAATTCACATCCCTCAACAACATCATAATCATGGTTGTTGGATCTGGGTATTCAAACCCTTATTTCATCATTGAACATGGTTACCATTATCAGGTAACTATCACCTCCAGGTCATCTAATCAAGGTACTCATGATACTTGTTATACAAGCATCTCACATAGTTCACCAGGCATATTCAACTTCTTGTCACCTCAAACTAGGCAACAAATAAAATAATGGCTCACAAGGCCCATTAACATCATAGCTCATACCTGGTTATGCTTATCATCTCATGATACCTGCATGGTTAGTATGCTTGATAACAACCATATCAATTACATGTCAACATTATGAAATACAAAGATAAAATCACTATTCCCTCATTAGGGTTAGGGTTTCCCATCTTATCAATTAGGTTTTCACATTACATCACCCCATATTAGGGATTCATATAACATCACCCTATATTAGGGTTTCACATAACATCACCCTATATTAGGGTTTCACATAACATCACCCTATATTAGGGTTTCACATAACATCACCCTGTATTGGGGTTTCACATAACATCACCCTATATTAGGGATTCACATAACATCACCCTATATTGGGGTTTCACATAACATCACCCTATATTAGGGTTTCACATAACATCACCCTGTATTGGGGTTTCACATAACATCACCCTATATTAGGGCTTCACATAACATCACCCTATATTAGGGTTTCACATAACATCACCCTATATTAGGGTTTCACATAACATCACCCTATATTAGGGTTTCACATAGCATCACCCTATATTAGGGCTTCACATAACATCACCCTATATTAGGGTTTCACATAACATCACTCTATATTAGGGTTTCACATATAATCACCTTGTATTAGGGTTTATCAACCAATAGCCCAAAATTAGGGTTAGGATTTCCCATCTTATTCAATTAATTAGGGTTTTATGATTATCTCATTAATCCAAACCCTATGTTAGTGCTTCCACATATCTTGGAGCACATAGCATTATTTAAGTATTAACTCATACTTATCATTGTTCCATGCACTAGGAACACACATCACCATCATACCTTATTCAATTGACTTAACCTTTCACTAAGTACATGCACCTACACTTGTCACGGTGTATTGGAATTATTACTTTCACAGGCATTGCATAATAATCATTCTAATTATACCAATCACCTATGTGCTTTAGAGGTACATCCATTGAAATCAACCTTGAGATACTCTTCAACCACTTATGGGGTTATTAATACTTACATGATTAGAATCAATTGGACCTTCAAACGATCTTGAGATCACTTGACCTTCAAACGGTCTTGAGGTCACATGACCTTCAAACGGTCTTGAGGTCACTTGACCTTCAAATGGTCATGAGGTCACTTGACCTTCAAACGATCTTGGTCCAAAATTCCAAAAGGTTTGAGACCATTTAGACCTTCAAACAGTCTTGGACCAAACCTCCAAACGGTCTTGGACCAATTGCACCTCCAAACAGTCTGAAGACCATTAGACCTTAAACGGTCTTGGTTCAATTGAATCTCCAAATGGTCTTGAACCTTTTGTACCTCCAAATGGTCTTGAGGTGCTTGACCTCCAAACGGCCTGAAGACTATTAGACCCTAAACGGTCTTGACCCCCTTTTCTCTTCAATCGGTTTTGAAAGCGATTGGTCACCAAAGACCCTCAAACAGTTTGAAGATCGATTAACCCTAAATTATTTGAAACTGTTTGATCCTTATTTGATTTAAATATTAATTAACCCTAAATGGTTTGAGACTATTTAACCCTCAAATGGTTTGAGACCGTTTAGTCCTCAAATGGTTTGAGACCATTTAGTCCTCAAATGATTTGAAACTGTTTGGTCAAATCAGAATTGAAACTGTTTGGACTAAAAATTAGGGTTTTGACATCAATTGATCTAGGGTTTTGAAATCAATTGAGCTAGGGTTATGAAATCAATTGAATTTGATTATTTGAGGTTATTAGGTCATGAGACCAATTGATCCTTGATTCCATTGAAAACCATTTAGTCTCTAATGGTTTTGAAATCATTTAACCTCAAACGGTTTTGAAACCGATTGGGCACCAAATGGTTTGAAACTATTTGGTCTCTAACAGTTTGAAACTGTTTGACCAACCAAAAGTTGAAACAGTTTGACAATGATAATCTTGAGGTGTGTGCTAACATGATGTCATCATCATCAAGCTTTGGACCTCTGATTTCTATTGTCTTATATATGATGATTTCAGCAATTATTCAAGGAAGGAAATAAAAGATCAACATATGACGAGAAATTGAAATCAATAACAACATTAATGGGTTCAAGTTATATAACCCACCTTCAAAGTAGCTTCAAATCTTAAAGATTCTCGTCTCTAATGGTGAATGAAGCTCCTTCAACTAGCCAAGGCTCATTTCCAACTCTTTGGATGCATAGGATAGCCAAGGTTGAGCATTGGTTGGAAAAGAGAAGAAAATCAATGTTGAAATCTGATTTCTACCATCAATTCAAGGTTAAAGATGATCATGGAGCTTACCTTCAGCTTGGGGAACGTTTTACTCCTGATCCTAATCTCTTTGTTCATCATCCAAAGCAAAGAAAGAAAGTGGTTTGCAAAATGGCCTTTCAAGTAAGGAGAAAATCGAATATATGTAATTGATTTTCTAGGAGAGAGAAAGTAGGAGAAAATTCACCCACTTTCTTTCCACATGCCCCCTCCCTTCCTTTCCTTTGAAGCCATCTTTCTTTTCCATCAAAATCCTTTCGTTTATCCTTGAATTAAAAGAAATCCACTTAAGCACCTTAATCATTATAATACTATTATCCATTTTTAGTGGACATTACTTTTTAATTAACAAATGTGAGTGGATTCTTCACCTACTTAGGATATTTCGGTGCAACTCAAGGCATTTGGTCGTCCTTTCACTATAGGAATTTAACCATAGCCTTTTTAGTTTATGGGCACTTCAATTAATATATTTATTTTTGCTACAAAATAAATTAGGGTTTCAATTATGCTTAAATCTTGATTATTTTATTATCAAGATTATCTCTCCTCAAACGTAATTCAAACAAGATGCCCCATTCTTTTTATTTTATCTAAATGATACCAAGAAATAGTAGGGACATAATAGAGGTGGTATTTTACATATTCAATCCTAGGTTTTGGGTAAATTGCAAATTACACCAGAACTAGCATTCAATACACAAGCATTACTCAAACAAGCTCTTTCTTGGAACTTTAGGCTTGTGGAAGCCATACTCCAACATCATTCTCGTTCTCATGATGCTATAACATTTGAGGAACATTTATCATGTAACATTTGCAAGGTAACCCCCATAAATTGGGTAAATTGCACTTTAGTCCAAAATAGGTAAAATATGGTTTTAACATTATTCAAATAGGACCAAAATTGAAACATAAGCTCTCCTTTAGTCTTAATTACTTTTCAAAAGATAAAGGCAAGAATCTAAATGAATTACTTAAGCAAAACTTCTAGGGTTAGGGCATAACCCAGGTCAGGGATGTTATAATTATCCACCCCTAACAGGGATTTCGTCCCCGAAATCATCAAGAGAAAAGAGAAGGGTACTTCCTCCTCATCTCTTCCTCCAGCTCCCACGTAGCTTCTTCAATGCCACCATGATTCCAAAGAACTTTCACAAGAACTATGTCTTTCTTTTTCAACTTTTTGATTCTCCTGTCAAGAATCAACACTGGTCCCTCTACATAGGATATATCTTCATTTAATTCTACCTCCACAGGTTGCAATACTAACTCTGTATCAGGGTGACACTTTCTCAACATGGATATATGGAATATTGGATGCAATCTGTGTAGTTCAGGTGGCAACTCCAACTTATAGGCTACCTTTCCAATCCGTTCAATGATTGGATAAGGCCCCATAAATCTAGGAGCTAACTTACCCTTTTTCTCAAATCTAAGAACACCTTTCCAAGGTGAGACTTTGAGATATACTCTGTCTCCAACTTGGAATTCTAAAGGTCTTCGCCGTTTATCAGCGTATGATTTCTATCTATCTTGTGTAGCCTTTAATTGTTGTTGTATGACTTTAATCTTCTCAGTTGTTTGTTGTACTAATTCAAGACCCAAAAGTTGATATTCTCCTATTTCATACCAGCACAATGGAGATCTACAACATCTACCATATAATGCTTCATATGGTACCATGTCAATACTGTGTTGATAACTATTGTTGTAAGAAAATTCTATTAAGCTCAAGTGTATATCCCAACTTCCTACAAACTGAAGGACACATGCCCTAAGAAAATCCTCCAAAGTTTGTATAGTCCTCTCAGATTATCCATCTGTCTGTGGGTGAAAAGTGGTACTAAACCTTAATTGTTTACCCAAAGCTTTATGTAGTCATTCCCAAAAATGACTCGTGAACTGGGGACCTCTATCAGAAACAATTATAGTCAGAACCCCGTGTAAACGCACTATCTCATCTATATAGATCTGTGCAAGTTTCTCAGCAGTATAGGTTGTTTTAACAGGAAGAAAATTTGCTGACTTAGTCAACCTATCAACTATCACCCAAATGGAATCATGACTTTTGGTTGTTCTTGGAAAACCAACCACAAAGTCCATGGTTACGTGATCCCATTTCCACTGTGGTATAGGTAAGGGTTGCATTGTTCTTGCGGGCTTCTAATGTTCATCTTTAACTTGTTGACACTCTGGACACTGCATAACAAACTCAACTATATCTTTCTTCTAACCAGGCCACCAAAACATATCCTTCAAGTTATGATACATTTTGGTGCTCCCGGGATGCATTGCATACATAGATGAATGAGTTTCCTCCATGACTAACTTTCTTAAGTCATTGGCATCAGGTACTACCATCCTACCATGGTAACAAACTACCTCATCATCTAACTCATAAAAACCATCCTATTTCTCACTACCATACTCTGACCTGATCTGCTGAATCATAGTATGAGCCTGTTGTGCTTCTTTGATATGTTGTTTCAGAGTAGGTTTTATATGCATCTCAGCTAACAGTCCAGCTAACAAGGATACTTTAAGCTATACATTGTTTTTCCTCAAAGAGACAAGCATGTCTTGTTTAAAGCATACTAAAGAATTCAACTGTGCTTTGTCTATGGTTTGCGGTGATGATTTTCTACTTAGTGCATCAGCCACTACATTAGCCTTTCCCCAATGATAATCAATTATACAATCGTAGTCCTTGATTAACTCCATCTAGCAACATTGTCTCATGTTCAACACATGCTATGAAAAGATGTATTTTAGGTTCTTATAGTCTGTGAAAATCTGGAATGTCTCTCCATAGAGATAATGTCTCTAGATCTTCAACGCATGAACCACTGTAGCTAATTCTAGATCATGTGTCGGATAATTTTCCTCGTGTTTCTTAAGCTGTTGAGAAGTAAAAGAAATCACTTGTTTATCCTGCATCAACACACATCCTAGACCATTCTTAGAAGCATCACAGAAAACAATATACCCCTTTCCCTTCTCAGGTAACACTAACACATGTGCACTGGTCAACCTTTCTTTCAACAAATGAAAAGAATGTTGACACTTGTCATTCCAGACAAAAGGAACCTCCTTCCTGGTCAACTTGGTTAGGGGTAATGCTACAGAGCTGAAGTTCTTAATGAACCTCCTATAGTAGACTTCCAGTCCTAGAAAACTATGTATCTCTGTTGGTTTCTTTGGCTGTTCCCATTCCAGGACAGATTCTACCTTTTTAGGATCAACACGGATACTTGAGGAAGATATTACATGTCCTAGGAAAGACACTTCTGATAACCAAAAATCACACTTACTGAATTTAGCATATAGTTTGTGCTCTCTCAGTAAAGTCAGGGCCTGACGAAGGTGTTGCTCATGTTGTCAAGCATCTTTACTGTAAACCAGGATGTCATCTATAACGACTACTATGAATTGATCAAGGAATGGCCAGAAGACTCTATTCATGAGTTCCATGAATGCAGCTGGTGCATTAGTTAGTCCAAATGACATAACTATGAACTCATAGTGACCATACCTTGTCCTAAACGCTGACTTAGGTATGTTACTCTCCTTGATATGTAACTGATGGTATCCTGACCTCAGATCTATTTTAGAAAAGATAGTTGCACCACGCAACTGGTCAAATAGGTCATCTATCCTTGGCAGAGGATATTTGTTCTGTATGGTTACTTTGTTAATCTGTCTATAGTCGATGCATAATCACATAGACCCATCCTTCTTTTTCACAAAGAGAACTGGAGCACCCCATGGTGAAGTACTCGATCGAATAAAACCCTTTTCAAGCAACTCTTGTAACTGTTTCTTGAGTTATGCCATCTCAGCAAGTGCCATTCTATAAGATGTTTGATCTATTAGTTGTATATCTAGGATTAGATTAATCTCGAAATCAATCTCTCGGGGTGGAGGAACACTTGGAAGTTCCTCAAAAAACACATCCTCAAACTCCCTAACAATCAGAACTTCAGAAAGATTAGGACTCTCTACTCTGGTATCTATTACATGTGCCAGGTATGTGAAGCATCCATGTCTCATCAACTTCTCAGCTACCATAGCCGACACTAAATAGGTTGGAAGAATCTTTCTGTCTCCCTAAAAAACCCATGTATCACCATTGTCGGTGAACACAGCTTGCTTGGAACCACAATCCAAGACAACCTTATACTTTTCTAGGGTGTCCATCCCAAGCGTTATGTCGAACCCATGCATCTCAAGTGGTATAAGATCCACCTGAATGCTATGTTCTGAAAAAGAAAGAACACAGGGAGAACATACCTCCCGCAACATAGTAGTTCCAACTAATGGAGTTTCTAATAATAAGTTATCTGCTCTATGACTGACAGTCATATTGCAGTCATGAATCACTTCTTGAGTGATAAAGGAATGTGTAGCACCCGGATCAATCAAAACAGATACAAAGTAGGATGAAGACATATCAGAATGAAATAATTCCATCTGACCTGTCACAACTCGTGGGTTGACCACTGCTTCTGGCTGATTCATAGCATAGAATCTTGTCGTTGGTGGTTGTCGACCACTCGCCCTGTTGTTCGATGTAGATGAACCAGCTTGGGACGCCTATCCACGTCCTCGAGTGCCACTGCTAAACTGTCACTTCTGAGAGCCTTGTTGACTCTGCCTCGGTGGTTGGGTTACACTCACATCTCTAACTAGACAGTCTTTCATCAAATGTCCCATCTTCCCACATTTATAACAAACGTTGTTCTCCCGCTGTGGTCTAGACGGTCCTGTTACTGACATTGATGCTGAGTTGTGGGCTCCCTCTGGTGGTAAACTACGACCTCTACCCTTACTGGATGTCCAATGTGTCTGAGTATTAAACCTCGGTGGTGCTATTGGTGTGGAAAACCTTGGTTTCTTAAAACTCTCGGACCTCTGTCCTTGGAACTGTGTATACACCTTCTTACTATTGGCTTGTCGTTTCTTAGTCACGGACCTTTCTATCTGCCTAACTGACTCCATAAAGGTGGCAAACCTCTCTCTATTCTCTAGAGAAGATACGGGTGTAGTTAAATCAGCGTTCAAACCCTTCTCAAAACACTGAATCCTCTCCTCATTTGTAGCAGCCATGTGCGGACAGAACCTTAGAAGCTCCATGAACTTAGCTTCATACTCACTAATGTTCATTGGTCCTTGCCTTATCTGCTCAAAGTGAGAGATATTCTCATCCAGGTAAGTCTTGGGAAAATATCTACTAACGTATTCACGTCGGAATTCTTCCCATCCGACTTCAATAGCTGGCCTTTTGCCTTCTTCTATGACCCACCAATGGCCAGCACTCCCCTTCAACGGGTACACCGCATGTCTAACCTTCTCAGCTTCTGGGATATTAAGGATTCTAAAAGCCTTTTCTAGTTCAGTCAACCACAAGTCTGCGTCTGTTGGGTCAGCTGTACCAGCATATTCAGTGGCTCCTACCCAGCAAAGTCGTTCAAAAGTCTTGCAAGCTCCATGTCCCTCATTGTGAGCTGGTGCCCTAGGTGCAGGTGGTGGCATCCTATCCGCCATGTGTGTCATAGTTGCCATGAACTTCCCAAATAGAGCATGGAAAGCTGGGTTTTCTAGTATAGCTTAGTCAAACTAAGGATGTTCAGGTACTAATTCTTCTCTGGCCTGATCCCCTGCACCTCCTCCTGGTGTAGCAACACTACTTTCAGCAGCATGTTCTTGGTGTGATCCAACCATCCTTAAGCTTTACTTCTTCTCCTGAGAGCAGAAGTCACTATCAGATAAACTGGAAGACACTAGAACAGACTCAACGACCTTAATCCTATGTCTATGTAGACTCAGTGAACCTTAAGCTCTGATACCACTTATGTTGAGACCACCCGACACCAAACCGATGAACAAATTGTTACAATTAATGCGTAATAAAACATTAGCAGTGGATTACTAAAAATCACTAAAAATTAAATCCATTTGCAAAGAGATCCATTTCCAGGAAACGCTTATAACAAGAACCAAAATATTAAATACATATACATTCTGGTCCACAAAGTACATACCATGTACCTTCTCTTCTCGAGGATTACATACAACAGTTGCTTTGTTAAATCTACACATAAGCAACATAAGACCTCGAGGCATTCAATGCCAAAATCTCAAATCAACCATTAAAGCACTAACTACTGACTCCAAGGACCTGAGAGTATAGAGACGATATATATGACTCTTATCTACAAGACACGACAATCAGTATCTCCACCTGAGATATCACTGTTGTCCCTGATGCTAATGTCCTTCCCCTGCTGTAGGGTTTCTACCTCCTCGCCCTCGTCCACCTAAAAAGGTTGAATCCCACAGGGGTGAGACAATTGAAATTGTCCCAGTGAGAAATATAACTCTCCGACAGAAACATTATTATTGCAGATAAATAATAATATAGTGAGCAGAGGATTCTCTATTGAAAAGCAGAATTTTATCATTATTAAGCGGAATAGAGCAATATCATATTTTAAAGCATTACATCTATAAATGATAAAGCAGTAAATCGTCTATTCCTTTTAATAAGGAATATGAATAACATGTATATAATCTATCCATCTAGGATACAGTAAGCAATGTAACATCAACCATTAATTTCTGTAATTCGTCCTTAAGCAAATATGCTACACGGATGATTATATTTTACAATCATTCTTATGCCCTGAGGAAGTGAGCCGTACCACTCAAATCCAACCTTCAGTTGCGAAACCCAAACCCAGTGCCATACAAGATCAAAGGAAGATCCGGACTCCTCAATCTCATCCATCTCGGTTAGTGTGAGACCATAAGCAGGACCATAGTCTCTTGCTTAAGTGACCTCAGTCACAGGGTTAGCTCTCATGGCTACCCATTCTCTAGCCCACCTTGGTATAGGTCCCGACGCTAGTAAATATGAGCCACGGGCCAGTTCACTGTGCTCTCTGAGCCATGAACACATTCATGCTCCATCACACTAAGCCATGGGCCTGTTCACCATGCTCTTAAACATATATTGAGTCTACAACCAAAGTTGCACTCCGGTCCTCCTATTTTTGGCTTGGAGAAACCCCACATATTCAACAATATACGCTCCGGATTAACCAGCAGGAGAACTCGTTTCACCATCACCAGCTACTGACGATGATGGATCTATGGCCATGGCTCTACATGATAATATTCCACTTGATTACTTATGTACATTACCATATTCTTTTAGCATCAGTCAAATTTTCAAACAAACATAATTATGACAAATACTACAAAGAAACGGAAACATTTAATACTTCTATCAAATGCCTTTCAAAACTTTATAGGACATTGGGATCTCAATCCCTTATCTCATTACTGGGAATTCACATCCCTCAACAACAACATCATCATGGTTTCCGGATCTGGGTATTCAAACCCTTAGTTCATCATTGAACATGGTTACCATTATCAGGTAACTATCACCTCCTGGTCATCTGATCAAGGTACTCATGATACTTGTTACACAAGCATCTCACATAGTTCACCAGGCATATTCAACTTCTTGTCACCTCAAACTAGGCAACAAATAAAATAATGGCTCACAAGGCCCATTAACATCATAACTCATACCTAGTTATGCTTATCATCTCGTGATACCTGCATGGTTAGTATGCTTGATAACAACAATATCAATTACATGGCAACATTATGAAATACAAACATAACATCACTATTCCTTCATTAGCGTTAGGGTTTCCCATCTTATCAATTAGGGTTTCAGATTACATCACCCCATATTAGGGTTTCATATAACATCACCCCATATTAGGGTTTCACATAACATCACCCTATATTAGGGTTTCACATAACATCACCCTATATTAGGGTTTCACATAACATCACCATGTATTGGGGTTTCACATAACATCACCCTATATTAGGGATTCACATAACATCACCCTATATTAGGGTTTCACATAACATCACCCTATATTAGGGTTTCACATAACGTCACGCTGTATTGGGGTTTCACATAACATCACCCTATATTAGAGCTTCACATAACATCACCCTATATTAGGGTTTCACATAACATCACCCTATATTAGGGTTTCACATAACATCACCCTTTATTAGGGTTTCACATAAAATCACCCTATATTAGGGCTTCACATAACATCACCCTATATTAGGGCTTCACATAACATCACCCTATATTAGGGTTTCACATAACATCACCCTATATTAGGGTTTCTCAACACATAGCCCAAAATTAGGGTTAGGGTTTCCCATCTTATTCAATTAATTAGGGTTTTATGATTATCTCATTAATCCAAACCCTAAGTCAGTGCTTCCACATATCTTGGAGCACATAGAATTATTCAAGTATTAAATCATACTTATCATTGTTCCATGTACTAGGAACACACATCACCATCATACCTTATTCAATTGACTTAACCTTTCACTAAGTACATGCACCTACACTTGTCACAGTGTATTGGATTTATTACTTTCATAAGCATTGTGTAATAATCATTCTAATTATACCAATCACCTATGTTCTTTATAGGTACATCCATTGAAATCAACCTTGAGATACTCTTCAACCACTTATGGGGTTATTAATACATACATGATTAGAATCAATTGGACCTTCAAACGATCTTGAGATCACTTGACCAGCAAATGGTCTTGAGGTCACTTGAACTTCAAACGGTCTTGAGGTCACTTGACCTTCAAACGGTCTTGGTCCAAAACTCCAAGCAGTTTGAGACCATTTAGACCTTCAAACGGACTTGGACCAAACCTCCAAACGGTCTTGGACCAATTGCACCTCCAAACGGTCTGAAGATCGTTAGACCTTAAACGATCTTGGTTCAATTGAATCTCCAAACGGTCTTGAACCTTTTGTACCTCCAAATAGTCTTGAGGTGCTTGACCTCCAAATGGTCTGAAGACCATTAGACCCTAAACGGTCTTGACCCCCTTTGCTCTTCAATCGGTTTTGAAACTGATTGGTCACCAAAGACCCTCAAACGGTTTGAAGATCGATTAACCCTAAATGATTTGAAACGGTTTGATCCTTATTTGATTTAAATATTAATTAACCCTAAATGTTTTGAGACCGTTTGACCCTCAAATGGTTTGAGATCATTTAGTCCTCAAACGGTTTGAAACTGTTTTGTCAAATTAGAATTGAAACCGTTTGGACCAAAAATTAGGGTTTTGACATCAATTGATCTAGGGTTTTGAAATCAATTGAGCTAGGGTTATGAAATCAATTGAATTTGATTATTTGAGGTTATTAGGTCATGATACCAATTGATACTTGAATCCATTGAAAACCATTTAGTATCTAATGGTTTTGAAACCGTTTAACCTCAAACAGTTTTGAAATCGATTGGGCACCAAACAGTTTGAAATTGTTTGGTCTCTAACGGTTTGAAACCGTTTGACCAACCAAAAGTTGAAACCATTTGACAATGATAATCTTGAGGTGTGTGCTAAGATGATGTCATAATCATCAAGCTTCAGACCTCCGACTTCTATTGTCTTATATATGATGATTTCAGCAATTATTCAAGGAAGGAAATAAAAGATCAACATATGATGAGAAATTGAAATCAATAACAACATTAATGGGTTCAAGTTATATAACCCGCCTTTAAAGTAGCTTCAAAGCTTCAAGCTACTCATCTCTAATGGTGAATGAAGCTCCTTCAACTAGCCAAGGCTCGTTTCCAACTCTTTGGATGCAAAGGATAGCCAAGGTTGAGCATTGGTTGGAAAAGAGAAGAAAATCAATGTTGAAATCCGATTTCAACCATCAATTCATGGTTGAAGATGATCATGGATCTTACCTTCAGCTTGGGGAACGTTTTCCTCCTGCTCCTAAGCTCTTTGGTCATCGGCCAAAGCAAATAAAGAAAGTGGTTTGCAAAATGGCCTTTCAAGTAAGGAGAAAATCGAATATATGTAATTGATTTTCTAGGAGAGAGAAAGTAGGAGAAAATTCACCCACTTTCTTGCCACATGCCCCCTCCCTTCCTTTCCTTCGAAGCCATATTTCGTTTCCCTCAAAATCCTTTCGTTTATCCTTGAATTAAAAGTAATCCACTTAAGCACCTTAATCATTATAATAATATTATCCATTTTTAGTGGACATTACTTTTTAATTAACAAATGTGAGTGGATTCTTCACCTACTTAGGATATTTCGGTGCAAATCAAGCCATTTGGTCGTCCTTGCACTATAGGATTTCAACCATATCCTTTTTAGTTGATGGGCACTTCAATTAATATATTTATTTTTGCTACAAAATAAATTAGGGTTTCAATTATGCTTAAATCTTGATTATTTTATTATCAAGATTATCTCTCCTCAAAAGTAATTCAAACAAGATGCCCCATTCTTTTTATTTTCTCTAAATGATACCAAGAAACAGTAGGGACATAATAGAGGTGGTATTTTACATATTCAACCCTAGGTTTTGGGTAAATTGCAAATTACACCAAAACTAGCATTCAATACACAAGCATTACTCAAACAAGCTCTTTCTTGGAACTTTAGGCTTGTGGAAGCCATACCCCAATATCATTCTCATTCTCATGATGCTATAGAATTTGAGGAACATTTATCATGTAACATTTGCAAGGTAACCCCCTTAAATTGGGTAAATTGCACTTTAGTCCAAAATAGGTAAAATATGGTGAAAACATTATTCAAATAGGTCTAAAATTGAAACATAAGCTCTCCTTTAGTCTTAATTACTTTTCAAAAGATAAAGGTAAGAATCCAAATGACTTACTTAAGCAAAACTTCTAGGGTTAGGGCATAACCCAGGTCATGGATGTTACACTTTTGGGCCATCAAGTTTTTGAATATGGATCCAGACAAAATAGGTAAGAAGAGGTTCCTGCAACTGCAGGAATTGGATGAACTTAGAAGGCATGCTTATGAAAATACCCTAATCTAAAAGCAAAGGACCAAGGTGTGGAATGATGCCCACCTATAGAGAAAGGAAATTTTTGAAGGAGATAAAGTCATTTTGTTAAATTCTAGCATCATACTATTTCCCAATAAGCTCAAGTTGAGGTGGTACGACCCCTTTACAATGGCTAAGATATACCCATCATGATGATGGTAATCAGTAATGAAAAGACAGGAAAATTCAAAGTGAATGGTCATAGGGTGAAAAGGTATTATGAGGATGAAGCCATAATGAGATCAGAATTGAAATTAGAAGAACCCTAGCCTACACTATCAGAGGAAATTTGAAGAGATAAGCAATAACGTAAGCTAGACTATAAATTAGTGCTTCTTGGGAGGCAACCCAAGGATTTCCCAACTTTCTTTAAACTTTCAAGTTTTCCCTTTTATCTTTAGACTCTGTTCGATATCTAATTTCTAGCTTTGATTTTGGTTTGTTCTTTTTTCCCAGTAATTAGAGTTCACTAGTGTTGTTTTTATTAACTTTCATCACAGACTTTTAGCAATATTTGCTTTGTTTTGTAAATTTTAGTGTCATAGAATAAAGTTTAAATGCTCATTTAATCATTGTTTGATTCTTTAGCCTTTAGTCTTGATTTTCTTTTACTTTTATTTTCCTAATCTCTAAGTGTATAGATAGTAACCATAAGAAAACACATGCGCAAACATTAGGTATAATCTACGATAATCGGTCAGCAAAATTATGATTCTCAGTGACTGCGAAATTGTATTCTTAAGTGATCGATTAAGATTCCACTAGATCAGTGGCCGGTGAATAGGATAACATCTCAGTGACCACTAAGAATCAAAATTTTAGCAACCACCAAGGACTTGTCTCAGTGGTCATTAACCCTAAGGTATAAAAACTCTACAGCTCAATTCTGTTCCAGCACCTTTAACAACCAAAAGCAGTGAAGTACTAGTGAAATCCAATGAGACATAAGTGCTACCCTATGATGTTGACAAGAATACTGAAGCTAGCCGATGGTAAACTGGCTCTCACTGCCATTGTCATTGAATTTGATGACAGTACCACTCATCGTTGCCAAAACCCCATTTCCTTTCACCTTCTTCTTCATATTTTTTATAGTAAACCCTTCACTCTTCTCCTTTTCATTCATGTTGCCATTTTTCTTAAACTAGAAAACCCTCATTGTTGTTCTCTTACCCGCTTCCATTTCATGTACGAACATCTTAGAGTTTCAAACCACATTTGTTGCTGAGGGAGTGATCGCATGTTTCATACACGATCGATGACCATCTCCTTTCTCACATGAATCGATGATTCTCAAGCTTTGGCAGCTTTGATTCCTCAACATTTTGAGTTCCTAACGGTCACAAGAAAATCTTCTCGGCAACCGTTGATGTTTTTAAGGTCTCAACAACCACCGAGAAATCTTAACCGACACAGTTTTCAATTTTTCAACGACCAAGCTTATAGCTTTGAAAAGATAGCCAACGTCTGGTTACTTTCAATGATTGATGATATCTCTGATAACATGGCATCCTCTTAGGTTTTGTTAACTCTAGTGATCGATTAAAATAGCTTAGCATTGACATGATTCTCAGTGACAATTGAGAATATCAAGATCTTAGTGACCGCCAAGAACTCCTACCTTTCTAATCATCCGCTTAGACCATGGAGATCTCAGTGAAAGACTACCTTTCTCAGCAATCGCCAAGGATGGCTATCCAATTCTTTTAAATTATTGGGATTATTGAGATTATTACTTACTTCCCTTTGTCCCCCTCCCCACTCTATCCCTTGTTGTAGTGAGTAGAACAACTTTTCTTCTACTGATGGATTGAATTTTATTCAGTTGGTATAATGTTGGAAACAACCTATGATTCCCTGAATTAAGAGGCAATCTCACTAAAAGGGATAGAAGAAGCAATGTAGAAAATTGACTAGTTCCTAGAGGAGATTCAAACATGCCTGAGAAACAAAGGGTACAAATTCTATTGAAAAAGGAACATATGAAATCCTTCTTGGACACAAGTCTTCCAAGGATTAAACTGAATCACAAGGTACTCATGCCACCAACTCATATGAGTACCTACAGTCTAAAGAAGAAACAATGACAAAAGGAAAGAGCAAGGGACCAGGATCAAGTACGGAGGGACAAAGCTAAGAAGAGGAATATGGCTACAAAGGCAAGGCCACAAACTAGAGGAATAGGGATAGTGAGCATGCCAGGAGACTCGGTAGCAAGTAAGAAGCTAGGAGATGATGATGTAAGGAATAGTTGATAACACCCAAATTTAGGCAGTTATATTAAGCATTTATTTATAGTTTTGTGTTATTATAGCCTTAATATGCCCAAAATAACCCTAGGTCCTTATCTTTTAGTAATTTGTAGATAGAGTTGCTCAAGTAGCCAATTTTGGAACCTATAGGCACCGAACTCAAGAAGATTTCATTTCTCCATATCCTACCCCACAAACGTCATGTTTTGTGCACCAGTTTAGGAGATGGTGGTCCCACGGGGGTGGTTTTGTTCCATGAGGGAAATGATTGTGACCAAGAAGGATGTTGAGACCACTTCCAAGAAGACAATGATGTGACCATGACACTTGGCACGGTCGGGTCGAGGCCAAGATGCCGCGACTGACACCCCAGCGCGACCGCAGTACACCAACATGACAACGACACACGACCGCGATCGTGGCACAACCACCTCGACCACAGGGTCTGTCTTGACTGTGGCATCCACCTTGACTATGGTGTCTGCCTCGAATGCGAACCTGACATGACCGTGCCCATCCTGGCACAATCAGGCCAAGACCAGGGTAGCAACCAAGGCAGACATTGTGACCATCTTTCGCCTTCGCCTATAAATACTCACCCCTCGCGACGTGGAGAGGGGTTTGGAGATTTTTCTGGTTCCATATTGTGGTTGCACACATTCTTGGTTCCTAAAGCCCCGTAGGAGAGTTCCAAGGTCTGAAATGGATGAAGTTCTCATCCTACGTCCGTTCCTCCAGTTTGCTTCCATATACCATCATTTTCCACCACCATTCACCCATATCCTACCATTCCCAGCCATCTTCCACCTCCATACATCCACCAAGCTATTGTTTGGGGAAGAATCAAAGAGAAAGGAGGCTAATGAGTCCAAAAGACCAAGGAGGATGACCAAAGGATGAGATCCGTCCCATACGGAGGCTAAGGAGTGAGAGCCACTTCTCCTCTATGGGCTAAATCTCTTCTTCTCCTTTCTTCTATTGTTCTCTTCATTTCTAACAAACAATGTTTTCCCATCTTTGTTCGGTGCCAACTATGCTTGTCCTTGGCTAGTTGAGCTCCTTCTTGGCTATGTAGCTCATTTTGGGCATGTTTATGTACTTTTTTTCTTAAGCAAGTAGTTTTAATCCAAATCTAGTACGTTTTTTGTTCTATCTTCTCTTTTGTGGTTATGATTGCTAGTTTGGTTGATCTGTTTCTTACTTGGACTTCTATTTCTGCCTATATTGAGAGATTCATTGTAGAAATAGGTAAGAGAAGGAAGTTTGGATTGGAATCTGAAAGGAGGATGGTTCAAGTTTATCTATGAAGAATCATAGACCTGGGCATGGCCGGGTCCAGCCTGACATGATCGGGCCCACTACCTAGTTCTTCCTAGATCACACCTGTTCCTAGAGTCGCATAATATTCTAGACCTGAGAGGGTATCTAGAATGTTCTAGGTTGTTGATTTGACATCCTTGAGAGAGGTTTCATGTCATTGATGGATTTTAGTCACACTATGTTAAAGCGAGTGGGATAACCCAACAAGAATAGATAACACCATGCATACTATATTTGGATGTAGTTTTCTTGTTGTGGTGTTCGAGGGTTGTCTACATCTGAGAACGGGTGCATAGAATGCCCAACTTGTGGTTACATAGTCAGGAACTCCTTCTCTTTGATTAGTAGAATCCTACGGTTTATGTTTTGTTTTCTTTTCTTTGTTTTATTACATTTCATGACATTTTGCTAGACTAGTTCTAGCTCCATACTTTATCAACTATTAGATTGGATTAACTAACTTAAGAGTGAGGTCTTAAATTTCCCCACATCCCTATGTTTGACCCCGTATATCTACTTCGACCCTTTAATAAAGTTGTGGGGGTTCTTGAAGGTTTCGGGTTATAAATTCAAAGTTTGATTCCTTCTGAGTACGCCTCCTTTTAGACACACGATTTAGGTTGTATCATGAGTCAAGTGTCAATAATTGTGGGGCACAAGATGGTGTTTAAACTATGAGATTAGGAATGTTAGGAGAAGTACGACATGATCATAAGAACAAGGAAATTCAAACCGACAAGATATATAGACAAAGAGGACTTCAGAAAGTTGGGACTGTATGAACGAATAGTGGAGTTCCTAAGGGGAGCCAACTTATATGTCATGTGCATGGCGGCCCAACAGTCTTTCACAGACCTGACCGCAAATTTCATGTATTCATTTGAAAAAGTGCCCATTGAAGATAAAGAGAAGGATGAGGTTGGAGGGACATACAAGTTGTGTAGGTACGGATAAGGGGCAAGGAATTCTATGTGACGGAGAAAATCCTAAATGGGCTTTTTACTCTCACACAAGAGGAAGCTCGAGCATGTATGACTGCAAAATACGATAAGGAGGTCAAATAATTTAGCATCCATAAGACCTAGGAAAGGCTGACAGGGGAGACCAAACATAAGGCTGACATGGGAGACCAAACACCACTGAGGAAAATACAAGGCGGTCCAGGTACCTCCTATTTCATCAAAGTGGTCTAGAAAATCACTGCAAACACAATGTATAAATGTTCATAGATAGGAAACATGACTAGAGGGGATCTTTTCTAAATTTGGTCCATGTTAGAGAAGTGCCTGGTCAACATCAAACAACTGCATATAATTGACAAATTATCAGCAATGGTAGGCCAAGATAGTAAGCAAAATACAAAGGAGTTCTGCATGGGAGGCCAAATATCTCTCATTGCATGTTACTTCTTCGACCTCAACATAGTTGGGAAGAATGATATAATTGAAGGATACACTCTAATATACATCAAGTACCTCATAACAAAAGGGATACTCTCACAAAAGGGAGATAAACTCTACTAAAGGAAAGCCAAGTCAAATAAGTTGCCCCCTCCCTAAAATGGCCCATTATGATGTCAATAAGTTGAGACCAATGGTAGAGGAAATTGATAAGATGAATTCTAGTGATATCAATAGACCTACGGACCCACATTCGCCTGCAGTTGACCCATAAGAAGAAGAATCAGAACAAACTACAAAACTAATAAGGCCGGAAAAGAGGCAGAAGCTACTAGTTAAGACTCGTAAGGTTGTTCCCGAGACTCCTGTGTCAGCACTTCAACAAACTCAACTACAACCAAACATGGAAAAAAGTGCAAAACAACCATTCTCAATAGAACAAGCTTCCCCTCATGGGGAAGTATATGATTCTACCCCACCATCCCCACCAATCACTATTATAGTGCAAGAAGTACCCATCAAAAAGACATATGACCATCTTGGGCCCTTGAACGCTGCAAAGGCAACAAAAAAAGAGGCTGAGAAGAAATAGAAGGACCTTACACCCCTTTTACTTCTGACAGATGCATGTGAACGAAAACCTGTGGAGCCTAGAAAACTAGCCCCATCTCCACATGAAGTTAGAGAAGAAACGCTGATATCAACAACTGAGAAACAAGTAGCAAGCACACTGACACTGTCGCTGACTACTGGAACATCGACTGGATGCACAACATCAACGCAACATGTTTAATAGAAACACCTAGAAACCTTTGGCAAAGAAGTAGGGAGTGGATTCATTGCAACCTATGAGAAAGTGTACAACTCTTCCTCAAATGTATTACTTCTTTCTTCTAGCCTGCAAACCCTAACAACACATGTAGAATGCATAGAAGAAAGAACAATAAAGCTCTCTCAGTTCATGCAAGATGTCATCACCAGTCAAACAGCAATGATGCAAGCCATGCAAACAATGGCAGTTGAGATGGTAGAGCTCATATGGTAAAGGGACATCATGCGTAAGGAATGAGAAATTATGTGCAAAGAACATGAAAAGGCCCTAAAAGAAATGGAGGAAGAGCACAGGAAGATGGTGAAAGAACATAAGCAGATGGATGAGTGACGAACCAGAAGAATTTCAAGGCATAGAGTCATTCCCTCACCATAGCAAGCATGTTCAAGTTCCTCTAACCCTCATGAACACAAAGATGAAGAGGTTGCAAGTGTACTAAAAGTTCTCAGAAAGGAAGCAGTCCAAGAAGAAGAGAAACTAGAAGCTAAAGAGATACCAGCAATAAACAATAATGTTACAGTGTAGGAGTTTGACTTAAACTCCTAACCCAAAGAGGACAAACCTCCATAAGAAAGCCTCCCTGATGTCAACCCACCTCAATCAGGAGAGAACAACAAAATTAAGTCTGATAATTCTATGGAGCATTGCTCTGCTTTATAAGCAAACTGAATATACTGATGAACACATGCAACGTCTACCTCAACTTTGACGAGCACAATGACCATCCGGATGGAGTTTAATGATGGAAAAATGGGTGCTACACTAGTATCACTAAATGAA
The DNA here is from genome assembly GCA_963693085.1 of Alisma plantago-aquatica. NCBI lineage: Eukaryota > Viridiplantae > Streptophyta > Magnoliopsida > Alismatales > Alismataceae > Alisma > Alisma plantago-aquatica. Next base: position 430,382,123 of record OY856414.1, read on the forward strand.
GCTATGCTCAGACCATCATCATCCACATCCAAATCTATAGAAGCACCTACTGCCACCACTGACGTTGAAGTATAAATAGAAGCACAGCTAACCAAGATCATTGAAGGTCATGTTCCTAAAATTGCAACGACTAGCGATATTGTGACTCCAACCATGCAAGCACTAAAATTTGGATAAGGGACATCTGATGAAGATGAAAGTGGAGTGGCCTCTTTCTTTATAGGTGTCCTAGGAAGGTTACAGCAACCATTTGTAAAACAAGATAGAGGAGAAATACCACCCCAACTACCTTGTAAACTAATAGGAATGGACATGGCACTGGTATCTAGGATTACATGCTGAGATTTCCATATCCTTGCTGACATTCTTGATGGAAACCTCCCTGGAATAGATATAATATACAATAATAAAGGGAGGACTTTGACATGGGATCACTTTAGAGGAATATGTTTACAATGAGAAAGAGTACACAAAAGTTTGTTTAAAGTATTATATGCAACGGCCTTGGGAGAATTCTTACAACTTGACAATATACAACCAGCATTCAACATGACTATAGTTTTACAAAAAAATGTTGTGTAACAAATAATATGATTCAACACTTGTAACAGACCTGCGGGAGGTGGTGATAAGAAAAGAAACAAGATTTGTCACCTTTCTGATTAGAACAATGAAACATTTGGCATTAATATAGGCAATCTATATAAGAGACACATGACCATATACAACTATTTTGTGATGACCTATCCATCACATATTTGGAATTCAATAAAAAATATGTCTGCCACACCCAGAAGGTAACAATCCGCCTGCAACATGCCATTCAAGCAGTGGGAAACTGCACAAACCAAGTTGGAAAAACTTCACGAACAACACCAAGGTACCACGGGAACAATAGGGATCGAGAGATTGTGCTTTCATAGTACTCTGCATGATGGAAATGGTAAAAAAGGCATCCCCCTAGAAGATTTATTCTATGAAGACTTGCATGGCATCTCTGGCATGCAAGCAATGGAAGTAATATGTGATCGTTGATTCTTCAACAACCAGACAATGCCCCCCAATGTGGTACATCATCAATTGCATACAAGGGTGATGCTACCTGAAAAGTGGTTGTGGCAGGAATAGTTAAGGACCTTATAGATGGACCCCTCTGAGATAGAGCGGGTATCACATTGGAAGGTAGGATTTTATCCAAAGGAAGGAGTTCAAGATGAAGGTGAACACAAGAAGTAGGGAGCTAAAAAGCAAGTAGCTCAGTCCAAGACAACACCAGTAAATCCAATCCTTACAGTAATTCCTGAGTATGCTGAAGAACCAGACACAACTACCCATGAAGAAGGGGAGATAAAAGAAGAAGAATTGTAAGAAGTAAGGCTAGATGGGCCAATAGGAGTAATAGACCCACATTTCCAGACTTTGATAGATGGTCTTGTGAAGAATTTTCCTGGGACTCTCTTTTGCTCATTATGGATAGACTAAAGACTGACTGCAACCATGGGGACATAATATCTGAGAGAGAAGGGATATGTGTACTAAAGGAGGACCTGTGGGAAACTCTTAAGATGGGAGGCTACTTAACTATAAGCATCATGACTGCATAGAAATCTCTTTTGGAAGACACTATGCCTAATGTACACATGGCCTACTATCTTCTCATTGACAACATCATGAAGAATAAGAACTCAGGGGAAAAGGAATGCTTGAAGCTTGGTCTAAAGAATTACCTACCTAAATTCATCTTTCTACCTATTCTTCATGACAACCATTGAACTCTTATGGTGATAAACATCAAAGCAAAGACTACAATCTTATACAACAGTTCAGACTCAACCTTTCCGCTAAACAAATATACAAACATGACTATGTCGAAGACCTCGACAGAAGAGAAAGCAAAAACATGTGCAGAAGAAATTATAGAGATGATCTGAAAATTCAAAAAAGGGACATAAATTCATCACCAACAAGGACTTTAAAAAGATACAATTATGCCACAAGAGCGCCCAGCAAATCATACAATCAAATGATTGTTGTTTTCATTGTCTAAAGTGGATGATGGTAGTAGCCTTAAACAATGCAAAAATAGAAGTCTTGCAAAACGAATGATATCACGCACTTTGAGGAGGATGTGTTGATATGTTGGTATAGTCTGCTTGGGCAATCCAAGAGCATCCCAGCCAAGAATAAACTCATGCATTTATATCAAATATTTTAGCTTTGACACTCCAGTAGGGAGTGTATGATAAGTTTAGGAGAGTTATAAATGGGCGCGAGAGGTACCTTTTTCACGACCATTCCTCATATTTGAAGTTTGATCCTTTAATTTTAATTTTGAACATACCGCTCCTCCTCTTTTTGAGGAAAATTTTGGAAATTTTCATATTCAGGTGTATATATTACAAATATCTTTAGGATCATTTACAACAGGCACAATTTTAGGATCCATTTTTCCTGGATTTATTCATTTTTTATTCTTAGACTTGCTCGTCTTCCGGCTAAGAAATAGAATTAAAGTGTCAAATAAATCCATAGGTCTTTATTTAGATTATTGTTAGAAGAAGACGTGCTCTAGCTGTAGTTGATTGTGACCGTAGTCGATGTATCCCCCTCCTTCCTTTCTAGATCTATTTATCTACCTACATCTTCTTCATTTCTATCCATCATGCCACTCCATGTTTGTAAATATGTAATTCTACTCATTATAATGAGTGGCTAAACATATTGCTTGGGTTGGTATATATTTACATCCGTTTGAATATATATGCTCTTAGCAAATATTATCTCCATACTCTTGTTCGTAATGCTTCACTTGTATGATTCGCTACCATCTTGTGATGTTTGATTGTTAATTCCTCAAAAGAATAGTACTAATCTTATCCAAGTGTTATGGAGTTGCATGAATGCATGAGAATGTTGGAATGCTTAAGCTAATGATCATATTTGTTATCTTTTTGTTTGTTTGTTTTCCATCTCGAGAGATAGGCAACTTCATAATCTAGATCTATCCTAAGCTCGAGAGAGGAGGGAATATACATATATGATGATAGCTTATAATCTTTCTAAGGGAATACTATAGGAGTGAGGATTATATGTTGGTGAGAGACCTTACATGGTGAAACCCAATCCAAGTTTCCATCCATATTTGTTACAACACTCTTTGTTTGTTCTCATTCATTAGTTTTGTTTTCTTTCTTTGTTTTACTTATTTTGTTTTACTTATTGATTGGAGTAACATTATTCTGTAAGGAACAACAAACTTAACCTATCCCTTTTGGTTGGTGTAACTGACCCAAGGTTTTATGTTCTTAACACTTACCACCTTTGTCCCTATGGATTGACCCAGATTTACTACATTAGACCCCTTATAATAGTTGTGGGGGCCTAAGTGTCAGGTTATAAATTTAAGAGTCTAACTACTCTAGATCTTCTCCCTTTTGGATGTGTGATTTAGGATGATAAATATGCATCTACAATTGGATCCATCATGTATGCAATGTTATGCACTCATCCCGTTGTCTTGTATGCTTTCAGCATGATGAGTAGATATCAGTCAGATCCTTGTGAGAGTAACTAAATTGTCATGAAGAACATCCTTAAGTAATTGAGATGAACTAAGGATCAATTTCTTATTTATGGAGGTGAGGAAGAGTTGGGTGTAAGGGCTTACACTGATGCAAGCTTCCAAATTGAGAAAGATGATTATCCATCATAATCAAGATTTCTATTTTGCCTCAACAATGGAGCTGTGAGCTGGAAGAGTTCCAAGAAAGAGACAGTTGCGGATTCTACAAAAGATATCGAGTATATTATTGTATCCATTGCAACAAATTAAGTTGCCTAGATTGATAAATTCATCAGTGAACTTGGGGTGGTTCCAACCATTAGCGATGTAATGTGACAACAATGGAGCTATTGCATAAGCTAAGGAACCTAGATCACAGTAGTGTTCCAAAGCACATACAATGGCGGTTCCATCTCATATAAAAGATCGTACAATAAGGAGATGTGATGATTTGTAGAGTACCAACTGAGAGCAATATTGCTGACCCATTAAGAAAAACATTTTCACAGTAGAAGCACATGATGGACATATTAGAACACTTAGAGTGAGATTCATGAGTGATTGGCTCTAAGTTCAAGTGGGAGTCTGTTGGAAGGTATGCCCAGAGACCAAACCATGTGATGATTATAGTGAGGCATGATGTAATTGATTTGACAATAATAACAATAAAAGGGCAGTTCTTTTTATTCTATTACATACATTTATGAAATAATGATCTAACATAATAAATATTTATAGAATGATGATACTTGATGACATATGTCTTTAGGTTGAGGACCTACATAAGGAGATCATATGTAGGATAAAAGTACATACATTCTTGATATGTCCCTTGTCAGATGTTACTATGGAAGAAAAATATACAACAATATTACATAAGATAAAAATGTGTGTTTATTGATTACAGAAACATGTTAGCCATGATATGTGATATCAAGCCAAGCACATATGTACTTGTTAAAGAACAGTGTATCAGATAGACCCACCTTGAGAGTGATACATGGAGACCATGGAATGGTAGTCAGAATCAACTCTCATAGTGATGGTAGTGATAGTGGTTCTTAGACCTAAAGTCACTACACTCATCACATGTCGTTCTATGTGTTTTGACACCATCTAACATGACCTTGAAAAGGGTTTCCATAATGTTGGTGCTCGAGTACATTATAACACATGGGGATTGACTATAAGTGATGAAGATGGGATTTGTCCCTCCTATTAGAGATCGATATCATGGCCACGTGATAAGAAAAACTGTGAAATGCATGACCATGCTCATGTGAGTCAATATGAGATATTGAGCTCATGTGTGTCTCAGATAGTCTGCTATAATTCAAGGAACATGGATTGAATGTCGAGAGGATGATATTTCCATGCCTCGAGTTCAATCTGGATATTAGAGACAAACGAACTATATGATCACTGTAACACTGATCACAGATTGTAGGTTGAAGTTGCTAATCAACTTTTTAATTACTTTGGTAGCAATGATGTGTACTTAGATATTGCCCATTGCTTATGATGTCATAAATTGGTTACGGACATACACTGCCAGTGTAATTTGGGACCTATAGGTTCATACACATAGTATGCACTTGGAATTGGATTTTACTCATGAACAAGGTTTAACTTGATTACTAAAGTATTTAGGTATTCAATTTAAACAACATTGATTGTACATTGACTGAACTGGAATTTGAACCACCTAGTTCGAAAGAGAACCACCTGGTTAATAACATGAATCGCCTGGTTCAGAAGTGAACTGATCGGTTCAATCAAAATGTGAAGTGATTAATTCATATTGTGAATCACCCTGTTCAATGATCAATAAGATTGGATCAAGAATTGATGTTGACATCATGTTGTGCATTAATTATCACATTGAAAGACAAAATGGTTATGAATAGGAAATATAGTGAAGTGATCGACTCAAATGTTGAATCAACTGTTTCACAAGTGAACTGACCGGTTCAAGAGTTGAACTGATAGTTTGACAAGTGAACCAACCAGTTTAGGAGTGAACTGATCGGTTTGTGGTTCTCATCTTCTGAAAAAATCATGAAAATTTATCTCTTTGACTCCCTTTAGATCTGAAAACCATGACCATGGCCCTCCTATAAATAGAGGGGTTGTCAAAGCTTTCAGGATATACAACAATAAGCTCTAAAAATTGTTGTCCTCTTATAGTTATGGTAAGGTGAGAGCCCGATCAAGTATTTCCTATAAAAGGGAGAGACAACAAAGGACAAACAAATAGGGATATCAAGTTGACACTAGCACATTGACGTTTAAAGGGATAACTCCTTGCTATTGTCTCTGGTAGAACAACATGGAGTTGTCGGTGATCTGTGTGCACTATGTAAAGGTGTGGAGGCCATCACCCCCACGCTAGGAGGACAACAACTACCGTTGTCTGTGGTGATTCACCAGGAGGTCATTGTCTCTAGTTGGTTGGGTGCTGCTTGTGAGAGAAGCACACCGCTATAAGGGTATTCACTGGACTTGCTTTATGGACTAGGTATATACCTTGAAACCTTCATTCCCAATCAATGACATGATCCATTGGTCAAGGGAAATACAGGAAGAAATTTTTTGCTTCCACCTCCATCTTTGCCATCCCTATTCCCCTATAATAGGGTTATTCAATTGGGTTCACACTATCATATATTATGGGAAATAAATTTATATGGTTGTAGATCCATATTTTCATATCTTGTTGAAAACTATTTAAAGGAATTTAGACTTATTATGTATGTCTATGTTTTATATTTTACATTTTGAATATTTATCTTGTGTGATAGTTTTCTTCTTCAACAAAATATCTTCTAACCAACCTTGAGTTTATGTATTGTTGAATTTCATTTATTAAGACACATATTTTTGGCGAGCAATTCTTCTTTTATTTGATTTTGCATTTCTTAATTTTGATATATGAGGTCATATGTATTTACACAAATCTCTAGATTGTAGACAAACATTTAATTGTCAAAACTAGGTTTATCACCTAGGATTAGGTTTGGTCTAGTAGTCTTTTATCCCCGTGTCTCTAGTTTCTTTACTTCGAGGAAACTTATTACTAGGGTATATTTACTCCACCCCTCTTTAATTTTTTATTTTGACAAAAGGAGGAAGAAATACATAAAAAGAAGGGGAAAACTCCATGACTTTTACTTGAGGATGTGATAATTCATATTATCTTAATTTATTTCTCAAAATTCAGATCTCGACTAATTAATATTCATGATTAAGATATAATAAATAATAAAAGAAAAAATACATGTGCATATTCCACTAGAGATAAAACTATCTTCTTAAATATATGGTGTATATCACTTAAATTTTAATCACAAACTTAATCATAATGTTCTTACAGTTGTTACTCAAGGGCATGAAATGATCTCTACATTCAAACTAAAAATTCATTGATCATATTTTATTTTGCTTATGTCATTATTATTATCATCAAAAGTGAGGATATTGTTAGACCAAAGGTATTACATATACCTATTTTTATAAATGACATATTTCCTACGATTGGTAATTCTTGCTATGTTATTAAGTGTTTTCAAGAATATGAGTAGCAGAATGGAGATGGACTAATCACATATAAGGGGAAATATTTCCATGGGATTTATTTTGAAAAGAATTGTAATTCACATTGATTGACCATTTATTTTATAATAACTTAGTGTTGACGAGCCCACTATACATATTTTTCTTATTCATAACAATTCATGGAACTTGATATCTTTGGTAGAATGTAAGTTTATAGACAAAATGTATTTTTATCTGACTTTCAAGTTATTAGAAATTTCAGTCAAACTTATAGTTTGACCGAGATGGAATTAGTGTAGCTCTCAGTTCATCTTGGAAATATGTAAGAAGAAAATCTTATTTTTAATGTCTTTGGGTTGAATTTGACCAAGTTATCATTGACGAACTCTAGTTCAATTGAAGGGTAGTCAACATGACTTAATTTTAGTTTTCTAGTCATTGTGTTGAATCAGTAGACATTCCTCTACACTTTAGTTGACATATATTTTATCCAGTGGATATCCCAGTCAGAGGAGATTTTAATGGAGGCTCTATTAAGTCAAAATTGGCTTGATAACTTTGTTTTTACTTTGTCCAACAAATCGAATTATCACATATTTTTCAAGATGAACCAATTTACTTCCCTATAGTAACCTAAATCCATTACTATAGATAAGGACCATATTTGATCATATTAATACACACTTGAGCAATGGGATTTATTTTAGAAAATATTTTAGTCAGATTGTGCTTTTCTAATTTACATTGTTCTCAAGTCAAGCTTCTCCATTGATAAGAAATTTCATATTCCTTAGAGAATCTCATTAGCTCTTCCTATTTTGATTTACATTTTCTTTCTTTCTCCCAATCTCTTTCCCTTATGAATAAGTATTTTAGAGGTTTTTCAAGGTGAGTGAAGTTGAAACCAATCTATACATAGATGTTATCCTCCTATGTATTATAAAAGAGGACTAGAGTGGTAGCCTTCCTTTTTCCATGAGAAAAAAAAGCTTTGAGGAGGTTTTCGAAGGTAATACATGGAAATAGTTATTATATCCTTAGACAATATATAAATGACATAGTGAATAGGTTGTTATCTTACTTTTTAGTTGTTAGGTATAATCATGGCTAAGGCAGAATGCCTAGGTTTTGGCCGCGACCGTGGCTGTGTCCGAGGAGGTAGAGGAGGAAGTAGTAGTCATTCCTACAACATGTCACATACAAACAGTGCCCGAAATGAATCAATGGACTCGCCAGATGCTCTACTCAGGGAGGAAGAAGCTTCTAACCTCCCAATCAATACTAGGGATCAAACCTACAAAAATGACATCACAGGCCACAAGGTATCTGATCAGATCAAAGTGGTTTTCCTCAATACCCTCAAGGTAGAGGACATTGTTATTGACCAGAGCAGAGCATTGTCGGCGATCACCACCAATCGGGTTTCCCTCCCCCCGCTCTTGGAGACCTGGACATTATTATTAACCGAGATGTTTTGATCAGCTCAATAGAGAAATGGTTGTTTTAGTCACCTATTGATAATGTCATATTTTGGATTCTCTTTTATTGTCACACGTTTATACAACATATGACATTCATTGAGTTGTTTTTTTTGTTGGTTGATTTTTAAAGGTTATTGGTTATCTACAAGTTACTCTACATTAGCGGGTAGTAGTATGGATGTATCATCTTGGTGACACTTACATGGAGCCACAGTAAGGAAGTCTAACTACTTCATAATACATCCTTCCTATTCATTGACTTTTTTAAGGGCGACAAGTTGGATCCTTTAAGTGAAATCATTCAACCAGAATGCAGATTTATGGATTTTATTGTTGGAGCTATAATAGGAGCTTAACCTACACCTATCTAGTGAGTAGATGCTTTGATCCAGGAATCCAAAAAATAGGTTTCTCATTTTCTAAATGAGTTGGATCATTTTAACATTTCACGGTAAGTTCTTTTAGTTTGATGTTTGTCATTCTCAAAAAATTCACAATTAGATTTATGTATACATGTACCAGATCTTTTTTATCTATCTAGGATTTATTGTGGTGTATGCCATTAAAATACTTTAGTGACATTCACAATGTCTTTTTCAATGTCATAATTCTAAATAGTTCATTATTCACTAACAAAAAAATTCAACGATCAAGATGGGCTCAACCATTTAGACTTCCTTGCCATCTATAAGGGTCTTCACAATCCTAATTTCCTCTATAGATGTTGTCTCCCCTTCTTAAATAAATGTTAAACTGATGTGTCTATGTTGGGATGACTATTTTGGGTCTTCAATCTGTATCTTTCCTTCTTAGATTAGATCTACAATCAAGTGTTTCAATACCTTAGACTCTCTATAGGGATGGAAAACCAAACTTGACTTGATGGCACCAACCAAAACTATAACTACTTAAGCAGGTCAAGGTCTAGGTTTTTCAAAACAAAACAAATTTGACCAAAAACTGAAATTATATTGTGGTTGGATCTAGCTTTGAAATTGAGACCCAATTTGATCCAAACTTTATTACTATGTTAAAATTTAGTAAGAAACTCTTATGTTGAACCCACCCAATGGCATGTTGAATTACTAGAACCACCTTTGTTATGTTTATTTGTGACAATTTTATAAAGTTTATAGTTTTTTGTAAAAAAATTATTAATTCTTGTCATTATAATATATATATGCTTATATGATTTATATTTCTATTTTTTAAATTAATTGTGTGTATAAAACTCTTTTACAAAGTATATTAGTTTTATGTGGGTATAATCACCATTTAAGTTTGTTTACATTCAAATATATTGATTATACTTTGTTATTTTAAAATATTAGACAAATAATAGATTTTTTAATTGTTCCCTTTGTTTATTTTTGGGTCAAACCTAAAAACATTTACATGTCAAATTAGGGTCATGGGTTTCGAACCAAAAAGCCATCTTTTACAAGTTTACTGTCTACATATATAGTGTTGGCTCAAAATGATGATATAAAAACTTGGTCAACCTGAACCTAATTGCCACCACTACATCTCTATAATGTCCCCTACTGGTGGTAATATTCTTGTGTGTTGTACCAAGACATGAAGGAATCAGGAACCGACCTTATCTCTAGGAGCTTCATAAAATACTTCAAAACATCAAAAATATTGGTATAAGTATCTCCCAAATAGTTAAACTCATGTTTTTGCTTTGGATTACAAAGTCTCCTCCATTTTTGGTTTTATGGCTGATTTGCTTTTCTCACTTTCATAGAGATTATGTCAAAAATTTAAACAAGAGGCGGAATCCCATAGATGATTGTAGTTGTAGATGGTGCATTTTCTTTATCATTTGGGGCTAATGGTAAGTTTATTTACCTAAACAATATTGATGATTTGGTTTCATAAACTTATAAAATTGTATTTGATCTTTTGCTATTTCTTTTAAACCTATCATTCTTTATTTTTTTTAACTAAATATTTGATAAGAACTATCTGTACTTCCCAATGGTTTTTCAAGTCTAGAACGGGTTGATGTTTTTATGCATGTTATTGCATCAGTCAACTGACTATATTAATGGTGTGGTTGGATCATCAACAACCTAAAATTTTTGGTTGATTTTCCTTTATTATAATCTTGATATTCTCTTCATAAGATTTTCTACCCATAACGTTAGAAGCCCTTTTTTGCCACCTACCAACAAACTTAGGAAATGACTCATCAATCTTTTGTCATAGGGCCTTCAAGGTTATCAAAATTTGGGATTTTTCACTTCTTAAAGGCATACTATCAGTTCATGAAGCTCTTCCCTTATCGGGATCCTCTAAGGGTCAATGGAATTGCACTACAGTATATATGGTCCTATTAGACCTCTTTCAATGTAGTAGAGAGAATCTTGTCTTCCCCATACATCTCTATCGTGTCTAGATTCATTACACCCTCAAGTGTGCCATTGGATTTCCTTTGTCATTGTACTTCTTTAACATGGGTAGTTGGAATTTTGTTTAAAGGGTTCATCTCTGGAATTAAGTTGTGATCATGGGAAGGAGTACTTCCTTGGTCCTCTACAACTCTTGACCGTGATGATTAAAATATGAATGTGCACTTCAAGTAATTTGTTGATATTTGATACTAATTAATAGTTTACCATTGGGTGGAGTTCATCACATGCATTTTCAAATTGTGGATCCTGGAAGTATACTCCATGGTCATTGTTATTTGAGGACGCTGATGGGGAATGTTAAAAAGTGGGTTAGTCTCCTAAGAGCAACCATTTGGAGGCGTGGTTGGTGTTGAGGGATGATGAAGCGAATGTGTGGCAACTATGACATCCAAGTTTTTGAACCTTGAGGAGGTTACTAGGGGTTTGGATTATGTGTTGACCTTGAGGCATGATGGGACTGTATCCTAGTTTTTCCCTTATGTTGGTAAGCTTTTATCAACCTACATGAGCCATCCCTCATATATGTCAAGCATCCATTCCTCTTTAGCCATCACAAAATCTTCATCATTGGTGTTTCCATAATATTCTAGTGGATTGTTAGGAAGTTCTTTATTAAAAAACCTATTGTGGGATTTGGTAAGCTTCTATCAATTATTGTGTTCTACCATTTATAAAAACTGACACCAACTTGCTCGCTGAGGACATTATGACCTTGGTGATCTATGGCACATATGTTTCTATTGTAGATGTTGACATGAATGGAGGAAACATCATGTTTCCTTCTATTTATTGTAATAAAATTGGGAAGTTATAAAAGATATTTGTCTTCTTGGTATTCATCACTAGAAGGAAAGAAAGGAACCATCTAGAATTAGAAACTCCTACTTCAATATAAGATTGACATACTTCAAAAATATGACAATCATCTATTTTCTTGGAGATTGTTTGCCATGTGAATATTCTGCCTCTCTTTGTGGAGGGGGTTAAAAGAAGGTTGTTTGATGTGAAGCATATGTTGTGATTTATTATAGGATAACTCAACCTTTAGAAGAAAACCATAATAGAATAATCTAGAGGTTTTTGAATGAGCCATAGCCCTTCTCAGCTTAATTTCCCTACAATTGTACAATTATAAGTTTCTTCATATATGATTGTCCAATCATGGGTTCATCTCCATGATTCTTAACTCGATGTTGGAACTGTTTCCCCTTATTTGGTAGTTAGATTGAACGAATGAATGGTTGACTAGAAGTGAGTCATTAATGGGTTTTCTTTCAAGTGTTTAGGGGAGTGATGAGGATATGTCATTACTTTCCTCTATTGATATGTTGTAAGCATGACTGGATGGCATGAAGATAAGTGGTATACAACGGAATTTAGAACCAACTCATTCTCAAACATGATGGGTGATTGTATAAAATGGCATCAATTCATCCAAGCAAATATGAAAACACATTTGGTTGTTGTGATATGTGTTAGATCTAAAAGTATATCCTTCTAACAAGAGTAAAGGTTTATTTTTCCAATTTTTTGAAAAGGCTTTTATTTTTGAAAAAGGGTAGGGACTTCAGATAGAAATTTTGAATTTTGAAAAAAGATAATAAAATTACATTCCCCTTCCCAATAATCTCCACTAAACCACTTGGGTTCCACGACCATCTTAAGTATTTTTTATGGTTGGCATATGAGGTTTGAAGTCAATGACATATGTTGTGAGACATCATTTTCATCTGGATGCAATAGTCCACCTTCAAGCTTGATATTCATTTGAGCAAGAGAAGTGTGTTCATCTTCTACTTTGAAGATATCCTTCCAATACATAGGGGAGGAGAAGACCGATATATTATTGATAAATAATGGAATCGTGCTTAAATCTTTCCTTATCCAAATGTGAAACTTTTGCATGAGGGGTGGTGATGTCATCATTGTATCATCAGAGCCTTAGTCATTATATTTACAATTGAGTTCAATCCAGAGTGAGGTTTTTCAAAAGTATACACACACACACACACACACACAGATATATGTGTCTATTACTATACACCATATCATGAAGGAATGATATATAATTTTCACTTAATAGGGTTAAGGAAAAAATATTTTACTACTACTATTTAGCAATTAATGGCATGATCTAGTTTTTAAGGTATAACATAGAAAAGTTTCTGAAATCAAAGATTTATATGTGGGTTATAGAGGGTAAGATTTACTTATAGCTTCAGAAGCCTAACACCTAGACTACACTGTAATGTGATCAAAAGTGAGAATGAGAAGAAATAAACATGAATACAAGGTCACATATTGAACTTATATATATATATATATATATATAGAGAGAGAGAGAGAGTCAGGCTAGAATACACTCGAGTGTACGGATCGCACGAATACACTCAAGTGTGTTTGCATATCAAGACTATTTTTTGCAAAATGTAAACCATTGATCTTCACCTTCATACTATAACTAGGCTGCATACAAATTTTGAGCCCATTTGGATGAGTGTAAGTCACTCATCCAAGGGCAACAAAATCGACGTGCAAAACTGATTTGAAATGTATAATTTTTGCGGTCTTCATAACATGAGCTATACATATCCAAATGTGCTCAAATTTTGTGTATGAGTTGTTCACGAGATGTTTAAGAAGATAAACAGATTAGATTTTAAAGAAAAATATTGCATCATGAAAAACTACTTGAGTGTATTCTGCTCCAGATACACTCGAGTGTATTCTAGCCTGACTATATATATATATATATATATATATATATATATATATATATATATATATATATATATATTATCAAGAGTTTCGATCTTGGATCAGGCAAACATAGGACCCTCTTCATTCTTGAAATGATTGGACCATTCAAAATTAAAACTTATACATTGTATGAACTACTTATGAGCAATGTATGATTAATTAACCCATATCATATGATTAACTAGAAGGAAGCATCCTTGAAACCTTCTAACTGATTAGATTCACAGGCATGACATTCAAATGGAAAATTCAAAGTAGTAGTAGAAGAAAAGGAATGCTTCATTGTCAACATGCCAAGGGAAAAGGAAAGAGATAGGATTTTAGGATATGCACCATGGTTGATGGACGATCTTCTCATCATTGTCCAAAACTGGACCCCTAACGTTCTTCTCCCCCCGCTTTAACTTGGTGTTCTCTAGATGTTGGATAACTTTGCTAGAGTTGTGAGCATATTGAGACACCCCCTTGATTTTAGGGAGAGTATGGTTTTGAGAAGTAGGTACCCCTATTGTGAATGTTGTGTGAAAATGGGATGATATGGGTAATAGGTCATATGTTCACATAGGAGAATGGATTAAGATCAATAATCCTATTGTGAGTAACTTCCAATCATCTACAGTAATAGTCCATAATGGCCCTAGATATGATTTGGATTTGCAGTATATCACTACCCATTCACCCAATAAGGTGTGGAAGAACTATGGTTTTTCTCTCAATTATCAGTTGGTTAGAAGGACTAATGACAATAATGCATATGTAGAGATTCTGATGATGGATGTGAATCCATTCTGGAACAATGGGAAATGTATGGAGGTTGGGGAGGGAACACAAAGTCAAATAAGAAGAAGAGCCAAAATGAGAAGATTCTTGCCTGTTTGTTTGTTGAAGCTTCTTGTTCAGATCTGAGTAGATGGTCTCTATGTTGTGTCCTATTTGTTTGGTCCCTTTTTAGGTTCCTATTTGATTTCAACATTCCTTGGTCTACATGCCTATCCTAGCTAGTTCTTTGGTTACTCTAGGATTTCCTAGCGTTTGTGCCATGGTCATGGAGATGCTTGTAGTTTGTGCTCTTTGTATTCATGCATGTGTATTCTACTGGAGTGGCATTGGTTGTATGGAGGCCGATGTACACATGTACCTGAAGTTGGTTATCAATAAAAGTCCCAGGCTGGCTTGGTCAAAAAAATTACCCATGTCAGGTTGTGATTATATACTCATGTTCTTTACTTCCTTACCAAGAATTTGCTAATAAATGTGTTACACTATTCCATGGATATCTTTGTATGTCGCTTCCATATTTAGGACATGTTGGGAATAATCTCTCAAACACGCAGAATTATATTTCATTATTGTCGTAGTTCAATGGTTGTTTTTATTTTTGCAGTAGTATGGTGTCTTACGCTCACATTGGCTGAAATACACACTTCAATGAAATTATATTGAGCACTTAATGCATTTCTCGCCTTGGGGTGAAATCCTACTAGACGACTATTTGTTTATTCATATAGTTTTAACGGGTTAAGAAAATGTTGACGGTTATATAAGATGTTTCAATGATGTTTCTTTTATATCATATTTTCCATGATAACTCCTCAATGCCACCTATGGATATGAACAAGACGTTCATAGGTGAGGAGCACTAAGATGCATAGTGAAAGGGACTTTCGTCAAGGCTTTAGAAATATTGCTCATTTTGGGTACATTCCATACAAAGTTATCCTTAGATATTTAGACTTCCTTTCATGTTTATTTTCTTTTATCAAGATGTGTGATGTATTTCTCTATAGTTAGGCTTTCTTTCTGTATGAACTTCACGAGAATGAGAAAATTGCAGTCTATTTGTGGCTTGTCGATGGTTTTCATACTCTGTGGAACTCCTCAACTGAAAGTTAGTTGAAAATTATTGGTTTCTATCATATAAAATGAATACAAATTGGGCTATTATAATTTAAGTTTTCCTTTTAATATTTATAAGAATTCAAGTCGCTATTCCTAATAATAATATAGATGTTTGTTATATTATTTTGTTGATTGTTTCATTTCTCATATGAAACTTTCCTCTCATATGTCTCAGGAGGTTTTAGGGTTCACACATACACAGAGACACTACTATGATTTATTCATCTTCAGAAATTTGAATAAAAATTCCACTCTAAAGAGTCCCGAATCATGATACATGATATGGGCCTTAGAATGATTAGATTCAAAACCTAGTCTTTACACAAATTCTTACTCTTATAGATCATGATGTAACTTATGGAAAATCACATTTGTATGTGTGGATTATGAATAGCAAAGTACAACGTGACTTTATCATGGTATTCATGTATTTTTATGTGCATATTAATTTCCAATTAAAACAATGCATACTTCCTACTTCAAATATTAAATTAAATGTCACGTGGACCTATGTGAAGACAAAAAATAATGTTTTTTTCACCCAAGGTGCTTGGTTTCATTGATCATACGTATCTACCGACCCAACAACCTACTAGAGTGCACCACCCTAGGTGTGCCATTCTTCTATAATGGTTTGACCCTTAAGCATGTTTTGCATAAATGAGGGTTAACGTTGACAAGCAACTATTTTAAGTTACCTCTGTGTTGAGTTTTTTAAAAAACTATTAATTACATCTATGAAAGTGGACATTGTACCTAACTAATAAAAGTACAAAATATAATAACTTAACAAAATAGCCAAGCTATATGCGTCAAGATCTATCAAATAAAGTTCAATAGATCCTTAGCTTGTTATCAAGAGGTATCAAAATCTATCAAGTAACCTGAGGTGTTGACCATCTCAAAATCATCACTACTTGTCCAAGTCGAAACCAAAGACGCATAGGCTCCACTACTAGTAACCCCACGAGCCTAATTCTTCCCGAGAAGTGTAGGTAAGACATTCTTCCCTTGAGGAGAAAAATAGGACTTCTTTTTCTATTCTCTGTTGGAACAACTCACATGGACAAGACTCTTCAAGTAGGTTGGGTTGTAAGTAAACAGGTTCCTTTGGCTTAGGACTCATGATCTGAAGCCATCATGTTGATATAAGAGTAGACAGTGTATATTTCGAAATGCACTAAACTGTTGTAATGATGTATAATGCTATGTAAATGTCTTTGTGTCTAGGTGTTGTATGTAAATCAGATATAAATGGCTGATCCCAGTTTGTTTCTCTGGTTTCCCACCAACGATTCAAATTTAAATATGCATAATTATAATCTACTTATGCATATGAGACGTTGAATTTTACACTGTGGTATTATAACATGGAACCCAACAAATAGGAAAATATGAATAATTGGCCAGTATGTGTCTAATCGTCTTAGTGAACTTTGTGGAGATGTTATAGCCATTCTTTTCACTGTTGATGATAGAAGGCTGGAAGAGTAGACAAAACAAGCAACAAGGAAACAGAAAATATAATGAAAAGCTATGTAATGAGCCAAGGCATCTGAATGTAATCCAGCTTTGCAGTGTCATTTCATCGGGAGCACTTGACTCGAGCCGCCAACATTCATGGGCTTCTACATTTGCTGTCAACTTAGAAAATCTTGTCTAGACTACGTACATATCTTCTTCAAAAATTAACTTTGCTAAGCTAGAGGGGGTATTCAACCCTGGAAGGATCAAATCGTACATGATTGGCAGTCGATGAAGGAATATATAATCAAAACACAGAACGGTAATAAATTAGCGGGTTTCATTTGGTTGTTCATTTGTTCTCTTTCAAGTAGTACTTTAATCGTTTGTTTCATTCTAGACAAAATGATTAAAGAACATTGACACCTGAGTTTGCTTTGGCAGCAGACATTTTCCTCTTGAAGGCCATCAAATATTTTGTGCGCTGTGGAAAGTGCATTTCTTGCCAGTTGGAACAGCAATACACACAAAACAAATGAATTTGCAAGGAACCATGCGATAGCTTTTAGCGTTTATTCCGGCAAAACAGCACTTCTCATTCTTGTTTGTTTTTTCTTAATCACTAACTCGAAATGCATTCCGAGAATGCACACATATTCTATTCTTTTCCTTGGTTTGGCACTGAAGAATGAACACAGCTAAGATGAGACGGTTCACAGACCAAAATGCCGTATGCCACCATGATATAATGAATTTGCCTTTTATGAGAAAAAAAATCATGTCCATAGCTCAGAAGTCTGAACAACATATAATGCAGCCTACATCTTTTATGTCACCAGTAATGAGTAAAACACGCTATCCTATTCTGAACAACCAAAACCCCTTGTTATGATACAGAAAACTGAAAAGAAACAATATTGATATGATTATTGAACTTTGTGATCATCCTATGTGGACGCCTCCCGAAAAACTGAATCTTCTTTCACCCATAGCTTGTTCTGAAGTATCATGACCAGAGCACTCCATCCTTGCACCCTTTTGTTTTCTAGGCAAACATCTTGGAGGCCTTTACTGTGCTTTTTCTGGCTTCATTTTATAACCATGACACTTCACAGCTCCAGTAGACTTGGGAGCACAAGGGACTGTAGTGACCGTATGGAGGTGCATCTAGTCGAAAGTTTAAGTAACTTATTAAGGGACATCTACCCACGTCAGGAGGATCGTAACGGGTCAATAAGTAGTGGCAAAATTTCAAGTCCTGTGAAAGTCAGAAAGCACAATCACATACAGTCATACAAATAAAGGCCATAAAATTACGAATTACCAAGAAGTTTAAAAAAAAATACCTTTTAAGTTAGTGATTAGTGGTTGCCTAATAAATGCACCTGCAATCCAATGGATAGGAAACCAAAGAATTATTATGCGGGTCATCGAGAAGAAACAATCAATTGTTCATCTCTACTGCGGCTCTCCAATGCAAGATTAATTTTTATTTCATTAGAGTTTTATTAACCAGGATGGACTAAAATAATACCCATGTATTACCTGGCTCAATCAGGTGTCCCTGTAATTACAATCCAGTAAAGGACGAGAAGTCATCTGCACAGGTAGAAAATAAAACTTTTAGAAACTAAATAACTGGTATCTAAACGTATTGAACATAGGAAAAGGAAAAGCAAGAAATTGGATGATTTGTTCTTTTGTGTATTGGTCGGGTGATTAGTCAAGGCTGGTCTTTAGACCGCACTGTAGACTTGACTAAAGAGGCTAGAAACTTGATTCCCTTATATGGGAAAAAAAAAGTATTACCCTTTCTAACCAGTTACTCCCTTGAGAGCCCAAGGAATTGAACTGCAAGAAGAAAGAATGCACCATATGTTATGCTTGAGAGACATTTTAAAATTGAGTCAAAAGCAGCTCCTTTGGAAAAAGAAGATCACACCTGATCATTGTGTTTGCAGAGGTTCTTTCCTTCAAAAGAAATTAAGATCAGTGTACCCTTCGGAGTGGGGCAAAAGTTCCTCCACTTCAATTCTAGAGCTGGAGCAATTCATGCTTCTTCTGATTCTTCCATGGTTAATTGACTCAACCTCGGCCATAAATAGGCTATAAACAGGTCTGTGGTCAGAAAATCTAGACTCCCCTCGTACATAAGATAACTGGTTAAGACCTCTACCATACCAAAGAATACGGTCACACCTGAAATTTATGAAAAAAAATCAGTAAATGTCTCAAATAAAAGAAACCGCTACAATTTCACAAGTATGCAGTAAATGCAAAAGATAGCATTTCCATTTCTGTTTAGACTACTTACCATGCCGGTGTGCGCCTCTTTTCTTTTGGATGGGTATCATCCCCTGCATAACGATCAGAGTTGTTTGAATACTTGTAAGTTGGTGGGAAATATATCCTACCCTCATGCCAACCTTCAAATACACGGCCCCGTCTTTGCTCTATCCTCAACTGTAACAAAAATACAATACATGTAGCATATAAGAACCAGCTGCAAAAAACGCTAGAACTTGGTTGTAATTGCATCAAACCAGATTTATGTTGAACTATAGGTTAACAACGAGATTTACCCTAAATTAACGAAGTGCTGGTTAACAACGAGATCTACCCTAAATTAACGAAGTGCTGGAGGTTCAAATTTAAACAAGCATATTTGAAGATAAAGATATTTAAGTATCTTTACCTGATCATTTTCAAGTAATGCTTTCCAATTATGCATCTCAACCAGTGCCTTTGCAGTACGGTAAGAAAGCGCTATCCGATAATTTAGATCTCCGAGCCATATTATTCGACTGTAATATAAAAAGTTTTATATGAGTTCACCAGCATATAAACGATAGTAAAACAAGTATCTGAAGAGGAAAAGTGTATATATAAGCATACTCATGCTCAAGAATTGTCTCAGGTGACTTGTCATCTCCTGAGCCATGAACCCTAGGGAATCTGGTTTTTCTTAGTATCTCCATGACATCGGAATTCCTCCGTAGTTCATCCCCTTCCTTTTGTCCGGAGGTCAGATGGGTACATACGAAACAGAAGCTTGTTTGATGCAATGACATGCTGATAGAGATAGAGCCCTGCATAAAATACAAGTAGGAATGCAGAATAAGACAATGAGGAGAGACCAATTTTGTGAGTGAATACATCAGCAGCTCTACTAAACAATGATTACTCCAATGGTTCCATACAAAAGGCTAATTTTAAAACAAGATTGCACCTTGTTTCCAAGATATCCCATCAAACCTCTGCCAACACATGAGACTTTCATGTTCCGCACGTCATCTTTGATTTCGCTCCGCACCCAAACAGTCAGGAATATGCCAACCATTTGTTTGCTGGCGACCAAACAGTACCTAAAATAATTAAAGAGATGAAATGCATCATGAGTAGATCCACAGATATACATGGGCAAGAACATTAACAGATGGTAGGGTGAGAATTGGGACACTTAAAATGCATTTAGGCATAAAACACCTTGATTTAACCAAGGCCGTCAGAGGTGAAGCACGCATTGAGGTTCATAATATATCAATAGGCTAGAAAGATTGAGCTATGCCTCAAAGACGTAATTAAGATGGCAATATGTGAGCAAGACCAAACATACCGAGATCGTCCAGATGATCTTTCCCTGTCTTCCACAGATGAAGAAGCTTCGTAACCATATGACATTGGCGAGAAGTACATTGGTCCGGGCGATTCAGCTGGCACGTTTTCATCATCTGAAGACCCACCCCATCTGTAACTAGGATCGTAATCACTTGGTCTGCTCCCAAACATGACCCTATCACAGACACTGAATCTCCTCTCTAGCCTCGGCTGAGGGGCGATCATGTCACAATCCATCCTCAAGCTGCGGCTGGACTGGAACGAGCGCCGGTGAAAGAAAGAAGAGGCCCTCTGCCTTGTCGAGCCCTCAAAGTCGGCTTCCAGCTCGACAACGGGGTCAGGAACAGGTGAAGGTGTGTGGAAGCTTACACCACTAGCACCTGGGAGATTGTTAAGGGTCTTCCTGATGAGGGCTACCCATTTCTTGGCGGGTGTGTTATCTTCAGTTCCTAGAACATTTCCAGCATTCAGTGGAACGATTTCTTGAAACCTGGATAGGAGTGTAACAGAGGAAGTTGAGGTGAGTTGTGATCTCGTGCTGTAAGAATGCGGCTATGGTGCAGCTAAAATGGTTTCACATAGGAATATAATTTCACATGTATATAAGATACTAAAACTAGAGCAGAGTCATACCCCAGCACATAGATATCAGCAGGTGGTGAAGTATGAAGCCAGTCTTCCAAGTTCAGGTAACTTGGTGGAGATTTGCCACCCACATTCCATGTAGCCACAAAAAGCCTGTTTTCGTGAGCAGTGGATAGAAAAGAGTAAGAATCGATTTTGCTATATCCTAGCACTAAAACAATATTTTTGTAGAGATCAGCAAATTCCAAATAAGGAAAAGGAACTTATAAACGATAGTTGTTGAGATGTGACTGAGAATGACACCTGTATTCCTGTGTATCTGTAACTTGGGAGGCATCAAGGTCGATTTTCCCCCGACGGAGCCGATCTGGGTTCCTCCTGGACGATTTTTCTGGGTAAACAAGACAAATAAAGAAGTTAAGGAGACATGGACTGAATGGGCAGCCGAATTAAGGACAAAGAAGCACAAATTGAACAGTGCTGTCGTAAAAGAGAAAGAGATCCAATGCTGAGTTGAGGGCAGTACAGACCTGTCTTGCTTTTCTTGACAGTGCATGTTTCTCTCTCTGAGAAACTATTCCTCCATCCAGCATTTCCTCCTGAAGAGAAACAATCAGAAAATCGTCAACTTGGGCAGAGACGGTAACACCAAATAGATATCCGTCGGAGCGGATACAAATTCACACGATCATATGGTCCATTTTCAAATCAATGCCGACATTGTTTGGGTATTAGGCGGATCAGCCGGATGGTGATCCGACGATACATCTTTCAAATTGAGCAAGAAAAGATGTAGTAATGTAGCATATGATGCCAGGCGGCAGGGGTAGGCCGGACGAGTTGATGAATGGGGCAAAACCCAAATTCCGTTCTCCAGTGTAGTCAATGTTTGCATTATTCCAGGAAACGAATGCGGAGGGGGAGGCGTGAGAAATGCAATGAAAGCTTTAGACAAGACCCAAATCTTTGGACGGCATTGAAGTGGCTGGAAGACAAAACAAGGAAGTAAGGAAGAAAAAGGAAAGTTGAGGAGACGAGACGAGTGAGGCCCACCTCTTGTCATAACATCATCATCTGCATGGAAGTCCTGCGCTTTGCTCTTGATGTTGAACCACTTGCGAACCAAGGTCTTGGACCAGGAAAGCTGTGGAATGTAATAGCAGGTGGAGGAGGAGCGAGACAAAGATCAAAATGCGGCAAATGTGGAATCTTTGATTGAGAAAGAGAGGGGAGAATGGTAAGGAGCAGTGACAAAGAAACATATACAACAAGAAACAACTGACCTTGCTTTTCTTGGCATTCTCATCTTTCATTGTTGAACTATTTCTTCATACAGCAACAACAAAGATTCCACACCACCCCGACCTTCTCCGCTCTACAGGCCTTTGCGGCGGGCGAGCGAATTCACCGGGTTTGAATGTAAGACAGGGAAGGAACAAGACGATAGGAAAACAACAGTAGAATCTTCCTTTCCTGGGCCGGTTCTCTGGAATACTTTATTCCAATAAAGAAATGGACGGAGTGCGAGCCAGGGAGAGGGGAAACCGAGAGCAGCAGAAACCGAATAGGAAGGGGCGCCCACTACTCGTTGTCTGTGTATCCCGGGAACTCTATTATCTGACTAGGCCCCCTGATGGTTACTACGGCAGTACGTATCCCGGAGAAGAAAGGAAACGCAACCAGCAAGGCTATATCTCTATTGTCCTCCTTCCTACCAACGGGGCATTCGGCAGTTTGCTGCAGCAGGTGCCGAGGTAGTCCCAGCTACGCCACAAGCTCCAGTTCTGGGACGAGCAAAGGCGGGATCTTCAGCGGGTTTTTTGATAATGTGCCGCTCGCGCCGGTTCGAACAAATCGAAGGTGGAGGAGAATTGAGAAGACGGATGGCGTGTGCCGGGTGCTGTGCGACGACAGGAACAAAGATGTGATTTTGTTGAAGGTGGTTGCTGGGCAAGGCAATGTAGGTGGGGAGAATGAGCAGGAGGACAAGTAGAAGAAGAAGAAGTAGAGCGGTGAAAGCCGGAGAGCTGCCTTCTCTGTCGGAAATATTGGTCCTATTGTGTAGCACAGTAGCAAAGTATCGAATTTGTAGAAGAGAGAATAAAGTGTCGAAAAGAGAGTGAGACAGGAGGGAGAGCGGGGAGAGAGGGGAGAGGCGGAGAGAGAGAGAGAGAAAGAGAAGGTGACAGTAGCTGAAGCTCCCTCCCTTCTAGTCACTCAAAACACTTACTACTCTTTACCACCCCTCTTGTCTTTCTCTCTCCCTCAGGCTCAGCCTTTCTTCTACCGTCTCCCAGTCTCACCCAACTTGTTCTGTTTCTCTCTCTACACCTCTTTTATCACCCACTCTCAGTCCCCCAGACCTTCTCTCTTTCCCTCAGTCTTTGCGTTCCTCACCTCTTTCTTTTCGCTTTGGGCCCTTGGGTTTTAACCTGGGCAACAAAGAACACACCACGGCAAACAGTGTGGCAAGCCCAATGCTGTTCTAAACTCGACAAAAAATGGGTTTTTTAATAAGCGTGATGCCTGCAAGTAATAACAATCTGAGGTTTATTTTGGCAGACAATGAATAAGAAGAAATTAATGAAGGATGGAGATTAAAAAAAAAAAGAGAAATCCCTTAGACCGGGCAGCTGCCCAGATATCCCGCGATCCTTTCTTTCTACAGAAGACCGGGAGGCTGTACAGTAGTACCAGCTCCACCAGCTGAAAACAGAAACTGGAACTGAAACAGAAAAAGAAAAACAAAAACAAAGGCTATCTTAAACCGGGAAGGTCAGTTATTATCGGACGGAGACCAATGCCTGGATTGCCCACGGTCAGTTAGGCTGCACCCATCTCCATTTGGTCTTCCTATGAGACCAGCGACCAAAAGCACCCAAAAGAAAAAGATAAAGAAGGGAAGCTCTGTGCAAGACGTTTTTAGTTGGGGGAAGAGAAGAGAGAGAGAGAAACACAGACATAGAAACAGAGAGATGGAGTTGGAGAGGACCCGCTGGATTTGATTTCTACCTCTTTCTTTATTTAATTTCCCCCCTGCCCTTCTTCTTTAATTTCGCTTACCCCTTTCTCATCTTTTCCTGCCCTTGCTTAGCTTGTCTCTTTGTTAAACTAAAATCTAGGTAAATGTGTGTTTTCTTTCTTGGACTACCTGTCTCTCTCTCTCTCTTTCTAAATCTATGACTAAGCCAGTGCAGTCACCATTGCAATGCGTGCTTTGATGCTACTAAGACCAGGACTAGCAGCAGCAGACCAGCAGTCTTTGCTCTAAGCCTGCTGCTCTTTGGGTAATGCGTGCATAGTCCCCAAGGTTTTCTTTGTGTTCTTTTGGGCCGTATATTAGTCTAAGAAAGAATGTTTAGGATTCCCAGGACGTGGAGAACTTAAAACAAAACCAATTAACCAAACCTACCTTCCTTTCTGCGGAGGGTGAAGAAGGGCTAACTAAGCTACTGCTAATGTAACTTGTCCTAGGTTTAGCTGAGCATTTGCCCCCGTCCAACTCTAGTCTTTACTGATCCGATCTATATACAAAACCTATTTTGCCACTTGTAGGCTGCTACTTCTCTCTGCATGCTACTAACTGGGAGTTTGGTCTTAGCTAGTAGAGAAGAGTAAGGAGATGAGCTACCAACAATAATATTGATTGTGGTGGGTTCTATGCTGGACTTTGATCATCCCCAAAGCTTCGAAGATTTTGGGTCATGTGGGCTCTCTGAAGATCCATCTACCCCGTTGCTTTTTCACTTTTGTTGGTATCAAGAATGTGTATATATATAATCTGGGAGGAGGCTTAGTGGTGGCAATGTGTAAGTGTGCAAGTAGGTGTTTCATGACCATTCCAAAGCCGAGGATAATGGAGTGAAGGGATGGAATCTGGTTTTGGATGGCATGCCAATTTGCAGCTCAACACTTGGGATTCCAGATTAAGCCACGGAGGACAACCATAATCGAGACACAAGGCTGGCTTGTGGCTGCTAGCTGCTCCTTTGCTCTTGGTATATTATTATATAACTAAATGATGATCAACACAGCAGTAATCAGTTTGTTTTAAAAAGAACAATAAAAAACGCCCGCTAGTCCTCTTGTAGTCCGGCCGTACCGGTACCGCACGCCCTCGTATGGGGCTTGCCGAGCCCATCCCATGACCGGGCCACCACCCAACACTTTCAAGAGGCCCACGCTCATGGCGTCGGAGACCGAGACCACCAACCAGTTCGCCACTATCTAGGCCCCGATCAAGTGTCTCTAGTTTATCCTTTCAGGCGTGCAGGCTAGCACGGTAATAACAACGGTGGTTGCATTTATGAAATTGTCCAAAATTCACCACTAGTATCGTCGCAGATTATGTTAATGACGACAGTACTACTCATAACAAGAATTTATTAATTCCATCCTATCAAGCATGTAACCCATATCTTGGGACTCGTTTCGTCCTACCACCCATATATGCAACAACGTTTTGAACTCCTTCCGTCCTACCATACATATGTCTTATAAACAAATTTCTCCACCTCCCAGATGAAGTGGAAGTTCTACTAAGACCAATAACACGTAGGAGGTATTGCAGTAGCTTCAAAAATCCACATATATAAATCAGCATACATTAACTATTGTTTTAACTGAGTTGAAAGGAAAAATATTAATTCATAATTTCAGCAATATAATAGTTCAATATGCCGATTCCTATATAGAAAAAAAATATAAGCATATCACTAAATTCAGAAGGAAACATCAAAAGACAACATCTACCTGCCTCAGGTATCAATAGTATAGATAACAAACACATAATCGACTTCAGTTCTTGTATGCTTTTTTTGTGGGCATCAGAACCAGATTACCACAAGGTGCAATTCAAGTGCCAGTCCAACTAACTAAACTCACTCACTTAACATTAAACATACACACTTGGTAGATATAATTTTTAAACATTATAAAAATTGTAGTTGTTATTTTTTCTATTCTAAACATAAAAGAACTGCATCAGACTAAACTCATAGTATTGTATTGAACAACTTATAGGTGATATTTTGATGTATATATTAACTATAAATTTCTACACCACAGAAGAAGACACTACCTCTTAACCTAAACTCTAGTCCCTTCAGGCCCTAGTATACAAGGAGTGTGATAAAGTTGTTTTTCACTAATTTTTTATCTAGATTATTTTTTTACCCTTTCTTGTACTCAATCTTTCTTCACCTTA
This sequence comes from Alisma plantago-aquatica, assembly GCA_963693085.1. Taxonomy (NCBI): domain Eukaryota; kingdom Viridiplantae; phylum Streptophyta; class Magnoliopsida; order Alismatales; family Alismataceae; genus Alisma; species Alisma plantago-aquatica. The sequence continues at coordinate 430,408,673 of OY856414.1, forward strand.
CCCCACTTCATCATTGAATGCTAGATCAATTGTGACTCTCAATTTGACATGAAGAATTGTGAGTATTATGTGCTTTGTGACATCCAACTTTGATCGAATTATGATTATTGATTAAGTTGATTAATTGAAGGATCTAATAGTATTAGTTGAGTATCAAACATGTTCCACATACTTTACTCCTTATTAGGAGCATATCATCCAAATTTGATATTAATCTAACTTTCCTACTATATGTTATGAAATTTCCAATATTTAACTTGAAATCTCTCTTGTTCCCTCAGTATTGCTCTCTTTCCCCCCTGACCTGACCGACGTTACACCTGAATGAGATTTTAACCCCCCTAAACCAACACCCTTGGGTGCAGCCTCACCCCGACCAAGCAGAGCTCGGGTTGTCTCCTACCTTGGGTAGGAGATAGGAGGGCAATGAACAATGGACTAAGGACTTCCTTTATAATGACCCCCTACCCTTGTTATCCCCAATTAAGATGGACCGAGAGGGTAAGGGACATTACCATAATATAGGATTAATGGTTTAACAATGAACCAAAAAATAATTAATAAATTTCATTAAATAGAAAGAGTTTGGTAACAAGATGAAAGATAAGCTCTTCCACATATGGGAAAACTATGGTGCCATTTTCTCTAGAAGTCCATATTGCATAATATCAGTAGTTTAACCTAAAATGCCGTGAAACAAAACTCGGTCAGTAAAACAAGTTATAGTGTTATGTAGGGGAAATAAAATATTCACATCTAGGTGTAACAACATATTTGACCATAGCAACAAATATGATTACAAAATTGAACATGCATTTTCTTTCTAACTTTTTAGCGTAATCTCTTTGGTACACTCCCTCTCTAGAGTACTCATGTGGGGAACCCTCTCATTACGGTTTAGTCCATGCAGTCGATTTCTCACAACCTCTCATTACTGGGATCGGTTGTTATGGCCTTCCTTTCCTAGATAGGCCTCACAATGACCATCCTATCATGGCTCTTATTGATGATCATCCTTGATCATTTGTCACCAGTGACATCTCAAACATCCACATGTATCACTTAAATCCACCAGAGATAGTTGAACAAGTTATACTTATATAATGTGATGCTCGTAGAGGCTTTAGAGATTACAGGAATTAAATGAACAACCAATAATTTATGTGCAATCAATGCAGGAATCCTCAAAAATTCATGAAAGTTGATTAAGTCAAGTAGACATATACGTAACCACATACCTTTCTCCGGAGAGATCAAAAGTCCAAGCAATAAATGCAAATTGAGAGCAAGCAATCAATCACCCTAAAATTAGTTCATAACACCCAAGTATTACTACTTTATCCAAAATATACCATTAAGACTGACTTTGAGTCCAAGTTAGGGTTTTGAGGTCAAACTTGGGTTTCATTAGGTTTTTGGCTTCCCAAACCTTAATTATCACTTTTATTGCCTTTTTGGTTTACAAACCATAATTTTATCATCGTATGCATTTTTAACTCAAAAAACCTAATTTGTTAAATTATAAAGTATTAATCTCAAATTATATTCAAGATACCCCTTTTACTCAAAAAGATCAATGAAACATGTTATGATCATCAAAACCTAGAAATTAGGATTTTATACATTAGACACATTAAAGTTGGTAACTTTAGGCACTTTTAGAATTGGAGATAGAACTACGTGTTGGAACTATTTTTATATATTCATTGCATTTTTCTGATAAAAAAATCACTACTTGTTTGTATTTTTTGTCCAAAGGATGAATTTTTAGTGCATTTTGTAAGTTCTATATTTTTTTTTATTTCCCAAGTGAAGAGGCGAGAAAAAATACATTTATTAGAAAAAAATTAACCGTTAGATCGCTAGTCATCGTTGATCGAAGCATGGATCGAGCGCCCCGGGTTTAATCGCACCCACTCACCCTTTCCTTACCCAAAGAGAAGCCCTAATTGCACGATCAGGTGTTGGTCTAGGGTGAACCTGAATCCCACAGTTCAACACTCTCCTCCTTCTTCTTCAGTCACGACAGAGGATGCGACAGAGATGTTCACTTGTGAAGGGTGGAGAGAGAGGATGAGGGGTTCCTGAGAGTCTAGGACATGCTATTCGTGAATGAGGACCCTTGACAAGGTTGGGGTTGGTTGGATTGTTTGGAGACAACCTGATTAAGGAAAAAGGGAAGGGAATCCTTTGATTGCATAAAGAGGATTCGAGGAATGATGGGGAGGGCTAGGGATGAAATTTGGTGCAGAGGAGTTAATATAAGATCAAGCAATTCCTCGCGAGTGCATTAACGTCCTTGTATTGAGCAGACATACCATTATATAGCCTTTTCTAGGGAGGCAGGGTTCCTCTCCAGTTCACAAATTGGGTAAAACCTTAATATCCCACCAAAGTAGGTAAAACCCAGGGTAGGTGGGTTCCTCCTTCTCTCACAAACTTGTTAGACTAGTTTCCATAGTCGTTCTTGTATTCAAGATAGAGTAAGGAGAGAAAGGATTCACCACAGTTACTATCCTAGTTTCCTAAACTTAGTCAAAGGTAAGTGATGATCTTTTGATCATCAGATCCTGATGCAAGGGTCAGTAATTCATGTGAGAATAATAATGTCTACAAAAAGCCTTTTTCTAATTAGGAATATGTGTGTGACATTAAATGTATTTTCCTATCTATTGATTCACTTTAGGATTTCTATAAAAATCCATTTCCCTCTCTCCTTTCATCCTTTTAATCTTAAATTTTGAAGGAAAATTTCTAATGACTTTATCTAAGCGTGGGCAAGGTTTGAGATCAAAAATAAAAAATAAAATATGCTTTTATTAATCTTCAAGTTTTCTCTTTTATCTCATTATTTAAGGTATCAAATTAATCCTTTTCTCTTTCTATCTTTTCCATATCCTTTATTTTGATTATTTTTCTCATTAGGAACTATGTGAAAATGAAACCAAACCATAGTGGCCTTTAGCACCACTTTTCTAGATAAATCCACATAATTCCAAAATTACATTATTTATTATCCATTATCTTTTACATTTCTTTAAATATTGGATTTTTATTTCTTCCTTTTCCCCATATTTATTATTGGTTTATTAAATGTAGTAAGAACCACAAAACTCATAGCAAAGGGAAATTTGCAAAAGAAAACCATATTTTTAAACAAGGTACACCAAGTTTCCACTATATCCTTACTATTCTGGTAATTGCATTTCAATTATATAAAAAAAATGAAAAACCAGGTTATAACATCCTTCCCCTTTTATAGGAATTTATCCTCAAAATTCGACTAGTTATGCAAACAATCAGGATGAGACTTTTCCATGTCCATCTTTAGCTCCCATATGGCTTCATTATCTCCATGGTTCTTCTAGATAACCTTTACCATCTCAATATTTTTATTCCTGAGCTCCTTCACCTTGGTATCCAATATCCTCACAGCTGACTCAGGGTATGTCAGCCTCCCTTAGAGTTCAATAGGTTCAATGTTCGACATATGGATAGGATCCTTCACATAATGCTTCATATTTGACACATGGAACACATCATGCATCATGCTATACTATTATGGTAAAGCTAAATGGTAAGAAGCTTTGCCAATTCATTCCAAAATCTCAAACAGACCCACATATCGGGGACTCAATTTTCCTCTATTCTTAGATATGGTTCAGAGGGGTTGGATTTTCAGAAACACATTGTCACCTACTGTAAAGTGCAAATTTGTCCCCTTTGGATCGACATAAATGTTGTCGATCATGGGTACTCTTCAGCCTCTGCTTGATCAAAGCAACTTTATCAACATACAATTGTAGCTCCTCTAATCTCAACAAGGTCCTCTCACTAACATCATCCCAATGAAGTAGTGACCAACATGACCCCCATAAAGAGCTTCATACGAAGGCATCATGATATCGGCTTGGTAACTATTATTATAGGCGAACTTGTCTAAGGAAAGATACTGCTCACATGATCCGCCCCAATCGAGCACACATGCTCTCAATAGATCTTCTAAGGTCTGAATCATTCTTTCTGACTTTCCATCGATCTAGGTATGATAGGTTGTGTTGAATTTTAACCTTTTTCCAAGCTCTTCTTGAACTTATTTCCATAACTTTGAAGTGAACTTTATTGGGAAATACGACACAGAGTATAGCAGTAGAAACAAAAAAAAATCTAACCGTATTCCCATAACAGCAAGATCGTATCAACTACTATGAAATAGGAAGAATGGTTTAATGAGTTATACATGATAATGGAGAAAGTCCAGCGAAAAAAACTAGCTTAAATACAATTGTCTACTAGTTGTTCTTGGACAGTGGTTGTGCAGCTCCTAGTCTTCACCATGAACAACGAACACGACAACTTCTATAGAGACTCTTGTGGTCTCGCCACGGAGTGCAGGCTAACATTGCTCTCCTATCAGTAGACTAAGGACTCGTACTTCTAGAGTAGTCCACATGGACCAACTAGAACTCATGTCATTCAACTAGAATAGACAGGAAGGATTTTTCCCTCCTATTGGTATACTAGTCACCAACTTGCTCTCTCACAACAATAACTCTCAGTTGTCTCTCCCGTAGCTATCCCTCCCTTATTGAGTAGAACTTTCTTGGGCTCTCTCAATTACCACAACCAGAGAGGACAACATTTGTCAGAGTGACTAATTATCAGTTGTTTGTGTGGTTATTTCCTGGGAAGCCCCCAATACCCCTCTATTTATAGGCGAGGTTTGGGTTAGGGTTCCCAATATGTACAAGATTGTGCGGGAGTGATAGGGACCAAAAGATCTTGAATTTTCACAACCTCTGGACCATGAGACGGTCATCTAGTGACCCATATAGTCTTTTGATCACACGATATGGTCGTCTCGTACTGCCAAACGGTCGTTTGGCAGTTTCCCAATCGTATACAAAATTGGCAATTCGATTCCAATTAATATCACATATTAATTTCTTACACCACAATGCAATTGAACAAGTTCGAGAAACATCCAGAACCTTCGTTCTTCCCCAACCAAGCCGTCTCACCCATGTGAGTCACCCATTTCACTCACCCAGACACCCGTTGGTGAGTCGAGACGAACCAACCGATTCAACTGATCGGTCCATAGAGTAGAACTTTAGCTAATTCAATTTCTCATCAGCCTGAAGTCCCATACGTCTGTATCAAGTTTTGAGATGTTCGTCTGGTACCCCAAATGTCCATCTCACTTGGTGATATGGTCGTCTAGCAGTACAGCGATCACATTCAACTGATTTGTTACATGAATTGAGTACCTAAGCACTTTAGTAATGAATCCAATCATCATTCAAGATCAAACTCCTCTTCTAGATGACTTCCTATGTGTGTGACCCTATAGGTCTCATTTCACATTGGCAATGAGTCTCCATAACTATCTTATGACATCACAAGCAAGGAGTTGTGCCTAGTCGCACATCAGTGCTACCCATGTGAATGGAAAGTTGGAGAACAACTTCAACCTACAATCTGTGTAAGGTGTTGTAGTGATTGCATAATTTCTTTATCACTGATATCCATGATGAACTCAAGGCATGGATGGTCATCCTCTCAATGTTCATCCATGTCCCTTGAACCAAGAGTAGACTTTCTGAGATAATGTCACCTCAATATCATATATTGACTCACATGTGCATGCACATGCATTTCTCAGTCTCACTTATCAAGTGGATATGGTATCAATCTCCAGTAGGAGGAGCAAATCCCATATCTATCACTCTCAATCTATCCCCTTATGTCAAAGTCACCCAATCATCGCCTTTATAACAACCCATGTTTTAGGATTGCGTTTGAAGTTTTCAAAGTGTACCCAACGACATGTGATGAGTGTAGTGATTTCAAGTCTAAGAATCACAATCATCACCTTCACTATGAGAGTGGACTATGACCACCAATGATGGTTTCCATGTGTCACTCTTAAGGTGGGTCTGTCCGATACATTGTTCTCTAACATGTATCTGTGTGCTTGGTTTGATATTTCCAAATCATGACTAATGAGATTCTGTCATTAACCAACCCAGACTCTAGTCTTGTGTTACTGGTGTCTATCTACCTTCCACAGACCAACCGACTAGGGACATAATAAGAATGTACATACTCTTAGCATTCTAATGATCTCATTCTTCCAAGTCACGTACTTGAAGATATATGTCATTGTGTATTGTCATTCTTTAGACATTCATAATATTTCCTCATTATCTCATAACTGAATGAAACACAATGAATTGGAAGCTTTCCTTTATGAGTATTAATCAAAACCTTAATGGTTTATGGCATGTCAACTATCACATGATTGGCTCCCTGGACATACCTTACCAACAGACTCCCACTTGCACTTAGAGCCAATCACCCACAAATCTTATTCTTAGTGATCCAAACTAGTCCACCATGTTTCTTCTATGCAAGTGCTTATTCAATGGGTTAGCAGCACTTTGCTTATAGTCGGTATTTTGCATGTTTCCTTTTCTCTTTGCTATAAGATGAAACCACTATAATATGGTATTTGATATATCGTTCCTAATAAGTATCTCCATTATTGTCACAGTATTACTACTGAGTCAACAATGGTTGGAACATCTATAAGTTCATCACATGAACCTTTAGATCCATATAGTATCACTCTGTGTTCATAACACAAGTATACTCCACTTCTATTATAGAATAGAATTTAATGTTTATTAGTTCTGAACCCTTCCAACTAAAAACATTTCTCTTTTAAATCAAACATATTTTATTGTGATCATCTTTGTTATTATGGAAGCTTGCATCAATGTAGCCCTTTACATCCAACTCTTCCTTTTAATGCTATCCTTATTGACTAGCAATTTATCTTTAAGTACTTATGTATATCTTTAATGACATTCCAATAAACCTTATTGGAATTTAGTATCATCTTGTCATGTCCATACATACAAGATTATATGGGATAAGTACACTTATAACATTCATGATAGATCCATCATATGGCATCTGATTCATAGTATTTCCATTCTTCATAATAATTGGAACATAAGGTTCATGAGAGACTAATTTGGATTCTCTCTCATAGAATCCTTTAGTGTTGATCTCCTTGACCACATTGCTATTTGTATGTACTCAAATTTCCCTTGTGAAACATTCAAGAACTATCTCATAGGTCCTGATCCTTATCTCATAAGATGTTTCACTTCATCCTTCATTGTTGAAGGGGTTTTCCATGCCAAATCTCAATATTGAGATGTTATTCCTCATCTCATGTGGAATATTCATATATGCTCCCACTAAATATTTTGTAATCACATATTCCATCTTTTATCTTGATTCAAGTCAAACTCTTTGTCTGTCTTATCAAATCAAAAGATCCCATTTTTGAGTCTCTTATTTCAATCCCAGATTGAACTTTATAATTTATAGACTTTATTTGCATTCTTGAAGTTATAAAGCCTTTTTGGTCATGTCATGCACACATCCTGTGATGTATTCCATTAAGGAATCTGACTTTAATCTTTGTATTCCAAATCTGACAATCTATTTTAACTACAACAACAAGCATGACAATTGGTAGAGTAATTTCTATCACGTTAAACTACTTGAATTTATTTGAAAACTTATTCAACCAATATGTCCTTATATGTTGTCCATGTAGGTCTTTGCCACAAGACCCTATTACACCTTTTGAGTGTTTCCCCTATAAGTGGAGCAATCAAGGTCCTACCTTGTTAGCTTACATGGTCACCATAATGGCTTGGAGCCATTACGCAGATTATGATTCTCAATAGATTTTAGTCGACTAGTTGGCTCATCCTGTTATGACCAACCTATCTAAATTGTTGGATTCACAGTCCTCCAATCTCATATGTGTTATACTAGAACTATTTTATTATATGTTACATGACGAACCTGAGACTCCACAACAACTTATGATTCTCTTAGTTCTCATTGTACCTCTTTGGTGATCTGAAACCTTTTGAATTGTACTTTACTCCCACTGATTCTTTAGGAACTCAATTATCCTATCAACAAAATATTTTTTGTTATTGGATTGGGATTAATAGTAACATTCAACAATTATGGCTTGTGGATAAACCCTTTTCAATAAACTACTTTCTCAGTGTAGGTTTCAATCCTCTAGACATATTGGGATATTCCCAATCTCATATCATATATTATGTCTTATAAACCATTCATATGGTACATCATTTAGTGATAGGTATATAGTTATGATGATAAGAAGGTTAGATAAATTCATAATCATACCATGACTCATCATGGTATAATTCCTTTATTCTGACACATCATCATGCTCAGATGGATCTGACTTGTGATGTATTACCATAGATCTTCCTGAAGGTTCTCAAGGTATTGATGAAAAGTATTTTAACATTTGATCTCATCAAAGTTTCTTAATACTTTCATCAAAATCATACTTCATCTATAATATCCTTGTATATTTTTAGAGATTTCCATTTTACTTAGTACGTAACATTATATTACCAGTAAAATGAATAAGACGCATAAGTAATCATCTATATCATTCATTCCATAAGATCTTCATGCATCATATGTATGGGGTTTGATGGAAATCATATCCTCCCACTACATTTAGTGAAGGATGTCATGTCACATTGTGTGTAAATAAGACTTTGCATGTTTCCTAAGGTTTGACAACCAAGGGAATCTAGATTAAGACCAATATGTATGCTAGACATGCATTTCTTATATGTACATCCAAGATGAGTATTGGTAATGATAGTCTTGAGTTATCAATTATAATCCTTTGGTATTAACATTATAAACATTCATCTCAAAGTCTTTTGTACAAAGATCATTAGATGTTTGCGCATTTCCATGCAAGATCATATATTTTGAAACAAAAACATTAATATTTCATTTTTATTGAGGTATCATCCTTGTCATACAAGATGCATTAATGTAAATGTTTCTATTTGATGACATAATGAAATAGCAGTTCTAGTAACTCTATTACATGCCCATTGGACCAAGATAAATTTAAATGCAGACTAAAGCTTTCACAACACTTGCTCTGCCTTGTCCATTTTTGTCCTTCCATGAAGGGCTTTACTTCTATTCAGATCCTGCACATCTAGTATGTCAGATCTCTATTTGGTATCACATACCAAATTGAAAAAGTAATCAAATTTATCTTATAATGCTTAAACCTGAAGTGGAGGCCTCAATACCTTTCTTCTTCTTCTTCTTTAATTCCTCTAACCAGAGTGGGCATTTTTTTTCAATGTCTAGGCTGGTGACAATGGTGGCAATCACCTCTTACTTTCTTCACACCTCCCTCTACTTTGAGATCTGAAGACTTGGGCTTCTGGCTAGCTTAGAACTCCTCTTAGCTTTGACTTTGCCTTTATACTTCCCCTTGGTCTTGCCAATCATCATCACATACTTGAGCTTGTCTTTCTTTATTTGTGTCTCATCTATTCTCAACATGCTCAAGAACTCTGTCAATGGCTTGTCAAAGTTGTTCATGTTGCAGTTTATGACAAACTTACTATATGACTCTAGAAGAGACTGTAGAATCACATCAATGGCCAACTCTTGACCTAAGGGGAATCCCAATCTAGCTAGATTCTCCACATATCCAATGAGCTTGATTACATGAGGACCTACTAGCTCACCTTCTGCAATGTTACATTTGAACAATGCCTTGGAGACATTATATCTCTCTTGTCTTGACTGATCTTGGTACATGTTCTTGAGATGTGTGACCATCTCAATCACACCCATATTCTCATGCTGCCTCTGCAACTAATAGTTCATGGATCATAGCATCAGACACTTGACATCCATGACATCTTCAGTATGCTTCTTATAAGCATCGTTGTCAGCCCTTGGTGCATTTTAAGGTGGTTCCTCTGGTTCTGGCATTTCCAGGATCAACAAGGACAACTACTTCTAAGTCAAGGAAGACAACAGAGTGTGAAATCTTAACTCACATAGATCGTTGTAGCTATTAGTCCACCAACATGATTATTTACGGGTCAACCTGAGGATAACCCCAAACATCTATAAGAATAGTTGCAATCCATAAGCACACATTCTGCACACGTGATACCAGAACCTCCAACCCTAGTCATCAAAAACAATAGGTTGATTCTCAAAGACGACGACGACAAGGAAGTCACTCTAGTGGCTACACCAGTAGACATACTAATAGAACTAGCAGTTGAATCCATAGTGGCATACAAGATGCACAATCCTGGGAAGGCACATGAAGATACACCAACTCCCCCTTCTATATCTATGGTGCCAGTTTACAAACCATGAGCCCCTTATAAGAGTCGTCTAGCTCAGAAACGATTGGATTCAAGATTCATGAAGTTCAAGGAAGCGATGAAGAAGTTACACATTGATATTCCCTTCCTCGATGCCCTAGCCGAAATCCCATCATGGACTAAATTATTCAAGACTCTCCTCTCTTGTAAGTTCATAAGAAAGTAAGTTGAAACTGTGAAACTAACCCATATTGTGTCATACATCGTACAAAGTAAGATGTCAAAAAAACTTAAAGATCTACATTATTTTGGTTTCTCTTGCTTTGTTGGGGAAACTAAATGCCCAAAAGGCCTAGATAATCTTGGGGAAAGTATTTCAATCATTCCCTACAGTTTGTAGAAATGACAAGGCTTTACTGCTGACATTCTTCCTACTAACATTGTGATTCAACTTGTTAATTCTTCTATGACTACCCCCATGGGTATCATAGAAGACATCCATGTCAGAGTGGGCCCCAAGTCATGTTGCCCTATGATTTTTTCATCATGGACATCAAAGAGGATCTTCATTATCCTCTTATCTTTGGGCGACCCTTCATTGCAACTTCTAATGCACTCATTGATGTTGAAGTTAGTATCTTAAGCCTGAGACTAAGAACATACACAATGGATTTCAAGGTTTTCGAGAGTCTCAAGGATCCATCCTTCCAAGAATGATGCTATCTATTTGATTGTGTTGACAAAATGGCACAACTGTGACAAGAGGTACATAATTCCAAAGGCCCTCTAGAAACAACACTCGTCAATGCACATGCTCATGAGTTGAATGATGAACATGTGGAGAAGTTTCTCCTCCTCTTAAACTCTACTGAGGATGAGCTTGAGGCTAAATTTGAGGAAATCAAATCTACATCTATCATCAAAGAAGAAGAAGGAACCTACCACACTACCTATGAAGCCTCTACATGAGGGACTAAAATATGTCTTCTTAGATGATAAGAAGGTTTGTCGAGTCATTGTTAATTCACATCGCATGTCTGAACAAGTGAACAAGTTGTTGACATAACTAAGGAAGAGGAAAAACACATTAGGCCACAAGGTGACTGATCTCACTGGAGTGAGCCAATCCCTCTAGATGCACATAATTAACACGGTCGACAACTACAAGCCCTCCATCGAGCCTCAATGAAACCTGAATCAGATTCTGATAGAGGTTGTGCAAAAGGAGGTGATCAAGCTATTGAATTCTGGGATCATCTGTCCCTTCTCTGATTTATTGTGGGTGAGTCCTGTGCAAGTAGTAGTAAAGAAGGGTGGAACTACAATTTTTTTGAATGAGAAAAATGAACTTATTTCTGCCCGCACTATTACTGGGTGGCACATGTGCATAGACTACCACAATCTCGATAATGCAATCAAAAGGGCCACTTCCCTCTTCCTTTTGTTGAACAAGTCCAGGAGTGACTTGCACACCAAGAGTTCATTTTCTACCTAGATGGATATTCTGGCTTGTACCACATACCCATCCTCCCTAGCAATCAAGAAAAGACAATATTCACTTCTCCCTTTGGCATGTATGCTTTCCTCCGAATGCCTTTCAGACTATGCAATGCACCTACCACTTTCCAAAATTCATGCGTGCCATCTTCTCCACCCTCACTGAAACCATAATGGAAATATTCATGGATGACTTCTCAATCTGTGATGATTCATCTGAATCTTGCCTACACCATCTCTCCATGGTCCTAGAAGTTGTGAAGAAGCACATATGGTGCTTAACTAGGAAAAGTTCCACATCATGGTGAAGGAGGGCATTGTTCTAGGACATCATGTTAGCTCCAGAGGCATTGAGGTCAACAAATCAAAGATAGAAGTGATTGCCAAGATGTCTCCTCTAACTACCATCAAAGAAATCATGCATTCCTAGGACATGTTGGATTTTATAGGAGGTTCATTTATGACTTTAGTAAGATTACCAAGCCTCTGATAAATCTTCTTTAGAAGGATGTGGACTTCATCTTTGATTCTAAATGCATGAAGAGCTTCAACACTGTGAAGGAATCTCTTATCTCTAATCCCATCGTTTGAGCCCCAAACTGGTCTCTTCCTTTTGAGTTCATGTGTGATGCCAGTGACCATGCCATAGGGGTAGTTCTGGGGTAGTGTGTCGATAAGAAACATCATGTTATTTACAATGCAATCAATATGATTGACAACATGTAGATGAACTATGCAAGCATTGAGAAGGAGCTCCTCACTATTATCTATGCTTTTGACAAGTTTTGCTCCTACCCTATTGGCTCACAGGTGATTGTCTACACTGATCATGCTGCCATCAAGTACCTAATGTTGAAGAAAGACGCAAAGCCCATGCTAATTAGATGGATGTTATTGCTACATGAGTTTGATATGGAAATCAAGGACAAGATAGGGACTGAATATGTTCATTCTAACCATCTTTGCAGATTACATATCCACAATAGTGACACGGTCCCTATCAACGACTCCTTGCCTAATGACCACTTGCGGAAAATATCCACATTCACATTGTGATATGCATATTTTGTGAACTACCTACCTTTAGGAGTCCTTCATTCAGATTATATAGGAATGATAAGAAGAAGTTCATGTATAACATTCACCAATACCACTATTATGAACCTTATATTTCCCAACTATGCTCGAACAACCTTTACTGTTGGTCCATATATGAAGAGGAAGCTCCTATTATTCTTGAGAAATGTGATTCTAGCCCAATAGGGGGCCATATAATCTCCAAAGAGACTGTGTTTAAGGTCCTCTAATGTGGGTTCTTCTGGCCTACTATCTTCAAGGATGCTAATCACTTTGTTAATAAATGTGATAAATGCCAAAGATCTGACAATATTTCTAAGAGGGATGAGATGCTCCTCAATCTTTGGCAATAAGTGGAGATTTTTGATGTTTGGTGTGTGGACTACATGGATCCATTCCCCTCTTCTTATGGCTTCTCCTACATTTTTGTTTCTTTTGATTATGTCTCTAAGTGGGTTGAAGACATTCCCACAAAGTCTAGGGACCCTAAGCCAATGATTAATCTTTTTAAGGATACCATATTTCCAAGCTTTGAAGTCCCCCACACTGTAATTTCTGAAGGGGGATCATACTTTCTGGAACGTAGCTCCGAAGCCTTTCTCCGCAGATATGGTGTCCCTCATGGTGTGGCTACTCCATACCGCCCTCACATGAGTGGCCAAGTGGAGGTGTCCAACCATCAGATCATAGCTATTTTAGAGAAGACAGCTAGTAGGACAAGGAAAAACTAGGATAACAAGCTAAATGATGGACTCTGGGCATACAAAACTACCTACAAGACTCCTTTTGTCACTACACTACCTCATCTATGGAAAGTCTTATCATTTACTGGTGGATCTTGAACACAAAGCTCAATGAGCCATCAAGCAGCTGAACTTCAACCTCCATTAAACAAAAGAGAACTGTCTACTTCAACTGCAAGAGCTCTATGAGTTACAACAGACTGCATATAAAATGCACACATCTACAGGGAATGTATAGAGATGTGGCATGATGGCCACCTGAAGATGAAAGATCTGCAAGTCGGGACAAAGTATTACTACACAACTTTTGTCTCCACCCATTTCTAGGAAAGATCAAAACCTGATGGTCGGGTCTGTTCATTATCAAACATATCTTTCCTCATGAGTTGTTATAATTTGGAGTGAGAAGATTGGATAATTTATGGTCAATGGACAATGACTTAAATTCTATATCACTATTGTTGATATGAAAGCCAATGAACTTCTCCCCTTATTCCTCCCCAACATATCATCGTTAATTTTTAGGCATCGACTAATGACATTTAACAAAGGTTCTTCTCGGGAGGCAACCCAAGTGTTACTTTCACTTCTATTTGGTTTTACATCTTAGTTCATATTGCATTTAGTTAGCTAGTTCATCATTTGACAAGATCATCAGTTCTAACAAATTTGATTCTAGGTGAATAAATTTTGTAGAACAGAGAGAAACCACAACTAGTGGACCAACTAGCAAAGTTATTCCCCTCCATCTTGAATTTAGTTTTTTCTCGGGGACAAGCAATTATCTAAGTTCAGAGTGGAGGGTGGGTGGTATGTATTCCACTCTGTACCGACACCTATCTTTTTGAACTTATGATGTTATCATCTCATCCCTCATGCATTGCATTTAGCTTAAAATTTTTAAAGTTTTCCTTTGACTAGAGTAATCAAAGCCATTATCTATAAGATTATATTCAAATTTTTAGTTCGCATCCATGTGTGTTCCATCAATAACCCCCTTACTCAAAGAAAAACCTAACAATGACCTATTTCTTGAAACAACCAATGGCTAGATATCACCCTATGTAGCCTAGGATCCAGAGATCATGTTTCCCTTGAAAAGATGGAAAGTTTTTGAGAAACTAAGAGAGACCAAGCACATCATTCTTCTAATTGACTAGAGGAACAAATTTATAGAATCATCACTATTTCCCTAATCATGTTAGTATTTGAGCATAGAGGGACTAAGAGAACAACCCGATGCACTGAATCATAAATCAAGTTGCATTCTATTTTGACCCCTCTTCTACACTTCTTCATCCATCTTCTACCTTCCATCAATCAAATGAAAAAACCATAAAAATGCCAAATTCCAAGTTCAAGGTGGATCTTCCCCTCTCCAATCTATTCACTTTTTCCATACCCTCCACTAGTTTTTTTAAATGTTATAGGAAATTTAAACTGCTTTGAGTATGATGGGTAAACCTAGGGGATGATGGGGGAGAGACGAAGGTGCTAGGGATGCCAGGTAAATAGATCTCGATGTGATGCAAGTAGATCCATGTGGAAATAAAGCTATCGACAATCACAACATGGAAGATGGAGTGGTTACCATGGAGATGTCTTGTACACAAGCGACAATATTCTCTATCCCAAAAATTGGCATGAAGTTCCAAGTATCTGGCATGAGAGGTGGGTAAAAGAAGGATGGCCATCAACGAGGCAACCAAAGTTGCACCAGTAACAATGTGGGGGGGGGGTGGTTTGTAGATGATAGATCAGACAACCTGGGAAGGATCTGCAACACAAGAATGACATACTATATAAAGGTCTACCTCGTTCCACAACGTGGTGGCATGTAATCAAAACTACAAAAGACCTAGCTCTATTATGGAGAAACAGTTCAAAGTAGAAGTGACATAGGAAGAAATATTCCTAGGGGAGATTAAAAGAGTACCAGTTATCTCAATAGATCCAGGGGCAGAAGAAAACCTAATACAATTGTGGAAATACGCAGTGGTAGTACGTCTCCTTGGAGCAAATATTGGTTATATGACCTTAAGAGATAAGATGAAACCATTGTGGCACATCATAAGAAGATTCAACATGTATGAACTGAACCTAGGGTATTTTGTTGTCCAACTTTCTTGCAAACAAGATTACAAATCAGCCCTAACAGGAGGGCCATGGAAAATCTTTGGTTTCAATATGTTAGTCTGGGATTGGTATCCCACGTTCAAGCTGAAGGAGGAAATAGTGGAGTTGATAATTTCTTGGATGCACATTCTGAATCTACCACTCCATCTGTACGTGCCAACGAGGTTTGAAAGCATAGGGTTAACACTGGGAAGGTTAATAAAGGTTGATACTCATACCGCAAATCAATCACGTAGCAAGTTTGTACAAGTCTCCTTAGAGGTGGACAACAAGGAATTGGGATCACCCCTTACTAATTTATTTTTTGAAGAATTAACATCCATTTCAAACACACTCAAAGGTATGTTGGAATAGGTATAAATTTTCCAAATTTATTATAATGGTATGCAAAAGATCAAAGCATAGTAGTGGAATAAAAATAATGACTATATTCAATTTTCACAAACGATTACAACAATACATCATAATATCCCATAAGGGTTTACATGTATGATACAACATAAGGATCTAAGTAGATGGAAATATAAACCATAAAAACTTTGTCTCCAAGCTTTAACTCCCTAAGCTAGTCCAAAACTTCATGCCTTATCATCCAAGTCCTTCACCTAGGGTTGGAAGCATACCCCAGCAAGAAGAGAAAATAGATGGCATCAACAAAGGTTGGTATGTGCATACTAAATAGGAAATTGAGCAATATATGGAGTAAAGGACATCAAAGTGTAAAGGCTTCCCATGAAAAAGATAGGACAACCCAAGTGGGTATCAAGAGAAATGATTTTCAATAACAAAAGAGATACTTGCCATAGTTAAAACAATAAAGTTGTGCCATACTAGCACATGTAAAGAAAGTAGGGCACATATACCTACAATCATCATCAACATGCATGCATGTGAGATAGGCATAGCCCTAGAACAATATAAACACAAAGGCGGCTAAGTCTCATAAACTTGAAACCTGATAGAGAAAGGAATACTTCCAATCACCCAAATATATAAAACATGGGCCAAGAATCACACATCTTGCCCTGGGTATGAGGTTCCTTTCCACCCCAAAAGAGCAGGAAATATCACATATGCTCGGCAGGAAATAACACATCTACCATAAAAACCAATGCAATTACACTACTCTAGTGCTACTGAATCACATAGCATGTTAAATGTAGAGGCAAGTAGAAAGTATAGTTAGAATATATAAACTAGTCACCACATAAGTGACCAACATATACATCCACCTCATAAGTGGGAAAAAGACATCACATGTCATCTTTTAGAGTTCCATCATGAACAAATCATAAGATAAGAGTTCAAAAGAATATCCATGATCACGTGAGAAATATCAAATAAGGTAGTTCACATGAACCATGATTTTCAAAAGAAAAGACATTGTGTATAGGCTAATGTCCATAGGGCAAAGAGAATGAATAAGCTTAGGTGAATTTCTCAACATAGAAGAATAGGGGATACATCATACCTCAAAAACAGTCCAAGTTAGTCCTAGATCCAAGCCTAGGCCTCCAAAGAACCTCTAGAGAAGGTGGATAGGTCCAATAAGTAAGGTTCCCAAGCTTAGAGAGGTTGGTTTCTCCAACAGAGCTCCTATCTCGAGCAAGAAGCACCTTCTCCACTTTAGAGGTGAAAAACCCTAACAAAAGAACATGGATATGAGGTGTTTATGGGTTCTAGGTGGGGTTTCACCATGGAAGGCCATGGTTCCAACATGGAGGAAGGTGGAAGGAAGACTAACAACATGAAAATAGGAAAGGAAAGGAGGATACTTATTAGTTTTGGTCAAAATCAACAAGGATGAGCTTAAGAAATTCTAAATAGAAAAATTTGGAACCCTAGGAGCCTTCTTCACCAAGGTAGGCATCTCCTTTTACCTTGGGATCGAACCTTCGTGGTAAAATAGAGTAGGAATGATGCTCTAAGCTAGATGAAAGAAATAAGGGAAAGAGTTTTCGAATTTGGAGTTGGGAAGGGGTAGATATGACTATATAAAGAAAGAGGTCAAGTATGAGGTGTCTATGAGACTTTCCATGTGTCATGTATAAGGGTGTCCATGGACATGCAAGCCTTTATGGATAAGGAATAAGTCAAGCACGAGGTGTCAAGTTAGTTTCCATGTGTCCAATGCTAAGGGTGCCTATGGACATGCAAACCTTTATGGATAAGGAAGAAGTCAAGCATGAGGTGTCCATGGAGCTTTTCATGTGTCCTTAGCCTAGGGATTTCATGGCCATGTAAGAGGACAACTCATATAGGCTTCTTGAATATCAAATGTCAATTTATGGACACTTATAGGCCATCCCAACTGACCTCCAATCAAAGAAATAACCTCATTGGTTGATATCTTTTAAAGATAAGCTCATTTATAAAGATAGTAATCCCTAAAATGCCCTTGGAAAGAAACACCTTCAAACCAAGGTGAAACTAGGTGCCCTATGGTTCAAATACTCGAGAATGGTAAGGGAATATATAAGGATTATAATGCATGTGACAATTTGCAAAGAAAACCTCTCAATTGGGTAAGTTGAAGAAAAGTCTTGAATGTACCCAAAATTGCATAACTTGCACAAACAACATCCAAATTTGGTGAAACTTCATCCACAAGTTATCTTTGATGTGTTGAATACAAATTTGACATTATTTCCATATTTTGAAATTGTGTAATACATTATTCATTACTTATGCCTTTTACTCATTTTCTCTCTCCTAAACTTATCTTAATATTTCAAGGTGGTCCAAATTAGATGAAATTTGACATGTAGGCTAGTTTTGATATGTAGATTATGAATTTGAAGTTTGTGTCCACTTTTGAGACTTATTTTTATGAGATATGTAATATGGCCCATTAACGACCCATTATCTAAATTATGCATCAAATAAAGTTTCTTATCTTCATATTACCATCAAAATGAGTTATGTGGAATATTTTATGTATCCATTATAAACCTAAGATTAATGTTAGAACATTAGGTTACATTAAGGTGATATATACATGCATTAGGTCATTGGGGTTATACTAAACATCTATTTAGGTCTAACCATCAACCTTGTTTGGCTAAGTCCAAAATATCAACTTCTAGGGTAGGGTCCGAGATCTAGTATGTTACAACACACCACTCCTTAAAGGGATTTCATCCTCAAAATCAAAACATCCACATACAATAAAACAACTTATTCACCACCCATTAAATGATTCATCTTATTAAGTCAAAACTATTCTTTAGGTACAAAAGGTTCAGCTACACTTCCTTTCATCCAACTACATAAGCATCATGCAAAAAAAAAGAAACATAACTTGTAAAGACTAACTATGAACTATGGGTTAACTTGCTCTTATCCATTCTCAAACAAGTTTTTACACCTAGGAGACTAGTTCAACATATTAGGTTCCCTAAAGATAAATAATATAGATGTCTAAGGCTACTATTGCCTAAAAGCATGCTATTTTGAACAATTGATATCAGCTCAGGCCAGGCCGGTATCATATGGATTTGGGAGTCCTTGTAAACCAAGCTAGTGGTGCGGAGGAAAATCTTTCCAGCCCCCAAACCTTGATCATTTCTAGACACCTTTGCTTTCAACTTCATGCCCTAGTAGCGGCCTAAAGGACAAGCTAAACACTCTCAAGTTACTATGGTTACTTATGCATCTTTTAGCTGTAAGTATTTTTGGGATCTATTCATCATTATTCTAATGTGAAACTATAGGATCCTAAATCAACCCTTCATTATCTATTGATCAACTCTAGGGAAAACACATCACTTAAAGGTGAGGCAATGATTCTAACTAGGGAGAAAAAATTGAAATAGTCAGATTCCGACGACTATATGGGCTTTGATACCATGATGTAAGGAGGTGGGATCACCCATTACTATTTTTTTTGAAGAATTATCATCCATTCCAAACACACTCAAAGGTATGTTGGAATAGGTATAAATTTTCCAAATTATAATGGTATGCAAAAAACCAAAGTGTAGTAGCAGAATAAAAATAATGACTGTATTCAAATTTTACAAAAGATTACAAAAGTACATCATAATATCCCATAAGGGTTTACATGTATGATACAACATAAGGATCTAAGTAGAGGGAAATCTAAACCATAACAACTTTGTCTCTAAGCTTTAACTCCTTAAGCTAGTCCAAAACTTCATGCCTTATCATCCAAGTCCTTCACCTAGGGTTGGAAGCATACCCCAGCTAGAAGAGAAAATAGATGATATCAGTAAAGGCTGGTATGTGCATACTAAATAGGAAATTGAGAAATATATGGAGTAAAGGACATCAAAGTGTAAAGGCTTCCCATGAAAAAGATAAGGACAACCCAAGTGGTTATCAAGAGAAATGATTTTAGATAACAAAAGAGATACTTGCCATAATTAAACCAATAAAGTTGTGCCATACTAGAACATGTAAATAAAGTAGGGCACATACCCCTACAATCATCATCAACCTTCATGCATGAGAGATAAGCATAGCCCTAGAACAATATAAACACAAAGGCGGTCAAGTCTCATAAACTTGAAACCTGATAGAGAAAGAAATACTTCCAATCTACCAAATATAAAAAACATAGGCCAAGAATCACACATCTTTCCCTGGGTATGAGGTTCCTTTCCATCCCAAAAGAGTAGGAAATATCACATCTGCTCGGTAGGAAATAACACATCTGCCATAAAAACTAATGCAATTACACTACTCTAGTGCTACTGAATCACACAACATGTTAAATGTAGAGGCAAGTAGAAATTATAGTCAGGATATATAAACTAGTCACCACATAAGTGACCAACATATACATCCACCTCATAAGTGGGCAAAAGACATCACATGTCATCTTTTAGAGTTCCATCATGAACAAAGCATAAGATAAGAGTTCAAAAGAATATCCATGATCACATGATCAATATCAAATAAGGAAGTTCACATGAACCATGATTTTCAAAAGAAAAGACATTGTGTATAGGCTAATGTCCATAGGACAAAGAGAATGAATAAGCATAGGTGAATTGCATAACATAGAAGAATAGGGGATACATCATACCTCAAAAATAGTCCAAGTTAGTCCTAGATCCAAGACTAGGCCTCCAAAGAACCTCTAGAGAAGGTGGATAGGTCCAATAAGTAAGGTTACCATGCTTAGAGAGGCTGGTTTCTCCAACAAAGCTCCTATCTCGAGCAAGAAGCACCTTCTCCACTTTAGAGGGTGAAAAATCCTAACAAACGAACATGGAGATGAGGTGTTTATGGGTTATAGGTGGGGTTTCCCCATGGAAGGACATGGTTCCGACCTGGAGGAAGGTGGAAGGAAGATTAACAACATGAAAATAGGGGAGGAAAGGAGGATACTTACTAGTTTTAGTCAAAATCACCAAGGAGGAGCTTAAGAAATCCTAAATAGAGAAATTTGGAACCCTAGGAGCCTTCTTCACCAAGGTAGGCACCTCCTCTTACGTTGGGACAACACCTTCATGGTAAAACATAGTAGGAATGATTCTCTAAGCTAGAGGAAAGAAGGAAGGGCAAGAGTTTTCGAATTTGGAGTTGGGAAGGGGTAGATATGGCTATATATAGAAAGAGGTCAAGTATGAGGTGTCTATGAGACTTTCCATGTGTCATGTATAAGGGTGTCCATCGACATGCAAGACTTTATGGATAAGGAAGAAGTCAAATATGAGGTTTCAAGTTAGTTTCCATGTATCCAATTCTAAGGGTGCCTATGGACATGCAAACCTTTATGGATAAGGAAGTAGTCAAGCATGAGGTGTCCATGGAGCTTTCCATGTGTCCTTAGCCTAGGGATTTCATGGCCATGCAAGAGGACAGCTCATAGAGGCTTCTTGAATATCAAATATCGGTTTATGGACACTTATAGGCCATCCCAACCGACATCTAATCAAAGAAATAACCTCATTGGGTGATAGCTTTTAAAGATAAGATCATTTATAACGAGAGTAGTCCCTAAAATGCCCTTGGAAAGGAACCCCTTGAAACAAGGTGAAACTAGGCACCCTATGGTTCAAAAAATAGAGAATGGTAAGGGAATATATAAGGATTATAATGCATGTGACAATTTGCAAAGAAAACCTCCCAATTGGGTAAATTGCAGAAAAGTCCAGAATGTACCTAAAATTGCATAACTTGCACAAACAACATCCAAATTTGGTGAAACTTCATCCACAAGTTATATTTGATGTGTTGAATAAAAATTTGACATTATTTACATATGTTCAATTTATATAGTCACATTATTCATTACTTATTCCTTTTACTTATTTTCTCTCTCCTAAACTTATCCTAATATTTCAAGGAGTCCAAATTAGATGAAATTTGACATTTAGGATAATATTGATATGTAGATTGTGAATTTGAAGTTTGTTTCCACTTTTGAGACTTCTTTTTATGAGATATGGATTATGGCCCATTATCTAAATTATTCATCCAATTAAGTTTCTTATCTTCATATTACCAACAAAATGTGAGTTATGTGGCATATTTTATGTATCCATTATAAACCTAAGATTAATGTTAGAACATTAGGTTACATTAAGGTGATCTATACATGCATTAGCTCGTTGGGGTTATACTAAACATCTATTTAGGTCTAACCTTCAACCTTGTTTGGCTAAGTCTAAAATGTCAACTTCCAGGGTAGGGTCCGAGATCTAGTATGTTACATGGACACTACCGAGCCATTTATACTGACCGTTCTAATTAATGAGGTTGAGTATGAGGTGATTTATGAAGGATTTCCATGGGCTTGTGCAACCTACGACATGGAGGGGCATACTTCAAAATAATGTTGGATTAGTGAAAAACAAAAAGACACAACAGACGAGGGTGTGTCGAAGCAAACTAATGGTCATGTGTAGGATACGAACCAAGACTAGAACATGTATCAAACTCAAAGAAGATGGATAAACATAAGGTACTATGCAACACAGAGTGAGAAAGACACAAGGCTTGATGCCAAAAACCAGTTTGCAATGTTTAATGAGAAGGAAAGATGTGAGATACAATAGCTTGTAGAGTTCAGCCACACTATATCTAAAGGAAACCAAAGTGCTAATAAGAGGATGAGAAAAGTCTAGAAGAAGAAGTAATAGACTAATAAGAAAATAGAGAGCGGAAAAACTAGGGAAGCCCTTGGAGACATAACGAATATACAGGAGGACAATCTAGAATCAAATCCCCAAGTGAAGGACAAACAACAATGCAAATATGAATCCAACATGACTGTTGATACTACTCCACCAACTGAATAGAGATGAAATAGTCATGAGGCAATGAACCTGGACATTAATGAAGTAGTCAAAGCCATTCCTGTAGATTGTGTCAATACCCCTAGTTACTGGAGAGAACCTCATCAAGGAGGCACAAATGCCCATTCCAGAACAAATAGATGACATGAATGGGGCAATGCTAATAGTTCACGTTACAGAAGGA
Source organism: Alisma plantago-aquatica (assembly GCA_963693085.1). Lineage (NCBI taxonomy): Eukaryota > Viridiplantae > Streptophyta > Magnoliopsida > Alismatales > Alismataceae > Alisma > Alisma plantago-aquatica. Next base: position 430,431,813 of record OY856414.1, read on the forward strand.
AGACGATCTAAAGGGAGCTCCACTGAAATGAAGATAAAGGGCAAAGTTAGAATCATACCACCAACAAATCCACCACAGAGGAGTCCAAGAATAGTGGAAAAAGAGATATAAAGCATTAGACGAATAATGGAACCCATTCAAGCTATTGTAGAAGGCCAAAAGGAGTCACAGAAGTAGGATGATAAAGAAAACCTAACTCCATTGGTCTAAGCCCAACACAAACTTGACATCAAGTCCATCAATTAAAGATATCATGTTTTGTAACATCAGAGGCATAGCGAAAGCTGAGATTAAAAGAGTGTTAATAGAATATCTGTAAATACACAAACCCAAAGTGATTAGGATTATTGAGCCATGGATAAGTGGAGAAAAGGCAACAAAAACTATAAAGAGCCTCATATTTCAAAACTCCTTTCGAGTGGAAGCTAGGGGATTTTTAGGGGGAATTTGGGTTTGTTGGAATGAACAGGACAACAAAGTCAATGTTATAAACTATGACATACAGTTTGTTACTTACTGCTTAAATAGCAGAGCTCTTGTCACATTCACTTATGCTAATCTACATACTAATGTTAGAAGCCTCCTTTAGAAACACCTCATTTAAATGGGAATGAGATTTAATAAACCTTGGGTTGCACTAGGGGATTTTAATACTACAATCCACCTAGATGAATGAAGTGGCTCTAAGCACTACAAATTCTGTGAGCTAGGATGTTCTAGAAGACTTTGCTCGAAGCAAGATTATATGATTTGGGCTTATCCGGACCAAAGTTCACCTTCAAATGTAGCCAGCTGCAATAGAGAATACATCGGGCCATGTCTAATGACATGCTTATCCAAATCTGTTCCAGTTTCATGGCGACACACCTACCTTGTATTCCTTTAGACCATCGCCTCCTTCTCATAAAAATCCACTAGAAGGAACATGATACAACTACAATTCTATGCCAAGGCTGCGTGGTTACATGATCGAGAGTTCAAAGATATGTTGAAGATGAATTGGAATAACAACCTCAATTTCACTGATTCTTTCGCTATGAAGAAGGAGCCCATAACTAAGTGGGACAGGGAATCATCTCTACAACAAAGGAGAAAGAAAACACAACTAATGTGCAATATAGGCTAGTTGAGGAGGAACTAGCTAACGAGTATTACCCAATTTCAGATGCAATCCACATAGACATGAAAGCCGAATTGGATAATGTTCTTAGACAGGAGGAAGAAGATCTATGGATGAAAAGCCATCTGAATTGGCTCCGCAATGGGATGTAAACTCAAAATATTTCATTGCTTATATCAAATAGAGAAGGAGGTTTAACACCATCTCCAAACTGAAAAATGAGAAAGGAGAGTGGATAAGTGATGAGGAAGACCTCCACACCCTAGTATGTAATCACTTCAAAACTCCCCTTATAGAAACAAATGAAGCAAGGATAGTAGGGTTGGAGAAGATACCTGGAACCTATTAGAAGCATAATGCAAATCAATTGAAATCTATAGTGGACCTACCTATCGAGATAGAGGTCTTCACTATCTTAAAGAAAATGAATCTGTATAAGGTCGCTGGTCCATATGGTATCAATGGACTGTTCCTAGTCTAAAATTGTGAGATATTAAAGAAATTTGTGATGATTACTGTAAATGAAGCTTTGTCGGGCCAACCCTTGAGTAACAAACTCTGAGCATCCACTGTAGTCTTAATCCCCAAGGTGTTCCCCTCCCATAATTATGCAAGTAGTTGCATCCCATTTTGCTAAATAACATCTACATAAGACTTATATCTAAAGTTGTGGTAGAAAGATTAAAGCAACACATGTCCACATGGATAGACCAAACACATAGTACCTTTGTGCCTAGGTGGCACATTACAGAAAACATAGCAATTACTCAAGAAACTATACAATGATGAAAAGATGAAAAATATCACAACATATGGCCATCAAGGTAGATCTATCCAAAGATTACGATCGCTTATCATGGACTTTCATCCATGATAATTAAGAGAAATTGGAACTCCCAACAAATGTGAATAACTATATCCTAAACTCTATAGTCACATGGGAGTGCTCAGTCCTGTGGAATGGAAAGTGCACTAAAAAATTTAAAGCAAGCAGAGGACTTCGACAGGGAGACTCCATGTCTCCATACATCTTTGTACTTTGTATAGAGAGGCTATGTCAGATGATAGAAGATATAATGCGACAAGGTGAATGGGAACCAATTAAGCTTGGTAGAAGCAACATTAAACTCTCCCACCTTTTCTTTTCTGATGATTTAATTGTATTTAGCAAGGCCTCATGTAAGAAAATGAGAGTCACTAAGACTTGCTTCAGGAAATTTGAGATCGCTTCAGGCCAATGCATTTCCATCAGGAACACCCAAATCTTCTTTGCAACTAGTGTTGCATGAAACATAAGGAGGAAGATAAGTCAAATAAGCTCCTTCAAGGAAACAAAGGATCTGGGAAAATATTTAGGAGTTCCTCTCATCCACTCCAAAGTCACCAAAAATACCTATGCTAAAACCTGAAAAAGGTAGATACACAGATAAATGGATGGGCCGCCAAGAGTCTTTCACTAGAGAGAAGGTGTTTTCTTGTGTGTTCAAATTTGTTGGCTATCCCTACCTATACCATGCAGGCTGCTGTGCTTCCGCTGAGTCTATGTGATCATATAGATAATAGTATCAGAAGGTTCCTATGGGGGGAAACCACAAAGAACACCCTATGTCCTTGCTAGTTTGGGACAAAGTCACAAGAAACAGGGAAGAAGGTGGGCTTGGCATCTGCACGACGCGTGAATGTAATTAGGCTCTCTTAATGAAGAACTCTTGGGAAATTGCTACCAAAAGGGACACCATTTGGTGCAAATTTATGGAGGTAAAGTACAATGCCTTCCTAGAGAGTAAGGTCTCAAACCTGTCAAGGTTGGTGAGGGAGGTCCTACAGGGGAAAGAATTCATCAATCAAAATTTGCATATCAAGGTCCATAATGGAAAAACTATAAATTGTGGAAAGAAAACTGGTGTATGATAAACATGAATCTCAAGAAGGTTGTGCTATGAGCTATCCTAGGTGATATTTCAGATCTTACAGTATCTAGTGTCATTCTGGATAAGAGGAAATGGGATGAGGATTTATTAAATGCTTGATTTCCCAACACATATAAATCACATTCTGGAAATTACCCCTCCGATAGACACTTATGTTCAAGACATGAAGATTTGGAAGGAAACTGAAAATGGCCAGTACTCTACATGCACAGTTACCATCTACTAAGAGGACCAAAGGACCATCACGTTGAGGGGGATTGGAAGAGTGTCTGGAAGGCTAAAATAGCAACAAAATTTAAAATTTTTCATGTGGCTATTAATGCATGATGCAATTCTAACAAAAAGTAAGAGACTAAGTTGACACATAGATACTGACGCCAGTTGTGAAAGACGTAACGAGTTTGAAGAAACAAGACTCCACTTAATCTAGGACTGTAGGCATGTCAAGGGCATATGGATTGGTTTACTCCAACACAAGATACCTGCTAACTTCTTTAGCCTTGATGTGAATAGCTGAATCAAGGAGGGTCTAAGAGGTGATGATGACCATCAAAGAAACTTTATGATCAGATGCTAGTACTTTTGGATCTATAGGAACTCCCACGTCTTTGAGAAGACTTTAAAAATCATTGGACATCAAATCAATTAAATTAAGATGGAGGTCGAAAGCTCATGCAAAGCTTGGAAGATGAATGACAGGCCCCATGCACCATACGAGACTCAAACAGAGGTACATCACTGGTGATCCCCACCCCACAATACTCTGAGGATGAACATGGATGCCTCTTTGGACAAAAATAGAAGTGTCGATGCAGTGGTTGTTAGGACACCCAAAGATGATTGGGTCACATGTTTTTCTAAGAACAATAAGGTGGATTCAACATTACAAAATGAACTGAAAGCCATTCTGGTTGCACTACAGATGGAAAAAGTGATGAACATTAGCTCCCTGGAAGTAGAGAATGACTATAAAAGAGCCATAGAGATGATTCAATATGCCCCAACTGTCATCCCAAAATTAGCTAGAGAGATTCTCATGATACAAGAAGGGTGCAAGATGAATGTCAACTTGCAAATTAGACATGCACCAAGGGAATGAAAAAATGTTGCAGATGGCATTGCAAAGTTCCATCTTAAAAATAATAATACATAATTTCAATATGTTAGACCACTAGATCATATTAGAAATATTTTAATTCAAGACAAGCATAATGGTAGTAGTACTAACATGTTTGTTCCTAAAAATAATTATTGTAGACCTTTCTTGTTGATGGATAGCCTGCATGAGGAGGGTGGGATGAATAGATGATCTATTGACTTCACGAAAAAATAGGGGTGTACCGCCAAAAAGAAAATATGCCAATGTACACAAAATAAAAACAAAAAAAGTGTGTGTTATATTTATTATACAAATCAAAGAAATCTCAAGTCGAATAGAGGGGAGATTTGCATCTTCCTTTTGCAACCCACTTCTCTCCATTATCTACCTAGAGACACAATGAATGTCTCACTTTGATATCCTTTTTACGCAACTCGGTTTAGATCATTTGCATACTTATTGTTCTGTGGGATTCTCTAAATGCCCATGAAAACTCTTAGGCATGCCTGATATTTGGAATAATGGTGAGGAAGTGTTTTTGGAAATAAAAATTGGAAATGAAGGCATGAATAATATGCCTCGTGGTCTTAGGGAGTTGGGATGCTTGGACATATTAGGTGGTAGAGAAATGAGCATGATGTGAATGTGAAGTAATGTCATGGGTTGAACGTATTCATTTGGTGAATGTTTTAGATTTTTTGTTACTTGGAGACGAGTAACATTTAAGTTTTTTGATGAATGCACATTCATTCCAGTTTTAATTGTAGTTTCAGCCTACTTTGGCATTTCTCTCAAACATTTTAGCTTAGAACTAGCGTGCATTTAGATTTTATTTGTTTTATGAAAATTTATAAGGTTTTGAATCAAATTTCTGATTTTCATGGTAGGTTTGAACTTCATTAGATGTGAGGAGTGTAGGGGGCGGTGGTCCAGCTAACCAACTAGTGGACCCATACATTTTTGATGAAATGAACCATATTTTTGATGGTATGTTCATCCATCAGGTGCTTAACCATTGATTTTGGATCACATGTCAAGACATTAATTTCCAAGTGATCTACCCTTCCATCAATTCCTACTATTCTATCCTTCCATCAACGCAGACCATCGACCCCATGCCAATAGTCCTCCCTTCCCCCATGAGGTGGGTTTACATTAGTTTTCCCAATATTCAATTTGGCCTCTTTGTCCTGCCATCGATTGATAGCTGATGGTTGTCCAGATTTGTCTTCCAATGGCTGTCCAGACCCGTCTTCCATTGGTCCTCTTTTAAAGGCTCACCAATGTTTCCACAATTTGATGGTTGACCTGCATCAACAATCGAAGGAAGTTCTGAACACCACAACCAATGGTACATCTGCACTGCCTTCTGAAGGTTGTTCTGCAGTCAAAAACTGATGGTTATCATGCTTGGTCTATCGATAGCATCTCTAAACTCACAACCGATGGCTGTTCTACACAACCTTTTGATGGTTGCTCTATGACCATTTGCCTATCAATGGAGTTACTGCAAACTGACAACCCATTTTCTTCCCCACAATGTCACTACCTCTTCGCCTTCATGGTGGCACCGAGATTTCACTCCATGGTAGATGGGAGAGTTCCAAACCCTGTCTAACACCTAAATAGAAGACCAAGACCTACATGATAAATATTCGCCATGTATACTGCCAAGCTTCCACATTCACTCCATATCTTCAACCTCCAAGTACCATTGACCTTCACCATAGGTTGACAAACATCGACCAAGGTTCTTTTGCCTTTACCACCACCAAGTCACCAAGGCTCTGACCTCAAAGGAGGTTTGTCCTGTGATGCCTATCACCATTGGTTGACAATTACAACCTTCATCATTCGCTCCTCCCTACTTAAAGTGACGATATGTAACCTTGAAGAAGGAAGAACGATGCTCCATTTCCACCTCCAATGAACATCCAAGGGTGGTCTTGCTATTTTTTGTCCACCATCAGTTTGCAACACAAAGATAGGCATCCACACACCATAGATTTGCTTACTTTGTCTATTGTGATCATGGCTTTCTTTCTCTCTTCTTCTATTGTTTCTATTGTTGCTTCCATGAGCAAGTAGTCCTATAGATAGGGTGTGGGGAGTAGCTCATGTTCCTGATTTTACTTTCCTTACCGCATCTACTATTGTATGGACCAATATATTATTTGAATCAATCATTTATATGCTTATATTCTTGTCTAGTCATCAAGTTTATATTTATATCAGATCTCAAGAGTAGAGAACATTGGATCAATCATTTAAATGTTTATATTCTTGTCTAGTCATCAAGTTTATATTTATATAAGATCTCGAGAGTAGAGAACATTGAACCAAGGATTTAGGATACTGGTTGATTCAGGTTAAACCCTTGATGAGAATTTCCGAGAAGTATTTTCTGGGCTGATAGATGTATGATTTCTAGGTAACACAACAACAAGCTTAGATTTATATCTTTCTAAGTTTTAATCCTAATGCCAAGAGATGGATTTTCCTAGACTCAACATATGCATTTTCATGTTTGAAGTGATGCAGTGAGAGAGTAAATGATAGTTAGCAATCGTGAAACCCATTCCACCCTATTGTTCCCATCCATCAATTTGGAAAACCTTTTAATCCAGCCTTTACTATTTGCAACCTTATTTTAATCAACCAAATATGAATCTCGTGTTAAATACTAATTCTTATTTGGTTACATTGTTCAGAATAATTCTTAAATATGTTGTCCTTTGGGTTCGATTATGAACCATACTACAATAAGATCCGTCTGCTTGTGGGTGGTGATTATTGTACTTGTTTAGGTGAACTTTACAGATTTCACTGCTAGTGAATTTGCCAGTGTAGTAAAATCCATGTCATCCTTCCCAGTTAGGTTGGTCTTGCCCCTAGAGTTAGAATTCTAAATGACGTGTAGTACTAGGTTGCCCTAAGGAAATTGTATGGACAAACTTTCTTGTTGAATACTTGAGTTGTCCTGTTATGTAGGGCTCTCATTTTCTATTCTTCAAGTGTGTTGAGGCAATAGATTCAATCTTGAATCCACTCCACTTTTAGAATGTATTCTTCTTATAGTATGTGGAGAAAATGTATTTGAACCTCAAGTGGCAACACCAACTCCATTATGTATATCAATGCATACAATGCATCGCTTGTTAAAGTCTTGATAGATGTTTAGTATGCCCATAGAACCATTGGGAGGTGTTGATGCCAAGTGGCATGGGAGCTGATTGTCTTTTCTAGAATCCTTATTAGGTACTTGTTGGAAGCTTCTGCAACTTCATTCTTCTGAGGCCGATAGGGTGACATTTTGTGGTGCTTGATCCCCAAAGAGCTCAAACACTTTGAAGTTTGTATTGTTGTCAGAGATGATCTCATGCGATATTTTACACCTACTTATGATGTTGTTTTTTAAAAAACTTGAAAAATTACTGAGATGATGCATTGGTGATGGACACTGCTTCCATCACCTTTGTGAAGTAGTCTATTGTGAACAAAATGAAGCAATCCCTATTCGACACTTTAGGATTGATTTTCAGTATCATGTCAAATCCCCAAGCTAAGAAAGGCCAAGGCATGGCCATGTTGTGTACTTTATTGGTAGGTCCATGGATGTAGTCACCACCGATCTGGAAGACTCATCATTTTTTGACATATTAGCAAATATCTGTCTCCATAGTGATCCATTAATATCCAATTTTATATCGCCTTGGCTAGCATGATGTCCCGAATAACCCTTGGTGAACTTACTTCAAAAGAGTTTCTTCTTCCACCTTCTAGACGTATTAGAGGAGAATCCAATTGTAGGATCAAATATAGATATCTTGTCCCTTGGGTGTATTGCATATCTTGTCACTTAAGAGTACGTTCTTCTCTTTGGGAGAGGTATTCAAGAATGGCTTGTCCTTCTAAATTTATGAATGCATATTCATCCTAGTTATAGTGGTAGTTATATCCCAACTTTATAGTTTTATCCCTTAGTTTTCATTAGGAATAGCTTCATTTCATTCTATTTACAATTTATGTTAACTTGTTAGAATTTGATACTTTTTTTATTCTCCTTACAAATTTGGAGTCTTATCTATTCATACCAGCTAAACTAGCATGATCTAGGGGGTCATGTTGCCTTTCAACAGGTGGTAGTCAAGAACAGGCCACCTCTCATGAGGTGTGTGGGTAGCGTCTCAGCCCAAAATGGATTTTGAGAACTTCTAAAAGGAACATCGGTCAACATTTTTTTTGTGTCCAAGGCCATGATTAACCTACTAATTGACCTATGGATCGACCTAGTAGTATCATCTACTTTCAAGCTAGGATGATCAATCTTCCATATATCAACCTCCAGGTCAATCCAACTTCATCGAGCTCTTGAGAGAACAATCGACCTCAATGCTCGAGTATCCTATCAACCTTTAAGGTTGATGGCCCAACAATTTGATAGCCAAATCTCAAACAATACATCCAATTGACATGTGTCAATCATCCTTTATGCACAAACTCCAATCTATCAAACTCAACAAGGTTACCTATCTATCGATGAATGATCTTGATTGTCAATGTGCCATGAATCCATCTACTAAAACTCAGATATGGAGGCATATAAATAAGCATCATTAACCACTGTGAATATCTCTCAGACCCAATATAGTGAAGTCATACTTGTTTTTCCATGAGGAGACAAGGTCTCGACTCACTTTTGTTGGGAGTAATTGACCTCTCTAGCAAGGGTGATTGACCTTTGAGGTTCTTGAGCAATCAAACTACCTATTTTCCTTGAACAATTGACCTGTCTACCAAAAGTGAATTCAACCTACAATAGTTCATCGACGACCGATCATCAATAAATCCACAACTATCAACCTCTACTCTTTATGAATTGACCTCTGGTTATTGACCTTTGCAATTCAAGAGTGATCAACCTCTTGCCTAGATCGATTGACCTCTTTTTTAAGTTTCCATTCATATGTCATCATTGGTCAGCAACAATCAACCTCCAACCCAACAGGTTGATTGACCTCCTACAATCAACCAAAACAACTTTTACCTACCTTTAGTGATGATTAAGATTTCCCCCTATGCTTCATCTAGTTGTAAAAATCTCACAATGAGGAGCGAGTAGTCCTTTCATTGGAGTGCATGGACAAGCCCTACTACATGTTTCCTACAATTTAATTCTTATTCCAAATCATGTATGAACTCATCTAATTCATTACTAATTGTTTAATGCATGATTTTTGGATTGATCACTTAATCTACATGATTTATTATAATACTAGTCCATAATAACATCCAACATTTAAGATTTGAATTATAGATTATCCTTGGTTGATTACCCTAATGAGAACTTATGATGGGAAGTCTCCATAGTAGTGGATATACTATCTATAAGTAATGAGACATCAATATTATGCTGATATTTACTCATGCAAATTTCTACCAATGACAAGAGGAATTTACATAGCTCAATGAGATCTCTACATAAGTTTGGATATGAATATATGCGTAGATTTAGATAGTGGCGCTGAATCCTGATTCCATCCCAGTGTTTTCCATGATTAATCTAGACCCAATTTTATTTTGAGCTTTTATTTTCTTGTAATTACTTCAAACAACGAGATTTACAAAGTGCGGGAGCCGGTCTACGTTGGCTCATGGAGACCGAAGAGCTTTGTTTTTGAGTGCCAGAGATACCGATAAACTGTCGTCCAGGTTGATCCCGTGTCTGGTGGATATGATCGGTTCTGGTGATGTAGTGTACGTTAATGCCAGCAAAAGCCTCAAGGGAGTGGTTCACACTTTGTCATTTCCATCAAACGAGAGGCGTCAGATCCAATCTTCTAAGGGCCTCAAGCAAATCACAATTCGAAACATGCATGTTGAGAAAAACCGTCCCCTCTCCTGCACAGCAGCGCGAGTGATTCCAACACTCTACTTTGCTATTTAATTCCGACCCCCTTGTAAGAGACGCGATATACAAAATAAAATAGGGGGTGTCAGCCTGCAGAGCAGCTGCAGGGTCCCCTCTGCCTACAACCATTAATCAAGCAAGCTGGTTGTCAGCGTGGTAATGCATGGATTGGAATTCGATATCATTTCCTTGAATACTTAACTAAATCATGCATGATAAGCACTGCCCTGCACACAAATGGCTGGTTAATCAGTACTTGTTATATAGTTGCTTATTACTTCTCGGTCCGTCGTAATACGTGCATCTACTTGAAAAGCAATGAAAGCCATGTGATGCAGTTGGGTTCATTCCAATTAATAGCGTTAGAGATAAGAAGGAATAAGCTTTCTTGATTAACTGTACTGTACGAAATAGTATATATAGATTGATTAAGAAACCACGTCTGTGCTAATATAACAGTACTGCGCTAGCTACTTGTACCCGGCACTTAATTGAGAGCATTTTCTAATACATGATCATCGTATTCTTGCATCAGCTCCTTCCTTCTGGGAATCATGTCAACACGAATCCATTTCTTTCTAAGCTTTTCCTTGTAGCTAGACGAGACACATAACTGTTCTCCTGTTGGGTCAAAGCAAGCCCGCGGGACTCAGTTTCAGCAGAGAATCTCAGTTCATGGCTGGCGCTGTCGTGCAGGGTTTCAGGAGATTGTGGGTTCGTTTTCATCTCTTATGTCTCTGATGAAATTCCCACCATCAGCAGAAGCTGCTACGGCAGTTGCAGCTGCAGCTGCTGCTTTAATCTAAAGGCGCATGGATTTGAGTTAGTGGGCGGTAGGTCCCAAAAGGTAATTAGCTTCCTCAGTGATCTGAGTCCAGCTGCATGCGTAAACCCTTAGCTCACATCGTATCGCAATTCACCAGTGAGCTCATCATCCTTCCTGCACTGCCGCCTCTGAGTCTACATCTCCCAACACACAGAACTGCGAACACAAAATACACAGAGCTAGAGATCCCGCTTTTGTTCCAGTAAATCCTGCTGCGCTTCTCCGTGAATCTGCTTTGGTTCAGTAATTCGTTCCACCAAGGATCAGATACCTAGCCATCCCCTCTCCCCGGCCCACTGACGCTTACCTTACCCCCACCACTACCGCAACAACAACAAAAAACAAGACAGGAGAAGGACATGTCTTGAGTTTCTTTTTCCGTTCCGCTTCATTCATACATATGGTCGTCGTATTATGCAACCAGTAGGGTGCATCGAGAGGATACACAACGAGATGAAAGACCCCACTTGACTTATTGCGTCGGATATGTGTTTCAAGGACTGGGACGATCATTCCCATCCATTGGTTTGCGATGTGAAGCTCGGCGATTTAGCCTGTCTGCCGTGACAAATTGGCACGGACGACTGAAGTAGTTGGAAACATTTTTCGTAAGGTTAGGAAGAGTAAAGATTTGGTTAAAACCCTTCAATCTAGAGTCGGTGCTTCCTCGACGGTATTGGAACTGGAAAATCTCTACCAAGCGAAACTAGATGAATTACAACGGTGGGAAGGATGCTACTATAGAGAAAGGTCAGGGTTATCACAAGGCTTCCAATAGAAGAAGAAGAAATAAGATTGAAGGGCTGAAAGACAATATGGGAATTTGGTAGACGGAGGATGAGGATATCCAAAAGGTGGTTACTGATTTCTTTGAAGAGCTTTTTACAACTAATCCCACAGACTTTGGGTCAGCAACTAGGGGTATGGACAGAAAGGTGGACAGTGAGCTCTCTAGGCAGATCGAGGAAGATATCACCGATGAGGAAATTCTGCATGCCCTCAAGCAAATGCATCCCAATAAGGCTCCAGGACCAGATGGTATGAAAGCTTTTTTCTTTCAAAAATACTGGCACATTGTTGGAAAAGACGTGGCTAGTTACATAAAGGGGTGGTGGCATGGACAAAGGAGCCTGGAGGAGGTTAATAGCACAATGGTTGTCCTTATTCCAAAGGTGGATAAGCCTACGGAGATGGGTGAGTTCAGACCTATCAGTTTGTGTAATGTCTATAAGATAGCCTCAAAAGTGATTATAAATCGCGTGAAGCCGCATATGGACAACATTATTTCTGAGAATCAAAGTGCCTTTATCCCGGGGAGATTGATTACAGATAACACACTCATCACCTATGAACTTTTTCATACTATGAAGAAGAAAAAAAAGGACGGAAGGGGTACTCTAGCTCTCAAGCTTGACATGTCCAAGGCCTACGATAGAGTGGAATGGGATTTCCTTATGCATGTAATGGGGTGTCTGGGGTTCGGTGACAAGTTAAGGGACCAGATCTACGACTGCATATCTACTGTTAGCCATGCCTTTGCTTTTAATGAAAATCAGACCAGAACGATCAAGCCTAACCGAGGACTTAGACAGGGAGACCCTCTCTCACCCTATCTCTTTATTCTATGTGCGGATGCTTTTTCTACTTTACTTCGCAAAGCTGCTAATGATAATCTCATTCATGGGATTAAAGTTAGTAGATCTGCACTGAGTATTTCTCACCTTTTTTTCACAGACGACATTATTCTCTTTGCAAGAGCAACCACCACGAAATGCTTGAAAATTACTGAAATCATCAGCCAGTATGAACAGGCATCCGGGCAAAAACTTAATTATTCGAAGACAGAGGTTGTGTTCAGTAAAGGAATGTGTCTATCAAAAAGAGAGGAGATCAAAGAGCTGCTGCAAGTTAAAGAGGTGGACAAACATGCTCGATAATATACTTGGGTCTACCTACGGCCATAGGGCGGTCTAAAAACAGATTTTCAACTATATAAAGGAGAGGGTGTGGCGGAAACTGCAAGGCTGGGCGGAGAAGCTGTTATCCAAACCAGGTAAAGAGGTTCTGATAAAGGCGGTGGCACAAGCTATTCCGACGTATGTCATGAGCATATTCCAGTTACCGGCAGGGATGGTTGATGAAATGCACAGTATGGTGGCGAGATGGTGGTGGGGGGCCAAGAGTAATGAGAGAAGGATAGCATGGATGCGTTGGGATAAAATGTGTAAACCAAAGAAACAAGGTGGGATGGGGTTCAGAAACTTGCATGTTTTTAACCAAGCGCTGTTGGCAAAGCAGGTGTGGAGGATGCATTCAAAGCCGAATGCGATGGTGGCCAAAGTTATCAAAGTGAGATATTTCCCTTCATCTGATATTTGGGAGGCGAGGAGAGGTCATAACCCGAGCTACACCTGGCGTCGTATGTGGGGGGCGAAGGCTCTTGCTGTGGAGGGGGTGGAATGGAGGGTTGGGAATGGCCCGAATATTAACATTTGGGAGGATAGGTGGGTGCCGAAGAGGAGAGATACTCTGGGTGAATATAGACACATGGAGAGTGAGCAGCCCATATATGTGCGAGAGCTCATTCATCATGAGAGGATGGAGTGGAACTTTGACATTATTCACGACACCTTTCCGGACAACATAGTGAGGGATATTATGGCTATACCCCTCAGGATAGAGCGAGCTCCTGACGTCAGGTTCTGGTGGCCATCAAGAAACGGTGAGTTTTCGGTCAGATCGACTTACTGGCTAGGAGTTATGGGTAGACAGAATACCCTAACACATATATCCGAGCCCGGGGAGAGTATATGGAGGTTGATATGAAGGAGCGGGATAGCTCCAAAGGCGGCACACTTCATGTGGAGAGCAGCAACAAGTGGATTAGCAACCATGGGCAGATTATACGATAGACACTGCAACACGGACGATACTTGTTTGCTTTGCTATTCAGAGACGGAGTCCATCCCCCACATGCTATTCAGATGTCCAAGCGTCGTTGAAATTTGGGATCATGCGTCGAAATATGCCAAGGACAACATGGATCGAGTGAAGGATCTCACGGTCACGGAGGCCATTATCACCATCATGAGAACTGAGGACAAAGAGATACGGGAGGAGATGATTGCCATCATTTGGGCGGCATGGACACTGCGGAACGACCGCATCTTCAAGAAACCAAACCCAAACGGAGCAGCTACCAAGGCCACCTTGTTGGCCTTATTACGAGATCACAACAGCATGGGGTCCGCATCGAGCAGCCAAGGAGAACGGTACACATGGAGAAACCAGCGGGTGAGATGGACAACTCCGGAGGTCGGCCACACCAAACTGAATGTGGATGCTTCGGTAGGGGAGGATGGAATAGAGGCGGCAGGATGGGTTCTTAGGGACAACAATGGTAATGTATTAGGCATAGGCAGCAAATGGTGGAATGGGCTGAAGGACACTGCTATTGCGGAGGCTTTAAGCATACGTGAGGCCATTCTTTGGATGAAACAACATGCATGGAGCAACGTAGAGGTAGAGACAGACTCGCAGGTGGTGGCCAACAATTTTCACAAGACCAGCGTGAGGAGAGACTACTTGGGAGTTATCTTGGATGACATTAGGCTTCTACAAGGCAACTTTAGTTCTTTCTCTTTATCGTTTAGGAGTCGTACGAGTAATAGTTTAGCTAATTCTATAGCTAATGATACCCGTCGTGGGTCAATCGAGTCTTTTGATTTGTTATCATCTTTTCCCAGTATGTATTTGAACCTTGCTAGGGCCGATTGGCCATCGTAATGATATATGGCACGACACCTTAAAAAAAAAAGGTCAGGGGTTAAATGGCTTCAAGAAGGGGTTAGAAATACTAGATTTTTTTTCACACACATGTTAAAGCGAGGAGATGGAGAAAAATAGATAAGTTCAGAAAAGACAATGGGACTTGGGCGCTAGGAGAAGAAGAAGTCATGCTAGAAGCCATCAATTACTATTCTACCACCTTCGCATCTCGATAGACACAAAACCTTATACTATGATTCTCAAACTTATTATTCAACACTGCGATAACATAGGCTGCTAGAACCATTCACTGAAATGGAGGTTAGAGACGTGGTAATGAGCATGGATGCCGATAGTGTACCGGGACCCGACGGCTTGACAATACCTTCTACCAATATGCTTGAGACATGGTTAAATATGACATCATTGAATTAGTCAATCACTGCCTCAAAGGCCTTGACGTTCATAGGAGCCTCAGATGTGTCAAGCTAGTTACCGCAAAAACAACAAAAAATAAGACAGGAAAAGGACATGTCCTGAGTTTCTTTTTCCGTTCCTCTTCATTCATCCATATGGTCGTCGTATTATGCAACCAGTAGGGTGCATCGAGAGGAGACACAATGAGATGAAAGACCCCACTTGACTTATTGCGTCGGATATGTGTTTCAAGGACTGGGACGATCATTCCCGTCCATTAGTTTGTGATGTGAAGCTCGGCGATTTAGCCTGTCTGCCGTGACAAATTGGCACGGACGACTGAAGTAGTTGGAAACATTTTTTGTAAGGTTGGGACGAGTAAATATTTGGTTAAAACCCTTTAATCTAGGGTCGGTTCTTCCTCGACGGTATTGGAACTGGAAAATCTCTACCAAGCGAAACTAGATGAATTACAACGGTGGGAAGGATGCTACTATGGAGAAAGGTCAGGGGTTAAATGGCTTCAAGAAGGGGATAGAAATACTAGATTTTTTTCACACACATGTTAAAGCGAGGAGATGGAGAAAAATAGATAAATTCAGTAAAGACAACGGGACTTGGGTGCTAGGGGAAGAAGAAGTCATGCTAGAAGCCATCCATTACTATTCGACCACCTTTGTGTCAGAAGGCACTACTACAAAAAATACTTTTTACAACGGGAGATAGACAACAATTCTGATGATTGTGTTGTAGTTAACATACTTAACACAACAAGTCTGCTTTCGTGTTATATATTGTATATTTTATACAACACAAGTCATTTACAACATGTCAAACCCATTGTAGTATAGGGGGATACTACAACAAGGGCTAACATGTTGTAATAGGCTGTAGTATCACAACATAATCAAACCAGTTGTAAAAGATGTTAATTACACAACATATTATGACCCGTTGTAATAGTTACATGTTGTAATAGACCATCATTACACAACACAGACTGACCCATTATAATATGTATTAATTACACAACATGCATTCACTTGTTGTATTTGGTAAATGTTGTAATAGACTATGATAATACAACATATTGAAACTCATTGTTATATACCAAGATCACACAACATAATCCAACCTGTTGTTATATATTATATTTACACAACATGTTGTGACCTGTTGTAATATCCACACATAACAAATCGTTGTAATAGACCACCATTACACCACATTAACTAACCCATTGTAATATACCATTATCACACAACATGTGATGACATGTTGTAATAGCTACATGTTGTAATAGACCATAGTCACACAACACACTATAACCAGTTGTTACATGCCAAGATTATACAACATACTCTGACTTGTTGTTATATAGCCGGAACCGAGCCGAACCCAATTTCTTATTAGAGAATTTTATCAGGAATATGTAATCTCATAATAATTTTTTCGTATAACATCATTATCAAATATAGGTCCGAGTTCCTTTTGGGACATTTTTCACTATGGGTAGATGTTTTGACCCAAAACCGATCCCAATCCCAATATTATATAACACGAAATATAATCCGGAAATTAGATAAATATTTTTTATAAATTTATTATCAAATATAGGTCCAGATTTTGTTTCGAATCTAATTTTTTCAATCGGGTCGTTCTCAATTGAGACACTAATCGAACAAAATCTAGTTTCGAATTTGGGACCGACTTGGGTCTGGATTTGGTCCGATTATTAGAGTTTTAAAACCCAACCGAACTGGCCGGTTCAACCGGTTGAACCGTCACCCAGAAGGTGTGGCAGTTCGGGTGGGTTACAAACCCATTTTTAGGCATTAAAAAAAACCCACCGACCCACCGGGTTGAACCACAAAAACCAGGACCATTTTTGTAGATATTGGACGACACAACTTTATACTAGTGATATTTTCTTTTGCCAATTGGTAACAATATGAATAAAATTCCAAGCATTAACTAAAAAATAGAGGGATGCACCCCCTCAAAGGTGGTCAAACCCATGAAAAAGGAACCCTCCAAACTGCATCCCCCAGTCACCTGTCAGTCCCCCAGGGCATGAACCCCCCACCCCCTGCCCCCTCCGCCGTCTTCTCCTCGCCCGCATTGCCATCCAAAATCTAAGATTCTTCACCCATCGATACACTCCCCGCCCCCCTCTCGCCCGTCGCCGACATTGAAGACCCAAAAAAACTAATGACTAGCAGCAGCAGCCCCCCAAGGTTAGCTCCTCCAGCAGCAGCAAGCAGCCGCCGAGGAGGACATCAGCTGCAAGTAGTCGCCGAGGATTATAGCAGCCGCAAGCAACCACTGAGGAGGACATCAGCCGCAAGCAGCCGTCATTGCTGCCACATCCAGTAGCTGCCGCTCCGCTAGAATCCCCAACTGGCGCTGCAAAGACACCTCCTTCACCCTCCAGTCATCTCCTCCGACGTTAGGTACCCCTTTCCCCTTTTTTTCTACTATTTTATTTCTTCTTCTTATTTCCTTCACTTCGTCCCCATTCTCCATTTCCTCATTTCCTTCAGTCCCCATTCTCCCTGGTTCTTCCTCCACTTCCAGTTCTCCCAAACTCTATGTTTTCTTTCTAATTCTAAAGAACCTTTTTTTCTTCTCCCAACCTCCTGCACTTCGTCCCCTATCTTCCTCCTCCACTTCCTCACTCCATATTCTCCCGATTTTCTTCATCCTCCACTCCCTATTCCCCCAATATCTACCTCCTCCACTTCCACCTCCACTCCCTTATTCAGTGCGACCTGCTGCCCCAATTCTCTTCCCTTTCTCATCTTACCTTTCTTCTCCTTATACCACTGCTGCAACCATCGTCCAATTTAATACCCCCTGATCCCCTCATTCTTATTCAATTATCAAAATTATGAAGTTGGAGTCTACTACTGAATACTGATTAGTACGATTGCATTTAAATTAATTAAGTATACTATTTGCATAGAATTGAATTACGAAATTAGAGTTGTTTAAAATTGATGTGCATTTAAATTAATTAAGTGTTGTTTGCATAAGATTGAATTATGAAATTAGAGTTTATTGCTGATTGATCTGATGCATTTAAATTAATTAAGTTTACTGTTTGCATAGAATTGATTGGTCAATTTTAATCTATACTCGGTTGGTCTGATTGCATTTGAATAGAATTAAGTTTACTGTTTAATCAAGTTTACTATTTAATTCTCTATACTTGCCAAATTGCCATCTTTTATTTGATAATGATTTTATGGATGATTGTATGCTCATCAAGTGAATGAAATATGAATTTTACAATTTTGTTTCCATGATTGGACATATTTATATTTTGAAAATGCATACATATATATATATATATATATATATATATATATATATATATATATATGTATAAAAAATTGCCGTGTCCGCGCCGTGCCCGTGTCCTAAATTTTTAAAAATCACTGTGTCCGGTGTCCCGTGTCGGTGTCGGTGTCCGTGTCCGTGCTTCCTAGGTGTGGATCTTCTTAGAGTTGAAGGCCAATATGGAGACTCACTACTGAAACTACTGTGGCATCACTCTGATGCAATTATTTGCTCGTCATTCAAGTCCAAACCTTCATCTCCTATCTGCACTTTTGCTAATCAAGCCGGTCTTGACATGCTGGAGATTACACTGGTAGCTTTGTAAGACTTGATCCTTGACAAAATACTTGATGAAAGTGGAAAAAATATCCTCTTTTCTGAGTTCCCAAAGATCATGCAACAAGGTTTTGCCTACATGCCATTCAGGCTTTGCACCTCAAGCATGGGGAGGCCAGTTTCTTACGAGCAGGTTGTTTCCTGGAAAGGGGTGAATGATGAGGAGTCGTACCATTACTTTGCTTTCCTGTTCGTGTATTGGTCCTTTGTCTAAGTGTTGGGTTTTCAAGCACGTTAGTTTAGCACATACATATGCTTGCCCAGTAATTTCCTATATTTATGGTGTTTTGAAAGACTTATGAAGTATCTAATTAGAAACCAAGGCAAATATGTATCATGTTGACATCTTTAGATTGGAGGTGCACTGATTCAAGTGGCTAATGTCGGTTGCTTGGTCAAACGTGCTTCTAATGTCCTGCAACAATGTTTTAGCATTTGCAGTTAGGGTCCTATTTCCAATATTAGTTACATGTGCCATTGATTTTGTGTATTTTCAGCTAGAGAGATTCTCTTCAGAGCTAGATTATGTGAAAATGCAGGAAAGGATCGATGAGCCCAAACTAATATATTTAACTCCTATAGATTCATAGGAAAATTCTTTTCTGAAGTTTTGTTGTTAAGAGAATATGAAATAATTTTGAAAAAATAGCAGGATGGAACTAGGGAATTACAGACGGATATTGCCATCCATCTCAACCCTTATACAAAATTCACAGCATTGCAACATACACATAATGTGGTGGATTATAAGTTACCATTAACCCATGACACCAGATCTTCCTCATGTTAGCTATCCAAACTAGGGTATCTGACTAGTTGTTCTACATTTTTTTAGGATATCTCTATCAAAGTTAGTAGCTATTCCATTGTTCAGATTCTTTTGAAACCCAAAAATGCTATATGTTGACTGGTCCAAGAGTGCAATTGACAGTTTAGTATTTGGGATTTATCATCATCATCGAGCCCTTAGTCACAATCATGTTAGGATCAATTATAATCACGAGGATCTATCAGAAGCAGTCTTGCTACTCTAGAGAAATATTATACATACTAATGTTTGTTAGTATCCTAGGCGAGCTGGGAAGTCATGAATGCATTTTTGTCGGTTGTTGAAAGACAGTTGTGTGTCTTTGGATTGCCGCGATGGTGACAGTCTGACAGAGCAAGAAATCTTTTCAACTAGGAACTATAATCGTATAGCTCACCCACTAATTATGTTTTGAAGCCATCCATATTCACTACTACACAAAATGCTTTTTACAACAGGAGATAGACAACAATTATGATGATTGTGTAGTAGTTATCATACTTATCACAACAAGTCTATTTTTGTGTTGTATATTGTATATTTTATACAACACAATCTAGGAAGCACAAACACTTCCCTGGACCTCCCGTGGCCGTACTCAATCCATGTCAGACGCGGACACGCCGTGGACATGGCCCGGGCGTGTCCACTTTTTTTTTTTTGAATTTTAGCGGTTGGACATGGCCTGGACACGTTATTGACACGGCCTGGACACGTCGGCCCATTACATCACGCGGCCCAGTCAAGATATCCCTAACAAAATAAAAAAAGACCCCCCTCACCCGGTTCACGTGAGTCTATCCCGAGTCTTCCGACACTCCCAAAGCCCTAAACCCCCCGCCCATCTCTCTGGGGTTCCTTCGTCTCTCTCGTTCGCGCTCTTTGCTTCTCCGGTTGCCGCCAAGGAAGCCGCATCTCCATCGCAGCCACTCCAGTAGCCGTCGCGAGCCACGTCTCCGGCAACTACCAGCAACAGCCTCACGAGGACATCTGCCCTAGAAGCAACAAGCAGCCGCGAGGACAGGAGCAGCTGCAAGTAGCCGCGCCGCTGCCGTCGTCGACCAGCTGCTGCGCCGCCAGAACGCAAGATTCGGTTGCCACCGTGAAGGCCTTCATCTCCAACGCTCTCTCCTCCGATGACAGGTACTGTTTTCCTCCTTTTTTATGTTTTTCTCGTTACTTCCTCCACTTCGTCCCCATCCTCTACATTTTCTTTCCTTCTCTACTTCCTCAATTCCCCATTCTCTCTAATTTCTTTCTCCTCTTACATATTTTTTCTGATCTCCTGACCTCCTGTATGATTTCTTTCTACTGGACATTCTTTTTTCTCCAACCTGCTGCACTTCGTCCCTATCTTCCTCCTTCACTTTCTCCACTCCATAATCTTCCTATTTTCTTCCTCCTCCACTCCCTATTCCCCCAATATCTACATCCATGACAACTAATTTCCTAATCTCCCTCTTGCTCAACCTGCTGCACGTCCTGCTGTCCCAATTTATTGGTCATTCTTCTTCACATATAATTTTCTTCCGTTTCTCATCTCAATCCTCTTCTCCTTATACCCCCTTACCCCCTCATTCTTAGTAAATTATTAATATTACGAATTTAAAGTTTACTGATGCATGGGTCTTGTTGTAAACTTGCAATTGAATTGATTAAGTTTATTGTTTGCATGGAATTTGAATCAATTGATTGATCAAATAATCTACTGCATAAATTTGATTGTGTCAATTTAATCTGCTACTGGAATTGGTTGGACTGATTGCATTTGCAAGGAATGAAATTTACTGTTTTACTGAGCTTATTATGCAACTGATTTTACTGATGAATTTAATTGTCTATACCTGCCATCTCTTGTTTGGTAATGGTTGAATGAATTTGATTGTGGTTTGTTGAATTTTATTGAAATCTGAATTGTACAATTCACTTTCCATGATTGCATAAATTTATATATAAAAAATGCATACATGCATGCATACATACATACATATATATATATATATATATATATATATATATTAGTAAAAAAAATCTGCCGTGTCCACGCCGTGTCCGTGTCCTAAATATTTCAAAATCGTTGTGTCCCGTATCCGTGTCTATGTCTGTGCTTCCTAGAACACAATCCATTTACAACATGCCAAACCCGTTGTAGTATACGTTAATTACACAACATAGTGTGACCCATTGTAATAGATTGTAGTATCACAACATATTCAAAACCGTTGTAAAAGTCATTAATTACACAAAATATTGTGACTTGTTGTAATAGTCACACATGATAATATGTTGTAATAGACTATCATTACACAACATAGACTGACGTTTTGTAATATGTAGTAATAACACAACATGCCTTCACATGTTGTATTTGGTACATGTTGTAATAGACTATGATAATACAACATATTGAGACTCATTTTTATATACCAAGATCACACGACAAATTCTAACCTATTGTTATATATTATAATTACACAACATATTGTGACATGTTGTAATATCCACACATAATAAATCATTGTAATAGACTACTCTTACACATAAACTAACCCATTTTAATATATCATTAATATATATTTTCTTTGGTTCACAAAAATTCTCACGCGCAGGTCAGTAGCAACTTTTCCCCTTTTCCCTCTTTCTCGCAACCTATCGCTCCATCCCCCTCCCCATTCTACGAATACCACAGTCTTCTCTCTAACTCCTCCCAAGTAGCCATGATCCCTATGGTTCTTCCCTTCCAAACCTTGATCACCCTACACATGCACTCCACGCTGGCGGCAGATGGCGGGATACTTGTCGTTGAACTTCTCCCAGTCCTCAAGTATGCCTATTTCCTTCTCAGTCAGACCAGACATGTCACCGTTCACATCCGTTGGATCCTTGCTCATCTTGCCTAGGGAAAGACTAGCTTCCTTCCCAGAGAACATGGTGTAGGAGCCACTTGGGTCGTAGAACCCCTTGCCGGATGAGACGTCATAGATGGTGCCCCTCACAGACAGGTAGATCAGATTCAGGTTAGATCTTTTACCTTGTTGAATGTACTGCACATTTTATACGCAGTGTAGCATTTTTTCGCACTTCCTCACAACTTTTCACATTTTTGTTATCTTTTTGTGTTTGAGATGTCCCATGACACAACTGGTTTCTCTGAACCAGTTCTTTGTTGAACCGGTTACCCTTCTTCACCACCACCCCCGCACCCCCCAAACACTCGACTACAACAAATCCCCCCACCCCCATAAAAAACCTCCCGCTCCTAGGCGTTGTCCAACGACTTAAGAAACATCATCACCAGCCAGTGAACCTTATCTCTTCAAGCTAAGCAACCAACATCAGCTCGGCTGCAACCTACAACCACAAGAAAGCAATAGAGCTTGGCAGCAAGCAGCTGTAGAGCTTGAAAACAAGCAGTCGCAGTGCTCGTCATCCCTTGTAGAGCTCGGTGGCCCAATGAAGGTCAATGTCGTCATCCTTCAGGTTAGATACTCTTTCTTTCATTTCTTTCTCAATCCCTCAAAACCCAGAGTGCTACTTTTAGCCTTGGGCGTTCTTGCTTCACCTACATTAACCTCGACTTCTTTATTTTTTTTTGTTTTGTCTATTCCTCCTTCACCTACCGTACATCAAGCTTCTTGCTCACTTACTAATTTCCTCATGAGATGAATCCTACAAACCCATAATATTATCAAAGAGATCGAGGCATCTAAGGTAGTTAGCTGAGTGATTTCCTATTACATCTCTATAGTTTATAAACCATTTAATGTTGTCACATGTTGATGTTTCAATTATTTGAACCATGTACAAAGAATGGACCCTTCTAGATTGAGGATATTGGTATTCTGCCTAGGACCTTTTATTATCAACGTCTACAACTTGGTGCAACTCCTTAATTTGTCTGACAATTCCTTGCTAAAATACTTCCCAGAATCTATGAACAAATGTCCAAGGTGTTTTTCAAAATGAATCTTAATGTTTTTCTCATTCAAGATGTCTCTTCCAATAAACATTTCCATGTCATGAATCATATTGTGCATTTTAATACATCATGCAACCTTAAGTCTTAAACATATGCTCACATTTATTCCTTCTTATGTTATGTAGAAAAATAGGATAAGGGTAGGATTCAACCTTATTCAAGTGTTCAATGATATGGTTACGATGTGCCTCTCACCAAGCTTGATTAACGAGATTTTTCCAAACGTTCATGAAACCTTCCTCTAGAAAAAGTGAATTCCAAGCTTTTGAAGTGCAGGTCGACTAGATTGCAATATGAGAAAAACTCTAGAAACTCTCATTGAGGAGGTAACATATATTTTTGTATACCAATCTTGAATTATTAGAATTTTGGGACGTTTAAAGGTTATTATATCTTTCAAAACTCTGTGTGTTAGTATCTCATGACCTCCATGGGGACTTGTTCCTCAACTTTTGTTCTATGGCCATTTAATATCTTGCTCTGAGTGCTACAAACAATTTATTTTCCTTTCAATACTCTAAATTTCAATGTTGTTCCTTGTCAATAAACCATTGTATAGGAACCGACACTTGTATAGTCAAATTTCAAAATACATAAATAGAGAGGCACACTTCAACAACAGAAAAATGATTTGCCAAAGTTTCCTATCTCATTTGATGTGTTTGCTTGCCGAATATTAATAACCAAAACACTGAATTGGAGATTTCAAAGTTAAAGATTTGTGATTCATTAAAGACTTTTCAGAATTCTAGTTCAAGCATATGTTTCTGGTGCATCAACTCTTTGATTATGCATTTCTATATTAATTTCTTGTAGGGATGCTTGGGATATGGTGGCTGAAATCTTCCTTTCTAAGCTTCCATTATTGATTAATGAACCAATCACCAAATTCTAGTTTTGATTTTTTTCTACATGTCGATGTCTCATGTAAATTATATTATTAATATTTTATAGTTTACATTCTCATTTTTCTTTTGAAGAAATGTTGAAAGTGCATTTGCCTTACCATATCGAGAATGTACCCTGACCTCCTTACTACTGTGTATAGACCATGCAGGTTGCTTTGCATCCATGTTTTTAAATGCAATAATTTCCACCTTTATTTTTCTTTTCTTGGGTAGTTTATCCCCATCACTTGTGCTTCCTTATGGACCAAAATATTCCAAAATGTCAAAAAACTCCCTTCCCTTAGAGTTCAGCCAACCAGAATGTTGATCCAGAAAAATATCCTCTGTATTTTGTATTTCCCAATTTTAAGATGGTCGTGGAGTCCAATGATACCACTTTGTACCATGTAATTGAACTTATCACTAATTTCACATATATGTTCTTGTTTTCATAATGTTAGTAACTTCCAAATCAACACAATTTACCTTCCCTGGTCCTCCAAGTTTGGGCTACTTGTAATAAATTTATGCTGATAACCTAGAACATATAGAATGCTCTCCATACTTTAATATGCACATACACATCCTCATAAATTCTACTATTCTAGTGTGATACCGATCAAACGGTTTGATGAGATTCTTCATGATGATAAGATCCAGTGATAATTTATGACTCGATATTGCATGCTTCAGTTGGAAACACATCCTAGTTGCTCAAAAAAGTTTTGGATGCCATAAGAACAACTTGTCCTTTATGACATTTTAAAGTGACGCCTAGTTAAACCTTGGGTTTGCATATGATAGCAACATTCACATTCATTTTGACTGTACTTTTAGGAGGTGCACCTGCTAGCATGGAAATAACTTGGCTAGGAATTGCTTTTGGTTGCCAAATTTTTGAAACATTCTTTTAGATTTAGAAGAGGATTGAAGTTTCTAACTTGCAACTCCAAAGGTACACTGATTATTTCCATAAAATCAAGGGTTTCTGTACTCTCTAAATCAGGGCATCTATTTTGCTAACAGTTTCAAAACAGCCTATGATTTTGATTACCTATTAGTAAATTATCAACTACTAATCACTTGACATAGTATAGATGTTATGGAAACTCATCTGATTGTAGATGGTGTTAAATAGATTGTTTTTTCCCTATCAAAAATTGGTATGCCCCTACTTTTATGTGACATATAGTCTACATGATTTTAATTTCCTTATTGATTTTAATATATAATCTACATGATTGGATTTATGTTAATCTACTAATTTTCAAAGATAAAAACGTTGTGTTGTAGGATACAAATTTGGATTTTTGTTTTCATCAAAGAAGGTTTGTTGTCTCTTGTTTTTGTAAATTTCTAGAATAGCTAGAAGTAGAGTCATCCTTTCTTTAATGTGTACTTATTTTGACTCCTGTTTGGCATCCATTTTTTGTGCCACTACTTCCAACACTTGGTTGTCTGATCAATCTAGACCATTGGTTCCCTACATCATTAATTTCAACCACAAGAGCAGTTCCTATTGGTTTCAATTACAACCTACTAGTTTCTACAGGATACTAGCTGAAATAATCCACCACCTGACCACCCTGCAGGCCCTAGCCTTCTATCACCAATACTCATTTATTGATTTTCATATACTGTCTAACCATGTAGAGGCTAGACACTTGGCACAGATTGTCAAGACCAATCTTTATCCACGTCCAAAAACAAAAATAGTTCAGGGAAGCACTAAGCTATTGAGTATTGTTAAAGGTCGTCTCACATGAAGATGCCATAAGCAAACTTGGTTCACTGCCCAACATGAACCAATGCAGGTCCCAAATCATGGTCGTGACACCTCTATCTATATGGAAGCAGACTTGGTCATTCTTCCTCTAGCTTGCATCAATATTCATCTTGCATATGCAGGTGAAGTGCAGCTGATGCCAATGTTTCTTTCTCAAAGAACTACCTTGACATGAGGCTCACCGATTAATCATATCAACTTTATCTAAAATCTATATAGACAAATCACTATGTCAGATATGTGTTGCAAAGATTTTGACCAGGGGTTCAAAGTCAGAACTGAAGCATGATTGGCCTATAAAGGTTCATGGCTTAACTTCATCTTGTATATATAGTTAGTCATGTTCAACTTAACTTCATCTTGTTGTAACTGATAATTGTGCCTAGAATTTATATACCTTCTATAGTATGTTTCCTTCTTACCAGTCTTCTTCAATATAACAATAGTAGGTGCTTCCCCAATGCAGTTGTTGAACTTGAGGTAGA
The DNA here is from genome assembly GCA_963693085.1 of Alisma plantago-aquatica. Classification (NCBI taxonomy): domain Eukaryota; kingdom Viridiplantae; phylum Streptophyta; class Magnoliopsida; order Alismatales; family Alismataceae; genus Alisma; species Alisma plantago-aquatica. The sequence goes on from OY856414.1 coordinate 430,458,508, forward strand.
ATTACATACAGTCTAGCTGCAATGTCTGCACTTTAAAAGAGGTAAACTTCAGTAATGGTTCTCTTTGCTAGTCATTTTTATTGCCTTTAGTTCATCTCTAGAACTTTCTAGCACTCGATCAAGAGTGATTGCAGAAGATGGGACAGTCAAAGAAAGCCTATCATTTTTTGTCAATAGTAGGTAGTGAAGTTGAAACTTAGCAAATGATGGAGGCATCATACTCACATGATAGTGATGCAAATCATAGAATATTGAAGGCATCCTAGTGACTTGAAGCATTCTTTAATAGTAGGTTGCAAGCATATGACATTTATTTGATAGGGGACCATCATGGGTATACTAGTCAGTCTTTTAGCAGATTCAACTGATGGCTGGAATAAAATTCATGTTTTGGCCATTAAGTAGACTACTGAATACTCACAGATAATTAATTATTTTGACCAAAATAAATTGTGTTAGGACTAAATTAACCTAAAGAGGCCAAAATTTATATAATATAACCCTACATCTACCTGATGAGACCTAAATTGAGCCGACCTCTAATGGACCTAAACACACTTTAAACTCACCTAGACCCTACACTCCAGAAAGCAACCCCCCAACCTGCAAGTGCAGAATGGTCAAATTTAGGATTTTGAAAGGTGCCAAATCCCATGGCTCCATCACCTACCATCCGTCAATATGGTAAGTACCCTCTATGGTGATGATGGAGGCAAAAAACTATCCAGTAAAAAACTAAGATAATATGACAGAAAATTAATCAGATACTGATATAAATCTAAACTGAACCCAACTATAGTTGGAACCAGGACCAACTAGATAGAAGTAAACAATCCGAGATAATCTATACCCATCAGATCACCCATTATAATAGTAATCATCATGGCAACCTGGCCCAATAAATTATCCTGGTAGACCCAACTTTGGTTCTGACTTGACTTGAACTGAACCAGCCTAATAATATAAAATGGCTAGAAACTATATCACCCCATGAATAACCTTACTTGAACCCAATTCCACGAAAACTATGAAGTAGGCCAAACCCAAAGTGATATGAGAGATAATTTCCATTTGATTGTTGGATCTAATGAAGATTCTTGTTATAGTTTAGACTCCTCACAGTCCAAGCATATTGATGTTATGAGTTCATATATGGGTGTGAATAGAGTATAGTGGATATCATCCCCAAATGATAGTATCCTCCTTTTATCTTATCCTCTACTATCTATCATAGGGTGTCTATACTACTCCAGCTATCCTCCCACCTCTTCCTTAATTGCACGCTAAATAGATTGTTTTTCTGATCTCAAGCCTGTATCTGAACTAGAATTATTTCCCAAGACTTGTGACGTAAAAAGCACTGGACCTAATATGGTTGCTATGTGCTTGCATTCTCAAATATTCTTGGGATGGATTAGCTACTGCTGTCAGAGATAATGATTAATAGTTAATAGGATATACAATGCTTCTTTTGGTTCATTTTTGCTTAGGTTGTTAGCTGACCATATTGCTACTGCAGATGCTTATTGCATCCATTTGGAAGGCCAAACCACCTTTATATGGACTCCTCATGCATTAGGAGTAAGCTTTCCAATGAGATTTATGTTCATTTGTTAGTTTCTTCCCTATCCATCGCCTTTATTGAATTTCAAACTTCATTATATCAATGCCATATTTACAAATTATCTAAAGTTTTTTAGACTCATATTAATCTCTATTCCGAGGGGTTGTCTGTTCATGTTGTTGGACCTTGTTGGGTCTGCTAGTAGCAAGAGAAAAAACCAATATTTTACTTGAGTTCGAAATGGATCTAGTGAAAAACCAGTACAACCATGGAATGGGACCCCAATCTGATGATACCATTCTGCTGACCTCAAATAAGAAGACAAATCGAACACTGCTCAACTCAAGGATGCACTGCTCCAGCCACAGAATCATCTTTTTCTTTTGCTTTTACATCCTTTGCCCCTTCTTTTAAATCAGTCATTTATGATCTCTCAGACCTGAGTCCTCAGGTTATTACAAAGGATACCTTTGTGGAAGTTAGCACATGACTTCGTGAATGAGGAAGGCCGCATAGAAGTGCAACTTCTTCTCTGAATAGGAGGGGGCGTGAAACCTAGATAAAATCTCAGAAATAGTATTGGAATGCAGACTATAGGTACGTCTAGATGTAGTCTTCTTCTTGACGAGTTTTGTCTTATAATTTCTCTGCTAAATACTTGATGAGCAGTGAACTTGGTATTGTTGTTTCAGTACTAAAAAAAAGACACCACAATCCCAAATCACCTTTCCTTCTATTCCTTATCTCTTTATTAATCTCACATATTTAGTGTGAGAACCATTGACTTATTGTGGGATTCTAATGACTCTTATCTTGTTAAGCGACGACATATGACTAGGAGCAGCCTTAGATCGTGGAAGGCATAGGCCCTGCATAGCCGGGGATAGCACTTTTTTTCAGTTCTATTTTTGGTGCGATGGAGAGGGATTGCCAGCCAAGTGCGAACTTGGGATTTTTCACAACAAGAATCTTCTTATGCTGGGAATCTTCCGTTAGCTCTATTTTTTTAATCTTGGGTTCCTGCTAGCAGTGGGGAGCCAGAAAATCTATATAGGCGGGGCACCATTAAGGTGAAGGCTTTGATAACCATAGAAGGTAGGGCACCATTAGTACTTTTTTCAGAAATCTGAGTCAGGTATGTATTAATTAGTAAGCAATCAAAATCTTGGGTAAAGCACTAGCCCACCCAGGTCCAAGTGTAGCTACACCACTTCTTGCTAGGCAAAGAAACCTAGGTTGTTACAAAGCTGTGGCATCCAGATGCAAGCCACTTCTGAAAAACGAATTAACTCAAAATTGAAACCCTATACTATGTATCATGTGTGGTAGGTCTGTCAGTATATCTTTATGTGCCTCTGCCTCGTCTTATCTATTTAGGTTTTTTTATAGATGTGAACTACTCGTAGTGATGGAGACATTATTAGTCGAGAGAAGTTATACTGATTTAGAAAACCTCCATATTTTGGAAGCCTACAAGCTATTCTGTTATGCTTTAATGCACAAGCTTGTAAGGCCAGCAGTTTTAGGAAAAAATGTTATTCCAAAACACCTTTTACATATTTTTTCATATTTAGTGGTAGGGGTGATTTTGACATTTGGTCTACCGCTATGCTAGTTGACATTGCAGACCTTGCTCTTTGGGGCCTTGGTTCCCTGATATTCGAGTTCTATGGGCATAAAAGTGTTTTATGGGCTTAGGTTAGGCATGATCGACAATTTTAGATATTGAAGCCGTGATTGCTCCATTTAGATACCATAAAGAATGCCACACTCAATTTAACATACCTATATCTTCCATTGTCCAGACTTCTATCATTCTTACTAGTCTATATGTTCCTTAATCGGAGTAAGGGTATTCTGTGTGCACAGTAGTTTATATTTATTGAATATTTGATATCAATGAATGCTTTACTTAGAATTTGTACTAACGGTGTAAAATGTTCATATACTTGATGGATGTGGACTAATATAAAATTGAATAAACACTTCCAACCCTTCATATCATATCTACGTTCAGATACATGCTGCATCTTATGAACTGAATACGTTTGATCTTAAAATACAAAACATACAATCCATGCGATAACTGAAGTTTAGAGTATTTGTTTACTTTACAAAATTGAATAAAGTATATGATGTAGTTTATCAAGTATACATAATTAATATAAACAATTGTATTACATTGCATCCAAATTCATCCAGAAAAAGCTACGGATGAATTAAATGTAGTTCCAGACCCAAATAATTTCATGCAGATGGCATGGGGGTTTAATTTTTTTTAAAGAAAGTACAGCTGAAGGGAGGTCCATAACCCATCAGGACATCACCACGAATCAAACCAGAAGCAACAACATGTACTGATGTACACTAATATAGCAACCTTGGTGCTGCCAATTTAATTCCAAGACAGCATCGTCAGTGTTAGATGCTATGGCGAATCTGAAAAATTCATAATACAACTGTAAGCAATGGCATGGACCGTCGATGCTACTCAGAATGGCCGTCTCTCGGGTATCTTCGAGCATATTGTATAGGGTCTTGAAGTTTACATCCATATTGCCAACATATTCAAATGCCTTGTAGAACGAAAAAACATAAGAGAGGAAACAAGTCAACAACACTACTGATTGCAATTCAATTTGCCTGACTAAGGAGCATAGATCGTGGAGATGTTAATGTAAGACAATCAATCTTAAAATCATGCATCAGGTCTGCTGACTTTACCAAACCATAACCAACCAAGCATACAACTGACCATCCTTTTCCTCCGAGGCAGCAAGGATAAACAAGAGAGCAGGCTTGCAGTGTAGGCCATGTTCATATCAGTTCTCCAACACCATAGGCGTTGTAGAACCGAGAGCTGGTGCTAGGATGTAGACGATGAGGTCTATGACGTTAACACCATAGTTCCAATTAACCTCATGGAAAAGGTAAGGGATGTCAATACTAGAGATCACAATGAAGATGAGGTATCGATAGGCTGTATATGAATATCGCTAAATAGGCCAACCAAGTTTAGATGCTTCCTCTCATAAATAACTTGTCTTTTTAGATTATAAATGGATTGTGTCAAGATATTATTTAGATGAGAAATTGTCTTTCATGGGCTGTCATATCTGCAGATTATAAATGGATTGTGTCAGGATATTATTTAGATGAGAAATTGTCTTTCATGGCATAACCATCATCAGTACAGCTGGGCCGGAAAGGATGGTCAATTGTCTTTCCACATGACAAACCAGTTGTATGTTAAATTTGGGTCCTGTGTTTTCCAGAGCTTCTTCAACTTTAGATGCCTTACTAATAGGAGCGGGAGCAGCAAGACGCTCAGGTTATATAATGTGCTTGGTTTCTATAATGTCTATGTAGTATTTTTTATTGTTATAAGCTACCATGATACTGTCGCCAGTTGTCAAACATGAGTAGTTCCTGAGAGTTGTTTCCAAAATAGCTTTGGGGTTTGATATATCTAAAAAATCTTTCATGTGAGGCTGCAGTTTAACAAAGATTCATTTTAGAAGGGTGGAATTCTTCACTCTTACAAAATCCTCCTCTTGCAAGAGCAAGTTTTGCATCATCCAGTATGGCATATAAACCATACCTTCTTCAGCAATAAACCATGCCTTTTTCACTCTTATAGCATTTTTTATCCTGTTTACACATACCTTTTATTAAGTTTTCTGGCTATTTATACCTTTCCATCCTCTTATTTGCTAACAAGTTCTCACAATTATTTAGATAACAAATTAATATTTATTATGTACAGTGTCCAAAGAAGCCGAACGATACATATTGCGGGTATTATGTGATGAAGTATATGAAAGACATCTTTGATGTGAGAAATAGAAATATTCCTAAATGTGTAAGCTACTTAACATTATATTCTTTTAGTTTGTTCAAATTTCTAAATAAATTGAAAAAATCACAATATGTTGATATATTTGTCATATGATTGCAGTATTATTCAAAGTATATTGGTCGTTTCTTCAACCAAGAAGAAATCGATGAGGTCTGAAACGAGTGGGTGACATGTGTTCTTGAGCACACATAAGATTATGTGACATGTGGGGGAGACATTTGTTCTTTAGCATAGACCAATGTGTGAAACTTTTTTAGTTAGTTTTCAGTTCGATTCTAGAGTGGATACTCAGTACTTTGTATTATTGAATCGTTGTATGGATGATTTAATATTAATTAAATTTCATACAACTTTCTTTCAAGGTTTGATGGAAATTTTGTTCAACTATATGTTTGTTTGCGAAATGAAAAAGTATAATTGCATATTTATTATAATTTATTAATAATATGGTAAATTTGATCAATAAAATTGGTTCGATATATGACCTGTCAAACTCTAATCAAAGACAACAGTTAATGATATGTTGTAAATTGTATGATTCTACAACAAACAACACATGTTGTGTTATCCACACCTATTACAACAGCTTTGTCAGGAAAAAATACACCTATTACAACAGGTGTTTCTAGTGAACTACAACATGCATAACGTGTTGTATAAATTGTGTATATTACAACAGTCACACACCATGTTGTCTAAACAATCCTATTACAACGGTTAAATGTATGGAAAGACAACATACTCCAACTTTTGTATAAACATGTATATTACAACAGGTGCACTGCATGTTGTAAGAGATCTACATATTACAACGGGTGTGTTTAGTGAAAGACAACATGCTTCGACTATTGTATAATATATATTACAATGGGTGAACCTCTTGTTGTAAAAAAATACCCCTATTACAACGGGTGTGTTTAGCGAAAGACAATGTCGTTCAACTGTTGTATAATATATATTACAACAGGTACACTGCATGTTGTGTAAAATACCCATATTACAACAGGCCATTCCTTAAAAGACAACATGTTTCAACTGTTGTACAAAATACATCTATTACAACATGCGATCACATGTTGTGTAAAGAACCCCCCCATAAGACCACGCGATCTAATACAACGGTTAACACCTGTTGTAAATTGAGAAAAGGAACTATTGTAAAAAGATTTTTTTGTAGTAGTGAGGCTCGATAGACACATAACATTATACTATGATTCTCAAACTTCTTATTCAACACTGCGATAACATAGGCTGCTAGAACCATTTACTGGAATGGAGGTTAGAGACGTGATAATGAGCATGGATGCGGATAGTGTACGGGGACCCGACGACTTCACAATCACCTTCTACCAATTTTCTTGAGACATAGTTAAATATGACATCATTGAATTAGTCAATCACTGCCTCAAAGGCCTTGACGTTCATAGGAGCCTCAAATGTGTCAAGCTAGTTCCCATTCCTAAAGGTGGCAATTCAGAGATTGAGAGAGACTTCAGACCAATTAGTGTAGGTAATGTTTCCCTTAGAATCGTATCAAGAGCTCTCCTAGTTAAGCTTTTTGCATATACCCCAAACTCATCACCCCAAAACTAGTTGCTTTTGTCGAAGGGAGAAACATCCATGATAATATGCGTTTGCCTCAAGCGATCATCTATGACCTCAACCTTGGCACAATAGTAATGGAGAACATAGCCGTCAAAGAGGATATGTCAAAAGCATTCGACATGATAAAGTGGGAGTTCATAGAAGAGGTACTACGAGCATATGATTTCAATAGAGCTATGATCAATGTCATTATGAACATTTCCCGAGGGTCTTGGTTCTCGATTTTGATAAACGGTAAGACTGATGGGTTCTTGCAATCTTTTAGGGGCATGCAACAAGGCGATTCTCTCTCACCTTTACTGTCATGTATGTTTATTACCCTAAATCCACACTCCTAATGACTACATAGCCAAAGGCGAGTGGACTTGGGTGTCCGTACCAAGAATGGATCACATAACATATGCATGAATAAAACCACAAACAAGAACAGGTAAAGAGACAACATGACATACAAGGAAAATAAATCGATACCCAACACAAGATCTTAGTCCCATACGTTAACCCATAATAATTTCATTTGCATGACATTATACATCACTAGAGTATGAGCATCATATTGTAACCATAGAGCAGAATCAATGATCAAAGCTAGAGTCAAAAGTGTATTGTTACCAAAAATCATATAAAGGGTACACATCAACACAATTGTATTGAGGACGCTATAAATGTAACATCCCTGACCTGGGTTATGTTGTAACTCTAGATGTTTTGTTTAATAAAGATAATTATATGCTTTCTCTTATCTTTTGAAAAGTAATTAAGACTCAAGAGGAACTTATGTTTCAATTTTGGTCCTATTTGAATAATGTTGAAACAATGTTTTACTTATTTTGGACTAAAGTGCTAATTACCCAAGTTGAGGGGTTAACTTGCAAATGTTACATGATAAAATGTTCCTCAATTGTTGAAGCATCATAAGAATGAGAATGATGCATAGGTATGGCTTGTGGTAGCCTGAGTACCAAAAAAGAGCTTGTTGAGCAATGTTTGTGCATTAAAACCCATCTCTGGTGTAATGTGTAATTTACCCAAAATCTAGGGTTCAACGTGCAAAATACCACTTCTAGAGAGTCCCTAATGTTTATTGGTATAAATTATAGATAATAAAATTAGAGGGGCGTCTCATTTGAATCTCTTTGGAGGAGAGAGAATCTTGATATTAAAATAATCAAGATTTAAGCATAATTGAAACCCTAATTCAATTTAATGCAAAAATAAATATATTAATGGAAGTACCATTCAACCAAAAATGAGAGGGTTGAAATTGTATAAGAGTGGACGTCCTTGTGACTTGCAAAGGCAATGAAATATCTAAGTGAGTGGAGAGCCCACTCACATTAGTTAAAGGAAAAGTAATATCCACTCAATTTTTGGATATTATTATTATAATGGTTAAGGTTCTTAATTTGTTTTATTTTAATTCATGGATAATGAAGAGGAATTACAAGGTGCGGGGGATGGATTCGTATGCAAGGGATTGAAGGGAGTATGTAGCGCTAATTTTGGGAGTTGAAGGAATTAATTATCACTGTCTCTCTCATTGAATTTCCTTATATACATCCCATTTTCAACCCACATGAAAGGCTTTTTCAATCCCCTTTTATTTCCTTGCTTTGTCCATGCACAAGGGAGCTTAGGAGAAACAGGAGGACGTGCCCCAAACTGTAGGTAAGCTCCATAGTCATCTTCAACCTTGATTTTATGGTGGAAATCAAAATTCAATGCTTAATTTCTTCTTTTCTTCATTCAATCTTCAACCTTAGCCATTCATTTCATACAAAGACTAGAGAATGGACCTTGGATAGTTGAGAGAGCTTCATTCACCATTGAGGACGTGAAGCTTGAAGCTTGGATTCAACTTTGAAGGCAGGTTATATAACTTGAACCCTTAAATGTTATTATTACATTCAATTCTTCATCACTTGTTGATCATTTTGTTCTTCTTGAAATTCCTTTGATCAAATTGATAAAATTACCATAAGAATGGCAGTAGATTTTGAAGGATCGAAGCTTGAAGATGATGATATTATCTTAAGTATAGAACTAAACATAGAACATCTGCAAACCATTTTGCTTTTGGTGATCAAACGGTCCCAAGACCGTTTGACACCAAACAGTCTCAAGACCGTTTGAGGGCAAACGGTCTCAAGACCGTTTGAGGTCAAGAGGACTCAAACTGTTTGAAGGTTAAATGCTGATGTGGTTGAATGATAATCCAATGGTTCCAATTAATTTAAATTTAAAAGGTTCCATGTATGTATGATCCACCAATTGCAAGCTCTAATCGATTAAATTGATTGAAACCCTAGTTGAGGGAATTGATTTTAAGGTTGATTGACCCAAAACGGTCTCAAGACCGTTTGGAGGTCAATGGTTGATTGTGGTGGATGGTTGGAGATCCAAGGGCTACAATCTGATGTACTTTCAATAGATCAACTGATGGATGGTTTCAATGTTGGAGGGTCCATTGATTGCAAACCCTAGACCCAATAGATTGATTCGATTCCAAGACCGAATGGGTTGATTCGGTTTCAAGACCGAATGAGTTGATTCAGTTTCAAGACCGAATGGAGGATTCAGTTTCATGACCAAATGGATGATTTGGGTTCAAGATCAAATGAATTGATTCGGTTTCAAGACCGAATGGGTTGATTTGGTTTCAAGACCGAATGGGTTGATTCGGTTTCAAGACCGAATGGGTTGATTCAGTTTGAAGACCAAATGGGTTGATTTGATTTACAATTGATCAAGACTGTTTGAAGGTCAAGGTACTTCAAGACCGATTGAAGGTCTAATACCTCAAGACCGTTTGAAGGTCTAATTGATTCAAACCAAGAAGGTACCAATTAACCCCTTGATTGTTAATGGCATATATCAAAGTTAAATCCAGTGGTTGTACCTCTAAAGTACTTAGGTGATTAGTACCTTTAGTGTGGTTAACCTTTGATGCTTATGGAAGTAAAGACTTAATACACTATGTCAACTCTTCATTCAAGTTGATTCAATCTAATTAACCTCCTAGAGAGGATGACAGAGAGGAACTTATACATGAGTGGTAATCATGTAGTGATTAATCCTCAACACTTTCAACATGAATAAAATATGTAATTAGGGTTTGATCCATGATGATGAGATCATGAAACCCTAAACGAGAAGGTTGATGAGCTCTAACCCTAATTTAAGGGAATGCTTCATGAAAATCCTAATTTTGGGCAAAGCTACATGAAACCCTAATTTTAGGGGAAATGTTATAAGAAACCTCAATTCAAGTTAAGGATGTAATGAGAAATCCTGATATTGGGTAATGTGATATGAAACCCTAATCCAGGGTGATGCTATGAATTATGAAACTCTAATTCAAAAACCTAGCCCTAATTTATGTAAGGGGATGAGTAACCCTGATTGATATGAATTGGGAAACCATAACCCTAATATAGGGTGATGGAATGTGAAACCCCAACATAGGGTGAGATTATGAAAAACCCTAATTGATAAAGAAGGGAATCCCTATTCCTGATAATGGATAATCTTATATCAATAATGGTTGAATAAATCAAATGAGTGACTTATGACTAATACATTACATGGTATGTGATGAACTGGTGCATAGAGTATTATGGTGAGAATTACCCTAATATAAGACAAGTTGATGAACTCAAGTAAGATCAAGGTGATGAGGGAAGTGAAACATTAGGATGTGATAGATATCACATTCAACACCTCAAGGTTGATACCCATTGATGTACCCTAAATCCACAATACTTGGATGAGTAACACATGAAGTGTGTTATGATAATTATTACATTAAGATGTAATGCACTTTGATAAGTGTAGGCTAATATACATTGAGAAAGGATTAAGCCAAGATAACAAAGTATGATGTAATCAATATTTTAGAAAAGATGAGAGAGAAACTCATACTTTGTGTTGATTATCACTTAATGATAAATGATGAGAATAAATAAGTATAGTTGAATACTTATGGTATTAATGTATGCTCCTAGATGTGTGGAGTAATGAATTAGGGTTTGAATTGATAATATGAATTTGAAACCCTATTCGATTATAAAGGGAAAACTCCAACCCTAATAGTTGTTGCCTAGTGAGAGGTGATAAGATGTTTAATGGGCCTTGTGAGCCATGTGGATGGTTGTTGCCCAGTGAGAGGTGACAAGATTTTTAATAGGCCTTGTGAGCTATGTGGATAGTTATTTCCTAGTGAGAGGTGAAAAGATGTTTAATGGGCCTTGTGAGCCATGTGGATGGTTGTTGCCTATTGAGAGGTGACAAGATGTTTAATAGGCCTTGTGAGCCATGTGGATAGTTGTTTCCTAGTGAGAGGTAACGAGATGTTTATAAATGTTTCATGTAAGTAATGATAATGTTGAAATAAACTAGGAAATGTAAACTTAGTAAGATAATAATAATAATAAATGGATACAATAATAATAATAAAATCTTAATCATGCATGCTTATTGTTTATAGCCAAATAAGGGCTATAGTGTTTTGAATAAGATTAAAAGAGATAAGAGGATTACTTGAATTACATAAAGAATGTGAATAAGTATGATGGCTTGGCCAAGGTTTAATACCTAGAAAAGGTGATGTGGTATTCAGTGATAATGTCACATGATTGGTCATAACCCAATACCTGGAATAATATCACGGGATTGGTCATAACCCAATACCTGGAATAATGTCACAGGATTGGTCATAACCCAATACCTGGAATAATATCACATGATTTGTCATAACCCAATACCTGGAATAATATCACATGATTGGTCATAACCCAATATCTGGAATAATGTCATAGGATTGGTCATAACCCAATACCTGGAATAATGTCATAGGTTTGGTCATAACCCAATACCTAGAATAATTGCACATGATTGGTCATAACCCAATACCTGGAATAATTGTATATGATTGGTAATAATCCAATACCTGGAATAATATCACAAGATTGGTAATAATCCAATGCCTAGAATGGTTGCACATGATTGGTAATAATCTAATGCCTGGAATTGTTGCACAAGATTGGTAATAATCCAATGCCTGGAATGGTTGCACAGGATTGGTAATAATCCAATGCCTGGAATGTTTGTATAGAATTGGCATAGTCCAATGCCTGGACAGAATATGATGATGTATACTCACATGACTGGAACAATGCAATATCTGGCTAACTGATTATCTAAGGTCAACAGACAGAAATAAGAATGATTCATGGATGACATACCATGATAATCAATATCTTAGGAGAAGCTTGAGATGTTGATATAATAAGATGGATAAATGATATACATGTTCTTCATATTCCTTATAAAGTGAATAAATGGATTACTGCTCTATCATAGATAGTTGCAATGCTTTAAGATATGAGATTGTTCTAAACTGCTTATCCTATGATCAGATTTACTCTATTAAACTGCAATAATAATGTTTCTGGCGGAGAGTTATATCTCTCACTGGGACAATTTCAATTGTCTCATCCCCGTGGGATCCAACGTTTTTAGGTGGACGAGGATGAGGAGGTAAGAACCATACTATAGGGGAAGGACAGTAGCATCAAGGACAACAGTAACATCTCAGGTGGAGATACTGACTGTTGAGTCTTGTAGATAAGAGTCCTATGTGTCGTCTCTGTACTCTCAGGTCCTTGGAGTCAGTACTTAGTGTTTTCATAATCAATCTGAGATTTTGGCTTGAATGCCTCGAGGTTGTGTATTACTCATGTATAGATCTAAGAGAGCAATTGATGTATGTAATCCTTGAGAAGAGATGGTACATGGTATGTACTTGTGGACCAGAATGTGCATGCAATACTTTGGTTATTGTTATTATGAGTTTCTTGGAACTGGATCTCTTTGAAAAATGTTTTAATTTTGAGTGATTTTCAGTAATCCATTGCTAATGATTGCTTCCGCTTAGTTAATGACATTTTGTTCGAACGGTGTGCCACAATAAATGTATAAACTCACATGTTCAAGAAACATATATGCTTGGAAAAACTTAATATTTTAGCAAGAAAGAAATGAACAACATTAAATACTTTCTTATTAACACACAGTTGGGTTTTAGGTGCAATTTCATTATACTTAATCAACAATATATAGCCATTGAACAACTTCCTCAAAGGAAGGGTCCGTAAGGGTGATCAAGATTAGCTAACCCTTTTATATGTGAGGGACCTCAAAACCTAAGTCAATGAGCTAGCTCTATTTCAACATGCCTTGTGCCCTTAACCCAAGAATACATGCATGTACACTAAGGTTCGTATAATGGACAAGTTCAATTATGTTCAAGATTTGTTCGACATATATAAAGTAAAATGAACGTACTAATCATACGGAACAAGTAGCTCAAACAAGTATATAATGCCAAGCAATTTAAGCATACAGGCAAGTTCAATACTACTAGTATGGTCAATACAAGGATAAATCGTACCTTGATTAGAGCATAAGATTAACAACTTAATTTAGAAAAACAACAACTAGCAACTTAACTAGATCTTGACAATTGAGTCCATAGAGATCCTGACATTTCAAATAAGTACAATTGGATTAACATCAACAAGATTAGGTCCATTAATCGTTATCATGGGGGTCAGATGTGTCACTTAAGTCTAGATGCTCATTTCCTTCAACATTGATTTCAATATCCTAAACTAGATGATGCATAGGCATTAACAAGAAACAAAGTACATCATGGGTTCATTAGATTTTAGAGTGACTCATTACAACTAGATCATGGATTTTAGACTTATATTTCATCATCTTAATAGGGAAATCATAAGATTTGAATAAGATTAAGGATGTATTCATCATATCATGCATTTAAGTCATATTGAGTCATTTTCATGCAAAATGATAATAACTAAAGTACAATATAGATCATATGACATTCATGTCATAGAGATCAACATGTTACTGGTTTGATTACATCAAATAGCATGGGTGACCATTTAGGGTGACATTTATACAAGGTTAGATCTAGATTTAGCAACATGCACATTAAGGCCACATTCTATGTCATGTTTAGGTCACTTAGTCATAATAGTGAACATGAGTGCATAACACGATATTTTATGTCACAAGTCATCAAAGTACTGATCTAAAGGAGAGATCTAGTTTTGATAATATCTGGTCCATATTAGCACAAGGTTTTGAAGATCATCATGATAAGCCCACAAGTATTCCATTTAATATCACATTTCATATCATCAAGTCAAGATAGAGTTCAAGCATGGGAAACATGGATTATTGGCTCAAACATGCATCACATAATTAGTGATCTACAATGATTATGAACATTTAAGGGTCATAATATCACATCGGTGCACAAAGTCCATGATTTTAGTACAAAAGATCATCTTAAGTGACATTAGAGGCACATTTCATAAAATTGGGTCAGTAAGAGGGCCAATCATGGTCAAGTTTGATTCACATGTCAAAATATAGTTAAATTCACTGATTAGGGTCATAAAAATTAAACTGAGTCATTAAATGATCATGGTTTAGCATTACACGTCATTAAACTTGTAAAAGAGGATAATTAGATGTCATTTTCAACATAACCACATATATAAGTGGATTTTTCCTCTAAAATTAGGTGCATTGCATAGATCTCATCGATTAGATCAATTTTCATATATAATATGTTTCATTTTGATCTATGAATAATTTTCTATGGATTTTATAAGATATAGTTATGTGTGTAAGAGAGAGAGATGTACCATTAGGAGGGTGATGTGGTGCTCTACTATTGGTCAGGCTGAGCCATGTAGGTTCCAGTGAGGCATGGTTCCATAGCTCACCCTTTAACTAGTCAACCACAAAAGGGGGTAGCCCTTGCCACACAACGTGCCTCCATTGGCCACCCACAGCCATGGTGACTCGCTTAACCGACTGAGAGAGAGGGCATCAAGGCTTGGATACAGCCCTCAGATTAGGATCGCGTCATTGAGGCTTCATCTCCCTCATAGAGATAGCCTTGAACCTAGGCCTTAGTGGCGTTGCAACACTGGGTGGCCGATGTTCGGGGAAAATGAGGAGGAGAGGATCTAGCACCACCTAAACAACCGTCTGGGTCTGGCGGCTTGTAATCGAGATGGTGGAGGCTCCAAACTCTACTGCTCGAGCAAAGAGTAGGGTCTCAAGGATCGTCAAATTTTCTACAGTTTGAATCTCCAAGAGATCGAGTTTGGAGTGAAATGAGGGCGGACATGATCAGAAAAATTAGGAAAAAGAGGGGGGAAATGAAAGGAAAGAAGAAACTAGGCTAAAGGAGGCGTCTTGTGGGCGCTAGATGGATTATATGGTGACCAAGCTACCTAATCCGACCACCTACTCCTGTACTTGGGTTAGGTAGGGAATAAGAAGTCTCGACCATCAGATGGTATCCCAGATCTGAGGTTGAGTGATCCAAAGGCTCTAGTTGGCCGAGGCAAGCAAGGGAGATAGTGGACATGAGCAATCCATGGATATATAACAAAACATTTTGATTAGCTGGGAGAAACTGCCTTGGTACAATGATGTGTCAAAGCAGGGGGCACTTTAACTGGTCCATTGGGCCCAATTAGGGAAATAAAAGATAAAACAATGATTAAATCACCAAGGTTCAACATGCCATATCTTGGGCTAGGATGATCCGATTAAGGTGATTTTTCTACCATTGGAAAGATAATTGAATTCTATACAATAGGAGATACTTTGATGGAAAGGAGAGTTCATTAAATGAGTTCCATTTGGATTGCAATTTGACGATACCTAAAAGGCTTGACACATATTTCAAAATTCAAATTAGAGTCACATATTAGTACAAAGTGATATTAAATAAAAATCAATTCATCAAATGAGTACAAAGTGACTTTAAGTCATCAAGGTGTGGGTGAGGGAGGTTGTTCAGTATAATAGGGTATGTAATGAATTAGAGAGAAAATCCAAGTTATCACAATTTCTCTTCATTCTGTCACAAGAGGTGTTGGGAAGATACATTAAAAGGGAGGTTGAGAGCAGGAGAATAGAGAGGTTTAGGACTCTCTGCAGTGGGTTAGTGCCATCCCACCTTATGTTTTTAGATGATTTGATTATTTTCCTCAACCTTCTGGGAAAATATACATAAAAATTAGAGGCTACCCTTATGGCATATGAGCTCCATTGGGACTAGAAGGTGAACAAAGAGAAAACCTTGGTCATGATTGGCAAAACTTCCATTCTTAGGAGAGCACACATCCTATAAGCATGGGGTTTCTCCAAAGACAGTGACACAATTCTCTACTTAGGAGTTGTACTGATCAAAGGTATGATCTTGATTAGACACTTTGATAGCCTTGTGAATAATATCACAAAGAGGACTACATCTTGGGCTAGAAACCTTGTCACCTTTACTAGACGGCTTACATTAATTAAATTAGTTCTTATTTCCATTCCCACTGATAAGCTAAATGCATGTGCGATCCCAAAATCCATCTTGAGTGACATTGAAAGAAATATAGTGGGGTTCCTCTGGGTGTCTAGAGAGGGAATCAAAAGACGTTCCTGGGTCAAATGGGATATTGTGACCTCCCCAACCCTAGGTGATCACTTAGGAGTTTAGAAACTCGTGGACAGATACCAAGAGAATCTGATGAAAGTTGGTTGATACATCTTACAAGGTTCCTCACTTTGGGCTGAATTTTTCATCAAAAAATAAGGCAAGGATAGATGGGACTTAGGCCCTAAACATCCATGGAATCTTAAAAAAGGTAGGGACTCCTCGTTATAATGGAAAATAATATGGGATATCTTCCCCATGATAATGCAGAACACTAGATGGGATCTAGGCTCAGGTAAGATTCCTTTTTGGGGTTCCCTATGGGGAGATGATAGACTAGATAGATGGAAACATGAGGGCTTTGTCACCTATCTTTTCCTTAGGGTTAAGGTCTTTTTTGAGGAGGAGGGTCATGGAGTGTGGAAAATTACCGATATCTAGAGTTTTCTTAAGGATGAGGGTGTAGCAGAAGTCATGACTAGGTCAAGAGACACTACGATTGGAGAAGATAAATCATTTTGGATGCCATGTGTGGATGGTATCTTTATGATAAAATTGGCTTTGAGTATATGTACTAGAGCCAATTTTCTCCACCACTGTGATGGACTCACCTCCCTTCAACATAGATGGCTACGTAACTCAACCCTCCCCCTCAAAATTTCAACCTTTTTCAAGAAGATGTTTTACTCTGTCATTCCTATGGATGACAATATTAGGTCTTGACACATAATGTTGGCCTCTAGATGTGAATGTTGTCATCAAAGAGATTTGGAGACATTGGCCCACCTCTTTCTCATTGGGAGCATAGATAGACACCTCTTGGTAGAATGGGAGAAAATCATACAAGTCAATTCCTTTACCGCCTCTAGGATGTTGAGTGGTTTTCTATACCACTATTGGCCCCTCTTGGACTAGAAATCATGGCTTGGATTCCACATGGGTGTTCTTCCCCTTAAAATCCTTGGTGGAGCTGGGTGGATAGATGTGGGAGTAGGTTTGATGGCAAGAGAATGGATAGCAAGAGGATTTGGAGTAAAGTTTTCCGCATCTACCAATCTATGAGTGACAACACTCCCTCCAAACTCTTTGGAACCAACTATGGAATGGTCAAGTTTTGGAGAGAGAGGTTTCTCCCCGTACCTCAAGATTCATAGGTTCATCCTTCGCCCCACCTTTTGGCAGGCCATGAGGGTAGGTTGTCTTAAGCTTAACCTGGAGAGTGTTTCTTGGAAGGGGGTGGTTTGGGGCTGAAATGAATGACTTCTAGAGGTATCATTAGATCTTGTAGTGATGATATTAGTGTGGTCTTCTCTAACCCAACCCATGGCTCATCCCACTTACAATGTCTTCTTAAGGTAGTTGAAGTTGGTATTGGGCTAGCGGTGAACCCCCTGGCAGGGATAACCTGAGAATGTGATTATCGATGACTTATCTCCCTATTGAATGTGACCTCTATGACCCCATGGAGGGTGAATGAAACCCTTCAAATAATCCATGATCTTATGCGGGCTTAAACTTGTGACACCACCTTTATCCATAGAGAAACAAACTGTTTAGATGTCCATTTGGTTGAATACGAGGCCACTTTAGAACAACCTTACTTGTTTAGTGACCTTAGGTCCATGCCTCCCCTTGTTAGGGGTCTGTATATGATAGAATCTTGGGGTGTTGCTTATTTGAGGTAAGAGGAAGCTGTAGCTAATGACATATAAATACCTTTTGTTTTATTCTTGGTCTTGAGTTGAGGACCCATTTTGTAGTTAGTCGAGTTCCTCTTGTATATATGTTTTTCTTGATTGCCCATTGGGGAAGAAGATGAATAGAATTCCCCCACAGTTACATAAAAAAATTGCTCGATTAGCCGCAGGCATTTTGTGGGATAGCCTGATGATTAGCGTTGTCAATAGGAAGGGTATGGGGAGGGTAAGATCTTATCCCTACCCTTACCCTTCCCCACCCAGTGTGGTGGATAAGGGTATGGGTAATTCCCCACTCAGCCAATATCATTACCCTCTTTTTACCCTTACCCTCTTACCCAAAAGGTAAACGGGGAGGGTAAGGGTAAAGTGGGGAATTTGTATGTTTTCTTCAAATTTGTTGTAAAATTAATAATAATGGCCTAGATAATACTTTAATATATTTGAATGAGATATCAAGATGCTCTAGGATGACTTTTATATATCAAAAATGATTCTAAGTAATCTTTTGCAACATTATATAAATGGTTTGTTTTGTATTGAATGCATATACAAATAGTAGCACCCTAACATTAGTGTGTGAACAAATAAATTGTATCAAAAAGATAAAGATTGCTACATTAAAATGATACTAAATGTTAATATGCCACAAATAGTTATTGTTGGAAAAATACTCATATTTTACCCTCTAAATATTTTTGCATCTAAAAAAAATCACAAATGAAGTAGATAACACCACCTCACATATGTATCAAATGCTATACTAAATATTAAATCTTGTTATTATATACATGTTTGTCTTACAACACACAATTATTTAATGGAACATAGACTATTAATATACACGTGTCTTGCACCTCCAAAATGGTGTTGCATACACAACCAACTTAACTACATAAGAAGTAGATAACAATATCATGTTTTGCTTAAAATTATGACCACATAGTATTAGGTATTCTATAAACTCAAACAACACAATGACTATATATTTAATATATTATACATATGTATTGGCGGGTAGAGGGTTAGAGGGTATGGGTAATGTCTTACCCTTACACTTACCAACTCAGATAGTGGTTTAGAAGGTAGTGGGTATGTGGGTAATGTTTGATCAAAGGGCTCCAGAGTGGAGTTGAATAGAGGTAAAAAACACTTAAAAATCATTTAGACCTTCAATTTTGTTCAAGAAGTAGGATTCCAAATATGAATTTGATGTGAAAATGATCATACATAGCAAGGATAAGAGAGATTCAATGAGGACAAGAACAAGTTAAGTAGAGTAGTTCCAATCTCCAAAGTAGGAGAAAGTCAGTCCACTACCTGGAGAGGTTAAGTCCTAGGATTTTGCAACCATTTCATACTTATTTTCCATTATAAGAAATACAATAAGACCTTCCTTTTATAGGACAATGATACCTAAACTTCTTTTTAAGGATCAAAAGGATCCAATAAACCATACAAGGTCTTACATATCCTTAGAGCAAGAGTCTTCAACCTCTACAAAGTCTTACCCACTTTTGCAAGGAGTAGGAAACCTTCACCAAGGAGCTCCCATTCTTGCAACAAGTTTTCTTCCTTGAAGGAATTACCTACTCTTCTCAAGGATCTTCAACCTTCACCTTCTTCTTCAACTTGGATGATCATTCACCAACATAGTTTGAAGAAAGGGGTTGGGGAAAGAGAAGATTTAGAGCTTCACAAGATTACAATGAACTAGCTCTCTCACACATATCCTATCTCACTGATATGGATGTTTAGATTTGTAAGAAATAGAGAGAAAGGGCCTCTAGTGGACTATATCTAGGAGCTTAAATAGCATAAGGAAAAAAAGCTTGGAATGAAGTCTACTGGGTCATGTTTATAGTTGGGGATGTCCACTAGACACTAGAAACATTTAGGAGCGATTTCTAGTCTTTTGGTGTGTCGCAACTGATCTATTTTTGATGTTTGCAACACTCCAATGGCTAGAATCACTATTTCTACACATTTCATATAGTGTAGTCAGTTGAGTTTCCATAAAGGTAACCGATCGATAGCATTATACTACAAGATAATTTTGATTTTCGACTGAGTTTATCCTAGATGAAACTCAATCAATGCCTTAAAATAAGTTTTCCAGTGCAAGGTATCAGTCCAATTTATCCTGAGGTAAACTCGGTCGAACCTAAACATTTAGAAGACCCATCCTAGGTGTCAGTGGAGTTTCTAGGAGGAAAACTCGACTCATCAAACATCTTGTGATGAATTTTGGAAAATGTCATTAAAGTGATCAGATGTTCAAATTAAGTGCTCCTATTTTTTATCATCTTAATTACAATTCATAACATCAATTAAATGATTACGAAGATCGTCCTAATTCGTTTAGGGCTATTTCCACAAAAGTGCATTTGCATTGCTTTTGACTTGAACTTGATCAAGCTAAGGCTTGATTGAATTGATCCTTTTGATGTACCTAATACCTAAAATCAATCTCAAATAGACATATTAGATACATATGAATGTAATGGTTAAGTCATTATCAAAATATAGGCAATGTATACCTGTTAGATCACCATTCTCCCCCTTTTTGACAATGACAAACCATTCCTCAACACACTGAAAAGGACTTAGAAATCTAAAACTTTTGCCTTGTGAATTGTAAGGGGATACATGAATTAAAAATTTGCAATTTCTCCCCCTCAATTCATGCTTACCTTTTCCTATATGGATAGTTTCTCCAAAAAGCAACCATAACACACATACACTATTGAGTCCTCTTACAAGTCACATACTATTTCAGAAAAAGACTAGAAAAGGATCACAAAACAATATGGTTGAGCTTGATTCTCCTCTTGTCATATCAAAAAGGTAGGGGGTGGAAAATCTAATGAGAACATGTCTTATCCATAGGCATAAACAACATAATCAACCACCATAGCAAGTAGCAAAATAGAAAAACTCAGTGAGAATGAGCACGCTAGAGTCATAATCAAAATATGAAAGAACATACCAAGAACTCATAACATAAAGACAATCATAGAGTTAAGGTACATAAAATTAGATTACAATACCAGATATGTCCTCTCTAAATGATAACTATAAAAAAACAATGAGATATGAAAATAGTATGCCTCACATACAATGCCCAAATGTTCAGTAAATGATGACTCAACATCTCATATGAAAACATTGTAGATATTGGAATTGATGTCACAAGGAGGGTTAGATATTTAGTATTTCATGATATCTTCCTCTTTATAGTGATATTGTTTGTTCTCATGTAGTTCCTTCTATTACAATTTTATAAACTCCTTTGAAAATAAATTAGCATACTTTTGCATCAATGAAAGTTAGAAATGAAATTATTGGTCATTAATTGTTATTTATTTAGTCTAGATCTAGGCTATACAGGATTATAATCTTTGTCCATATGATCTGCTTTCAATGTTGGGTAATTGGGTGAAGGGTTCATAAAAATATCACTTCTAATTTCAATCATGACACCACAACTCGACCGCCAAATGACAAATTAACATTTCTATTGAATTCAAGACCATAGTGTGTGTAATAAGTTCCATTGTAGTGCATCTCGTAGATGTAAATGGAAGTTTTGTTTGGTTTTATGAGCTGAATGATTTGGTTTAGGTTATAGATTTTTTCAAACAAGTAATAAATGATCTTGTTTTGTTTGAGGAGCACTTTAATGTTGATAATACATAGTTATATTATGTAAATATGCTCATTTAATATTTATTATACAATAGTCCATCAGGTTGTGTGTGTTAAAGTACCAAAGTAATGCTAAATAATTAAAATCAAGGTTTTCTATGATAAATAACCAGGTAATATCATTACATATTTATTTGTTGCTAGTTGGATTATATCATTATAGTTTTTATGTAGTTTGAGTTCATACAATCATAGACTATATATTTATGTTTGATTTCAATATCAAACTGATTGGTAAAAATGTGACATGTTTGGGTTGTCTACTAAATATCTAACAATTCATTTTTTTATATTTCCTATGTATTTGTTTGAAACATAATAACACTATAATACCATTTTTCTCTAGTTTAATTTTGGACTACTTGATAGTTTAATTTGTTAGAGAGAAAATTTAATCTTGCATAAAATCAAATGTTTCAATAGATTTCATGGTTTCAATTTTGTGGTTCTCCTCAAAGCATGGAGTCTAGTATAGACTCTACACTATAATACTATTCACTTGGACAAGATGTTCTTTTCTTAATCGAGTGAACTCTTCATGTTTGATCTAGGAATTGATAAATGAAATGAAATCAATATCTTATTTCTATTTGAATAAAGGAAAAGTAGAAACAAATTGTCAATGAAAAATATAAATGTTGAGCTAAACTACACCATATTGCTTAAGATTCTAATCAGAAGATTCATATCATAGAAAACCATGCCATATATGTATGTAGTGAGATCAATACCATTTCAAAAATCATCCAAACTGAAAGAAAGAGCCTCACAAGTCAATCTCCACAAGACTACGTTGCATAATGGAAGAGTTCAAATACTAAACTGATTTAGTGAATTGGTTTATGTGCTTATTCTCTTGTAGTTTAAAAATAACACAATGAACAATAAATTCTTAGGAATCCTAAAATTGATGTAAAAGTTTACCTCATGAATTGGATCTCTTTTATCATAGTTGTGACCATAGGTAAAATAAATGACCCACAAAAACATTTTAAATTATAATATACTACAAATTAGACACCAAACTACAATTTTAGTCTCCTGACTTGAGTTCATCCATAAATAAGTTCCTAGTTATACATTCTATTATTTGTACATATCATATTACTTGGTGCCAATTGGGCCCATTTAAACTTTAGTATAACTTTATTAGTTACTTATCTCCATTTGGATATTATTTGCAATTTATCTCCCCACTTCAATTAATCATGTTGTTGCATTATTTATTGACCTTGATAAAGTTTCTCAATCAAATTTCATATGGCTCAACACCTGGACTAGACCTTACATTCATAAAGTATAATTTGTATGGAAGCAAATGGTTTTGGAATAAAATAAAAATAATAACTGGATAACAAGACATTTTTGGAATATATTAGTAGGATAATTGTATTATAAAGCTCAAAATTATGACTACATGTGTTGATAGTTTTAGAAATTGATGTAGTAAAACTAGAACTCTTAGTAATGTATTAAAACAATTGAGGCTATATTCAAGGATTCATAAATGTATTAATTAATTCATTAATAGGGTTTCTAAATGCTTTTATTAGACAAAAAGATACACCATAATTTCCTCTCTTCACCCTTTGTGTCTTTCGTCAACAATATTGTAGGAAGAAGATGAGGTCTTGCTGTGTTTATAGGTAGCGCCAAGCCCTAGTTTTGTTAGTTCTTGCTTCACATTCATACCCCTTTATAGATTTTGTTTTTGAAATCAAAGCTAATGCATGAAACCTAAAACACAACCTTTCATTAAAAGTAACTAGAGCAAAGTGTAAACTGACATACCAGACTAGCTTCCCCAACCTTCCCACCCTCCTATGCCAGGGGAGAAGGCAAGCTCCACCACTATATGTGACCCACTTAAGTGGGAAGTCGTTAGATGGGCGGGTTGGTATTAGCTGTCTAATTCGTGCATGGACCATGGTGCACCACCAACTGATTGATGTGATCAACATGCTCAATGCATAGACTACAAGTCGTCCTGCCCGGTGGAGGCCCCTTTAGTGGCTAGGCATCCAATGTGGGCATGCCACTTAGCCAGGGAAAAACTCTACTAGTCATCGTCTCTAAGAGGTGGCACAGTCTAGTTGTGGAATAATTGGAAGAGGGCCTAGATCACCACATCAATGAGGGTAACATGGCCACCTTCTTTGTATAGCTCTAGATTTCATTTTCATAAAGTCTTATTGGAAAAGTTCTAAAAACATTATCTCTAGTCCTCTCATCTAAAATACATGATGTTATATATCAATTTGATTAGCCTGATGAGAACTGTGACATAATAATATTTACAAACACTGAATTGTCTTATAATCCTCTTATTTTTGTAAAGATGTCATCTTAGACTACTTTGACCCTACTTAATACATGTTTATGATAAATCTTGGACCTTTAATGACCATACAACCTTGTAGTCATAAAATCAGTATATATTGTAAATGTTTTAGTATATTCACGACCCTAATCACCATTAATGCACCGTGCTTCACCTTTACATCCTACTATGTCTATCTTTGGGAACTTTAATGATGGACATGGAATTAATTTCTAATCGTTATTATAAAATGACATCAAATGCCTAACCAACTTTTAAATCAGTGACCATATGATTACATATAACATGTATGTCCAAGATCAAACTATTTCATTCTTGTTCACCCATATGAACTAATATGCACAATTGTGACCCCATTATGTGGATTCTTGTCATACTTTAATCAATTGACATTATTGACCTAATTGAGCACCAAACTCCATTCTACTCTTATATTAGTAACTCCATGATGTGTTAGAGAAACTAATGTGTAGGTTGACTCTATTTAATGGTATGAAGATGTATGTGCTCAAATCCACTAGTTTTGACCTAGTATGCTTATATATGGCTTGCTTTCTTCGAGTGTCCTAATCTTAATGTATACCTCAATTTCATGTCTCCCTTCTCAAACTAAGAGTATACTCTAATACTTATGGCCCTTAGATGTGAACGTCCCACTTGTTTCATATGTTTGACACTAATTATATAAGTCTTATATTGCATATTGAATATATGCTCATATGTTGACATTTACGTTGAACCTTGATGCCTATACCCTAGGGGACATTTACCTATCTTTGAATATGTTTACTATTGACCAAACCTCTCTTTTGATCATCATAAATTCCAACCACCTGAGAGAAACCCTAAACCTAAACCTAGATTATGAAACAAAACACCTCATTCTTTAAAAACATGATTAATACAATATACAAAAAACACAAATATTTTTTTCCTTTTCCTTTCTGATTTAAACTCATAAACCAATGTCACATTAAGGATGATATGTTCAGTTATCACAAATCATATTAAACTCTATTAAACCAGAATAAAAATGTTATTTCTCATATGTAATTCAGTTACATAAGTCCATGTACATTAATGAACAAACTCAGTATTATACCCATCTGGAGAAATAGAGAGTGCATGGACATTCTAATCTAGATTATTCCATTTACATCTTTTTCATGACATCTCTATAGGATAGCATTATATCTAAAACATTTGAAACAACCTCATGATATTCATATGGAGTTGTAGTGAGTGGATACATTCCACTCAAGAAAGGTACATGCATCAACATCATATTAAGTATATTGAACTTAAAACAAACTTGCAGACATTTCTAAGTCTAATAGATGATTCCAACATATAGGAATTCTAGTTCATGACAATAATCTTGTTAATCAAGGCATTCATTTAGTCCAGTCCCAATGATATGTGGAGGCAACAAGGCAATATATAAACATTTAGAATCAAGACACAACAATAACATCATCTTTTGACACCCCACCAGACGAACCAAGAACATATCATGCAGTCCTGAAGCTAAAGTCCACCCAAGGCATGTCGACCAAGTAAGACTATTTAGATGACAAGTAAATATAAATCATTACCATATTGGATATTAAATTCTAGCATCAACTAGTTGTCAACATTTAAGATCATATTCCATGGTAGACAAATAAGAATAAGGCAACACATTATATTAAGAAGGAATAGTTAGTTTCCACAACAAGAAACATATTTAAAAATATTAGATTTATCAACTAGCAATAAAAGGAATGTAACAAACATTCAACTCAAGATCTACATAACTTGTCATCTTTTATTCATTTCCATGAAACTACTTGGCTCATACGTCACCAAATAAAGTCTCACGATTCTCATGTCAACGACTCACCATCACTATCTTAGGGTTTATCCTACCACCATAAAATATCAACAAAAGACCCTGATTCACCACAAGGCTTCCTAAAAGAGGCTAACTTACTCACCTAAGGTACACAAGATAGGATCCAAAATAACAATATATCACATATTACCATTGAATTACACATATCATCATATATCACGAGTTTAGAAGTTTTCATTTTATCTGTCTATTCCTCATGGACATAGACTTTCACAACTCAGGATACAAGGCCAAATTTCAGGTCTTGTGACTCACTCTGTTACAATGTGTTTTTTCATATATATATTTTCATAAATGAAATGAAATTATTCTAATAAAAAGGGCAAATTGGAAATTGATATGCTTTCTTTTACAAGTATGGCTTTCTTTGGAAATCTCCCTTTACTATGGATTTTGTGTTCTCTATTATTTTTATTAGTCTAGTAATGAATATGGGAAAAACGAAGAAAGAAAAATCAATATTAAGTTCTATTCAAATGATAATGGGTAATTAATATTGTACTTTTGAGGATTGTGTGACATTCTGTAGAAAGTAGTATGGATGGCCACTAATGGTATGATTTCATGTTCACATGATTCCTAATAAGAAAACTCATCAAAATAAAGAATATAGAAAAGATAGAAAGAGAAATGGATTGTTTTGATGACTTAAATCTACTATTACCATTAGAACTAAGATTCTATGAAGCTCACACCCCATCATGCCCGGTTTCACGTGCGGGTGAAACTAGCCTCAAACCAGCCCCCAAATCACACCACGTGGCAGCTGCTGATAGGATGGTTTTTTTGAAATTATGCAATAGGTAAATAAATTTGTTTCACTTATAACTTTTGAACCGTAAAGAATTTTTTTAATGAAACAAAAACCGTTGGTTTCATTATGAAAAATGCAATCTAACAAGCCTAATATTGACATAATTTTGAGAAAAACAAATACAAAAATGATATATATAGGTTAATTGACAACCAACTCTGGCGCCCATAAATGATTATTGACATCCAAAAATGGTTAGTTGATGCCCAAAATAGTTCATTGATACCCAGAAGTATAAAGATGACACCCAAATAAGGTATCGACAACCAAAAAACTATTTAACCATTTTTGGGCGCTATTTAGCCAATTTTGGATGCTATGACACCCATAAATGGCTATTGACACCCAAAAATGGTTAATTGACACCCAAAATAGTGCATTGACACCCAAAAGTATAAATATGGTGCCCAAATAAGATAATTGACACCCAAAATGGTTCATTGACACCTAGAAGTTTAAAATGACATCCAAATAAAGCATTTTTGGATGCTATGGCGCCCATAAAAGTTTATTGACACCTAAAAATAGTTATTTGACGTCTAAAATGGTTAATTGATACCCTAAAGTATAAAGATGACGTCCAAATAAGGTAATTGACGTCCAAAATGGTTCATTGACACCCAAAAGTTTAAAATGGCGCCCAAAATGGTTCATTGACACCTAGAATTATAACGACACCCATAAATAGCTAATGACACCCAAAGATGATCAATTGACGCCCAAAATGGTTCATTGACACCTAGAATAACCTATTCATATCATTTATATATATTTTTTGTTAAAAATATATCAATATTAGTCGTGTTAGAATTCATTTTTCATAACGAATCCAATGGTTTTTATTTCGTCAAAAAATTCATCACGGTTCAAAAGTTATAAGTCAAACTACCCATAATGACTAATGACACTCAAAGATGGTTAATTGACGCCCAAAATAGTTCATTGACACCCAGAATAACCTATTCATATCATTTTTATATTTTTTTGTTGTTAAAAATATATCAATAATAGTCTTGTTAGAATTCATTTTTCATAACGAATCTAATGGTTTTTATTTTGTCAAAAAATTCATCACGGTCTAATATTTATTTGATGCGCTTGACGGAGAGGCGGGCATTTTCGTTACCATTATAAATGTCACGACTCGTCCGTCATGTTAATTACGTCCAATTCTTGGACTCTTGTTCCATCGTTTCCTTTCCGTATTAGTCACATATAAACGGCGTACAATTGTTGGTCTCTTTTCAATCCATTTCGTATCAATCACGTATAAATACTCTTATTTCGTCCTTTCGGTTCCAAAAGGTTGATTTCCATTGCCATCGTACATGTCCACGTTTTGTGAAATTAGGTTGACGTTGCTGTCAAACGTTGCCATTCTCGTGCCCCTTTTTCATTGTAGGCTCTGATTTCCTGCACTAATACATTGTCATTGTTGTGGATGTTTGGCGGCTGCTCTCTTTCTTCGGCTCTATTGTGATATTCTGTAGTTACAACGGAAGCTGGTCTGCTACTGATATACTATCAATACACTTTCCTTCAAAACATCATTTGTCCTACACTATGACTGCCAATCACCATTAAAAGCAGTCAGAACTCGTTATTGTCCATCATGCAAGTTTTGCTGCAAGTACTACCGGTCTTTACACTGATGCCGACCGCCGGAAACCCCTTGCCAAGAACCTATATGAAGTTACCAAATATATAATTTGTGCAGATGTCAGATTATGCAGTTCGAAATAGCGTTGTGGTTTCATCACTCATACACGCCAGCACATGTTGGGAACATAGGGGCAGTACTCGTCTCCGTCATGGTAGTTACCACAATTTGTTGGGCTCCTGAATCAACCGATAGACTCCTCGATTTCGTAAATGTGATATCCGTAATTTATTGGATTGTGGAAAACAAACACTGATAAGTTTCTCTTTATGCAATCATACTTTATCGGGTGTGCATTGTAGAAATCTTAATCAGCAAATTAATTCTAGTTTTTCTCTAAGAATACCGGCGCAGCCAACAACCTAGCGAGCAATATCTACCGACTCCATAAATCGCTTGCACCTGGCCTTTGTTGGTTCATTGGTTCCTCTCCGCAATCACTAACTAAGGAGCATCACATCAATTTTCTCTCTGTCCGTCACATGTAAGCCCTTGGTGGCTTTGCTTACGGGAAGCTGAACATTAGGGTGTTTCTCTTTAATTTCCAAGCAACAGTCTGGCATCCATCAGTTACCACATTGCACGTTTACAAGCCATCTGATGAATCTATGTCTCACTGTCGCCATAGTATAGCCGGACTATTTATATATTAATCAGTGTGTTTTGCCCATATCCACCATGGCAAACATTCAATCTACAACATTGAGAACGTCGGTATGGAATGCATTATGAATATAGAAAGGTGACTGTGACTGTGTCGTTCAACTTCTGCGCATAACTTTTTCTACTGCTGACTATCTTTATAAGTAACCATAACAACAACAATAGGGTACTTGACATATCACATTGTTTCAGTTTATTAAATAGTTTTTCTGCCAAATATAAAGGAGAATTATGATGATATATACATCAAAGTGATAACAAAAGCTCCATGAGTCCATATATACATTCTAATTCATGATTGGAAATTGATGTCTATTGATATGAGTACGTTTTTCTTGATTTCAAAATTTTTTTATTGTCCATGAACTTGTTCTAAGTGACAAGGCCATGAATTTATTGAACTCTAATCTATAACCTAGTGCTTGGCAAACTGATGTCGTGATTGACCTTCTATCTCATCCTCTAGAATAACCACTACGAGGCGGCCACGGGAGTACTTTTGGTGGCTACAATCGTGAGCACAATACATTGGCAACTTGAACGAACTGACGTCCATATCTTATGGCTAAAGTTTTCCAAGCATCTACGGTACCGAAGGTGAAGAGGTGCTATAAACATTTAAAATTATATATAGTATTAGAATTTCTGAAATTTGTAGTTTAGTTGTGGTGCTCGATGCTTTATATATGTGTACTACAAGGAAATAGTTTAATTTGTTATTTTGATTAATTTCTTTGTCCGTATATGTATTTATTTTCTACAAGAAGGTGGCTATAGAGTATCCATTTCCTAACATAACAGTAGTCAGTTCCCTTTTAGGAGAAATGTTCCTTATTGCAATCTCACAAATTTATTCAGCTTTCTTCTTATTGGATGCTTAGCAAAATAATATATTTGTAGTGTGAACGAGAAGTCCTAATCATTATGCATTTATATTACATGAGTTGTTGGTATTATAGACTAAAGTCATAGTTTTCTTGATGCTACAAACATATCTATGTGTATTCCTTCACTTATATACACTCAGTGATGTACTTAGACAATTAGAATCATATAGTTTGTTGCATAAGGTAGTGTACATTTTATATGAGTTAGAGAGAAGAACCACACCAATATTACGATGCATCTCACGCAATCCTTCTAGCCTACTTTTGCAATGCTTTTAATGACGATGTGGATGAGGTTGTTGGACCTTACCTTGAAACTTATAGGTATGATTATGAAAGTAACAAGAATAAAGATGAAAAGAAGAAAGAAGAAAAGTTATTATTTATGTAATTTTGGCGTTCAATCAATTCTTTAGTAAAATTTTAGCTATTCTCAAAACAATTATCCTGATTGTAGCCTACTTTTGTGTTACGTTTACAAATGACATGGACAAGGTGGTTGGACCTCAGTTCAAAATATCAATAATTATGTAAGGAATACGATAAAAGATGCAAGAAACATAGATATTGCTTATGAATTTCAGCATTCAATTGTCAATAAATTGAAACTATTCTTAAAATGATTATACAAATTTATTTTCATTCTTGTTTTAAATGATTATAAATTTAAAATGATTATAGTAGTTCATCTACTTCAGATGTTATGAGGTCTTCTACATTGTTACATAACTTCATTATCAAGACAATAATTGGACATGGACATCTAATAAGAGTGTATCCAAAACCAGTCTTAACTTGTCTGTTACACATAGGGACCTAATTGTTCAACGTTTTTGTTATTTAAATATTGTTCTTATTTTAACATCTATATGACATTCAAGATGTAGTATTGAGGATATTGACAATTCAATTGCTAATAAATTTTGGTATGTTTATTTCAATCTATGATAGACACCATTAAACTTAACAACTATTTTGAGTTTATAATACAACACCCAAGAACATAAATACCAATCAAATTCATGGAAATTGTCTTTATATTTCCCATGGTTGTGTGAGCAATGCTTCATGTGGAAACCATCAATGTGATAAAGTGAATATATTTTCATCCACATCATAACCATCACATAGATATTGTCATTCTACAAAGATTATTTTCTTTGAAATTAAGTTAAACTCATTGTTTGAATGGACTAGATGAATGTGATTCATATCTTTCTATGACTTAAAATGATAACATGAATACTTCTTACAATGTTTTATTAAAAATGATATAGTTCTATTGTTACTATGAACTTGGACACAATAATGAATTCATATTTATAAAATAAAAGTGATCAAAAATCATAATATTATTGTTATATATATCTTTGTAGCTAATTCCCTTATACTAGAAATAGGTTGTATGAAATTCAATATCGACTCTCATTTCTAAATATCATTACTTGATAGGATGAAGAAAGAAAATTGACGAGTAGTATAAGCATGTTCATCACCATTTGATATAAGATGATATGAAACCCTTCTCTTAATTTAGGTACTAATAAGCATCACGAAGCATACATAAGTTTCAAAGTCATTATGATAAGCAAAAGTTGTAGTACTAATTGGAATAGTATCTTGTGTCAATTTTGTTATAA
The DNA here is from genome assembly GCA_963693085.1 of Alisma plantago-aquatica. Classification (NCBI taxonomy): domain Eukaryota; kingdom Viridiplantae; phylum Streptophyta; class Magnoliopsida; order Alismatales; family Alismataceae; genus Alisma; species Alisma plantago-aquatica. The sequence continues at coordinate 430,490,378 of OY856414.1, forward strand.
TGTAACTTTAACCCAAACTCTTTAGAGAAAGAATAGTAGAGTTGCATATGCATTATCTTCAATGGAATGTCCCATTGAGGGAATTGTGTGAGGTTTTTGGTGTTGTTATTTGCATTGCAAAGTTGCTTGCTATTTATTCATATTTTGATATTAACTTTTAGTTCTCTCATTATTATAAATATTTTAAATAAGTTACTAACTTACCAACACATATTTATTAGCGTGTCTCTTTTTATAATGAGACCTTAACTCTTCAAATTAGTTTTAATCTACTTGAAATAAAACTAGGTATACCTTTTATCAGAAGGATGAGTTGACCTATATCTATTGTGATTGCCAACATGCCATAGTTATGAGTAGAATTAACTAGGTCCACCATGTTCAAATTAACAATATTGCACATAGATCTCGTTTGATACAATCAAATAAAAATGTTTTACAATTGTAATAGGCTTAGATCATGTACTTGAAATAGTGTTATCTTATATTTTCTATGCTTTTACAACTAAAGAGGCACATGATTTCACACATTTTCTTTTCGGAAATTGTTTATTCTATTGTATAGAAATAAACATTCTATAAATAACTAAATGAAACAACTAAAAAAGTACATGATTAATAAATGTTGACAAATCACAACTACACAACACAAAGATAACTAATATGCATTTAACATTGGATATATCCCACACTAAACTACATATGAATGTAATGGTAATAACATACAAAAGTTATAAATATTTACTTTTTACTTGAATATAGTTTGGGAAATTATATGTGTACCTAAAGTGTCTTTCCTTTTTTCTATAATTGTTTCAAAATATCTATCAAATTATATTTGGATGAAGTTGATATTAAAGAAAATGAGGAATCAAAAAGATATGCAACGATAAGGATTGATGAAACCTCAATATATTTTATCATGAATGGGTCAATATAAGTTAATGAGAAATCATTAGCTACAAATCTGAAACACGTGCAGAGCACGTACAATTACTAGTACATGAAATAAGGAGAAGCCTTGGATATTAATGAGAGTACCTATTATTTTTTAGTTTTAACCTCAAACCATGGCCACACCTAGATGAAGTCATTAAGAACTTTTCCTTAAAATTTGGGATAAAAAGGATTAAAGGTGTGAGATATATGGATTTTACTAAATTACCTAAAGTGAAGAGGATTACAAGGAATTTATTTAATGTCACACTTACATTCGAAATAGGAAATCTATACCCAGCCCCTTTTACTTGCGCGAGTTATAGGGACCATTGGATCACGATCTGACGATGTGTAGATCATCGTCTACACAGAACCGAGAAAGGAAATAAGGACATTGGTAATTTTCATGCTCGATTTTGTCAAGATCTAGTGTTTTGCAAATCTAACAATCCCTCTAATAGATTCAAGAGAGGAAAATGCACCATTTCATCTTGGGTTTTAGTACCTATGCAAAGTAATTAAAGAAAACCCCAATTTAGATCCCCTCATTGACTGATCCACCATATCCATGGGCTATATAAGAGGGTATCAACCCCTAGTGAGATTACACAACCCTACATGAGACTCCATTCAACTTGTGCCATTAATCTCATATGTCAATTTCGCCTAGCACTTCCCCTCAACCTTGTGACATATATCTATGTAACCAGAGAATCTATCTTGTCATCCTCTTCTTATAGGCCACCTTTGAGAAATCAAGCACCATCTTTAAACCCGACGAGGTACAACAAAATAAGGGGTACCTTCCATTTCCACTAGAAAGGAATGAGGCCAAAGTCAACCTTCAAGTTGACTCCATGCTCATGAAGAAAGAATCAAAAAGGAAGAAGATGACCAGAGGAGGAATATACTCTTCTTGCCTAACATTTCTATTGACATGTAAGGGGTATGGTCATATTTCTCCCTCTTTTTCTGCTCGCCACTCACCTTAGCTATGTGAGATTCGGTGCTAACATGACACGAGTTGTTTGGCTCAATTGTGTCCCTGTGTCATGGTGGCAATGCCTAGTCAGCTGCTAGGTGGCAGCCTATAATCAGCTAGAATGTATTAATCTTGTATAAGTTGTAGTAATTAATAGGATAATCCAATTGTGACAAAGTGAAATTTAACATTATTATGAATTAATTACTCTTTTTCCTTCTATTTGTTCACTCATGAACTCAAATTATTTTTCTTGGTCTCTAAATCAATATTGATACTCAAATTCAAAATATAGTGATAAATGTGGATTTCATACACATTATAACATCACAATTTGATTCTTTCATCACTTTGACCAAAGAAGAAAATTGATCCACCAAACTTCATCATATGGTTCTCAAAATATTTCTAAATATTCTCCACATTATTTTGAACCTATGATCCAAATTTCATCACAATTGGACATTCCTACGATTTTCTATGAATTATTGAAGTTTATGTATGGAAAACCCCTTTATTCCCCTTTTATTTGCTCTTTTTCTTGACTTGTCCAAGTCAGTGATCCATGGCAAGGGATCGGGGGTGAGTCTTAGCTCTTGGATCTCTTTCCCATGGATAAGGGTCCACTAGTAAAAATTTGGCTATTATTGAAGAACATTTATGAGGAACCAAAAATCGTGAATAATGATGTCTATTTGTGAGGACCCACCCTTCAAATATGGGATGAAATCCCTCAATCATGTTCTTAACACCATTAGGAATTTTATATGGACACTAATCCCTGACTAGTACATTATTCACTAATCACCCCGTGAAAAATGTGATGCCAAATGTTTCCCTCCATCTCATAATCCTTCCCTCCATTCTAAAACACACGAGTCATCAATGAAAAAAAGAAAAGAAATCACCAGTCCGAATGCGCGTGCTCCCTATTTGTGGCAAGGTGATCCGCCTCCTCCCCCCCCCCCCCCGTTCCATTGCAACTGCCCACTCAACCCTCCCCCTCCCGATTCACTCTTTCACAGTCATCTGCGGTCCTCCGCAGTCCTCCGCACTCCTCCGTAGTCCTCTGTGCTCCTCCACACTCCTCGTCTCTTCTCCGCACTCCTTGGCACTCCACGTCACTGCTCTGCACTCCTCTTCTCTCCTCGGCGCTCCTCTGCATTCCTCCGCCCTAAGGGAATGTGTCGATATTGAGGCTCTACTCTCCTTGCCGCCAACCCTTACTGCCGCCAGTTGCCCTGCTCGACCATTGTTCGTTGCTGTTACGCAAGCGCCCTATTTAATTCTTTGGCCATTGGTCATTGCTACTACCGCAAAAGTTGCTTGGATCGATGGCATCCTCTCTAGGTTCGTCCTCCTCATTGCTTGAATCTGAAATAATCAATATTAACCTCCGACCAGTAATCCTCATTGCTCTCCAGCTTCTAGAGCAAGACTTCCCACTATCCTCCTCATCTAGGCTAATGTACCAAGATCAACATTTCTCATCAAATTACACCTTCATTTTAAATGATATTTTACTGCCTTTGATGATAATGAATCAATACAGTTATGTATTTTGCTGCTTTAAATGACATATGCAGTTATGTCTATTTTTGTTTATGCTAGTAGTTGTAATTTTTTGTGGCTTTACATGGCAGTAGTAGTACAAGGAGGAGAATAATAAACACCAGCAATAGTAGCAAACATATGAAAAGTTGGCCTATTAGCATTTGTGATGTCCGCCAACCCGCCTAGGCACCCACATTGCTATCTAAACATATTGAAAATGCTACTGAAATCAATAAACATATTGATAATGCTACATAATCAGTAAGAAGAAATAAGATGTTGTATAAAATTACTTGTAAATCACAACAAAGAAAAAACAAAAAGGTTTTGGTCCTGACCTAGGCGGGTGCTTAACTCCAATCTGCTAAACATCCACCTAAGATGTGATTTAACTAGCCAGGCCTGTTGAACCTTAAGCGGACGCCTATCATGGTTTTTAAAACATTACACGACATTAGTAATAAAACAATGATCTATTCACATAATCACATAGTTTATAGAGCTGGGAAAGATTTGTCATCGGCATATTTAGGTTCAGCCATAAAACCTACTTGCCATATAGGCAAGAATAGTGGCATCCCTTGTCCCAATATTCATGATGAGTTGTCCCCTTGGCTACATAGGGTAACCATCACTCAGGAACCATTACTGTCAAGGCTAGGGTAATTTAAATATGTATTTGTGAAAAATAAATAAAAAGGATGAAAACGCCTGGGGAAGACTGGGGACTAGTGTTCTGCCAAGGCTCTCTAGGTAACCCTTGGGTGAGGAGGACCACCTGGCCGATTTGACAAATATGCTTTGTTGTAATGAGACCTTAAATAATTTATCTTTGACTTATCCATTTGAGTGCAACATTTCCAAATGGTTGGCAATAGTTGGTTTCTTCTTGGTTCTTGCATGTTGTATACTATATTTTATAGTCTTTGTTCATGATTCAATATTTTTCTTGGTTATGCTTGGCATTCCACTATGCTAATGAGTTCTCATCATCCACAGTCTCTCCCCCCTGAAGAGGATAAGCAATTGAAGGACACATTGAAAGATATCCTTGGGCCAGGAAAGACTGCAATTATTGAACAGAAGGTGTTCTTTTGACCATAATTTGTGTGCCTATTTATATGAAATATTTGCTTATTCCTTGTTTTTCATAAAGTCACTTTCAATCACCAGTTGAGAAATATGTCAAGTTGGTTCCTTTTTTAAGGAAACTCTTGGTGATCTATAGAAAGTGACTTGCTTATTATGTCGGTTGTTTAAACATGTAAGAAATTTACCATCATGATAGTAATATATAAATGATAATAAGATCATGTGTTATACATTTGATCGATGCTTGGGAAAGTTTACAAGAAGGGTGTGGGGTGCGTCTTGGTACAAAGATTTCACAGCACGATTCTCAATTTGATGTAGGTAGAAGGAGATACACACTAATGATTCAGCATATTATGAAATCGTCATACAACTCCCAAAATAAATCATATAGAAAGGTGTTAAACTTTTCAAAAGTGAGAAAAGATCTATAAGAGCTATATGTAACACTATCAAGACAAATAATTTCATGATAGTTTTTCATAACATGTAACACTATTCCATACGCACTACACCTTGCCACCTGCTCCAGCATGACCTCCAGTAAGCATTAGATAGTAAAACACGTGTAGGTTGTTACTTTAAGAAAGTAACCACTAAAGCATATATATAGATGCTCCCTATTTATCAACTAAAATGGAATTTTCTAGCACACTAGAAGCTCTACATATGATAGACTAAAAGCATTCACTGTAGGAGAGATAATTCAAGTATTTTGGAAAAAAATGGCGTTAATTGGTGAAGGAAAAAGAATAGAGAAGTAACACTAGATTATAACCTAACATCATCGACATCCCTCTAATACCTGATGCTATTTTGTTGATGAGGAGGTGCTATACATACACTCATCCTTAAACTTGTGTGCAAATTGCATTGCCTCCTCTATGACTCTATTTGAGCTGATGATGTCAAATTCATGGTCTGAGTTTCAAGTTTTTGTACTCATGTAGCTTCTGATCCCACCCTCACATTCTTGACATCAAGGGAGAGATACAACTCCATCAGCTCACTCTTAGGATGCATGATTATTGTATATTTGAGATCTTAACTGTTAAGTGAAACATGAGTCACAAAAGCAACTTAATTTCACCTATCAGGATGGTTGGCAGAATAAACACTATATTAATTCCAATTAATTCATAATGGTAACTATTGTTGCACAAATCCATTTAGAAATAAAATAATTGGCAACAAAAATGAGAGGAAAAAGCACAACACTTAGTGTCTTATCTAGCTCTGGTGACATTATTTGACCAGTTTTATTAACCATTCAAGAAACAAAATTGTTGGTGTACGTCTTGGATCTAGAGAGATGCTTGATGAGATATTGTCTTCAATGAATCAGGTAGCTGAAGATGTATTTACCATTGGGACTGTCATAGTGCTGGCGCAAAAATATAATGAGAAGATGCTAGTTTTGACAACATTGGCTCAGATACTTGATAATGAGTTGGCACCACAGAAGGTTGTCATGGAGCTAATCGGCTTACTTCAGGTTGAAGAGGTGTAATTATCAATGACGTGGACCAGTTGGTATTCCCATTATTAGTTTCTTTGAAGGAGTTGCAGCAATGACAAATCCAAATAGAATTGCCACATTTATATGTCAAGTCACCCAAATGAACAAGTTCAGATTCATCAGTGTTGCAATTCATCAAGTTGCAACATTATGAAAACATAGAAGTTTTTTTTCTTATATACAACAAAGCACACAAGATGAATCTCAAACAACATTTTTCTTCAATCTTACTTATGCTTGACCTTACATCACACTTCCTGAAAACATTCCCTTATGAAGCATTTTATGTGTGTTGGTGTGTAGAATCGGAATACAAATAGTTGATATAGCCTTGTTAATGTAAATTTGGTGCCACATATAGAATTAGTGGGCAGTGCCAGGTTATGTTAGGATATTCAATGATGGAAAGAGTAATTATGGTAAGTTGTATATATTGTTTTTATAGTGATTTATGTGGGCACATGCTCCAGTCTGGAAAATAAGTCTAGCATGAGATGCTCCATTCTGAATGTTTGCTTTAAATTTTAAAAATATTCCCAAGTTCACATAGTACCTACAAGATGGAGTTATATGTGACTGAGTCTGCAAAGCATGTACATGCTAACTATGACACAACACCAGGGGATTCTTATACTCACCATCAATTTGATGAATTCCCATTTATGGCTGTTAGTCATGCCAAGGCCATTGATGATGCTAAGGGTATGGTCAAGATCCTAGTTGAGAAAGAGACACATTATATACCAGTCATTCACATGATGTCACCTAACATAGGTGAGATCATCCATGAGGCCATTATTGCTTTACAATATCGTGTCTGTAGTTAGGACATATCATGGAGATGCCATGCCCACCCAACCATGAGTGAAGCTCTGAAGGAAGCTCCCATGCCAACATATGACCAGTCCATTCATATTTTGAACATACCTTACTGCTATTTTCTCTATTATTTATGTTATGTTTCTGAGAATTTGGTTTATGTATCATGATTCACTTGGTTTCAGTTATTTTTCTCCCTGTATACTATGCAAGCTAAAGAAACATATCACCCACCTAACATCTCACCAATGGGGCTACAATATTTATGATTCTAAGACCATACAGTCTGAATCGAATAAAATTGATAGAGGGATATCAAATCTTTAGGAGAGCAACCGCACAGTGACATATGAGTTGCATAATGCATAGTGGTTACTAATTACACTATATATTATTGTAGAACAATTGAGAAGTTGAAAGAACGGAGATATGAGTTCACTACCTATAATGTGTTGAATCATATCACTTGAACCTTCACGACTACCACCCAACTCATCAGGTAACTCTATAAGCTCTATAACAACTGAAAAAACTTCATAGCACCACCCCTTTAAGCTTAATTCTTCATTGGTTTCAAAATGCATACTAAAATAACAAGAACCAAAAGACCATGGTTCTATAACCTGGCCTCAAAGAGAGATAACCAGAATACTAGAGGAAGAGTTGTGTGTTCATGGACTACATTACTTGAGATTCATAAAATTCAGTAAATATTCAACTGGTTTCTTTAAAGGTGTAGAAGAAAGAAGATATATCGATCATGGTGTGTGTGCTTCATGAAATTTTAATGGGTGCAAATGAAGTAGATTACTGATCATGGTTGCTAACTTCTATAATGAAAAAAATTCATTTTGCAATAAAATAGGACAAAGGTGATCATGCATACAAATGACTCTCATAGTTCTATATGTTAAGATTATTGTACACCACGAGGATTCATTACCATTATATAATCCAATCTGGATCTAAAATTTTACTTTTTTTGGTGACTATGTAATTATATAAACTTTGAGGATGCTTGTAGTATTTGAACCAAAAAATTATTAGCAAACTAATGTCATTAGTTCTAATGTCGTTGTTTATCCTCCCAATTTTTATTAGTTTTACTTCTTGGTATTGCATTCAAATCCTGTCAATTCAATTTATCCATGCATCCATATGAGGGTTTTGAGAACCTCCTCCTTCAAGGGATTCAATGGCCAATTTGCTATCATTTCCAATCACCACTTTCATATAGTTAATTTTTTTTTTATCATATTCAGTGCAAGTTCTATTGCTCAGAGTTCAGCTTCAGTGACAGTAGAGGTCTTAATGCATTTTGTTGTGCCTCCTAACCATGTGAATCCCCTCTGTGTATTGTAGTAGCAATGGCTACCTCACTACCCTTCACAGATTCATGCACTCACATGAGGATAGTGTCTTCATATATGACCTAGTCACGTAGGTTTTCTAGTGTTTGAGAGCTAACATTTGTGACTGAAGGGTCACAACCCCTGATCTTCCTAAAAGCATGGTTATTTAGCATGATGTTGTTTGATAGCTCTTGCACCTGCCGATCCATATTGAGATCCTTTCCTTAAAATACTTTATACTTCCTCACCTTCCATATGATCAAGTGACAAAATTCAAATTAAGTGCAGTGATTATCGTCTCTATTGATGTTTATGCCAATCCATTCAGCAGTAGAGCTTCCTTGTAGATAGTACTAGTTTCTAAACAAGTCACATTGTTCCCAAGTGGATCTTGCAAAAGCTTAATCCTTGAGTGTGTGTAGATTATTTTATTCTTCGTGGTTACATCAAGGAAATAGGTTGTTGTATGTGAAGTGCCTATTTTTCCTTCTTTTATTAGTCACGATCGTCTCATTTCTGACTAGCCACAAAAATACACTAATCTTGTTGGGTATGTCAAGGTGCCAACTGGTTTTGAATGGGCCTTTTGGCAGGTTGGACATGGCTTTGTGAAGGCCAATTTGATAGAATGTATCCCACTAACCTTGTTAGTCCATTCCCAAGTATCTGAAGGAGATTCTGGGTCTGGGGGATTGATTCATGATCAATGCAGTGCAGTCTGAAAGCAAATATTTCTGAAGAAAATGCATGTTTCCAGTCACCATCTAGGTTGACTAGGCTAAAGACTTTCATGTCCAATAAGTTGGCCTTTACCTATTTTATTATGTCAATAAGTCTCCTAAATTTGGGTAACCATTGCTCAGACCAATTACGCTATATATTATTGCAGAACAATTGAGAAGTTGAAAGAACAGAGATATGAGTTCACCACCTGAAATGTGTTGAATCATATCACTTGAACCTTCATGACCACCACCCAACTCATCAGGTAACTGTATAGGCTCTATAACAATTGAAAAAACTTCATAGCACCACCCCTTTAATCTCAATTCTTCATTGGTTTCATAAAATATTACTTGAGATTCATAAAATTCAGTAAATATTCAACTGGTTTCTTTTAAGGTGTAGAAGTAAGAAGGCATATTGATCATGGTGTATGCGCTTCACGGAATTTTAATGGGTGCAAATAAAGTAGATTACTGATCATGGTTGCTAATTTTTATAATGAAAAAAATTCATATTTCACTAAAATTGGACAAAGGAGATCACAGGGTCTGCCATGTGTATGATGCAGAAGCAATGTAAACCTTAAAGCACTTAGAAGGAGGCATGAAAATTTTATATTGTATGCCATTCATACTAGATAGACATCAATTTATTGATGTGTTGTGAGCGCGCTTAGTGAATTGATACCCACAATTTATTTATGTTCTATTTATTTAGCTTGTTAAGAGTAAATTCAATCGTTAAAATTTGGATGGACCCATATGTATCAGGAGTTTGTATGGCTCAAAAAACATGCACCCACATAATGTAAATCTAAAAAGTGGATTTACAAATACAAAACTCTATCACTATACTAACATACTAACTGTGAATCTAGTACGAGGATTTATATAGATATAATATTAATAATCAGTTGTATCTAGCATTAAGCTCAACAACTTCTCAACTGGACAAACAAATATACATAAGTTGAGTAAAGTCGTATAGCTCATCCCAACCCATCCCGCAATGTTACCATCCCAATAGAAAATAAAAATGTATTGAACACAATAAAGAAGGAATAGGCTAGCAAGAAACTCACCAAGTCTCTTATTCCTTCACCCGATTAAAAACCAATAGTTTGTCTCCATTATTATTGGCTCTCTAATGTGGCTTCACTATCAGTTCCACAATCATGTCTGCCATTGCTTCAATTTTGACAAGTATTTGAATTACATATATATATATATGTTTCTTGTAATGTGTGGTTAACTTATTATATATTTTCCTTCATATAGATGGATTTTCTAATAGATCGGAGTTGGATGCATATTGGGAACAGAGTGTGAAGTGATGTATTCAAGGCAGGGTTACGAAAGTTCATTGAGTTTGCTCTTATCCATCAGAGACCAACTAGACAGGGGAAATTAATATGTCCCTGCAAGGTATGTTTGAACAGATACCTTAAAACAGAGGAGGAGGTATTCTCACATGTATTACAAAAATGATTTGTGCATAGCTATGATGTTTGGATGTTTCATGGGGAGGTGATTGGTAGGAGCAATCATGTTTTGGAACCAAATGTGCCTAGCACTGAAAATATGCATCAGATGCTGGGGGATTTGTTTGGTATGGGTGACACAGAAAATGACCATTATGTTGAAGCTACAGAGGAACATGCAAATGTAGATGCACAAAGATTTTACAAGCTACTAAAAGAGGCTGATCAACCACTCTATAGAGGTTGCACAAGTCATTCTGAGCTATCATATTTGGTTTCCTTGCTATATCTGAAGGAGGAATCTAGATGGTCCAACGATTCTTTCACAAAGTTGTTACAGTTGATCATTTCAGGATTTCCAGAAGAAAGTTGTCTATTCCCAGAGACATACTATGAAGCAAATGCGATCGTGAAGGATTTATGACTTGATCATTCTATTATAGATGTATGTACAAATAATTGCATGCTTTTTTGCAAAGATGCAACTTCAAAAGAAAATTGTAATACTTGTGGTGCTTCAAGATGGAACGAAAAACAATACAAAAAAAGGGAAAGAAGGTAGCTGCTAAGGTCATGTATCACTTCCCTTTGATACCTCGATTAGAGAGGTTGTATATGTCTTCATCTGTTGCTAAAGATATGATTTGGCCATCTGAAGGAAAAGGCAAGGATGGTCATGTTCATCATCCTTCAGACACACCAGAATGGTTGTCTATTGATACCAGGTATCCAGACTTTGCTGCTGAACCACGCAATATTAGACTGGCATTAGCAAGCGATGGTTTTAATGCATTTGGTAATATGTGTGCATCACATAGCATTTGTCATGTGTTGGTGACACCTCTCAATCTTCCACCTTGGCTTCTTATGAAAGAACAATTTATTATGATGTCCCTATTAATCCCAGGACCACATATGGTTGGCAATGACCTTGATGTATACTTGGAGCCATTAATTGAGGAGCTGCAACTACTTTGGGAGCTTGGAGTCAAAGTTTATGATGCATATAGCAAAAGGAATTTCACTATGCGGGCAATGATTTTATGGACCATTAATGATTTTCCAGCATATGGTGACTTATCTGGTTGGAGCACTAAAGGTAAGAAAGATTTGGGATGTCCCTGTTGTAATGTGGAGACTGTATCGAAATGGTTGAAGTTTGGGAAAAAGCAATGCTATGGTTTCCATCGACGTTTTCTTCCAATGAATCATCCATATAGACGTGATAGGAAAAATTTTGATGGCGAAAAAGATTTTCGCCTTCCACCTAAGAAACTATCTGGGGAAGATATACTCAGGCAATTTGATGGATATGAAAATATCACATTTGGAAAAACAAATAAGCACAAGAGGCATGGAGATCAAATTCCACCATTACCTCCTGGTTGGAATAAGATGAGCATCTTTTTTTAGCTACCTTATTGGAAGTATTTATCTGTAAGACACAATCTGGACGTGATGCACATAGAAAAGAATGTGTGCGAGAACATTTTAAACACATTATTGGGCGATTCTAAGAAAATTAAAGACAACTTACAAGCTCGTCAAGATATGAAAAAAATGTGTATTCAAAGAGATTTATGGCCAGTAGATGTAGGTGACCGATATTACTGGCTTCCAGCATCTTACACCATGACTAATGCATAGAAAGATAAGTTCCTCTCTGTGTTAGAAAAGCTGAAAGTTCCTGATGGCTATTCTTCTAACATATCTAGGTGTGTTAACAAATCTGATCGAAAACTTATTGGGCTGAAAAGTCATGATTTCCATGTTCTTATGAATCAACTTCTACCCGTTGCCTTGAGACATTGCATAAGCTTAGATGTGTACAAGCCTATTGTTAATTTGTGCTCATTTTTCAACAAGCTTTACTCTAACATTATTGATGTGGAGGAATTCAAAGATTTGGAACAAGAAATTGCTGTCACTCTTTACCAGTTGGAGAGAATCTTCCCTCCTTCTTTCTTCACCATCATGATGCATTTGCCCATTCATTTAGCTTATGAATCCAGGCTTGCTGGATCTGTCCGAACTAGGTGGATGTACCCAATAGAGAGATACTTGAAGAAATTGAAGAAGTATGTCAGAAACAAAGCTAAATCGGCTGGTTCTATTGCTAATGGCTATTTAGCTGAAGAAAGTTTGACATTTTGTGCTAGGTACTTGCCTAATTTTGAGACAAAACTCAACCACACTCCTCATAATGTTGATGGATCTCCAATTAGAGTTGGAGTGTCAAGGAATTTTGACATCCACACTTTAGAACAAGGCCATCGTTATGTCCTTTTCAATAAATAGGAATTGGATGTCTACAGAAGGTAAGATTGACGTCTTATAATTCTTGATAAACTATGTTATATTTGTTGTACATTAATTTAGACACTTCTTATAAAGCAGTGAACACATGTTTATTCTTCAAGATATGGAACCCAACATTGCCCCACGGACTCTAGAAACAAAAAATGCAAAAGAGTTTTCTAAGTGGTTGAAAGAGCATGTAAGTCTCAAATATAAATACTTGTTGTCAAACTTAATGTTCAAGTTAGTGTAGATTACAATAATTTTTTATTTTTTATTATGAAGGTAATGCAAATGCGACAGATTATGCCAAACATTATCAGTGAGGAGTTGAGATGGTTATCCCAAGGCCCTTGTGCTGAGGGAATGTCTTATGAAGGCTTTTTGGTTAATGGATATCGTTTCCGTTCAAAGCATATTGAAAGTACATGTACTACACAAAATAGTGGAGTGTACTTGTGTGCAGACACTTCAAGTTATTCAAGTGGTAGAGATAGAAATCCTATAAATGCCCAAGTCACATATTATGGCTACTTAGAGGAGGTTATTGAGCTAACTTATGGTCCAGGAATCAAAGTTCTGTTGTTTAGATGTTCTTGGTATGATGAAAGCACTTCTAACGGGTTGCGAATTGATGAATATGGGGTCACACAAATCAACACTTCAAGGATAAAACGAAAACCCTTTATCCTAGCCTCTCAAGCATTGCAATGCTTTTATGTGAAGGATCCTAATGCTGATGATTGGTGCACAGTGCTAAAGCATCCTCCTAAAGATTATTCTGAAGTACCTCTTATTGAGAATTTTTTGACCGGTTTACAATTTCAACCTATTAATGGGGGTGTAACTAATGATGTGTCTTGGACGAGGAGTGACACTGAGGGATCTTTTGTTGATAGAACTAAGAAAGCATGATGGGGATAATGTTTAGTTCATTATTCTCTCTTTTTTTTCAAATTATTTTGTTTTTCTCGATGATCTTCTGGTATGAGTCTAATAAATTTTTGGATTATGGCACCTATTTCTCCTTATTTCATTAGGCTTGTATATCTTGCATTCCTCATTAATGATCTATCATCTTCCAGGTTTATTTCTTATTCTTAATCGAGATTTTATTCAGAAACCATGATAGATATTTTGTCTTTTTACTATTTTAACTTGCTTTATGGTTTCTTTGTTGCCGCCTACCTACCTGCCTGAATCAAAATATGGTAGTAGCTATCAACGTCTAATTTTGAGTTTAATGTTCATATTCAGACTTACAGATAGCTGTGCCATTCACTACTAAATTCTTGTGTATAATGGTCATATTCAGAATTTTGTAATTTCTATTCAGTAGCAATATAGATGTACTACTTATCTGTTGAATATATTTAGATGCTAGGACTTGATTTCTAATAGTTAACTTTCTATAATTCTGTTACGTACACAACAACCTGGGGTTTAGACATATTGTAGAATTGATCCTCAATGCAGCCTGGTTGTGGCTAAATGCATACCTATATTGCTAAGGAGAATGAGTCTAATAAATTTCTGGATTATGGCACCTATTTCACCTTATTTTATTAGGCTTGTATATCTTGCATTCCACAAAGTAAAGGCCTTCCCCTAATAATGTTTTGCTTTAACTTTTACTTTGATTACTTGAGAATGTAACTTTTACTTTCATAATAAGTCATCTGTTGGTGTCTCAAATTCATATGCTGAAAATTCTTTTTTGGGATATGAAATAAAGGTTAAACCCAAGAGCTACTACTTTATTTTTCAAATGCAGCTAATACTTTTGTTATAGATTTTTCTACACTAATAATATAATTTTTATTTCTTGTCAGTTGAAGGATGGTAGGAAGAAGAATCACCAGATCTACTTGTAACATCACACCCGGTGAACCTTCTGTTCCCCCTCCCTCCAATGTTGAACAACATGATGTGGTACATACTCAACCAGGTATCCCCCCATCCAATAATGTTGAACAATCTGTCATAAATTAAGAAAATGTTGAGGATGAACAAGAGAATAGAAAGTTTGGATGGGGACCTGCAAGTGAGCAAAGCCTACTTCCTAAGAATGGAGAACCATGACACAAGGTTCAATGGGATTTTGATGGAAATATATTTGGGGAAAATGGTTCAAAATTGAATCGGTATTGCCATATGTTAGCAAGAAAACCACACATATGGCATCTAGACTTGAAGTGGGGTGAAGAACCACATCAAGATTTTGTAGATAGAAAATCATTTATTGAGGTAATCATTTTCATTGGATACTTGTATTTTTATAATTATGATTTTCAAAGTAATAATTTCTTTTATTTCAGAAGTACTTCAATTTAGGTAGTCATCCAAATGCATGGAATCATGTAGATGAACATATTAGCAAAGGGATATCGGTATGGAGGACACATGTAAAAAAGATTTCTATGAAAAGTATAAGCATGATCCATAATTGATGATGAAGAAAGTTGAGAAAAATGCATCAATAGATATCGACCAGTTCAAAAATCTTGTTAAAGAATGGGGAACTGAGAAGTCCAAAGTATAGTCCTTTTGGATTTTAATTATCTATTGCTAGGTATATTCATCTATTTCATCTACTTATTTGTTTTATGTTTAGAAATTTTTTGAGATCAACAAGGTAAATAGAGCAAAAAAGGTGATGGATCACACCACAGGGTCTAAGCCATGGAGTTGCTATAGGGAAAAAATGGTAATTTGTTGATTGTCTTGCTTAATATTACCTATAATTTTTACATGGATAACAAATAATTCACCAATCATGCATAGGTAAGTGAGGAACAACCCTATGTACCCCTTAACAAATTTTTGGAAAAAGTGTACGACAAAAGCCCACAAGTGGTTAGTAAATATATAACTTATGATTTCTTTTATGTTTAGAAAGTCACATATTTCTGTTATCCCAATTTGATTTTTTCTTTTATGGTAGCTTGTAATTACAGCATGAAATCTCAGATATTGTAGAAAACCAAGTAGCAGACCAAGAAGACTTAGATCCTAGACATGTTGATAAGCTGACACGTGAAGCCTATTTGCAAGTTTTAAACCCTACAAAAAAAGCTAGGATTCGAGGTATTGGAATTGGCCACAAAGAGATAGGACATAAAGGAAAAGCTGCACGAATTAGATATGAAATGGTGCTTGAGGAAAGCAATGCGAAGGATGAATGTTGGATTTGTAAATTTATTTTGAAGTGTTTGTTACAAGTATAGTTTTAGAGATATCTTTGTAATTATTATTTCCCATTTCAGGAGAAGCTTAAAGAGATTACTGAAACAGTCAATGGTTTGAAGAACTCCGTCTCCCAAATCATGACTTGGTATCAACAATCACAGGTAATTTGAGTTAGTTTTCTATGTCAATGTAATAATATATTTTTATGACACGATCGATTTGTCTGTTCTAGGGTGGTGGTCTTAAAACCGAGTGTGCAACAGAACACCCCACAAATTTGGACAACGATGATGAATTTCAAAATACATGTGCTACAAATGGGGGTACTATAGGTGTCTTACATATGCAAGGTGGCACAAATAGGACTGGTGTAGGTTCATTTCACACACAAGACAATAGAAGTGGTCTAGATGTAGCCATGTTCCCAAGGCAACATAATTCAAATGGTCCTGGCTTAGGCAGGCTTCCTAGACAAGTAAATTCAAGTAGAGATGAATTTGGCACAGTGCACATGCAAGGTAATAGAGCTAGACCTACTGTAAATATGTTTCAAATACAAGCTGCTGAGAGTGGTCCTTTTGGAGGAATTACTCCCATTCAAAGTGATACAAATGGACGTTCACCATCCTATCAGCCACAGGTACATCATAACAAATATATATTGATGTGGATGTTGAAAGTAACATAAAAAATTTGACATTTAATTTTACTTTCTTAAAGGATACTGTTGAAAGTTGGTGCCCTCCTTTTGATAAAAATCCACCAAGTCGCCCTCAAATTCAGAACACGCAAAGCACATCATCCTCAGTGTCATTCACACCAGTAGATCGCTGTTCAAATGAGGTATTCAATATTTTCTAAGCATTACTCTGTTGCATAATTACTCTTCAGGCTTGCTTGCACCCATCCTATGTTGAGAAAGTGAAAACACACTATACATGATTATACTTTTGTGTCACAATGATATTTTTATTTTTGTTTGCTTGGTTTGCTTTTGACCCATACCTAGTGTGTTCTCCTTAGTCAAAAGAAATGTCCTATTTTTTGCAATTTATAAATCATGGGGCAAGGGTGATATAACCCATCATCTTTTACCCATGATGGTGTGCAAGCCCAATAATCTTACCCCCACACCAATGTTGTAGATTTTAATGCTCACTATCCTTGGTCATTTTGATATTGGCATGTGAGTTTGGCTTTCTTGCTACATGTATGATTTGTTTTTTTCCCTTGTCTAAATATGATCTAGTGCACCGTTGATTGTTTTGTAGAGAAAGGGCTTAGATCTTGATTCAACTAGATATTCCCTGTGTCCAAATGATTATTGGATGGCCCATTTCACCTTGGGTATACACCAAGCCATCCAATTTCAGATTCAGAGATGGAGTTTGAAGTGTGTAGTTTTTTTGTAGAATAGAATCTCTTCCTTCCATCAGTTCTTGCGTTGGCATCCTAGGGCCCATTTATGCATATACATGTCATGGAGGGTACCAAGAGGATGTTATTTTGAGCAATTCACTTCAATGTAGCTTCATACCAGTAAGAAGATGAACTCATTAAGTCCTTGACTTCTTTTCCTATTTTAGACTCACCAAGGTGCAGACCTCTATTTATTCATTAGGCACCATCTAATGAATCTTCAATAATTGTTCTTCAGTATTTTGAGCAATTCACTTCAATTTGAGCAATTCACTTCAATGTAGATTCATACCAGTAAGAAGATGAACTCATTAAGTCATTGACTTCTTTTCCTATTTCGAGCAATTCACTTCAATGTAGCTTCATACCAGTAAGAAGATGAACTCATTAAGTCCTTCTCTGAGGAGGCCTCTCAATATCCCATCACCATGTCCCCATGCGACCTACTATTAACACCTCATCCCCCTTCCCCATCTTAGTGCTCCATGGTTCCTCTACACCAGTGCAAGGACCCATCGAAGTTAGAAACAACCCCACTTTGATGTGGCATAGCCATGGTCAAGCAAGTCAAGGGGAGGGTAAGGCATGCACTTCCTAATATATTCGAATAATGCAGCCTTAATCAAACTTATAACATTTTGAGATCTAAACCACATCTTGTTTAACTCCTATCCTTCAAAACTTGTAGATGGTGATCACATTCTCTAGTGCATATAATTTTGTTTGATCCTATTAATCTCTAAATTATTAAGGTTCTGATGCCTTTATCAACTACTCTAGTTTGAGATTTGCTCCATTTCTAGTTTCATTTCCACACAATGTTGTAAGCAAACAATGGCTGAAATAATATCACATGGATATGTTTAGCTAGTTTCACATGGTAAATACTTCAGAAGGTATGTGTGAAGCTACAAGATAATAAAAACAAGATCTTATAGGAAAATAAGATTAGTAAATTATATAATTAAGATATCTTTAAACATCAGCATGGGAAGAAAACATTGCAGAGGTGTCTACCAGCTTCTGTACTCTGTGGTGATGGATCTTCTCTATGAAAATTTGGCTCCTTAAAAGAAATTGCTAACCAAATCAAATAGATGAACCAAGCAAGCGCCATAACCTATCCTGGTAAAGTATATCTTGAAATTGGTCTGAAGAAGTCCAGCAAGTGCGGGCCCACAAGCCATTATATGAGCGCTAGCACTGACAAAATCAGCAGAGGCTTGCATCCTCTTTTTGAGGGGAACACAATCACTGATATAACGGCGATTAACTGCTCTGGAAGAACCCATCCTGCACCAAATTTTGTTTTTTTTGTTATACAATATATACTCAGTCATGGAATTCATGTTTCAATGCTTCAATGTAAATCATGAATATGAATGGTATTGCTAGATTGTCTAGCTCACTGTATCTAACTAAATATTCGAGAGTGACAACATTTTACCAACAAACCTTTCTATACATATTAATTAGTTTGAATTAAAATATATCCTACACGTTATCGTTCCATGCATTTAAAAGAAGTGTGAATTAAAACACATATTATACATTCTTGTGAATGCAGATTACAAAATGTTCAGTAGAAGGGCATTTAGGCATTTCATATCCACGACTTGCTTTAAAGAATAGATCAAAATCTGCATATACTTTTAGCAGAATGTCTAGATGATTTATTTATATCCTATTATCGACACGTACACAGAAATCAAACAATAAACTAGGTCGAATTTAAACTACTTTGACCAAATTCTCTGTGTATATTTACAAGCTACCATTTAGATCAAACATACATGTGTTGAAGAAAAAAAGATTATGGCATTGCATACAGAAAACACTTACCCACAAAGAAGCCGACCAATTAAAAGGATTACAATAGAATTCATATCAAACACCAATGCATAGAAGACATTTCCAATCAGAAGAAGAACACTACTAAAAATGAGAGGCTGGAAATAGAATTTATTCGACCATGCGCTGAAATAGATAGAAGAAAAGACCTGCGCAACAGCCATTGATCCTATGATCACACCACAAACTGTTGCTGCTGCTCCAAGGCTCATTGCATAGTCATCTTCTATCGGCACTATTATATATGTATTTACCATGTAAAGGAAAGTGTTTGCCAAGTTTAAGAGAATAGATGCCAGGTGATATTGTTCTTCCTCAACAACTTCCTCAGAAGCGGGAAACTTCTCTTGCATAATGAGTGCATGTTGGCCCAGAAACTGGACTAAGCTTGTTGTAAGTGTCAGCTTATCAACTGCATTTTTATTGATTCTATGATTGGATCCTACAGACAACATGAGAAGGCTTGAAATCCTGCAAGAATTAAATATCATAACAACTCAATGAAAAACTATTTTACCTTTATGATGATCGAGGGCTGATCATATATTGATAAGTAGCTTCCTTAATGATCTTGAAGATCAGCTAGATTATGAGACAGAGCTCCAACAACAACACCTATTCCCTAAAAACTTATTGTAAGCAGATATTCAACCACTTTATGTCATGTCAATGAACAATAACACACTGCTTATTTGTTTTCTCAATTCAAAATTGAACTTACACATATCACCATGTACTTATTCAATATCTATAGCAAAATAAGACTGGTAGTATGTATTGACATTAATAGTTGAAAAAACTAATCACGTGCTTGAAAACTTTCTACAGTTGCGAGTATGGATGGTTAGACCGAGATGTGACATAATAATCAATAAATTTGTACCCGAAGCGCTTATCAAACTTCTTCAATATCTTACGAATACCGGTTGCATTCAGGTCCACAAACTTAAGAAGCTTTAGCAAATCTAAGCCTATTTCTATATATTCTTCCCGTAGTAGGATCACTTGAGATATATCAGGATGTTGTACAAGAACAACACGTCGCTCACTCAGTTTTTCTATTCTGCTAGCAAGAGCCCCTTGTTGTTCCAACATAAATAGCACCATTTTTTCAATCTGGAATTGCAAATGAGCACTTATTAAGTCTGTCAGACCCATAAGTAGATCAAGAAGTTTATATGATATATTTCAATTTTCTAACCCTCAGAAACAGGAAGTGAAAATGGGTAAGAATACTATTTCAGATCCACTAGAATGCCGACTCAGAAAATCAGATACAGAATGCCTTCTAAACAACAATTACATAGACAAACTTCCTGGAGGACCAATTTTCAAAGGAGATTTTTGACCAATTTTGTGGCCCACTTTCTTTCCAAAATCCCTTTGGAGAATAGGCTTTCGAGGTACTCTCTTTCCTAACAGCTGGTGTTTTTGGTTTTCTATAAGACACCAGTATTCACACAAGTTTGTTCCATGACTGAATTTTAAGATCATAGGTCTTTTCACTTTAGGTTGTGACATCCTAGACATGACATGGTTGGTGATTATTTCCTCAAAAACGGACTGAAAAGATACCAAATTACAAAAAGTATAAGGTATGAGATGGATAAGCAAAAATTGATCTGACCAAAATATGCATTAACACCAAGATTTATTAGGCAACTATAATGAACACTTGAGGGTCCAAGATTTATTAGGCAACTATATGAATTTCTCAAATTGAAGTGAATTTCTCAAAATACTGGAGGTTTGTGGTGGTGTTGTGAGTGATGGTGGTTCTGTGGCTGTCATGTTGGATAGTTGTTTGGTGGAGGAGTGAGGTGGTAGCAGTTGGGTGTTGGTTGGTGGTAGTTGTTGGTGTTGTTGGTTGATGGTGGTTTTGTATGGTGTGTTGGTGTGTGGAGGATGTCTGGAGTAGTAATTTTCTATTGTTGGTGTTGTTTTGTGGATGGTGGCGTGATGGTTGGTGGCGGTGGATGTTGGCTGGTGGTGGTGGTGTTGGCTGGTGGGTGGGAGTGCTTATGTGTAGGTGTTGGTGGTGGCTAATGGTGTGGGATGTTGGTAGTGGCTAATGGTGTGGGCTGGTGGTGGCGTGTAGTAGCATGCTGCTAGGAGATGATGATGTTATGATGGAAGATTGGGTGGTATGTAGATTTGTAGGTGGTTTCTAGGAGATGGGAGGAAGTAGTAGGATGTTGCTGATGTGGAGGTGGTTTCTTGGGGTGGTTGCTGGCTGACGTGGAAGCAACATCTTGCTGTTGTGCTGAAGATGGTAATAAGAGTAGAATGTGTAGGTGTTAATAGGCATATAACCCACTGAGTTTTTTTTAATTATGTACTATTTACTGAGTTCAACCATAATTTTAGTTTACAAGTGCATGTTGCTGCTATGTTGGTTCACTTACATTTATCTCGACTTCACACTCACTCTGATTCCTTTTTGTATTTATATTGATAGGGTAGAATTGCTTTTAATGATGGATTTTGACGGATAATGCACCTTGGAGTACACCAGAACCGAAATATAAGGGTAAGTTGTTTGTTGTACTATGATTTATGTATAAACTTTAAATTCTATTAATATAATGATTTTTCATTTTTAGGAGAAGAATACTCAAGTACCCAACCGTATGAGTCCTGACATTGATGAAGAGAACCTCACCATTTGAAGGAATATGGAGACATTATAGATCTTAAGAGTTTCTAGCATGATATGTTGATTGTCACCAATCTCAAATTTTAGAACCATATGCATTCTTTATTTATATCAACGTTGAGCACACAATTTATGGATAATATTTTGCTTCAATAATAGAAATTGGTTTGAGGTGATTTAACATTTTTATGTGTCATTTTGGTGTTGAATCTTCTTATGATGTCATGTGAATTTCATAAAAATATTGCTTAAGGTTATATATACAAAGTTTTCATTTAAAATTATTAACATTCAACAAATCATTCAATAAATCAATAACCAAATAATTTACAGTAATCCCTCAAAAATATATTCATGAAGGTCTTTAGTCCCTCAAAAATGAGATCTAGATTGGCCATTACAATTGCATTGATGACGACCACATAGCCCCTCAAAAATGATATTAATGAAGGCATTAGCCCTTCAAAAATATATTCTCCAAGACCATCAAGTCCCTCAAAAATATATTTATGAGAACTAAACATGCCCTCAAAAATGTATTCATGAAGGATAAACAGTCCCTAAAAAATGTATTTATGAAGGCTAAATAGTCCCTCAAAAATGTATTTATGAAGGCTAAATAGTCCCTCAATATAACATTCTTGAGGGTCAGTTGGTCTGTGACAATTGTATTCGTGAGGGCCACTGGTATTTGTCACGTGAGTTCTGTTCACGGACCATTAGTGAGGGCCAGACTCACAACCGTCCCTATTTGTGAGTGCCTATAGAGAGGGGTTTGTGACAGGACTCACTCATGAATAATGGCCCACTTTTTACTAGTGGTCAGATCCAGTGGCCATGAGATCATCTTCTACCTCTGCAATTAGCGGGGAGGAGTAAATGAGGACCACCTCTTTTTCTGAGTGAGCCAAAAAGATCCCCTCGCAATTTCAAATTGGATGAACCCTATTTTGACCACCTCTTTTTTCTCTTTATCTGCCAAAGTGATTTCCTCACTCCTCCATCTCCTTCCGGTGTCCATGGCTTCTACTTCAACTAGTTTTAGCCCTAAACCTAGCCCCCAACACTATATAACCCCACCCCTCGAAGGATGGCATACATCACACCTTGCAAGAACACCTGCCCTTGCCCTCTTGTTTGGCCTCGAACACCTACGATTTCTCCTCCCAATCTCCTACTGCAACAGTGGCACTACCACATAGGCCATTTTGGCATCTCCTCCTCACAGTGACTGGCAACCACCTTTGACCATCACTCAACTCACAAGGATGTGATGAGGTTAGGAGACACCTTCCCTACCCTCAATGACCACTCCTCCTCCTAAACCTTTCCCTTACTAGTGAGAACCTCCACCCTGCCTCTGGGCTCATGAGGTCATATTGTGCGAGAAAGGGAGGTTCACTGAACTGCTTGGTTCAAGGGGAACCAGTCAGTCCAGTTGAGCCGACTGACTGGCGATTGAACCAGTTATTAGAGGGGTGAACTAGCCGAACCAAGAATTTAACCGAACCCTAAACTAAGAGAGCCACCTCGCCTATGTGGATCCATCTTGGCCATTCCTTGTGCATCCAACGACCCTCATTTTTCCATATTAAGGTATTGTTACCTCCTCTCTACTCAAAAATTCAATTAAATAGTCAGATCTTGCTTTAATTGTATAAAATACATCCTAGCTCCAAAAATTATGAATAAGTAGTCCATTTTGATCAAAAAACCCAAGGATTCATTTAAAAATTCTTTTGAAGCTTAATTCTTGATATATTTCTCTGATATCTCTAGGTCTTGATCCTTTACTTATAGTTTTGTCTAAATGACTCCATAAGCATGATTAGATTTTGGAAACCCTAATACTTAACTATGATGTTTATCTTGATACACTAAAATTGGACTTGACTAGGCTAGATGTAATCTTGTTGGCTTAGCTAATTTTGAATCTAAAACATGTACCTTGAAGATAATCTCTATGAGGAAATATAATAATATGATTGATCTAAATCTTATGGCATATTTTTATCTATTGACCTAACACTTGATCTCAGATTTTATTCATTATATCAACTGAAACTTGATCTAATCTTGAATATCAATGATGCTAATTCATCATGATGACCTAAAGACTTGAAAAATGACTTGGATAATGATCATAAAATTAGGGTTAGCATATGTTCTTAAAATACCTAGGTAGGTCATTCCCACTTGAGATATTCTTGACACTTGAATAATGTTGGACATATTGAAATATTGGTTGATTATAAGTGGATGACCTAACCCTAAGGTTGACATGGGAAAAGTATAAACCTAATCTAAAATATTGAAAATGATTTTCAAATATCATGATCTTGACCCTTGATCTAAATATTTTTGATTTAGGATCTGACTCAAAGGGTTGACCAATTACTCATTGAGATATTGTACTCAAAATATTTAGTGAAAGGTATGCTATTATACCTCCTCCTTGGTTGTATTGAAGATACCTTTTATGTATCTCTTGATTATATACTTGGCTATATACTTGTTTGAGCTACTATTCCCTATTGATTAGTCTTCTATTTTTCCTATATTATATTTTGAGAAAAACATGAAAACATAAATGATATTGCACATTATGATTGCCCGTATATTAATGTGGATAGTGTTGATAATGTGGATAGTGAGTACAAGTGACATCCTCATTCAGAGGGTGGAACTTGTACCTGTTGAATTATATTGAATCTTATACATGTCGATCGACCTCCTACCTCATCTGAAGAGAAGGATCCTAGTGACCTCCCCCATCTTATTAGGGCAATATAGTCAGACAAAATATATAAGCATGCTTCTCGATTACAGCATAATGAAAACTCATAATAAAAATCAAATTGCATGAAATAAACATCTTGTTGAATAAATATTGGTTTCATAATTTGCTTGTTATACTTTTGAATATAAGTCCTACCAAGTATACTCTTTTGCTATGAACCATTTTACTTGATTTTGATAGCGTACCGTGCAATTTTGTGATTGTGTTTCAATTTTCTTAATTTAGGCAAGACAAATGGAAGACTGACTAAGATCACTTCCACACTCCATAGACTCTGATGACAAATATAGATTTGCAATATCTCCAATTTTGGGTTAGTTTGTTCTTTAAATCTCATATTTTTGAGTTATTGTTTCTTATTGTATATGTCAATGTGTGATATCCTATCAGGCCACTCAGGGACAGGTGCTTCAATCCTTTTACCACTGTCTAGGCAGTGAGATTGGGATTGGGGTAAGAATGGTTCTGTGACAGTTGGTATCTAAGAATACACACTCCAATATACTATAAGTAAATAATTTCTTGAATATCTTGAACCCTGGAAACCCTCAAATCCATAATGGTGAAAATTGAGGTGTCTAGGTTCAGGGTTCTGGCATAATTTCTCCTATCCGTCTTCACGGTAGCTGAGATTCCCCACTCTACCTGGCCTTAATTGATCCAGAACTGGACATAAAGGTTATCCGTTGAAAACCTCAAGAGTCTTCTAGCATCTCATCTCTTCATTAAGGACTACCTTAAGCCACTGAAGTAGATGATGATTAGGTAGTCTTCTCATCTCAACATGTGGTCCTTTCATGACCTTCTACCACATGATTTCTCAATTATGGGTATCTTATGCATGGGAAAAATAAAAGTTATTAGAGAATTGGGAAAGTCAATTAAGAAAATGATACCATGATCTGACCTTAGTTTGAAAAACTTGATTTTGATCAATGAAAAATTATTTTGAAATCAAATACTCATTCATGAAAACTTGATTGAACCAAAAATAGACTATATGCTTTCTATGTTGGAGGTAAATATTGATTTGATGAAATAAGAAAGATTTATACCTTATACCTCATTGTATATGAGGTCTCTATTTGACTAATGTCCATGTTGACCTATTATTGACTAAACCTCAAACATATCTAAGAAAAATCTTATCCTATTTGATACACATCATGACTATGCTATGAAGTGACTAAGCCTAAGATTCACAAAATCATTTTCGAAGGATATGATGCAAAAAGCAATTTTCCTATTGACTATTGATGCCTCTTGCAATCTTGATTTTGATATGGTGAGCATGGACCTAAATCATGCACCTATTTTCAAATTATATCTTGACCATGAAAGAAAGAGAATACAATTATGACCCCTATCTTGAAAAATCTTGAACTGGTTGCCCTATTATGATCTTAAATTTTGATATTATGACCTTGTAGAATATGATTTGATCATTGGTACTCCCCCTATTTAAATAATCTTAATGAATAATGACTAATGTAGGTAATGTGCTAGATTAGGGTGGTAGTTGACTCATGACTCCACTAACCTAGGTCACATCCCTATTATGACTACCTCTAAATTTTCATCGTGCTGATTATTTAGAGTTTGGAAAGGTATCCCCTTCTACCCAATTTGGATTGGTTGACCTGAGGCCAATAGGATAAATCTAGGATGATATTGATACTTGATCCTGAATATTGATTTAATAATGTCCTTGATATATGAATAGCTTGTGGTTGACTTCCTAGATAGACCTAGGTCTAGATCATTCATCAACTTTGGATACCATGATAATGAAATCTTGATATGTTGCTGGAATATTTCTTGAATATTGTGGCTCAAAATTGAATATAGATGAGTGATCTCCCCTAAGGTCTAAATAGGTATCTAAACCCTAGCTTTGGAATATCTATACATATGATCTTGACGTCGAAACTTCAAATCTTGATACTGATGTACCAAATCTTGAAACATGATATGGATCTCGAGACCACCCTCGATATATAAATAGTGACTTTCATAATCCGAAATTTTAAAATTTTAAAATGATGATTGTTTTGTGTCTCTCGATTTATGACTTAGGGTTTATCTCTCATTAGGACTAGGGTGGGACCTCCCATTGATTTTTAGGTCAAAATCATGATATTGAAAGTAGATGTTGTCTTGAAATGTTGAAATATGAAATCTCAAATCATGGATGTATAACCCCACCTATGCCAATGTAGAAGCTAGGATGCTGAGATATTGGGATTGAAAGTCACCTTGAACACTTGATTCAAGAACTCTATTTGTTTGAAATAATATATGATCTCTCCAAATTTGTGATCAACATGATGCTTTCCATATTTGTGACTCATATGGTGACTTTGAACAATATATGCAATGACCGTAATACTCAATTTCTCAATGATGAAATGATGTTGGTACCAAGTTGGTTATGATATGGAACATGGAATCCTAATTACAATTATTGGACTACTTGAACTTTGAGGACATGATTTTGACTAAATAGTTGAGGATACTCCAGTATTTGAGGATACAATATGGATTTTGATAATCCTAATTTTGAGGATGTTTCTAAATTTTAGGGACAAAATTCCCTTTTAAGGAGGAAAGGATGTCACAAAGTGAAATTTAGCATTATTGTGAATTAATTACTCTTTTTCCCTCTATTTGTTCACTCATGAACTCAAACAATTTTTCTTGGCCTCTAAATCAAGATTGATACTCAAATTTGAAATATAGTGATAAATGTGGATTTCATACACATTATAACACCACAATTGGATTCTTTCATCACTTTGTCCAAAGAAGAAAATTGATCCATCAAAATTCATCATATGGTTCTCAAATGTTTTCTAAATATTCTCCACATGTTTTTGAACCTATGTTCCAAGATTCATCACAATTGGACATTCCTACAATTTTCTATGAATTATTGAAGTTTATGTATGGAAAATCCCTTTATTCCCCTTTTATTTGCTCTTTTTCTTGACTTGTACAAGTCAATGATCCGTGGTAAGGCATCATGGGCGAATATCAGCTCTTGAATCTTATTCCCATGGATAAGGGCCAGATCCATCGACCACGAGATCATCTTCTACCTCCGCAATCAGTGGGGAGGAGTAAATGAGGACCTGATCGAGAGATCTTCATGCGTTGACCCCAATTCAAGTTTATGAGCAAGCCAAAAAGATCCCCTCATAGTTTTGAATTGAATGAACCCTACTTTGACTACCTCTTTTTCTCTCTTTAGTCACCAAAGTGATTTCCTCACTCCTCCATCTCCTTCATACGGCCATGGCTGCTACCCGAACTTCTTTTAGCCCTAAACCTAGCCCCCAACACTATATAACCCCCCCGAATGATCGCATACATCACACCTTGCAAGAACACCTACCATTGCCCTCTCATTTGGCCCCAAACACCTATCATTTCTTCTCCTAATCTTCTATTGCAACAATGACACCACCGCATATCCCATTTGGGCGTCTCCTCCTCGCAACGCCTAGCAACCACCTGTGACCATTGCTTAACTCGCGAGGACGTGATGAGGTCGGGCGACACCTTCCCTGCCTTCAACGACCGCTCCTCCTCCTAAACTTTTCCCTCATCGATGAGACCCTCTTCCCTTCTTTTGGGCTCACGAGGTCGTATCACATGAGAAAGGGAGGTTCCTCGAACCACTTGGTTCAAGGGGAACCAACCGATCCAGTTGAATCGATTGACTAGCGATTGAACCAATTATTAGAGGGGAAAACCAGTCGAACCAAGAATTTAACTGGACCCTAAACCAAGCAATCTTCCTCACCTATGTGGCTCCATCTCAGCCATTCCTTATGCATCCAATGACCCTCATTTTTCCATATGAAGGTATTGTTATCTCCTCTCTGCTCAGAAATTCAATTAAATAGTCAAATCTTGCCTTAATCATAGAAAATGCATTCTAGCTCCAAAAATTATGAATAAGTAGTCCATTTTGATAAAAAAAACCAAGGATTCATATAAAAATAATTTTTAAGATCAATTCTTGATATATTATTCTAATATACCTATATCTTGATCCTTTAGTTTTACCATTATCTAAATTACTCCATAAGCATGATTAGATTTTAGAAACCCTAATACTTGACTCTGATGTTTATCTTGAGATACTAAAATCAGACTTGACTAGGCTAGACCTGATCTTGTTGTCTTAGCTACTTTTGAATATGAAACATGTACCTTGAAGATCATCTCAATGATGACATATTATCATATGATTGATCTAAATCTTGTGGCATATTTTTATCTATTGACCTAATACTTGATCTCTAATTTTATTCATTATATCAATTGAAACTTGATCTAATCCTGAATATCAATGATGCTAATTCATCATGATGACCTAAAGACATGACAAATGACTTGGATAATGATCATAAAATTAGGGTTAGCATATGTTCCTAAAATACCTAGGTAGGTCATTCCCACTTTAGATATTCTTGACACTTGAATAATGTTGGACATATTGAAATATTAGTTGATTATAAGTGGATGGCCTAACCCTAAGGTTGACATAGGAAAAGTGTAACCCTAATCTCGAATATTGAAACATGATTTTCAAACATCATGATCTTGACCCTTGATCCAAATATTGTTGATTTAGGATCTGACTCAAAGGGTTGACGTAGTACTCGTTGAGATATAGTACTCTAAATCTTCGGTGAAAGTTACGCTATTATACCTCCTCCTTGGTTGTATTGAAGATACCTTTTATGTATATCTTGATTGTGTACTTGGCTATATACTTGTTTGAGATATTGTTCTCTATTGATTAGTCTTCCATTTTTCCTAAATTATATTTTGAGAAAAACATGAAAACATAAATGATATTGCCCATTATGAGTGCCTGTATATTGATGTGGATAATGTTGATAATGTGCATATTGAGTACAAGTAACCTACTCATTCAGAGGGTGGAACTTGTACCTGTTGAATAATATTGAATCATGTACATGTCAATCGACCTCCTACCTCATACAGATAGAAGGAGCCTATGACCTCCCCCATCTTATTGGGGCAATGCAGTCATACAAAATATATAAGCATGCTTCTCAATTATATCATATTGGGAACTCGTAATAAAAATCAAATAGTTTGAAATAAACATCTTGTCGGATAAATATTGGTTTTGGAATTTGCTTGTTATACTTTTGAATATAAGTCATGCTAAGTATACTCTTTTGCTATAAACTGTTTTACTTGATTTTGATAGTGTATCATGCAATTTTGTGACTGTGTCTCGATTTTATTGATTTAGGCAAGACAAATGGAACACTGACTAAGATTGCTTTTGCACTCCTTACACTCAGATGACAATGAAATATCTGCAATATCTCCAATTTTAGGTTAGCTTGTTCTTTAAATCTCCTATTTTTGATTTATTATTTCTTTTTGTATATGTTAGTGTGTGAGATCCTATCGGGCCACTCAGGGACGAGCGCTTCAATCCTTTTTCCATTGTCTAGGCAATAGGATTGGGATTGGGGTAAGAATGGTTTTGTGACACCAATGGTGACATATAATATATGAATATTGCTCAGAAAAATAAAAGGAATTTAAAAAAATTATAATCTTTTTTTTAAACTAGAGATTAATTATTATTCATACTACTATCTATTGCAGTTAAGGTAGCATTCAAATGAACATGGATATCCTGGAAGAGCCAAGGGTGCTTAACTGAATTGAAATTACAGGAACTAAACATGGAAAGAGAGTGTTTTGCTTCTGCATCCGTGACTTTGTTCAGCTCCCAGGGAACATACTGTAAGGCGAACTGACAATGTGCTTGGATGAGTTGAAATTTCCTCCAGTAGGGCTGGAGCTTAGGGGCAGGCGGCTTATCACTGGTGAGTACTTTGGTTGCTGTAATAGAATTAGAGAGGATGATTGAATGTATAAGACCCTTCTCCTGGCATAGCTTTCTTGCGAGTAGAATAGAATGGACCTCAACCTCTAGCACAGAACATGCGAAGAATGGGGATCCCCTTCCCTCCAGGAAATGACCTATGTTATTAATAATGTGGACACCTGCACATGCCTTCTTGGAGTTATAGTTGAACGTCGCATCAGTAAAGGCAATGCCATAGTATGTTGTGGGTGTTGAAATTTGCTGTGTTGGCTGGCAACTTGGACGAGGGTGGCCTTTAGGAGGAAGGTGTTCAATGGAGCATGTTCTCTCTTGTATGAAGCTAACACTACGTTGAGTGTTGAATGGGCGATTACAGTGGATTATATCATTGCGTGCATGCCAAAGGTGCCACGCTGCCACGATGGATTGAATCACTCCTGGGTCTGATGCGTTTCTTGATAGAATTCTAGAGATCCATTCATTCTCATATGTGTTAAAGAAATTATCTATTTTACCCTGGCATATCCACACTTGTCTGCTGGCCTGACAGTCTTGTAGGCAGTGTAGGATAGTCTTGGGAGCATTATTACAAATCATGCAGGTGGTGTCGATGTCAATGTGGCACCTTTTCTTTTCCACATTTGTCAAGAGAGCGCGGTGTTGAAGCAACCCGGCAAAGGTCTTCATACGTTCTGGGATATTGAGGCTCCAAATAGCATCCCAGTTGCTTGGGATATTGATGTTTTTGTCAGTTCTGGTCCAGCTGTAGTTTGTGGATGTTGAGAAGAGTTCAGAGTATTCAAAGGGCCAGGCCCAAGAGTCATCTACCTGGTCACAGTTAGGTCGCAGGATGAACTTGATTCTATTTCCAATATCATGGGGAAGGAATTGATTTATGAAGGATTGATCCCATTCATAGTTGTCCAGGCGTAGGGAATGGACAAGAAGGTCTTCAAGGTCGTTGGGGATGCTCCAATTGGGGTGGAGTGCTTTGATGGACTCACCTTGGATCCAGTTTTCTAACCAGACATAGGTAGACTTTCCAGAGATGACCACCTTGTAGCCAACACTCACAAGAGAAGGTAAATACTTTTTGATAAAAGCCCAGGCAGAGGATCAAGGCTTCTTGCTCACAACCATATTCTTCATATACTTTTCTTTCATGATGCGAACCCAGGGGGAGAGATGATTGTAAAGGAAGAGCCATGCGTTCTTAAGCATGAGAGCAATGTTTTGGTCCCTGACATCTTTTATACCAAGGCCGCCCATATTCTTAGGAGAGGTAATTTTCTTCCATGAGACCAGAGACATCTTTTTTTGATCTCAGCCACCAGACCAGATGAAGTCCTTGACTTGCCTGTTGATGTCGTCGCACAATCTTGGCCAAAGCCTGACCGTTTTCATGGCATAGATAGGGATAGCTTGTAGGGTAGATTTAGCAAGCGTGATGCGGCTGACAAGGGAGAGGCTCCATGCAGACCATCTGGACATACGTTCTTTGATAGTATTGGTCAACTGTTGATGGGTTACACGATTGATTCTATGAAGCAAGATGGGAACTCCAAGGTAGTGGCCCATGTCGTCCATCTAATCTATGCCAATACACCTACAGAAGGCACGCTTCTCAGCTCGACTAGTGTTCGTCGAGAAGAAACACCTAGATTTAGTCTAGGATATTTTTTGACCCGACACTTCAGAGAAAGCTTGTAAGATCTTCATGGTGTTATCAGCTTGGGTTGGACTCACTTCTGACATAAGCAAGATGTCGTCTACAAAGAGGACATGGGATAAAGGCGACCCATGTTTAGTAAGCCTTATTGGTTGCCATTGACCATCTGTTACCGCCTGGGTGATGCATTGTGACAACCACTCCATACACAACACGAAGAGATAGGGACTCAATGGGTGACCTTGTCTTACCCCCTGGGACGAGTGGAAGGGTTCCAGCAGAACCCCATCCCAAAGGATAGAAGTACTGCCCGAAGAGATATTACTCATGATGAGCTTGATTGTTAAATCAGGAAGCCCGACCTTTAGTAAGGTATCTTTGATGAATGACCATTTCATTTTATCAAAGGCTTTTGACATGTCTAGCTTTTTAGCAACCCATTGCTTTTGCCCTTTCTTCTGCTTCATAGAGTGGATAACTTCTTGTACCAGAAGGATATTATCACTAATTCTTCTTCCTAGAATGAAACTGGACTGTGTGTCCGAGATCCAGGCATTTAAATGAGGCTTGAGTCTTTCCACAAGAATTTTAGAGATGAATTTGAAGCAACTATTGTTTAAGGATATGGGACGGAGGTCTGAGCATTGAGCAGGCTGGCGTATCTTGGGGATAAGCACCATGTATGAATTTGCAATTCAGTGATCAATGTCTTCAGTGTTGAAAGAATTTTGTAGTGTGGATACAATTGAATCTTCAAGGGTACGCCAATTGGATTGTATGAATTCAGTATAGATGTCGTCAGGCCTAGGAGCCTTCGAGGGAGACATCAGGAAAGATGTGGCTTTAATCTCGTCCAGACTTGGGGTTCAGGCGATGAAGTTGAGATATTGTAGAGACATGGCGATGAACTGGCCCGGAAATCCAGATACAGTGCCCAGGTTGTGAGCACTAGAGCTATCGATCATGAGCTTGAGAAAGAAGTTGTGAATCATGTGCTTGAGGGCAACCAGATCATCCACCCAGGTACCATATTCATCTTGTAGATGGCTAATCCTTGTGGAGTGCCTGCGCGCCTTGACATAGTTGTGAAAAAATTTGGTGTTGCCGTCGCCATCCTAGAGCCAGTGAATGTGCAATTTTTGTTGCCAATCTAGTTCTTCTTGAAGTAGTATCTTTCTATACTGCTCTTCAAGGGAGATAGAGAGTATATCGTTAGTAATAGAAGGATGGGTGTTGTTAAGTACTTGGCAATCATCAATTTTGGTGAAGATGTTGCGTTTTTGTTTATGCTTAGCACACCGTTGGTTGTTCTTCCATTTAAGGGCCACCTGTTGAAAGTGCATAAGATCCTCTGGGAATGTTAGTTGCAAGTTCCAATGAGGAAGTAGTGTAGCGTGGAACTCAGGCATTGTAGCCCAACTTACTTTTGTTCTGAACACTTGTTTACGAGGAGCTTGCTATCCAACTTTGGAGATGAGAATAGGGTTTTGGTCGGAGTGGAGGCGTGGAAGGATAGTGGATTTATACCCTCCGTCAACTGATAGCCAAGAACCATTGTAGATAACTCTATCAAGTTTTTCTAGCAGCTTCAATCGCTTGAACGTGAAGAAGTGTCCATTCATTCAAACTTTGGATAAACCAGTTTGCAGCAGCAATTCATGGAAGAGACGGCAGTTGCGGTGGTCAAAGTGTTTCCCACCTTTCTTCTCCGCCGTGTCCAACATTGTATTGAAGTCTCCCATAACTGCCCAGGCACCGGGGACAGTAGGGGCTATGTCAGAGAGCCTGGCCCAAAGTAGAAGATGCTTGGTAGGGTTAGGGCTCCCATATACAAAGGTGATGTGCCAGGAATCGTTAATCCTACAATGGATGAATTGACGGTGGTTGAGGATGATGTCGAGCTTGCATTGTGCGTCATCCCATAGGACCCAAATGCCGCCTGAAAATCCCAAAGCTTCAACCCTATGGGAGGATGTGTAGCCAAGCTTTTTGATGATTGTATCTATAGTGTTTCCACTACAACGAGTTTCTAATAAAACTAGAATATTGAGTTTGTGTTCCCATTTATATTCTTTGAGAAGACGAAGCTTGTCCTTTGAGCGAGCCCCTTAGACGCTCCAGCAAAGGATGTTACACATGATATAAAGAATAGGGGGGTTAGATGATCACAACACATAGACCGATAGATTGTCCAGTGTTTGTGTTCCCTACATCTTATCCATCAGGAGGTTCGTTAACATCTTCCATGGTTTGGTTGCTGTCGTCGAAGTTGAGTTATTTCTTCTTTGATTGGTGTTCTCCCATGGCGATGATTGTCTGGGCAATCTTGCCTTTTTTGCATTCTCTACCAGGACTAACTATAATGTTCTGGTAGATGACTTTAAGGTTCCTAAGCAGTACACCACTACTTGTGCCAGCGTCGCCCCAATTGAAGGTGTTGTGAGTGCTCGCAGCATTGAACGGTGTTGCACTCGTGAACAGGAAGACATTGCCATCATTGGAAGCAGTGGATCTCCCTTCAGAGACTTCGTCATCGACTAGAGTCACTGTCGAGTCCTTAGTAGAACCTGGCGGGGGTTGCTGTTTGCCTTAATCCCTAGGGACCTTTTTCTTATTCTTCTTGGACTTCACCACCTGCCAATCATCTTCTTCCTCTACCAAGTCTGAAGTTGTGGCATTTGTCTTGCCAGGGGCTTTGGCATCACTCACTTTGTTTGGTGTTGAGTGGACGACATGCTTCCCTTTCTACATGCCATCACCCTGGGGTGTGTGTCACACAAGTTTCGGGGCATGAATTTCCTTAGTGTAGGTCAGAGGTGCCACTAATGGGCCTGCGTTAGTAGAGGTGGAAGCCTCAAACGGGACAAAAGGCTTGATGAAGGTGCACTCTGAGTCAGCATGGCCCATCCTGCAGCACTTCAAGCAGACAATCAAGCGATTTTCATACTCCAGGCGGTACTGTTCTCCGTTCAGAATGATGGTTGGGAGAAGCGGGTGGGTGGTGTCAACCTCGAAAGTGAGGCAGGAAAATTTTCCACGATCCCCAAACGTGGTAGTGGTGTCGATTTTGATGGTCTTCCCTACTAGGTTTCCAATACTTGAGAGCAGTTGGTTCTGGTACAGGAAGCCAGGCATGTCGACCACCCAGAGCTAGACAAGCACCTTGCGTGGGATAGGGTCAGACAGGCAGAAGTTTGGATCCCAAGATTGCACCAACAGGTAGTTCCCGAAGATAATCCAATGGCCGCCTGTCATAGCCCTTATCAAATTGATATTGTTCCTAAGTTGGATAATGTAGTATCCTTTCTTAGGTCGATAGCCCTGAAGGAGTCCGTTGTATCCCACATCACCGACAATCTGTTGACAAGGGCATGAAACCCTATGTTGCCACCAACGAGTTTAACAATGACTGTGTGCTTGTATGACTCTAGAAGTTGAGGCAGGGAATTAGGGTTGATTGAGATGGCTGGGAGAGCACCACTAGTGTCGATTCAGAGGTCTTCTAGTGTGAGGGTATCCAGGGATACAAGCTTCACTTGATCAGAGACCTTGCGCCCAGTCATGGTGTCACGGTAGGAATGTATGTTTTGCAACGCTGCATCATTGAGAGCTTTGGGATCATCAGATGAGACATCGATGTCTTTCCCGGAGTCTTTGTGGTTGCCATCCCACTTATGATCTAGGTTGCGCCTGCCTCTGCCTCCCGATCATCCTCCTCGGCTGTGGCTGCCGCCACCCCCTCGCGGGTGCCCTAGTGGTGGCTCCACTAACGATGAATAAAATAAAAAAAAGTATAATCAAGACCTAGTTCCATATCTAATTCAAAAAGTGGTTAAATATACAAATTTTAATGTGCTTAATGTCTAAAAAACCTAATTTCTAGGTTTTTCTGATCTTAATATGTTTAGTTGACCTTAATATGCCAAGACTAATATTTTGGATGAAAAGGGTATCTTAGACCTAATTTGAGATTTATACTCCATAAATTGATGAATTAGGGTTTTCTTGAGTAAAAAATGCATATGGTGATGAAATTAGGATTTGTAAAATAAAAAGGCATGAAAAGTGATAATTAGGGTTTGGGAAGAAAAACCCTAATGAAACCATAATTTGGAACCCAAGTCAGTCTCGATGGTATATTTTGGATAAAGTAGTAATACTTGGGTGTTATGCACTAATTTCAGGGTGATTTCTTGCTTGCTCTCAATCTTCATTGATTGTCTCAAATTTCAATATCTCCTAAAAAACGTATGTGGTTACACCTATGACTACTCGCCTTAATTGAATTCCATGGTTTTTTAAGATTTTCTATACTGATTGAAGATAATTGTTGGTTGTTTATTTAATTAGTGCAATCTATAAAGTCATTATGGATATCACATTATATAAGTATAACTTTCTCAACTATATCTTGTGGATGTAAGTGATACATGTGGGATGTATGAAATGTCATTATGGTGATGAATGATCAGGTTGAGATAAGAAGATCACCTCAGGCTAAGGCCTATGTAAGAAATGTCACTATGGTGACTAGTAATCTGGTCCAAAAGAGATCACCTCAGTCAAAGGCGCATGTATGAAATGTCATTATGGTGACTGATGATTGGGCCAATGCCTATGTATGATACGTCCACTACAGGGACTAAACCCTAGAGAGAGGATTCCCCACATGAATACTCTATAGAGTGAGTGTCCCCCAGAGATTAAGTTGAGAAGTTAGAAAGAAAACACATGTTCATTTTCGTAATCATATTTGTTGCTATGGCTGAGTATATTGTTAGCCCTACATGTGAATATTTTGTTTCCCCCACTTACCAATATAACTTATTATACTGACTGTGTTTTTTTCAAGTTGTTTTAATTTAAACTGATAGATATACAATAAATGATGAAAGATGGACATCCAGAGAAGAAGGAACCAAAAGAAAAGACTTAATGAAATTCTGGAGGATTTACATAGAGAGATCTTATTCTATGTGTCAAGAAGTAGATTCCCATATCATGTAACTCCTTAGTATGAGTTTACCTTTCTTATACCAAACTCTTTTCCATTTAGTGACATTTTATAATTATTATTGGTTAATTGCTAAACCTTAATCATATAATTATGGTAATGACCCTTGCCCTCTCGGTCCGCCTTAATAGGGGATAATAAGGGGACGGGTCTCCACACTCTTCTAAATCATGTGGGCCTAACCTTCAAGGTCTTGACCCACAATTTGGAAATCCTTATCATATATCTTTGATTACTACATGGAGATCTGTTTCATATACCTAGTATAGACCTCGAGGGAAACACATGGGGTTATAGGCATCTAACTAGATTTGGAATCATTTAGTATGTTATTTAATTTACTTATCGTAGAAATAATTAATTCATTATCTATCAAATGTGTGCATTCTCACATAATTGGAATGATAAAAAGCATATTAGGGTTTAACAGAAAGACAATAATTGAAACAAGAAGAAAAAAAACATAATTTGCAACATGTATGTTTCTTTCCATTTCACATCATCTCATATCAGTCATCATAAGTGGGATATCAACCTGAGACAAAATATCACTATGCATTATTTACCCTAAATAGGGTTTCTCGAATGTAATCAATGCATGTTGCTCAACATATTTCTTATCAATTTATTCCATATCATAGTTCACAATATATATTCATAGAGACATTGTAACTAACTACACAATATAGAATATACATATTTGGTGTCATTCATCATGCTTAGAATAGGTTTATCAAACAACATATACTTTTACCATCTGATTTATGTAAAATATGAATAAATCTCAAAGCAAAAACGTGCATTATACACTTAATAATCCTCTTTTACTATTTACCATTTTTCCATTGATGTTACTATCCATCCATACACTATCTCATTTGAAATCTATCATAGTAAACCATTCTCATAATACAAGTGTTCTAGAGAAATTGCAATCCAAACATGTATTCTTATGAATAAAATTGCATCCTTGAACATCATCTTATAATCTAATTAGACTATACTTATGTACATTCCTTAATCCTTTATCTTATAGTATTATTCACTAATATCACATAGCTCACCATAATAGGGTTATAGTTAGGTTCTCAAATCCAACTATCAATTTTCTTCATTTTTCATTCATTTAATAATCATTAGTCACAACTTCTTTCATATCTTGTGCACTACTATATTTTGAATTAAGCACTCTGAATTTCTTAATGCATAAAGTTTATCTCTCATTGAAATCCTTCATAGTCTGATTTTAGTGTATTTTCATTCAATTTTAGTCAAACCACATACATTTATAGTAAATATATGAAACACTTCCTCATGCTCATTTCATTGATACTCCAATCATTACTTATCATCACAATTCAGTTCACCCTTCTCCTTTTTTTACTTGTATTTAGATACATGTACTATGTGATTTTTCTTCTAACGACATTAGTAAATAACAACAATTCTTTTATTCCTAATAAAACTCTCAATTTATAAAGTATCATGATTAGAGTTACTTATTATTACTTCTTATTCTCAATTCATCTTCTCAATTCATACTTGTGCAATTTGTATAGAAGACTTGAATTCATGTGGAGTTTACTCATTTTTTCCATATATTTACTATGATATATGAATTGGGATTAGATAATATTAATAAGATTTGTCACCTTTAATTGAAGTAATAACACTAACAATTGGGTGTTTCATCACTTTTACAAGATTATATTGAATTTTAGGTTGACTGAATTTCTAGCGTTTTTAAGAAGATGGTTTGGTTCAATACATCACAAGAACCTTATTGCTCAGTAACCTCATCAGAGAGTGTAGAGATTCATTAAGGCTATTCACACACATGGAAACCCTATTTTCCATTCAACACAACTCATCCATTTATTATAATTACGCATCGATTCATTGGCCCATTTGAGTCAATTCGGTAAAGCTAACCCTAAACATGAAATACCTCCATTTAAAGTACTCATATTGATATTATTTCCATGCCCTATGTTATTCTAGAAAATATCTAAAAATGCAATTGATATCTCATTCATACTATGTACATGATTCTGTATTTTTCAAGCATAACATTCATTAGGTCGATTTTAGGCAATATTTATTTGAAAAACATAGTTTTCTATCCATAATATTTTGCACAGATCTTGAAACAACATATAAGGAACTCTATAAATACAACTCAATAAGAAAGAATATAAATCAATATAAATCATTTCAGAATAATCTTCCCAATTGATCACACAATGAATACAAAATTAGGCAATGGTGTTGGTTATTTTAGCTAGATAGAATTGGCTCCCAACACGATCCTAGAATAACAGAGATGTGGACACTCAAACCATGTTCTAGGCACCTTATAAAAGTTTCCCATACTCTGAGTTTCTAGAATTCAAACCAACTCCTATGGATGCAACTCATTTCTTGCTCCTTTCAACTCGGGAACCCTAGAAAAGGAGATTAAGAGAGAAAGAAAGAGAATAGAGGGTATTTTGATAAAATTTTGATCTAAATCATACTATGGACGGAATTTTATAAATGAAAATGAATATTCACCATCAAAAACTATCTAAAGAATATAAACTCACTTGCTTTTTAAAACTCCTCTGATGATAAAACCTACATCACCATCTCCACCTCCTTCCTCACTCAAATCCTAATTCCCCCCCTCATTCTTGGATTTTATTTCTTTAGAATGAGGCATGAAATGTAATAGCTTCTAGGGTACCATGTTACCCATATAGAGCAATTAAGGTGCTTTAGACATTTGCATAATAAGTCCCACTTTTACTTTTTTTTTTTCAACTGAATTTTTATCCTAAAATTTAACAGATAAAGCTATATGTTGTCCACAAAACCTACTTCAAAATTTGTGAAAAATTATCATTTTGTCTGAATAGTAGTTTTCGAGATCCAAATAAAATTCCAATACATAAAAAGTTTTTAATAAATAAATTAAAAACAAACATTACATTTATATATTGTAGTTTGTAGTTTGGTCGGTCGAATTCAAATTTGACCAAAAAAATAGATTCAAATAACATCCTAATATCCTAAAATTTTTTAAACTGGTTATATTTGAGTTATTAAAATCATATTTAACATTCAAATAAATCCAAATTTTAAAAAAATATTAAAATTAATTTACTATATCATTGTATATATCAAATTATGTATTCACGTATTTGCAAAATCATATATTTCAACAGACTAGGGTTGTCACTTGAAAATTCTACTTATTTAAATTGAATATTGTTTAGAATTTTATAGTAATGTTCAAAACATCATAACAAATTATCATTATCAAATAAGATGAAATTAGGGTCAACCAAGTCAAGTATATAATCATTCAACAAAACCCAACTTAGATGGCCAAGTTGGAACTGCATCATCCTATGTCCTATTCTTGCTGATCTAAACCATTTTTTATTCTTGGATATAATGAATTTATGAATCTTGACCTTTTTCTCTATGTTAGAGTCTTGTGACCCGAAAACATGCACAATTGACATTTATCTTGTAATAATCATATAAAAATAAATTTAACCTTGCTATATGAAACTTGAAATACACTTCCATGATGGACTCAAAACCAGTCAAAAGATTGTCAAATGCACTAATAAGAAACCTTAAATCTAACTTGGATGAAACCCTAGAAATCAAACTAGTTAGGATTAGTGGTGAGAATCAAATACATGTATGTAATCTTGTTCTTAAATAGGTGCTAGTTATAGATAGATGATGAAGGATAAGTTAGGTTATGAATCTCATGTTCAAGTGTGTGATTTAATAATTACATGAGTATGGATTTCTTATTTTCAACTTGATTTATATGTATTCTTATTTACTTGCTCAAATATTGCCTTTAGTTTTGTAGTATTGTACATTGATGCTTTCACTTGTTCCTTTTATAACTTGAATACATATATAAAACTCCATCATACTAACCTTGTACACCAACTTATATTCTTAAGGAAAGGATACAAGGTCAAACATCCTACTTAAGTTTTCAAGCTAGGGAAGACTATGTCATTTAAATAGGGTTAGATAATCTTGAGAACCCTAACAGACCCTTCCAATGGGAAGTTAGTCAAAGGCCTCATGATACGTGATATGATAGGTATAATTGTAGGTAAAATGACATAAAATGTGCACTTTCATGTTGCTAAGTACTTAACTTATATAATCTTGTTTCTTTACTTGTACAATATTTCAAATTATGCAAAGCATATATATGTATGTTTTGGTCATATACTCAACACCTTGTGTGTTGAACCGCTTGTATCACATATGTTTTAGGTTCAAAGATAGATTGGGAGCTCATCGCTTGGTAAGTGGTGTTCAGGTGTACTTGTTGTAAGATCCTAGGTAGTGTAAATGAGTATATTTGTTTAATTTTACTCTTAAATATGTAGTTGAAATCTTTTAATAAATAATGTTTCATACTTGTCACTTATTGAGATTATGTTGGTTCTTACAGTTTTTTTCATGTATGCTAAGCTTTTATGCTTCCACATTAAAGCTTTGATAATACCATGCTAGGGACAAATTCTTGGGTCCTATCACTATTGACATTGTATCATTTGGAGTTAGGATTAGGGTAATAAATGGTTTTGTTACACATGACTTGTCTTGAGGAAAAAGTGAAAAAATGATGATCTTATTCTCGGATGCATCTCGAACCCATATTTTTTGCGTTGGTGAAGATGATAAATCTATTGTTACATAAGGGTAAGGTCAACATGGGAGTAAAGGTGAGCTTCTACTTAAGCTCATGTAATTTGGCATCATGAACATCACACTAAACATACTTGTAACTTTTGTGGGTGAGATTAGTGAAGCGAAGAGCAATCTTTGATAAATCTTGGATGAATCACTAATAATAAATGGATAATTCCAAGAAGGACGAATCTCGATTTTTGACTTAGTGCTTTCTAGTCATGAACTATCAACACCTTTTTTGGGGCCACCACAATAGTT